>ONZH01012711.1:635101-1270202 GCA_900303285.1 Rhinella marina
TGGGAGGAGGTAACTACCAAGTATCTGTGTATGTACGAGGTAGTACACCTAAAACTATAGGAGGAGGTAACTACCAAGTATCTGTGTATGTACGAGGTAGTACACCTAAAACTATAGGAGGAGGTAACTACCAAGTATCTGTGTATGTATGAGGTAGTACACATAAAACTATGGGAGGAGGTAACTACCAAGTATCTGTGTATGTACGAGGTAGTACACATAAAACTATGGGAGGAGGTAACTACCAAGTATCTGTGTATGTATGAGGTAGTACACATAAAACTATGGGAGGAGGTAACTACCAAGTATCTGTGTATGTACGAGGTAGTACACATAAAACTATGGGAGGAGGTAACTACCAAGTATCTGTGTATGTACGAGGTAGTACACATAAAACTATGGGAGGAGGTAACTACCAAGTATCTGTGTATGTACGAGGTAGTACACATAAAACTATGGGAGGAGGTAATTACCAAGTATCTGTGTATGTATGAGGTAGTACACATAAAACTATGAGAGGAGGTAACTACCAAGTATCTGTGTATGTACGAGGTAGTACACATAAAACTATGGGAGGAGGTAACTACCAAGTATCTGTGTATGTACGAGGTAGTACACATAAAACTATGGGAGGAGGTAACTACCAAGTATCTGTGTATGTACGAGGTAGTACACATAAAACTACATGAGCCGGGCACTAGCAAGTATCTGTGTATGTACAAGGTAGGACACAAAAAATTACGAGGAGTTAACCAGCAAGTATCTGTGTATGTATGAGGTAGTATATATAAAACTACTTGAGTAGGTAACCAGCAAATATCTGTGTATGTATGGGGTACTACACATAAAACTACATGAGGTAACCAGCAAGTATCTGTGTCTGTATGAGGTAGTACACACAAAACTACATGAGGTGATAACCAGCAAGTATTAAAAATTATTTTTGAAGGCTCAACCCCTATCAATAATCACGGTTTGGTGCACTCTTCCTATTTTGGTTCACCTAACCAAAAAGGAAAATGCAAATATTAAAAAGTGGACTGGAAGGGCACTCAATATTTGGAATTTTCAATTTTCATATTTTATTATATTGCTTCAACATCCCCAAAAAAGTATCATAAAATCATCAAAATCCACAACAATTGTATGTGAAACAAATAACATAAATAGTAAAAATAAACACTAAAAATAACAATAGCAGTATAGCAGCAATACCAAAGATAGCAATAGCAATAGAAATTCAATATAGCAGCATTGGCAACACTAGCTGATGTAAATATATTAGCGATAGAAATTGATGTATATATATTAGTAGTAATATGCTAATAGCAACAGCCGAATGTAGGGCCTCAGGAATATTACATCCAATAATTTCTGTATCATGGAGAGAAGTATATTTGAGTTCAATATCCGACCATAAGAGATAAAGGTTGAAAGGAATTGCCTCTATATGGTCAATTATCAGTTATTATAGCTTCTTTCATATTGATGATAACATTCCCCGTACTCAATTTTAACTCCAGACTCCTTAAAGCATCAATGTATTAGTAGATGAACAGTTAGTAGTCAGCGAATTATAAACAACTTGCTGTTAGTGGCAACAATTGTATGTTACTTTACCACCAGATGTCTGCTCAGCATACGTGTTTGCGGCACAGTTCCGATGTATCGGAGCTTCCCGCGGCGTCCCGCGTGTCCCAGCTCCGGGACTCGTATCGTAGGTCACGTGGTAATCTCCACGTGATTGGTCATGTGCTGCTGACGTCACCAAAGGTCCTGGACCTCACAGGTCCTATCTGCTCACCAGACTTCCTCTGTTTTTTACAGAAAAGGGAATGTCAGTATTTATTAATCGTTCTTTCTGCCATTTGTTGCCAATGCTGCTATATTGAATTTCTATTGCTATTGCTATCTTTGGTATTGCTGCTATACTGCTATTGTTATTTTTAGTGTTTATTTTTACTATTTATGTTATTTGTTTCACGTACAATTGTTGTGGATTTTGATGATTTTATGATACTTTTTTGGGGATGTTGAAGCAATATAATAAAATATGAAAATTGAAAATTCCAAATATTGAGTGCCCTTCCAGTCCACTTTTTGATAACCAGCAAGTATCTGTGTCTGTACAAGGTAGTACACACAAAACTACATGAGGAGGTAACCAGCAAGTATCTGTGTCTGTACAAGGTAGTACACACAAAACTACATGAGGAGGTAACCAGCAAGTATGTGTGTCTGTACAAGGTAGTACACATTAAACTACATGAGGTGGTAACCAGCAAGTATGTGTGTCTGTACGAGGTAGTACACATAAAACTACATGAGGTAACCATCAAGTATCTGTGTCTGTACAAGGTAGTACACATAAAACTACATGAGGAGGTAACCAGCAAGTATGTGTGTCTGTACGAGGTAGTACACATAAAACTACATGAGGAGGTAACCATCAAGTATCTGTGTATGTACGAGGTAGTACACATAAAACTACATGAGGTAACCATCAAGTATCTGTGTATGTACGAGGTAGTACACATAAAACTACATGAGGGGGTAACCAGCAAGTATCTGTGTCTGTACGAGGTAGTACACATAAAACTACATGAGGTAACCATCAAGTATCTGTGTATGTACGAGGTAGTACACATAAAACTACATGAGGTAACCATCAAGTATCTGTGTATGTACGAGGTAGTACACATAAAACTACATGAGGTAACCATCAAGTATCTGTGTATGTACGAGGTAGTACACATAAAACTACATGAGGGGGTAACCAGCAAGTATCTGTGTCTGTACGAGGTAGTACACATAAAACTACATGAGGTAACCATCAAGTATCTGTGTATGTACGAGGTAGTACACATAAAACTACATGAGGAGGTAACCAGCAAGTATGTGTGTCTGTACGAGGTAGTACACATAAAACTACATGAGGTAACCATCAAGTATCTGTGTATGTACGAGGTAGTACACATAAAACTACATGAGGGGGTAACCAGCAAGTATCTGTGTCTGTACGAGGTAGTACACATAAAACTACATGAGGTAACCATCAAGTATCTGTGTATGTACGAGGTAGTACACATAAAACTACATGAGGTAACCATCAAGTATCTGTGTATGTACGAGGTAGTACACATAAAACTACATGAGGTAACCATCAAGTATCTGTGTATGTACGAGGTAGTACACATAAAACTACATGAGGTAACCATCAAGTATCTGTGTATGTACGAGGTAGTACACATAAAACTACATGAGGGGGTAACCAGCAAGTATCTGTGTCTGTACGAGGTAGTACACATAAAACTACATGTAGTAATGTAGTATTGGTAGGGGTCCAAACAAGTACATGAATTGTCCATAAGGCACTAAATAGCTAAAATATTTAAATAGGGGGGCCCTTGTGTCCATATGCCTGAGACCCACCTTAATGAGTCAGAGAACAAAGCTCCTCCCCTGGCCCTGGTGCATTTGGCACAACAAAGTGTGTCAATAGTATGTTGCCGCTACAAGGAAAATCTATGTCCACCCACACCTTCAGGAGCCCGGACACAGCACGATCAGCTGCTGGGGAGACTTATTTTTGAGTAGGGTATGGAAAGCCGTTGCTATGATGGAGTACCACCATTGCTACACTGAAATACCATGGGCTATGAAGAATTGATTTAAATTGTGGAAGTGCGCACTTTTTCCAAGTGTTCCAGGGCTGCATCAAACTTTTCCCAATTTCACTTCGCTTATAGGTGTTTTTTGTAAATCTAAATTTAGTTTTTGATAATTCTTCAGAAGTGACTTTGTTTCCTTTATCCGCTTTTATTGTGGGGGTTGCACTGTGCTGATTTCTTATTCTACTTCAAGTTAATGCAAGAAAAGGAAGCATATGGTAAAGATAATCTGTGCCGAGTACGTCACAAGCTTTTTATGGGTTTTTCTGAGTAATAGAGAAATCTGTGTAAAGGCCATGTGTGTTCTTTTATAGTGAGACTCTGATTAATAATTCAGGTTGACATATTGCCAGAGGGATAAATCCCAACAAACCATTCAGTAGCCAACGAAGTGAAGCACCAGACACTGGAAGGTAGTGCCTATGCTTCTGGTTCTCAGGAAGGAGTGAGGTACTATTGTATATAAGAAACTTTGTAAGTTATTATATCTTAAAGGAGGTGTCCCACCAAAAATATTCTGCCATTTTCAAACCAGCACCTTGATCTAAACCCTTGTGTAATTGCATGTAATTAAAAATTTTGTATAGCTAGTGAGTTATTCAATGTATCTGTATAGCGTCACATGCTGTTTGTTTCTTTTCTTATTTCTTTGTCCTGCTCACTGAGAAGGCTGCACATGCTCAGTTTCATCCTTCAACTGCCTCCTGAGCTGTGATAGGGAGAGCAGGGACACGCCTCCTGAGCTGTGATAGGGAGAGCACGGACACGCCTCCAGAGCTGTGATAGGGAGAGCATGGACACGCCTCCTGAGCTGTGATGGGGAGAGCTGAGACACGCCCCCTTAGCTGCAACAGAAAAGACACTCCCCCTTAGCTGTCAGCTTGATATAAATCTTGCACAGCAATGAATGGGGAGATCTCTGGATCCATGTGAGGTACAGGGCTGGTTCTAGCTTTGTTAGAAAGAGGTTGTCATGTACTATATGATGAATGATTTTCATTTTTTACATTATTCATAGGATAACCCCTTTAATAGAGAAAAATGCCACTTTCTCCGCTCCACACACTATACAAAATTTTTAATTACATGCAATTACAAAAGTATTCAGATCCAGGTGCTGGTTTGAAAAATGTAGAATATTCTTTGTGGCACATACCCTCTAAGGGTGATGTGCTAAACCATCCTAGGACCGTTGCTGGACCATCAAGGAAACTATCTCGGAGGCAGTCCAGGAGATGCAGAACAGTCCCTAGTCACACATCACATTTAATGGACATGAGGTCTTGTGGGAGCGTTTTCCAGTGCTTCAGCTATACAGACTTCTGTCTTTTATATTATAAGAGCTTTACCTTATCTCTTGTGACGTGACAACCTTCACAATGATGGACATTAGTAAGGATTTTATTTGTAAAAGTAAGCGTGGAGTAAATAGGTCAAGATGAAAGTGGAGGACACGAGTCGCTCTTACATTTTCTATAGAATATCTGTTTAAGACACCTGTTTGGGAAAGACTTTAAAGGTCACGAGTGGCACTGATGAAAAATGTGCCCATGGAAAGAGCTGTGTAAATGTCACGATGTCCCTTATAGACAGAACTGTAATTAACAAATCCCAGATTCTCCAGCAAACAAAAGATGATATCTGGAATTTTATTGAGGGAATGTTGGGTGTGATGCTTCCGGTTGTGGTCTCTGATCGACCGCAGGAATAATATAATGTGTTTCGTATCATTTGGCCCTTTTCACTAGGGTTTGCAAAATGTTGGGAACTCAAAAAATCTTTGAAGAAAGGTTTTATTTTGATGAGATCCAATGACCATAGGGCTAATCCTCATGTGGACCCACTGGCACATCCACAGCAGAAATCTTTGAATTTCTACTGCTGTATTCTATGTAAAACACGTAGAATATGCAAATCCATAAAGGGTTGTCTCACCATTAAATGCTAGTGTAGTACAATTCTGCCTGATAAACTAGTCAGTTTTGTAATTTACTTTGTTACAAAAGTGTTCCAGATGTGGGATATTCTCTATTAAGGCCTTATGCACACGGCCGTTGCTCAGCTGTTCCGTGCATTGGGGACCGCAATTTGCAGTGCCAAATGCACAGGCAACATCCGCGCGGCTGCCGTAGACGGATCCAGACCCATTGAATGGGTCCGTGATCCATCCGCACCAAGGTGAGAAACCCCACCGAAGCAAACCATAGTGCTTCCATGCATCCGTTCTGCACCGCACCTTCCAGATTGTGGACCCATTCAAGTGAGTGAGTCTGCATCCGTGATGCGGGTCAAAAAACCGCTGTTTGCGGGCCGCAATATGTGCCCGACTGCCACACGTTCGTGTGCATGAGCCCTCATAATGTTGCTCCCTGGTGTTTACTTTGTATAATAAAGTTGAAGTTCACTTTCTGAGGTGGACGCACATGCTCAGTTCCGACCTTCAACTTCCACTAGCCATATCTGGGGCAGTTACAGGGAGACAGCTGCGTCAGTAAGTACATGCCCCCGAGCATGGAGAACAGCAGCAGAAAAGTACCCCCCCAAACCCCACCACCAACATTCCCGAGTGATTGGAGCAATGAATGGGGAGATCTCTGGACCCATGTGAGGTACAGGGCTGGTTCTAGCTTTGTTAGAAGGAGATGTACCAGATGTCTGATTTTCATTTTTTACATCTATTATGGCATAAGCCCTTTAAAGTGTGAACATAGCCTTATAGAGCCTGTAGCTGACAGAATGATGGAAAGTCAATAATGTATGCTTTTTTTTCCGTTAAATTTTATTTTCCGGCTGAAGTTTTGTAACTTATTTGTCACGTGTAGAATAGATTTTCCTTTGACAGTCGTGATGTCTTTGTGACGGGTTATTTATGAACTTCTGTCGAGTTCTTATCTGAAATGTGGACATTTTAATAGACTTTCTATTATTGAATCTCCTTCCATCTCCCGGTCATCTGTTGCTCATCTACGTTGATTATTTGTGTGAAATAAAACCACATGGGCAGAACATTTACCGTGCATCTGCTCTGCAGACAAACCGGATCAGATATCTGGATTATTGCAGTTTGCAAGATTTTATCCAACACAAGTGATTTTGTGTCTCTTTTTTTTTTTTTAAGGAAATGATGTCCTCTTTCATTTGTTTAGGATTTACACAATCTGACATATCTAAAGAAAACATTAGCTTTACTGACGCAAGTTTTATTTTTATTCAGCTTTCGTCATTTACTGTGTACATATTTGGCATTTTTTATTTTAATATATGCACCCCCTGCAAATGATGTATGCATTTCATTTTCTACCACTTTTTTATATTTTGCACATCTTGATTTTTCTATGAATACATGCTAAATAGAGATGCATGTAATGTATTGTTTTCTCAGTCCCCAGCATGGCTCACCTTTGCTTCTCAGTCCCCAGCATGGCTCCCCTTGCCTTCTGAGTCCCCAGCATGGCTCCCCTTTCCTTCTAAGTCCCCAGCATGGCTCCCCTTTCCTTCTCAGTCCCCAGCATGGCTCCCCTTTCCTTCTCAGTCCCCAGCATGGCTCCCCATGCCTTCTTAGTCCCCAGGATGGCTCCCCATGCCTTCTTAGTCCCCAGGATGGCTCCCCTTGCCTTCTGAGTCCCCAGCATGGCTCCCCTTTCCTTCTCAGTCCCCAGCATGGCTCCCCATGCCTTCTTAGTCCCCAGGATGGCTCCCCTTACCTTCTCAGTCCCCAGCATGGCTCCCCTTTCCTTCTCAGTCCCCAGCATGGCTCCCCTTTCCTTCTCAGTCCCCAGCATGGCTCCCCTTGCCTTCTCAGTCCCCAGCATGGCTCCCCTTTCCTTCTCAGTCCCCAGCATGGCTCCCCATGCCTTCTTAGTCCCCAGGATGGCTCCCCTTACCTTCTCAGTCCCCAGCATGGCTCCCCTTTCCTTCTCAGTCCCCAGCATGGCTCCCCTTTCCTTCTCAGTCCCCAGCATGGCTCCCCTTTCCTTCTCCGTCCCCAGCATGGCTCCCCTTTCCTTCTCCGTCCCCAGCATGGCTCCCCTTTCCTTCTCCGTCCCCAGCATGGCTCCCCTTTCCTTCTCAGTCCCCAGCATGGCTCCCCTTTCCTTCTCAGTCCCCAGCATGGCTCCCCTTTCCTTCACAGTCCCCAGCATGGCTCCCCTCGCCTTGACAGTCCCCAGTATGGCTCCCCTCACCTTCTCAGTCCCCAGAATGGCTCCCCTCGCCTTCTCGGTCCCCAGCATGGCTCCCCTTGCCTTCACGGTCCCCAGCATGGCTCCCCTTGCCTTCACAGTCCCCAGCATGGCTCCCCTCACCTTCTCAGTCCCCAGAATGGCTCCCCTTGCCTTCTCAGTCCCCAGCAGGGTGCCCCCTTGCCTTCTCAGTCCCAATCATGGCTTCCTTTGCCTTCTCAATCCACAGCATGGCTCCCATTGTCTTTTCTGTCCACAGCATACCTTCACCCCCTTCCTTAAAAGGGCTAACTCATGACTAATGCAAAAATGATTATTATAGATTATACAATCAGACATCATACAGTACATGACAATATCTTTCTAAAAAAGCTAGAACCAGCCCTTTGCTGCATATGGATCCATATATCTCACCATTCATTGATCTGCTAGATTTATATCAAGCTAGCAGCCCAAGGGGAGTGTCCTTTCAGATGCAGCTCAGGGGTGTGTCCTTTCAGATGCAGCTCAGGGGTGTGTCCTTTCAGATGCAGCTCAGGGGTGTGTCCTTTCAGGTGCAGCTCAGGGGTGTGTCCTTTCGGCCGCAGCTCTGCATAGGCAACACTGTAAAAATGAAACCTATAAAACTGTGCAGGAATTATGTTTTTTTCCCAATCCCATGCCATTTTTCCAACCTACCACTACATCGATTACAATATTAAAAGATACCATTAGAAAATACGACTTGTCCCGCACAAAAACAAGCCCTCTTGCCAATATGTAAATGGGAAAATAAAAACATTAGGGCTCAGGAAAGGCAGGGAGTGCATAATGAAAAGGCAAAAATGGAAAATCGGCCAGTAATAAAGTGGTTAACTTGATAATCCACTACGGTCATGTGGTGAGGTTAGACATTAGTGTTTGGTTTATTGGCTAATGACATTGGTCAATCAACAAGCAGGTTATAATTGGCTCTATTAACCCTAATCGTTCTTTAAGTTCTTTTCGGGACAGATAGTTACAGTGCGCTGGTCAGGGGCTTAAAACCGTTTCATCTTAGCGGACTGCATAATTGATAGTACGGTAATTAACTTTCATGTTGCACAAATATCCTTTAATCCTGTGGAATTTTTATTACTCTGCAGACAGACCTGTAGATTTAGATAAGTTAATGTCCCAAAGCCCACCGCTTTGTAGTAAATCTGCTTAATTGATGATCTAAGCAGAAAAGCAGATCCTGCTCAAATAGTCTGGTGTTTTGTAAGAAGCTGATCAGACTCACCAGCACCTTGTAATGTTTATTCAGTGTAGAGGTGCTGGCTCTGGAAGTCATAGACATATACCGTAGATAAGATGTACTGCTGGCCAGACCTTCTAATGGTGGCCATCTGATGTTTATGGGGGCCTCCCGACTCTCCCCTCAAATTCAGATGTTGGGGGAGGAAAAGGATCAGGCAGTTGGATGTTCTCATGACCATAGACACAATGAACAGGACCTGACGTCTATAGGAGAGTCTTCTAGACATGCTCTGTGACCTGTGCAGAGGGCCTACTGTGAATGGTGGCTCCTGTGTTATCTATACAAAGGTGATATCTGTCATTGTAATTCTGCATGTGATGATAATGCCATAACTGCTGAAAAATAACTTGTGCGGAATAGGAAGTCTTTACATTTTTTCGGCCCAGTGGTCAGTTCAAAAGCTGCACGATTTTAGGTATTGTATTTTTTGCCCTATAAGACACACCGGCCCGTAAGACCTAGGTTTTACAGGTATCAGACCAGCAATCAGGCCCCCAATATTAATCAGACCTCCGCTCACAGCCCCAGTTAGACCCCCCCAATGTTAATAAGACCCTCAATCAGACCCAGATCACACCCCAATGTTGTTAAGACTCCAATAACACCACAGATTAGACCCCAATGTGAATAACCCCCAATCAGACCTCAGATCAGACCCCTATGCATAAGGGTAACCCCTATCCCCCCCCCCCATGCCTAAGATCAGCCTCAGTAAAGACCCCTTTTGCTTGGGGGTTAGTCTTATGGGGCGAAAAATACGGTATTTGTTTTCTATACTGTATAGACAGTGACATGGAAAATTAAAATCACCAAAATGAAAAAAAAAAGTTTTAAACAGTAGATCATTTTCTGTTGACAAATTCCCATTAAAGCTAGGTTCACATCTGTACTCGTCAGAACAGAAAAATGATAACAACGCAAATAACACCACCTGACAGATAGCAGTGGACCCTAGTGATGGTACTGAGGTTCCTCTAGTTTTTCATAGTGTCTGTCATCTTTAAGACCTGATACCTGATGCCATAGCTCTGCTCAGCTTCTACATGGTCACTCCTATACGTCTCGGAGCCCTCTATCGTTACCTACCCTAAGGCCCCATTCACACGACCGTATGTTCATTTCCGTATCTTATCCGCATTTTTGCGGATAAGATGCGGAACCATACGGACCCATTCATTTTTCCATAGGAGAAAAAAAAAATGCGGAATGCACACCGTGTGCATTCCGCATCCGTATATTACGGAAGTTCTCCCGCAAAAAAAAAAGGAAACATGTCCTATACTTGGCCGCAAAACACGTCCGTAGCCCCATTAAAGTCAATGAGTCCGCAAAATTACGGAAGACTTTCCATATGTCTTCCGTTCTGTTTTTATACGGACACGGAATACATACGGTCGTGTGAATGGAGCCTAACTGAGATAAATTCAGACCAGCTTTACAGAAAACCATCCCAATGTTTCCTTCATTCACAAATAACAAAAGTTTCCATATTGTCTTTAACAGAGATGTTTTTCACAGCGCTCATGGTATTAGGACACTTGCCACCAGTGAAGAGCTTTTCAGAGAGGGAGCATGAAGTGCGTCTTTTGTTTGCCCCAGCCATCTTATGTGCTACCATTGTCTTGAGTTCCGTCTCTTGGGTTTTCTTAACTAGTCAACTGTAAAGCCTGACTACAGAAGCAGTTACTGAGAAATCTATTGTATCTTCCTTCTGAATGGCTTCGGAGTGACAAGTTTTTCTTAGTGAAGATTGCTGGCAAGCTTTTCTAAAGCCCGTTGGCCTTAATTCCTGCAGAAATGGTGCGATTAGGAACTGCTGCGTTACGAAGCGTCTTTGCCCACGGCAGAGATCATTTATAGCATTTGCAAACTACCTGACATAAAAAGCAAAGTCTGCAGCGCTATAATATTTTAAGATGCGTTCCAGGGATGCAGAGCCGTTCACTTCTTCTACGTCACTTCTGATACCGTCTCACAGACCCAGGAGCACTGTAATCCCCATCGTGTAATGTTCGCTGAATTGCTTCTGAATGTATGTTTGTGTGTATTACTTTTTATTTTACTTATTTATTTATTTTGTACTTTGAAAGCTGCTTCTTGTGCTTTATCTGAAGACGTTTGCCATCCTTATAAATGGAATCAGTCAACTTCTGTGTATGACTATAATGTTAGGAGGGGTTATGAAAAGCTACTTTTATAAATGACCTTTTCTGCCATCAAATTTGGGACCATGGTCCAAATTCCTACTACTAATTGGGAGGATAGCTTTTTTGACATTTTTTTATAGAAAATGTGTGAGAATTGCTCTTACCACTTTTTGTGCATTGAGCAATGGTTGCCACTAATTTCTAAGGGCCAGGCAATGAGAATGTACATACGAACCAAAGGTTTGCAGCAGTAGCACTATTTCTAGGTGCATGGACTACTCATCTTCTGGGATTGGTCCAGTCATGGTCTAAAATCTAATGTTAATACAATATTCTGTTCCAATCATGGTTGTATAGTTATATAATATGCTTTATAGTAGTTTAAAGAAGGAAAAACTGCAAGACTTATCCAGAGTGCAGAAAAACAAAATCAGTGAGGCTTTCTTCACCGAACAAGACAACGTTTCAGCCCAAGAGTGGGTCTTCATCATGCATGCAGTTAAAATCAATATAAAATATTTGGGTTTTTGTATATGCGGTTTGCTTATATTACATATATGTTCTGTCTGTATTGCTATATGATCATATGGGCTGTTGTCTCCACATAGTTCATGTATTTATTACTGTTATTTCTATCATTTATTGAAGGGTAGTTATCATGTTTCCTTTATATACTGTACTATGCACTTTTTTCATATGCTTGATAAAGACCCACACCTGGGTTAAAACGTTTCCTTATTCGGTGATTTGGAAAAAGTGCCACGCTTTTCCTGCAACTTTTTGCCTGGGCTGGAGCTTGACACTGTGGGCACCATCAGAGCTTGATTTAGACAGAATTTCATCACTGTATATTTGGAATACTGTTGGCTTTATCATGCTGTATAGTTTCATCTTTTATTAAATACAATATATAGGGTTGACGCTAAAACTTAACCTTTAATAGGTATATATAAGAAACTTAGGCCTACTACTTGTTGTAGGCCTAAGTTTCTTATATATACCTATTAAAGGTTAAGTTTTAGCGTCAACCCTATATATTGTATTTGATTTGATTACGTGGGTTATTAGCATCCCTTCCAGGTGCTTATTGTAATCGGATTGTTATTTGAGATTTCATCTTTTATTAACCCATTTACCTAATTGGAGAGGACTCGATTATGCAGTTCTGAGTTGGAATGGAGTGCCAGATTTTAAGTTTGTATGCATCTGTACATTTGAAATGAAGTATGTTTATAGTATGTAGTTCATACTATATACAACAGTATACATTTTTGTATAACCATGTAAATATTTTATATTTTACAGTGGATATTAATGTTTCCTTTTTGTTTTTCAGGTTTACTTCCAGAAAAGCTTGGGATTGATGTTATGATGTTGCACGAACCATCTGCGACGGGATGCTAAGCTGTAATAAACGCAAAGAGAAAATGGGTCGTCTTAGATTCCCCACAAATTAGCGACAAGTCCTTAAACTTCCTTTTTTTTTTTTTTTTTTTTTTTTTTTTTAAATTCTAAAAATCTTTTTAGAACTTGGCAGATCTCATGAAACCAGTGTGTTCTCTGGAGTATTCTCTCCAGGAGAACATTATCCTTTCAAAGAATAAAGATGGACACGTTTTACTCTGGAATTTTCTAAAGTTGAGTACTTCTTCAGATCATGACCAGTTTGAAAAGGTCCCAGACTGAAAGGTCCGTTGCAAGTGGGACTCAATCATCTGTACCAGATGGACCACCAAAGGCTCGTTCTGATGATTTTTATATGAGACGTTTTAGGTCACAGAATGGTAGTTTAGGTTCTTCTGCCATGTCTCCCGTAGGGCCACCACGCAGTGAGAGCTCCCACCACATATCCTCTACACCAGGTGTACCTAAAATGGGTGTTAGAGCACGTATTGCAGATTGGCCTCCGAGGAAAGAAAACGTGAAGGAAATTAGTAGAACTAGTCAAGATATTGAGACAAGCAGCATAGAAACCATGTCTGTTAAGAGTAGTCCTAGTAGTCAAGTTAGTACGTCTAGTATGAATTCTAGCGACTCTGTTATGCTAAAAAGTATTCAGAATACACTTAAGAATAAAACAAGACAGGCGGAAAGTTTAGACTCGAGGTTTCTGTCTCCTGAAGGGTACTCCAGCGGGAGCTCACCTAGGAAAGTTCACCGCAGAATAAGGCAACGGAGCAACAGTGATATTACAATAAGTGAGTTTGATATGGATAATTTTGAAGAGTGTATGTCACCAACCTTTAAAACTGGCCCATCACTCCACAGGGAATATGGCAGCACCTCCTCAATAGACAAACAGGGAACATCAAGTGACAGCTTCTTTGATATAATAAAGGGATATAAAAATGAGAAAGCCGATCATCGTGGTCATGGACCATCAAAGTTGAGTGAACTATTACTGAGCAGTGGCAGTAGGGGCTCTGGGTTCTCCCTAGATGTTATAGATGGTCAGAGAGATGGACATAGGGCCTTCAAAGACAGGGACAAGCCACTAAAGAGACGTTCCAAGTCAGAGACAGGAGATTCTTCCATTTTCCGTAAGCTTCGAAATGCAAAAGGGGAAGGAGAGCTTGGAAAACCTGGAGACATTGAGGACAGTCGCTCTGATGACAGTATTAAACCATGGACATGCCCTAAATGTTTTGCTCATTACGATGTTCAGAGCGTCATGTTCGATTTGAATGAAGTTGTTATCAACCGGCATAATGTTATCAAACGACGAAACACCACCACCGGGGCTTCAGCTGCCGCCGCCGCTTCTCTTGCCGCTGGACCATTGTCACACTCCTCCAGCTTCAATTCTCCTACTGGCAGCACCGAAGACTTAAACTCAAAAGAGAATATGAACGTTGACCAAGGAGATGACAAAAGCAATGATTTGGTAATGAGCTGTCCATACTTCCGTAACGAAATGGGAGGTGAAGGGGAAAAGAAAGTCAGCTTGTCCAAGTCCAACTCTGGTTCTTTCTCCGGCTGTGAAAATTCTTCTTTTGAGTCCACAATGAGTTCACACTGTGCAAATGCAGGACTGGCTGTCCTCGAGGTCCCTAAGGAGAATTTGATTTTACATATTGACAGAGCTAAAAGATACATTGTTGAGCATGTAGACCTTGGTGCATACTATTATCGGAAATATTTCTATCAAAAAGGTGAGTTTTTGCCTATTTTGTTCTTTGTTATTTTTGTGCTCAGCTGTGTGTTAAATGAATTTATTCCAGCATAGGTTTTTTTTTTAATATTGTAGGCCTATCCTCAGGAAAGGCCATCAGCATTGGCTCATTGGAGGTCCAACACCCCATACCTCCACTGATTCTGCAGTAGCTCCAGCTCTAGTTTCTCCAGATGTCCAAGGATGGAACTGGTCACTACAGCACTCCCCCCATTCACGTCAGTAACCAGCTCTATCCACTAGACGGAGCTGTAGTTCCAGTGCTAGAGCTACTGCAGAACGCCGATCGGCAGAGGTATGGGGTGTCAGAACCCCACAGATCAGATATTGATGGCTCATGATGAGGGTAGGCCATCAATGTAAAAGGACCGGAAACATGTTTGATAATCTTAATTGTATTTAAGGCTTTTTAATTAATTTTAGTAGAAAACCTACGAGGAACAGAGCAGCATTACATTTCCAGTTAATTACAAGTTTTGCCTGGCAATAGATTTTGCACTTCAGTGCCATTGACTAAATTATCTACTTGCCCTTATATCTTTTCTATAGATTTTTTGCACACAGGGCTTGTTACCTCTGCGCAGCTGAATATACCAAAGGAAAAGACTATAATTTGGGGTAATATAATTACAGACGTTATACTGTATGGGGGCGGCCACAAGGAGACGTTAAACTGTATGGGGGCCACAAGGAGACATTATACTGTATGGGGGCCACAAGGAGACATTATACTGTATGGGGCAGCCACAAGGAGACATTATACTGTATGGGGGCCACAAGGAGACGTTATACTGTATGGGGGCAGCCACAAGGAGACGTTATACTGTATGGGGGCAGCCACAAGGAGACGTTAAACTGTATGGGGGCAGCCACAAGGAGACATTATACTGTATGGGGACCACAAGGAGACATTATACTGTATGGGGGCAGCCACAAGGAGACATTATACTGTATGGGGGCGGCCACAAGGAGACGTTATACTGTATGGGGGCAGCCACAAGGAGACATTATACTGTATGGGGACCACAAGGAGACATTATACTGTATGGGGGCCACAAGGAGATATTATACTGTATGGGGGCCACAAGGAGACGTTATACTGTATGGGGGCAGCCACAAGGAGACATTATACTATACGGGGGCCACAAGGAGACATTATACTGTATGGGGGCCACAAGGAGACATTATACTGTATGGGGACCACAAGGAGACGTTATACTGTATGGGGGCAGCCACAAGGAGACGTTATACTGTATGGGGGCAGCCACAAGGAGACGTTATACTGTATGGGGGCAGCCACAAGGAGACGTTATACTGTATGGGGGCAGCCACAAGGAGACATTATACTTTATGGGGGCAGCCACAAGGAGACGTTATACTTTATGGGGGCAGCCACAAGGAGACGTTATACTGTATGGGGGCGGCCATAAGGAGACATTATGCTGTATGGGGACCACAAGGAGACCTTATACTGTATGGGGGCAGCCACAAGGAGACGTTATACTGTATGGGGTGGCCATAAGGAGACATTATGCTGTATGGGGACCACAAGGAGACCTTATACTGTATGGGGGCAGCCACAAGGAGACGTTATACTGTATGGGGGCGGCCATAAGGAGACATTATGCTGTATGGGGACCACAAGGAGACCTTATACTGTATGGGGGCAGCCACAAGGAGACGTTATACTGTATGGGGGCGGCCATAAGGAGACATTATGCTGTATGGGGACCACAAGGAGACATTATGCTGTATGGGGACCACAAGGAGACATTATACTGTATGGGGGCAGCCACAAGGAGACGTTATACTGTATAGGGGCCACAAGGAGACGTTATACTGTATGGCCGAGTGAGTGCGCAGGTGCGGGATTTCAGTGCTAGACCAGAGAGTCTAGCGCTGTCCATCATTCAGCAGGGGGGCGTGTTTTGCACATGTAGGGCGGCGATATTACCGACCTACATGTGACAGATGAACACTGATGTCACTGGCTTAGGAAGTGGGTGCGGCGCTCAAGGTCTCTTCTAACAGCTGATTGGCGGCGGGTCCTGGATGTCGCCCCCCCCCCCCCCCCCGCAGATCTAATACTGATGACCTATCTTCTGGATAAGTCATAAATACCTTTTCCTGGATAACCCCGTTAATAACCTAAATGTACCGTACTTTTGCTTGCGGAACTATGTGAAGAACATATAGAAAAAGCTGGTGACTTCTCAACTTGAGAAGAAAACAAGCTGAATCTCATTTGTATGGGAGACTGTTTCTCGTGTATTTATAGATGTGTCCGTGTTGCTATGCAGGGCTGGCAGAAAAGTGAAATCACAGCTATAAATTGTCATTTGCTTTAAAAGCTATGCAGATAGTTGTAATGGAGGCAGTGGATGTGTATTTTTCACTGCTGTAGCAATCTTTTGCCATATGTTATCATACATACAAAACATCCCTATACCCTGTTGCCTTGTGCATTTATTGTGCCTATATGCGATTGAGTTTTGCAGCAAAATTTGCCATCTAACTCCCACCACCACCCCACCAAAATCCCAGCTTTAGGTCTGTTGTGCATGATCACTTCTTGCACATAAAGGAGCGTCAGGATGTGATGCGGTTCGCGGTCACAATAAACCATACCAGTTACAGCCAGCAGCATCATGCCCATGAAAGGCAGCTGCATTTAGGGTTAGTGCCAGGGCTGTGGAGTCGATATAAAATGGACCGACTCTGACTCCAAAAATATATAAATATAATAAATTGATACATTTAGTTCAATGCAGTATGTGCTGAATATATTTTCAGAAGACTTTGGGAAAATGATGAAATGTCCTATAAATGTCTGTTCTATTCCTGATCTAAGATCTAGGCTTTTAGTTGAGATGACTATGTGCTGCCCTTTATGTAGATGCTCAGAAGTGAAGCTCCTCTGCTACAGATCAGAGGAAAAAGGCACTGGGAAGGAATGGCTGCCCTCATCTCAGATATGCTAGAGAAAACAGGATTAAAGAGGTTTTCTCACTAGTTAAAAAGATTAGCTTTCAACATAAAGGGACAGTTAAAAGAAGACATTTTCTAAGTCCATTGGTCAGTCATGAACTATAGACAGTTCAGCAGGTCTCTCAATTTACACCGGTTTCTAAGGTAACCTGCAGACCAGAAAGACTGTTGTCTTATTGGCTGAGAGCAGTGAAGAATAACTGACACTGAGCTCTGAGTGATTACCTGCAATAAGCAAAAGGTCCAAGTGTTATGAGGACTGAGAAGCATGGCTTTACCAGTAATTGTATTAGAGTTCACAATCTCCTGCTCTGTCAGAAAAAGTTACTATATGCTAATAACTGAGACCCACCCGCAGCCTGAGGAGACAGGGTGAGTGCAAACTGCGTGTCAGCCAGTGAATCAATGTGCTGAGAAAACACCTTTAAGGCAAGTACTTCTTAGTATATCTAAACTTTCAATAAACTGTGCATAAATCAATTGTCCAGTGCGTGTTCTCTCTGTATGCTTTATGTTTTAGTTCGATTTTACGCTGATGTAAAACACCTAGGGCCGTATGTATGAAAACTGTCTAGGTGTAGAAGTTTCTTTGTTGCCCCTAGAAACCAATCTGAGCTCCCCTTTTATTTCATATAGTGCTCTGGAGAAATGAAAGGGGAGCTCAGAGAAGCCTGATACTGAAAGTTCAGAGTAAAGCTATCTAGTAAAACATATATTACAAACTTTTTTTGTCATGACATATCTGTACTATTGATTTATGCAAAGTTTGTTTAAAGTTATCATTTAAAAATGCGCCATGTATGAGGGAGTCTGAGTCGGAGTTAGGGGAAATTGAGTTGTTGGAGCTGGCTTTGGCTTACCAACTCCACAGCCCTGGTTAGTGCTATATGGAAGTAGTGGGGTTCCCTGATCAAGGCACCAGTGTATTGTCTAGACCATAGGTCCGTTGCAAGATGGACCACTTCTGTATGAAAACCAGTGCCATAGCTGCCCTTTAGCATCCCAAAGAAGGATGAACTATTTGGCATATTTGGGATTATTCTTAAGTTAGTGACACTGGGAACCCCTGGAACGTAGCACTAGTTTGACAGCATTTTTCCATACTATGTTACCTGCTCCTTACCATCCAGTATGCCCAGTGAGAAGCCTGACCAATGGAAAACAGTTGGGGATTGTCAGCCAGTCAGCACAGGCGGGAAGCTGCTGTTGTGTAGCCTGAGCTAAGGGATCATCCACGAATGAACATTCAGTTTACTTGTTGCACAGGAGCATCAGGCATATTTACCTGGTTGCAGGTAAATAATATTGTTAAAGAACCTTTGTGAAGGGTTGTCAGAAAGCCCTTCAGAAGGGGTTGTCAAGAAACCCACGAGAAGGAGTCTTCAGGAAGCCTGTGAGAAGGGGTCGTCATGAAACCCTGCGAGAAGGGGTCTTCAGAAAGCTGAAGAAAAGGGGTCCCTGGGACTCCCACAAGAAGAGGTTGTCAGGAGGTCCACATAAGGGTCCTCAGGAAGCCGGTGAGAGGGAGTTGTCAGAAACTCCATGAAGATGAGTTGTCAAAGTCCGTGAGGATGGATTGTTTTAAACCCTGTCAGAAGGAGTCGTCAGAAAGCTCTTGAGAAAGGGTACTGCTTGTAGCTGCCAGAACATATACATATGATAGGTTTAAAAAACGATGGCATTGGTTTACTGAGTCACACATCAACCTGAAATGTTCCGGAAAGGTGTCATTATTACTCTAGAGCATGAACCTTTTAAGGAGATGCGTTGTGCAAATGCAAGTCAAATCCCCCTGCATGTTACCGATGCCGGATGCTATTTTTACTTTTTCCTCCCACATCACCTTGGACAGGAGCTAATGACACACTGTAATGCAAGTGTGTCACTAATAGTGGGCGGTGTGCTAATATTGAGCTTTTGCAAGAAATGTCTATTTTTAAGATATCATAGTTACATAGTTAATACGGTTGAAAAAAGACACATGTCCATCAAGTTCAACCAAGGGAGGGGGTAGGAGTGATGAAGGGGAGGGGGACGGGTAACCTTAAGACATGACTCTACATTTCTTAATATGTGGTGACCTTCTTTTTTTCTAAGAATTTATCTAAGCCTGTTTTGAAGCCCTCAGCTGTCTTTGCTGTGACCAGCTCCTGCGGTAGACTGTTCCACAGATTCACAGTTCTTATAGTAAAGAAGGCTTGTCGCCCCTGGAGTCTGAACCTTTGCTTCTCCAGGCGGAGGCAGTGCCCCCTTGTCTTTTGAGGGGATTTTACCTGGAACAGTTTTTCACCATATTTTTTGTATGGGCCATTTACATACTTATACAGGTTGATCATGTCCCCCCTTATACGTCTCTTCTCAAGACTAAACAAGTTTAACTCCTTCAATCTTTCTTCATAGCTAAGATGCTCTTTGCCCCTTATCAGTTTAGTTGCCCATCTCTGCACCCTTTCCAGCTCCAGGACATCCTTCCTATAAACCGGAGCCCAGAACTGAACAGCATATTCCAGATGAGGCCGTACTAATGCTTTATACAGTGGTAATATGACATCCCTGTCCCGCGAGTCCATGCCTCTTTTAATACATGACAATATCCTGCTGGCCTTAGAAGCAGCCGATTGACATTGCATGCTATTCTGCAGTCTATGGTCTACAAGGACACCCAGATCCTTCTCTACAAGTGACTCTCCCAGTGTTACTCCCCCTAGGACATAGGAGGCATGCAAGTTGTTAGTACCCAGATGCATAACTTTACATTTATCCACATTGAACCTCATCTGCCAAGAGGATGCCCAAACACTCAGTGTGTCCAAGTCAGCTTGTAACTTGTATCAAAGTTTTAATGATTCTTTCCCTTACATGCTTGATCAATAGAAGCTAGAAGAAGGGAAACCAAGACTAAAGTTGACCATCTTTTTGCTGACCATGGTATCCTTCAGTGTAATTACAGAGAGGAGGTCCAAAAATGTCTTCCCTCATGATCACTAGTTTATCTTGGGCCGTGTTCACATATCAGGATGTATCCATTAAAGGGCATCTGTCAGCAGATTTGTACCTGTGGAACATATATAACCAGAAGTGGCCTACTTGGCAGTAACAGCTCCTCAGGGTCTCCATAAGTAAACCCTTTCATGTCCCAGCTTGACCATGCCATTGTGGTGCAGAAGCTATGCTGCTTGTTCTTTTATACATTTTTTTTAAAAATATTTCAGTACATGTCTAAAGGACATTGTCACCTTTGGCCATGTAGCATCTTAAGTAGTGTTGAGTGAAGCGAGCTTTCAATGTTACTTCCAAAGTTGCTTAGTTCAAAGCTTCAGATTAATACTCTACGAAGATCCGTCTTTAAGCTCTTAGTTTTGTGCTTGCAGAACATCAAGCAAAGTACTTCTCAAGGTTCTCCAGTAGGAAACCCTTGCATTATATACCGGTAATATTGTGGTTTCTGAGGTCTGGAGAACAACCACAGGCCTTCCCCAGAAGGACCACAAATTAATGTATTCAAGAGTCAAAATTGAGTATTACTTGGTGGCTTAGTCCAACTCTCTAGCACTGTATGTATGTATGTATGTATGTATGTATTGCTATCAAACTGAATGCATCACCGCATGTTCTAGGAACAGAAAAATGAAAATGACGACTAATCCGTCCCATAACAAACATCAACGGTCCCAGTGGATCTCATTGGTTATTGGATTTCCATCATGGCGTCTATGATTGTACCAGAAACTGTAGCGCTGCATGCTGTGCTATGTGTTTTTGCAGTTTTGATAGGATCTGCAATGGACCCTCCAAAATGGAGTCTACAATGCAGACGTGAATATAGCCTAAAGCAATAAAATGGATATTTTTAGATAGTATCTCTGTTATATTGCAGTTATTTAGATTACTTTTTTATTAATGTCCCATTGCACCATTATTCAGATACTTTACAGTGAATTGTCCTGCCTTAGCATGAGTCTGTGGGGGGTGGGGGGGTTGCTTCAGTATAAGCTTTGACCAGTCACATTCAGTGTTACCCTGCCTTGTCTTCACTTTAAATCAATACGTCCTTATATGTGTTAAATCGATTGTCCCATTACGACAACTTATCACCTACCCACATGACTGGAGATAAGTGTCCGATCGTCAGGAGTCCGACCGCTGGTGCCTGTGGCGATTACTAGAACACGGACCCACGTTCCTCCAGTTGAATGGAGTGGCAGACATGAGCACTTGTACTTGGCTATCTCTGGCAATAAAGTTGAATGGAGCATCAGCTTGCATGCTTGTGTGCTACTCCATTCAAGTGGGGCCCCATTCTAATGATTGGCAGGACCCTCACCGATCAGATGCACATGGGGTAAGTTGTAATGAGACAAGCCCTTTTAATAGGATTGCGCACTCATTTCCAGACCTCTCATACTGGTGGAACCCACGTTGGTGATCAGTCATACTTCCCTGATCCCTGGTGCTTGGTCCTGACTCTTTCGCTCCCTGGCCTGTGCTGCTCGTGTTGGGTCCCTCCATGTAAATTTTCTGTTTGACGCTGCTCCAGCCAGTCACTGGCCACTGCTCCCCTTGCGTCATGTCAAATGGTCATGTGATGTAAGGAGAGCATGCTTGACTGCAGCGGTTTCAAGTTTACATAGAGGGACCTGAGATGAACAGCGGAGCCCGGAAAGTGAACAAGCCGGGACTCAGTGCTGGGGGTTTGGTAAGTATGATCACAACATGGGTCCCACCAGTCTGCGAGGTCTGGAAATTAGTACACAACCTCTTTAAAGGCTCTGGACACCTTTGGCATATCTTTATTATACAATCAAGAGGGCAGGTCAGGTGTCTGGCTATAAAGTAGATAAACATGCCTGGTCATTTCCTTACCAACATCTTGGCCATTACAAGGTTAAGTACACTTTGATTGGAGGAGATTGAGGTTTCAAAGTATAAATGTAAAAATATAATAAAAGGCTATAACTTGAAATTATGTTCAGCTAGAAGACATCAATGAAATTTTACGTCTTCTGACACTTCAGCCTTTTTCCTTCGCCTGCTGATATTAAAGAGCCTTTAAACGGCATGGCTTTATTTTATAATGCTGTAAAACCTCTAGGGTTGTGGCCGTCTCCAACCCTAGTATTTCTATCGTTACTACCTGCGACTTACTATTCTGTGACTGCTGGCTGCATACAGTAGCTGGGTAATGACTCTGATACCTTCCTGCCAGATCAGGAACGACTTTGCCAATCCCATCCTTAGCTACCCCTTCTTATCCATTTTAATAGATGCTGCATGCCTAGAACTCATTCGTGGACTAGTACAGAACTGGTCTGGTCCAGTGACTCCTGTTGAGTCATTAAAGCGGTATTTCCATCTGGGAGATTGGTGGCCTATGGCTAGGATAGGCCTCCAATGTCAAATAGGTGCGGGTCCCACCTCTGAGACCTGCACATCTCCAGAACCGGGAACCCAAAGTGACAGAGTGCATGGCTATTTTCTGCACACCGTCACATTTCCACGGTGAACCCTGGTTCACTTTGGAGTCCCCGTTCTAGAGATAGGTGCTGGTCCCAGAGGTGGGACCTTCACCTATCTGACATTGGTGGCCTATCCTAACAATCAAATTTGCCACCAATGTGTGAGATGTTGATTGATTCCCATCAAGGCCAATCACTGAACATGATTCCTGTTTTATCCTTTTTATGCTCAATGATCTTCAGAATGCAGGAGGTACCTGGTGATACCTTGCACTGGGTTCTTTATACATTGAAGGAAGTGGCTTAAATAATGTTGACCTTTAGCATTAATTTCTGGGTAATGGTGTAACACACCTTGGTGTAGCTTGAGACAGAGATTGTGGTGAAGCAAACATATTACTCATGAGAGAGCCTACGATCAGGGTAGCTTATATCAGCCTACAAGGGAAAGTATTACCTAGATTTTTTTTTTTTTACTAAAACTATTTAGTGATTCTTTTTTTTTGCTTTGAATCTGTTTTATTCTTTGGTGAAGATTTTTGTTCACTCTATTTTCTGTACATGATTATAGACCGTCTTTACAGCAGTCATGTAGCCCATGAGAAACCGATAGAATTAAGTTGTTCATTAGCTTCTATGGTAGAATATTGTGAGCATGCTCTGTGACCTGTGTAGAGGTCGTTGTGCAGGGAGGGGGAGGAAGTGAGCAGTTACCTAAGTGGTGGAATCAAGATTTTTTTTTTTGCATTCTTATTGTTTTATATGTTAAAAAAAAGTGCAGTGGAAATGAGTGGAATAAATATAGGGTTAAATCCTTCAACACATTCACATGTGCTATGCCCAGCTCCTCCTCTGTCTGTTGCTACTTGGGCCAAGTTTACATCTGCGCACTGTGGCACTGTAATCCGGTCACTGTATCCGGCGTACATGGCGGCTTTCAGTCGGACAAAAAAATGCTACATGTAACATGATATAGGACACGCTAATGGAGCCTCTGATGCCAGTGTGAACGAAGCCTTATCTACTGACCCACTAAAATCTTTGCTTTTTGAGTGGAAACAGATCACATAAATTTCTCCATCACTTTGTTGGTTCCTGGTGCATATGATGGATGTACATGAGACAAGTGCCATTGATCTATGGTTTCAGAAACGTGTGGGAAGTGCCACAACCTGTCATCGTCATATAACATTTTTACTGCAGATTTGCTTCTGATATAAATACACATCAGACAATGGCTAAATCTAGAGCCGTTCGGATGGGGTGTATTATTATTATTTCCTTGCATAAGAGCCTATTCATAACCTGCATTATTTCCTTGCTCTCTCACTAATTTGACTGATACCAGCATGGTGTCCTAATTGTAGAGCCGCCCACTTGGAATTAAAGAATAATATGGATGCTATAATGGGAAAAAAATGAAGGCTGAGGAAGAGGAAGGAAAATACATCTAAGGCTCTTATTAATCTGCACGATTTTAAGGGGGGTTTTAGGGCAATCATGCTGATTGGAAAAAAGAAAAGGTTAGAATGAGTAAAAAAAAATAAATCCATACTTAACCAATCTCTGACCACTATCCTTGCGATGCTCCTCCGTTCCCTGCTGCTCTTCACTTCCTGCTCTCTGGCCTAACACACAGGAAATGGCTTGGTCCGCCCACTCAGCCAGTTACGGTATTGGCTGAGGCAGTGATAGGCTGCGTGAGTAGCCCAAGTCATTTCCTCTGTGTCAAGCCAGAAAGCAGGAAGTGGAGAAGACTAGGGATCGGCGCAGTGCCGAAACGGCGGTGGTGGGTGATTGGTGAAGGTGAGTATTGATAGTTTGTTCTGACCCATTTTTCAAATTAAATGATTCTCCAGGAAAGTCCTTTAATAGGTGTACACTGTGATTTGCTGGACTTGTGCTTTTTACTTGCTTTAAAGAAGAACTCCCAACAAAAAATGTATTCCATGTCCTGCTAGAAATGTACATGATGTAATCTGTAGTGAATGTCATTTTCTTACCAGTGTCTGAATTTTTGACTTATATCATCCTGAAGTTTCTTATCTGTGTCATGTGACCAGCAATTAGACCCACCAACTCACACATAGACTTATGTGTGGACAGGAAGTCTAATTCTCTATGTATTCCTATGAGACTGAAAGTGAGGCTACCATAGGAATGAATAGAGCAGTTACTGGCTTTCTGTCCTGGGTCAGTTGGAGGTCAGTGAGTTGGTCACATGACCCAGCTACAATAAGAGGAGAGGTTTTTACTCACAGAAACAGTCACTGATAAGAAAATGAAAATCACTACAGATTATATCATGCACCTTTCTAACAGGTCAGAGAATAAAAATTTTTGCGGAAGTTCTTCTTTAAGGTACCATGGCATTGCATATATATTTACTCTAGGACAGGGATGCTCAACCTGCGGCCCTCCACCTGTTCCAAAACTACAATTGTCGTTTTGCAACAGCTGGAGGTCCGCAGGTTGAGCAATCCTGCTATAGGATGTAAGGTTGTCCGTTTTTTAGAAAGTGAGTCACATGCAGGCACACTAAATATTCCGTAATTGCTGTACAAATGAGCAAGATGAATGACCTGTTTCCTATCAGCACCTTCGTGGTTTGCTATGATTACTTTCGGACTCTTGATTTAGTCCTATGTGTACCAGTTCTGTGTGGTGTAGTTCTGAAATATGATGTTATTCTGGTCCCGCTATGTGATGCCAAGTTTTGTGTATAGGAACATATTTAAATATATGCAAATGAGCCTCTAGGAGCAGTGTAAATGTGATAATGCCTGCCTGGCCCTGTTGATCAGAGTGGAGAAGGTGCTGCAGTTGCAGAGAGAGCAGAACCTCTAGGTGTAACTGCAACACCCCCGTTGCTCCTAGAGGCTCATTTGAGATTCGCGTACTAAGAGTTAAAGAAGAACTCCTGCAAAAAATGTTATTACATGTCCTACTAGAAATGGACATGATGCAATCTGTAGTGAATGTCATTTTCTTACCAGTGGCTCCATTTTTGAGTTATATCTCCCTGATGTTTCTCATCTGTGTCATGTGACTAGGAATCAGACCCACCAACTCACACAGTAACTTATGTGTGGACAGGAAGTCTAATTCTCTATGCATTCATATGGGAGCCTCACTTTCAGTCTCATAGGAATGAATAGAGCACTGACTGGCTTCCTGTCCAGGGTCAGTTGGAGGTCAGGGAGTTGGTCACATGACCCAGTTACAATAAGAAGAGAGGTGACATCTCAGAATTACAATCACTGATGAGAAGATTGCATTCACTACAGATTACATCATGCACCTTTCTAACAGGTCAGAGAATAAAAAAAATTGCGGGAGTTCTTCTTTAAGTTAAGGTTTGCTACATCTGTAATGACTTTCTTGAAAGAGATAGCCGATAAGCTATGGGGAAGAGGCAGTGGATTTATTTTCCTAATTTCCGTTTTATATCTGGGTCACGTCTGAAGAGAACAGGATGACATTGTAGCATAGCCGTGCTATTCTTATACATCCGTTAGAGTAGGTGAAGGGCCCCTTTAATTGCTTTTTGTAATACTGTTTTTTGCTGTGATTTCGGTTCTTATAGCACGCTGGCTCATGTCACAACGTTTCAATGAGAGCGTCACAGTCACTGAGATCACACTTTTAGTTAATGAGGAGACCTATAAAGTATTAATAAAACAGTCGGTGTGACATTTCATTTGGTCTGTTAGCCGGGGGCCACGCGCTGGAGTTTTGCCCTTTGTTGTAGATGCATCTATGCAGAAAAAGGGCAGCTGTCCTGTCCATGCAAGGTCCGCTTCTATTCAATTGACTATTAATTGATTGGATTATTCACCTGCTTAAAGGGAACCTGTCATCTCCGAAACACCCCCCGAACTAGAGTAAGCGGTGTATAGTGTAAGTGATGCTGAATCAGAATATGTAAGTTTTATCTTCATACTCACTTCCATTCCGAAGCTGTGCTCCCACAAACCTGCAGTAAAATGCACTCACTGGACTCTTCTTTGAGTCCTCTCCATTATGTGAGTGAGCACTGGAGTCCAGTGAGTGCATTTTACTGCAGGTTTGTCAGAGCACAGCGACGGAATGGAAGTGAGTATGAAGATAAAACTTACATAACCGGACTCAATGTCACTTACACTATACACTGCTTACTGTAGTTTGGAGGGTGTTTCAGAGCCGACAGGTTCCCTTTAACTCTTTTCTCATGTTGCCAAGTAATGTTCAGATGATATATGGTTATAATACATAGCATCGGATACAATACTGCTCCCTTTTCATGTCCATTGGGATTTTACTCTACCAATATTCAAAAAGGGTCCAAAAACAGAGCCCGGGAACTATAGGCCGGTAAGTTTAACATCTGTAGTGGGTAAACTGTTTGAAGGTTTTCTGAGAGATGCTATCTTGGAGTACCTCAATGAAAATAAGCAAATAACTCCATATCAGCATGGCTTCATGAGGGATCGGTCGTGTCAAACCAATTTAATCAGTTTCTATGAGGAGGTAAGTTCTAGACTTGACCGCGGGGAATCAATGGATATCGTATATCTGGACTTCTCCAAAGCATTTGATACGGTACCACATAAAAGGTTAGTATATAAAATGAGAATGCTTGGTCTTGGAGAAAATGTCTGTATGTGGGTAAGTAAATGGCTCAGTGATAGAAAACAGAGGGTGGTTATTAATGGTACATACTCAGATTGGGTCACTGTAACTAGTGGGGTACCACAGGGGTCAGTATTGGGTCCTATTCTCTTCAATATATTTATTAATGACCTTGTAGAAGGCTTGCACAGTAAAATATCAATTTTTGCAGATGACACTAAACTGTGTAAAGTAATTAACACAGAAGAGGACAGTACACTGCTACAGATGGATCTGGATAGACTGGAGGCTTGGGCAGAGAAGTGGCAGATGAGGTTTAACACTGACAAATGTAAGGTTATGCATATGGGAAGGAATAATGCAAGTCACCAGTACATACTAAATGGTAAAACATTGGGTAACTCTGACATGGAAAAGGACCTAGGAATTTTAGTGAACAGCAAACTAAGCTGCAGAAACCAGTGTCAGACAGCTGCTGCCAAGGCCAATAAGATAATGGGTTGCATCAAAAGGGGCATAGATGATGAGAACATAGTCCTGCCACTTTACAAATCACTAGTCAGACCACACATGGAGTACTGTGTACAGTTCTGGGCTCCTGTGAACAAGGCAGACAGAGCAGAGCTGGAGAGGGTTCAGAGGAGGGCAACTAAAGTCATAGCTGGAATGGGTGGACTACAGTACCCAGAAAGATTATCAAAATTAGGGTTATTCACTTTAGAAAAAAGACGACTGAGGGGAGATCTAATAACTATGTATAAATATATCAGGGGTCAGTACAGAGATCTCTCCCATGATCTCTTTATCCCAAGGACAGTAACCATGACGAGGGGACATCCTCTGCGCCTGGAGGAAAGAAGGTTTGTTCACAAAAATAGAAGAGGATTCTTTACGGTAAGAGCAGTGAGACTATGGAACTCTCTGCCCGAGGAGGTGGTGATGGTAAGTTCAGTAAAAGAGTTCAAGAGGGGCCTGGATGTATTTCTGGAGGTTAATAATATTACAGGTTATAGTTACTAGATATGGGTTGTTGTTGATCCAGGGAGTTATTCTGATTGCCTGATTGGAGTCGGGAAGGAATTTTTTCCCCTAAAGTGAGGAAAATTGGCTTCTACTGCACAGGGTTTTTTTGCCTTCCTCTGGATCAACTTGTAGGAAAACAGGTCGAACTGGATGGACAGATGTCTTTTTTTCGGCCTTACAAACTATGTTACTATGTTACTATCTGAATGAATTGGCCTTGCTACTGTGTATTGCTGCTTGTTCTGATGTCATTGTGGTTGTGTCTACTTTTATATGCCAGCTTCTATGTGCTTTTCTTTTCCAGCTTTATAATGCATAGCATTGTCTATTTTTGTTATTTCTATATATTTTTTTTTATTAAAGGGGTTTACTGAGACAATAATACTGATGACCTAAAGTCAGGATAGGTCATCAGTATCTGATCGGTGGGGGTCTGACACCCGGGACCCCCACCGATCAGCTATTTGAGAAGGCAGGCTTTCTCTCATTTTTTCCTTAGACCAGTGACAGAAAATTCATCGGTCACATGGCCTTTGTGCAGCTCAGCCCCATAGAGGTGAATGAGGGTGAGCGCGATACCAAACACAGCCGCTATACAATGTACGACGCTGTGCTTGGCGAGCAGAGAGAATGCTGCGGCGCTCACAGGAGCACTGGTGTCTTCTCAAACTGCCGATCGTTGGTGGTTCCGGGTGTCGGACCGCCACCGATCAGATACTGATGACCTATAAAATCCTGGAAAACCCTTTTAAATACCACTGACATGATGTATTATATTTAGGTTGATATTATGATATATTTAAGCTCTATGCAGATCTCTTTATGTATATAGTGTAGGAATCTGTGTGTGAACAGGGCCAGTGATGACAAACACCACTGGGTTCAGCAGTCTTAAAAGTCCAAACTCTGTTTATTTTGTATCCAGCACAAAACAAGGCATCCAAACTATACAAGCATTTGGGATGAATGCACAGCACTGAAATAAAACATAAACATTTAAATCAAAATCGTGACCCCTCTGGGCGCTAACTAAACAGGGGTTTCTACCTCACCTAGATACAAATCCCATGCAAATCAGACTTTTTACAGGATAGAGGTCTATCAGCTTCAAGGCTCTAACTCAGGAACGGAGGCCTCTATTTATTCCCTGTTGATTATCGCAGTGATTACACTTGACAACACCTCAGGCTAGGGGAAATAGCTGTACTGGAGTGAAGTGGAATGGTAGGTCCTTCTACCAATCCTACCTACCATTTCAAAAAAATCTAGCCCATTAACAGTTACAATGAAATCAGTTGACGTTGCCTACAACAGGTTCCCAGCATATTTGTTTGTGCTGTAGAAAATCAAAGTGTGAACAGAGCCGGAGACGCACATACCCGAGCCTCTGATTCCACATATCTTACTGCCTCATGTAATGCCAACTATAATATGTAGCCTCTATATATACAGTGTGCTCTATTCTGTGGTGTTTGTGTTCATTCCATAAAGATGATTATATTTTAGGTCCCAAAATGATTACAATTTCCCTGTGTATTTTTTTTATTCAGTAGTAGCAAAACCACGTGCCGCGGTGTGCTGTTTAAGGGGTTGTGCGGCCTTTAATTTATTTTTAAAGGGTCAGAATGACATACAAAAATGGGGGACATACGCCTCACCAATCTCCCACCACTTCCATTCCAACACTTCCCATGTCTCCACTTATCTGCACTTCCTGGTCCCTCTCGACACACAGGAAATTACCTCAACCAATCACTGGCTGCAGCAGTGACCTGCCTCAACCTGTGATTGGCTGAGTGGTTATTTTCTGTGTGTCGAGAAGGACCAGGAAGCAAAGGCCAGCATAACGGGAGCAGTGGATGATCAGTCAGGTATATCAATTTTTTTAATGCCATTCTGACCTTTTTGAAAGATTTTCCTGGCTGTGCAACCCCTTTAAGCCAATACCAATCTAATTCTATGAAATGGATTTATTTTGTACAAGTGACATTTTTCTGTATCTGTATTGATACGTGACAGCCCCTTCTATCAGCTAATATTTTATAGGATTGTACATGCTTTCTATAACTCTGTTGTGGATTTTTTTCAGAGCACTGGAATTACTTTGGATCTGAGGAGAGTCTTGGTCCAGTGGCTGTGAGCATCCGAAGAGAAAAACTGGAAGATGCTAAAGAAAATGGACCCCAGTATAATTATCGGATCATCTTTCGAACTAGTGAGGTAAAAACACTTTTCACAAAGACATATTAGTAAATTGATTGATTTTCTGTCTTTTCGGAAAACGTGGTGGGAATGTAGCGCACGCCTTACTACCATTTTCAGTGTGCTACACCAAGTAGCAGTTTTAGGTGTAGTAAAGGGGGAGTTAAAGGAGTTAGTGTAGTGGAGTAATATTGATGTCTTGTCCTCAGGATAGATCATCAATATCAGATCAGCGGGGGTCCGGTTCCTGTTACCCCTGCTGATCAGCTGAGCTTGCCAGCCCCGCTGCCTCTTCAGAGTTTACCTGCATATTGTCAGTGCAATATAATTACAATTGCTCGAACTATATACATGAATTACACTGTAGCGCTGCTATAAAAGGGTCAACATGCTGGTAAACTTTGAAGAGGAAGCGGCACTCCTACAAGCGCCGTGACCCCTTGAAACAGCTGATCAGCGGGGGTTGCCAGTCATCGGACGACCCGCCGTCAATCTATCCTGAGGATAGGCCATCAATATTACATTACTGCACAACTCCTTTAACCTCGTCCGAGAGTGGCGCACTTGTCCGTGGGATGTCTGTTACTGCAGCACAGCTCAGTTCACCTGAATGGAGCTGTAATACCAGTCCCAGCCTGCAGAATGGAGTGGCGTCCTTTCTGGAAACAAAACTGACTATTTCTTCTATTCTCTTACAAAATTTTTAAAGGGGTTGTTCAGGATTTAAGTATTGCTGACCTATCCTCAGGATATATCTGATCAGTGGGAGTCTGAATACTGTCCCCTCCACCGATCAGCTGCTTGTAGGGGCCACAGTACTCAGATTGCTGTGGCCTCTTCATTGTGCATAAAGCACAGCGCCATACATTGTATAGCAACTGTGCTTGGTATGGCAGCTCAATTGAATAGGACGAGCTGCAGAAAAGCCATGTGAACTATGGACATGACGTGACAGGTCAAGGAAGAGTCACCCACTTGAGCACTGCTGCACCATACTACAGCTGACTGACGAGGGTCTCAGGAGTTGGACCCCTATTGATCAGGTATTGATAATCTACTTTGAGGATAGATCATCAGTATTCTTGGACAATCTCTTTAAATCTTTATATCTATAGCTGTAAACAGTTACTCTTTTATCTACATTGTTAGCTCACATGGTTAGCGTGCTCTCCTCTGTTGTAGCTTGCCATCACCATTTTGGTGCGTTATATCACACGTTAAGGGTGTGTTCACTCGTTTTGGGTTTTGTTGGATTTTATTCCTTCTTTTGTGTGACCTGGAGCTAACATTAGTCAGCCGCTCCTTCCCTATAACAGTATTGCCTCATCTCATATGACAGAAGAAGGTGTGCATTACTACTGCCAAGGGGCACATTCTTGTTGGACTTGGGATCTGTAATTTTGTTGGAAATAGAGTATCAAAAACTGACCCTGAAGGTACAGAGCCTGCAGACATCCGCTGGACAGAGATGCACCTGGACGACTTCAGTGACACTTCTGGGTGGACATAACAAAGAGGATTCTAGGATGGGAATGAGTTTTAGGGTTATTCACTGCTATACGTGATACATAATGGATATCAATCAGTGTAATATGTCCAGGGGTAATGGAAAGTGTTTAGCCTTTCAGGCGTTGTGCACATTTTACCTGTTGAATCATGGGCCACCCTGTGGTCACAGTAATGAAATCAGATGGAGGTGCGGCATGTTGCCCATACATCTTCTTCAGCTGTTGGTCAGAAGACCGCCATCTTTCCCGACTTCCCCATACACATACAAGCGTCTATGTGTTTTTAATGGGAGAGTGTGCTGCCAGACACCTTACTGTGGCTTATCTCCTGGCAGGAGGAAATTATTGGGCGCTGAATTTCAAAGAGCCTGATCCGTCTTTCCCCCCACAACATCTGTCTGGGGAGAGTTGGGAGCTCCCCATACACGTTAGATGGTTGACCGGTCATGTTGCAAGTGGGTTCGGACAACAATACTGTAATGTATATGGGAGCTAATGCTGTCAAAGCTCTACCGCCACTAGAGATACCACAAATTTGCTCTTCTACCAAAAGACTGCAGATTGGCTTGTTTTTAGCTTATATTTTCATTATACTATATAGCGCTACTATATTCCGCAGCGCTTTACAGGCATTGTCATCACACTGTCCCCAATGGGGCTCACAATCTAAGTTCCCTATCAGTATGTCTTTGGAGTGTGAGAGGAAACCTGAGTACCTGGAGGAAACCCGCGCAAACCCAGGAAGGACCTGCAAACTCCATGCAGATGTGGTCCTTGGTTGCATTTGACCCTAGCACTCCAAGGCAACAGTGCTAACCACTGAGCCACCATGCTGCCCAATATGGATGTCATCATGGTGACCAGCTGAATGTTGGGTGATATACCTATAAGAAGGATTGCCGAGATGAGACAACCCTGTTAAAGGGGCTGCCTCATTATAACATCCCATACTCTAAAGATAGCCTCTTCCAGGATCACCTGATCACCACAGGTCCAACTCCTGGATCCCCAAGTGGCCATGTTTTTCAGCCACCCCCGAAGAAAAAGTACTAAATGTCACTAATTCACAAGAATGTCAATAGTCGGACAGACTGGTTATGCCAAAGTGCGTAAATGCATGCAACTCCTCTCTCATGAGGGTCCTAAGCAGAGAGCTCTACTTTATGACATACATTTATGCTACTAGGGCCTATGAGCAGTTAGGTGTTGCCTTGAGGAGACAAGCCCTTTAAAGTTCCTTTGTCCATGGTAGTGGGCGATTTTCACTGCACATATGAAGTAACCGGTTAGACTGGTTAAAATGTTGTGTTTTCAGCCTCCATTGTTAGGTAAATTAGAGTTTTTTTCAGTGTTCTTCCACATAAATGGAATGAAAGTTGTTTACTTAAGCTACTTAAGAAATGTGGCTGACATACGAAGCACCTTAGACATCTGCCCTAGGCCATGTATCTACGAAATGTTGGCAGCCTAATGAGAAAACATTCAGTGCAGGCACCTCTCGTCTAGAGACATGTGGATGGGATAGCTGTCATGATCAGCCCACTGCAACTTTGCAGATGTTCTTTCATGAACTTGGGTTTCTTTGCTCCCCCCACAACCTTATGATTTTAGGATTTTATTTTTGTATATTAACATAGCATTAACATAACTTAAAGGGAACCTGTCATCTCCGAAACACCCCCTGAACTAGAGTAATCGTTGTATAGTGTAAGTGATGCTGAATCTGAATATGTAAGTTTTATCTTCATACTCACTTCCATTCTGACGCTGTGCTCCCACAAACCCGCAGTAAAATGCATTGACAGGACTCTTCTTTGAGTCCTCTCCATTATATGAGTGAGCACCGGAGTCCACTGAGTGTATTTTACTGCAGGTTTGTGGGAGCACAGAGTCAGAATAGAAGTGAGTATGAAGATAAAACTTACATATTCAGATTCAGCATCACTTACACTATACAACGCTTACTCTAGTTCAGGGGGTGTTTCGGAGATGACAGGTTCCCTTTAAGGCTGTATTATATAGCCTGATGTGGCAGACAAGTGTTGAGAGGGAAGCGTTCCGTTGCGACAATTGCTTGCTTGCTAGCGGAGGAGACTGCTGCTATTAGATGCAGTAATTTTCCCTGCATCATGGGGAGGAGTGATCGCTATACTATCGCTCGTCCCCATGCCGTACAGTGGTTTGCCAGAGGCAGGTGGTGATTAGACAGCACGATTTGCCGCCTGCAAACACTCATTAGTCGGCAGGTGTAATACAGGCTTTGGACTTCTCGCACAAGTCCATAAGGGCTCATTCACTGAACGTATTTTCTTTCCGTGTCCGTTCCGTGTTTTTATTTTTTTGCGGAACCTATGTGGAACCATTCATTTCAATGGGTCCACAAAAAAACGGAAGCTACTATGTCCTATTATTGTCTGCATTACGGACAAGGACAGGACTGTTCTAATTAGGGACCAGCTGTTCCGTTCCACAAAATACGGAATGCACACAGACATCATCCATATTTTTTGCAGATCCGTGTTTTGCGGACTTCAAAATACATATGGTCGTGTGCATGAGCCCTAAGTGTTTTGCAGTCCGCAAATCATGGCTCTGCAAAACACGGTTCCTGCTGTGAGCATGCCGCCACCCGCCCATCTAGTCCTATTCTTGTCCTCAAAAGCACAATAATAGGACATGTTCTATTTTTTGCCGACTGCGTAACGGACATACGGATGTCTGCATCTTTTGTGGCCCACATCAAGATGAAAGACACGGATCAGATGCAGACCGAAACTACGGCCGTGTGCATGAGACCTTATTTTCTGCCCAAGTACAACTTCTTCTCCAAGCTGCTTTATTTTTAAGAATAATTATTTCCAGTCCAGTGAACTGTGAGTTTATACCACGGAGGTTTGTGCACTTGCTGGAACACCACGTTGGGATTGGGAGTTGTGCCATTTATCTGTTTCTGATCTACGGCTTGCATTCCGGAAATGCTTTTGGACTGTCAGAACCAGGGCAGACTGTCTGGCTTCTTAAGCACAAGGACGGGTGGCTGTGTGGTCCGGGTTCAGGACTTGACAAGCCATAGGATATATATGCATTGAGATTGTTTTTTCCGGACAAATCTAGCCGCATTCCATTTATAGAACGTGTAGGTCGTCCGTCACATCGGCTGACATTTATTGAAAGCTACAGCTCATGTCAGTGTCTACATGTATTTGTCAAAGTGGAGTGATTCTTCTAAGCACGGGTTCCTTTCTCTTGCTTGTCCTCCCTTAATGATGATGTTTAAAGCGGTAATGGAAAAAATGTAAAGGGAAAGCCCTAATAAATCAATGAAGGAGAAGTTGGTAGACATCACAAGCAGAAGTAACCAGTCATTACTTCATCGAGGGAGAAGATCAAACAGAAGGAGGAGGGGTGGGATAATCCAGCTATAGTACTATTACTAAAGTTGAGCAAACGTGCTCGTAACGAGCACTGTACTGCTCAGATCCCCTGCGCTCGCATGGGCGCAGGCATCCGGATCCGTCGGGTGAGGAGGACGGATCCGGATGGCTGCGCCCATGCGAGCGCAGGGGATCCGAGCAGTACAGTGCTCGTTACGAGCACGTACGCTCAACTCTAACTATTACTGAGGCTAAATACACAGGAAAGTATAAAAAAAAAGGTTTTTCATGCCCGTTTTTGCAGTCATTTTTTGGCCGTTTTGCATCCATTTTAAACTGAGAGGCCCACTCCCCTGTCTAAATGGCCATTAAAAACGCTCCAATTGATATCAGTTGAGTCCATCTGGTCGTTAAAACAGTCAAAAAGAGGACACGTCCTATTTTCTGATGGCCTCGTGAATAGTCCCATTGACTTCAGTTGGTTCTAAAAATGGCCACCACACTGTCTTAATGTAGCCTTAAGGTGTATTTACACGTAACAATAATCGGGCAGATTATCCGGAACGAACGGTCCTGCAAATGCTCGTTCCCAACAATCTGTCTGTCTAAATGTGCCACTGATCTTCCAATGAACGAGCGAAATTCATCGGGTGATCCATCCGTTCGTGCAGGCACATCAGTCATCGTTTCTGGGCAGCAGATGGTGCTGTCTAAACAGTGATCTGCTGCAAGGATTCTGTATGGGGACGAGGTATTGTGCGTACTCATATCACCGGCCTAATATTAGGTAGGTCCTCTTCGTGGTGCTGAAACAGCTGTGACTTACTGAGACATAAGCTCCTCAAGACCTGTGAAGGTGTCCTGTTGTATCTGGCACCCAAACGCTTTTGAATTGGAACTCCCAGGAATCAGACTTGTTTTTTCCACACCCCACAAAGGGCGATCAAATCACACCTTGTACTCTTTGTCATGTGCCTGTAGCCGTTCCTAAACAGGCTCATTATCCTACTGAAAGAGGTCACTGTCTTTCGGCAATACCGCTACCATGATGGACGTAATTGGTCTGTACAATCTTTGGGTCGGTGTTAAGTGTCAAAATTACACCCACCAGGACCCAAGGTTTTCCAGCAAAACATTGCCCAGTGTCTGCTTCTTAATTCCCCATAGTGTATACTGTTGCCATCTATTACCAAAGTTCACACTTCCGTTATTTGATCAGTTATTTCCATCAGTTATTGTGCTCTAAAACCAGGGGCAGGTCAAAAACACAGAACAGGTGCAGATCTCTCCATTATACCTGATCTCTGAGAAGGCTTCACTACAGGTTTTGGCTCACAATAGCTGATGGAAAAACTGAAGTGTGAACTCAGCCTAAGTGATGCACATAAACCCAGCCATCCGCATGATTTAAAAGAAAGGTCAACTTCTTCCATTTCTCCATAGTCATGTTCTGATGATCACATGTCCATTGTAAGCATTATTGTGGACGATTTTTGGTAAGTACTAACCACTACATACGTACCAGGAACACCACATGTGGCCTGCCATTTTTTAAATGCTCTGACCAAGTTGTATGGCCATCACAATTTTGACGTTGTCAAAGTCGCTCATATCGTTGTGCTTTGCTTTTTTTGATGCATCAGTTTGTGTAATTTCCGTTAAAGATCTGTTATTTTGAATGGTAGAAAAAAGGAGTCTCTCTAATGGAACGGACACAAACGGATGCCAAATGAGCACAACAGATGCTCAAATACAAGATCTGTTTGTTTTATTTTTCTGTTATTCTAACGGAACAGAAAGCAAAAAGGATGATGTGAACGTGGTCTTAGTGGTGTGAAAAATGTAAAAAGTCACAAAAAGTTTGCACAGGTGACCTCAAAAAGTTGCAAAAAACCTATTTTCTGTCTTTTTGAAGACAGAATTCTGGAGAGCAAGGCATGATAAATTCCCTCCATGGTATTTTCAGGCCCTGATTGATGGTAAAATGGTAAATCCTGTCCAATTTTAGTAAAAAGAAACCTATGCATACTTACATGGTTAATCTGCATGATTTATCTGTCCTGGGTTCCTAAAGAAGACTTTAGTGGAAGGGATGATGAATTTACGCGTCCGCAACTGTAACTGAGAAATTGGACGACGGACTTCACAGCCTAGGCGTTAATATTAAATGTCCTTGTAATAATGGCTGCTGTGAGCTGATGATACGTTGTTATGTGACTTGTAGTTCACCTTTTATTTTTAGCTCATGACGTTACGAGGATCAGTGCTTGAAGATGCAATTCCGTCAACTGCGAAACACGGCACAGCGAGAGGACTGCCGCTAAAAGAGGTGCTCGAGCATATCATTCCTGAGCTGAACGTGCAAGGTCTCCGACTGGCCTTCAACACTCCGAAAGTTACAGAGCAGCTCATGAAACTGGATGAACAAGGGGTAAGTGCTGTGGGGTTTGTCTGAAGTAATTTCCTATCTTAAAGAGGACCTTTCACCTCTCCTGACATGCCTGTTTTAATAGCTTCATGCATTCCCCATGTAATAACAATTCTGGAACATCTATTCTTATGGCTCTGTGTTCTGCCATTTCTTTATTATTTGCACTAGAAGTTATGACTGAATTGCTATTTGCCTTCAGTAAAGGAACAGAGGGGAGGTGACCAGTTGGGGGTGTGTACCTGCACAGACTGACTCTAGCCAATCAGTGCTGCCATGTTCAGACTGTGCAGATACACCCCCCAACTGGTCACCTCCCCTCTGTTCCCTTACTGAAGACAAATAGCAATTCATTCATAACTTCTAGTGCAAATAATAAAGGAATGGCACAACATAGAGACATAAGAATAGATGCTCCAAACTTGTTATTACATGGGGAATGCATGAAGCTATTAAAACAGACATGTCATGAGTGGTGAAAGGTCCTCTTTAATCCTTCTTAATTGCGATTTGCCAGTTAAAGGACGATTTAAAGTGCATCTGTCAGCAGATTTGTACCCATGACACTGGCTGACCTGTTACATGTGCACTTGGCAGCTGACGGCATCTGTGTTGGTCCCATGTTCATATGTGCCCACATTGCTGAGAAAAATGCAAATTTTATATATGCAAATGAACCTCTAGGAGCAACGAGGGCGTTGCCGTTACACCTAGAGGCTCTGCTGTCCAACTCTGATTTTGGAATACAAGTTATACAGTCTTTTCCCACAAAATGATATATTCATCTGGACAGGTTCTCCAGGCTGCCCACAGATAGGACTGTCTATGAACAATATATGGCACCTATAAGCCTTGCCCTGTGAGATATAATCATCCCATCCACGTGGTCTGATGTTAGAACATAGCCACCTGCATATGGATGGTCATGTTGGTGCATAGATACACGGACACTCAAGCTGTCTGTGTGGATGGATTGTATGAGGTTACAGTGTGAAAAGAAAACCTCTCTGTTTTTGCCCTCCTGACATAGAGAATATTTTTTGGGGGGTAAAAATTGTAGTCTGCACTGCTAAACAGACTATTGCATCTGTAGAAGAAGTCGTCTGTGATCTCTACGAGTAAAGTCCAGGTTAGGCAGAGGACAGTCTGAAGTTGGCTGCATTGCAGAGAAAACAGTGTTTTAATAATATTTAAATTAGTTCCTCGGTGTAATGAGGGCATTGCCATTGCACCCACAGGCTCCCCTCATTCTCCTACATGCTACGCCCCAACGTAACTATGGCTGGCCCTGAAGTCTCACATCTGCACCTTCACTTCAGTGTTCGGTACAGTACAGAAGCGCCCTGGCTGATGTGTACTGTGCGTGCGCAAAACATCGGCTGCAGCTGTTGTTTGGCGCAGGCACAGTTTAGAATGTATTGACCGGGGCGCTTCTGTACTGCACCTGCGCAAGACTTTGGAAACAGACGTAATTCTTCCCTGCCTGGTCCTGTCAGTGAGGGCGTGGCCTGTAGGAGAGTAAGTGGAGCTTCTGAGTGCAATGGCAACGCCCTCGTTACACCCAGGGACTAATTTGCTAATTTTGCTTTATTAAAACTCTGTTTTCTCTGCAATGCAGCCATGGATCGAGATGGGACAAACACCATTAGATTCACCTGACAAGAGCACATCTCCCATGTCAGCTGGTTTTATTGGGGGGGTATTTAGTGACAGGTTCCCTTTAAGTCTTTCCTTCATATGTGTCCTTCATTTATGACTTTCGCTGCGAAAATTAAAAAACCCTGAATGTAAAATTCCAGCCAAACAGCGCATTATTTCTTGTATTGCTTGTTACTTTCTTGATCTTTGTTTAGTGCGGTATGTGTACTTCATGGCAGGGTAACAATGCGCCTCTAATGCTGTGAGTCAGATCTGTTCAGTTTCAGGGACACCTGCGAATATCTTTCTTTACTGTTGTGATAGCAAATTCATTTCTATTCATACGGAGCCTAAAAGCTTTCTTTTGTACTGTAAAGATTGCGGTAATCACATCATGTTTAAAGCAACACACCCTCAGTTTAGTATACCCTGTATTAAAATAACCGATCCCTGGTTAGCAGCTCCAACCTCCACCGAACCATGGCATTAAAGGGGTTTTCCCAGACTTTTTTTTTATACTGATGATCAGTATCTAATAGGTGGTGGTCTGACACCAAGGACTCTCGCCATTCAGCTGTTTGAGAAGGCACCAGCGCCCCTGTGAGTGCCGCGGCCTTCTCTCAACTTACCAAACACAGCGCTGTCCATTGTATAGCGGCCATGCTCGGTATCGCGCTCGGCACTTAGATCACGTGACTGATGATCGTGATGTCACATGGCCTACAGTTAGCATCGCTGCCTTCTCAAAACAGCTGATCGGCAGTGTCCCAGGTGTCCCCCACTGATCAGATATTGATGACCTATCTAGAGGATAGGTTATCAGTTAAAAAAATCTCGGAAACCCCCTTTAAAGAAAAAAAAGTTACTTACCAAACATGGCTCTCTTGGGCACTGCAGGTTGGAGGACACCTTATCTGCAGAAGTCGGGCCTGAGACGGTTGTGGAGATATGTAATGTACTGCTAGAGCTTGTGCTGTGTAGTGGCTGACATTACTCGTCCTCCATGGACCATGGAGATCACATCTTATAGGACAGCAGCTCAGAAATGTTAAAAATAAAAGATTTATGAGGCACTCAGAAATATTTATTTTACTAGTTTATATAGCGTTGACATATTTTGCAGTGCTTTATGGATATTAGCATTAGCGTGTTTTAAGGCGAAATACCTCTGCCTGGAGCAGTATTTTGTCCTTTTTTTGCCGGAATCTGCAGCCAAGGTTCCTACTGGAGATGTGAACCCACTTGGTTGTTTACCGAGCATGCCAGCTCCATAGCGCCATACGTTTACGTAGTGCCTACACCTGGTACTGCAACTTAATCCTATCAATCAAACAGGCAGAAATCAACTGTGATATCATGCACAGCCAATATAAAAAGTATGGCGCTGTGCCTGACAATCAATGAAGGGCACATGGTGCTCTCAGGTGTGCTGTGACCCTTTCAAACAGCTTAGCGGTGTCAGTGCTGAGAGCTAGAACTCCACTGATATAATATTTATGGTCTATCCTTTGGATAGGTCATACATTTCAGTGTTATGGATAATCCCTTCAAGCACTCAAAAATATTAATTTTGAGTGCAAACAAAAAAGAAAAGACGGCCTGATTTTTGCACAGTACTCGGCTCGGTGTACAGCCGCTAATCCAAGTTATTTCGAGGTGTTGTCCACTTTGAACAATTCCTAATGATTCTCAGACAATAAGATGATCACAGGAATCAGCAACCTCCGGCACTCCAGCTGTTCTGAAACTACAACTCCAAGAATGTCCATTCACTTCTCTGTGAATTACAAGAACAACTGTATGCATGCTGGGAGTTGTAGTTTCACAGCAGCTGGAGTGCTGAAGACTGCTGACACCTGTCCTACACTGTAACCCCCAGCCTCCGCATGTTCTCAAGCATTGCCCCAAACGTCATCTGTCCATGGACGTGATGGAGCAGGAGACCTCCCCCTCCACCCAACACACACCTCAGTAGGCTTTATAAATTTGGGTTTTTGAAGGAGAGCATTTCTTCAGTACATATCAGATTGTGGTAAGACGTTGGATCTTGTATTATCTACATGTCACACTAATTGGACATGAAAAGTCTACAGCCGTGTTTCTAACGCCATCCATCATCAAAGTTTCATGTAATGGCTAAATGGTCTGCTTACACGCAACTCCAAAAATAGTGGAGAATTCCCTTACTATACAGCTCTCCACTTTTTTATTTTACTGGCTCTGTGCATTGAAAATGTGCATGCCTAATATACGTGCTAATTTACTCTATGTAACCCGGGATTTTTATGTGTCTGTCATGTGCTGAATCCACACTGCATTTTTCTCATATACTGGCACCAGACTCCTGAATGTGAAGTAGAAATGTACAGTAAATAGCCTTTAGTATAATATAAACCTGTGGTGCTCTAAGAAAAGGCTCCTGAATCCCTTGTCTGTCTGCTCAACCTTCTTCTTGACTCGGGGCGGACTAGGAACTTGGCCCTGGAAACCTAAAAGTGGCCCCATGTGGTAGGCAAATTCAGTTGACCGAAGGCAGGGCAACACAAGTAGGCAGATCCAGCGATACCGTAGAGCACCATAAAATACCACTGCGGCGGCGCAAAAATACCACAGTGCAGCACAAATTACCACCCCTGCAGCGCGAAAATACCAAAGTGCAGTACAATATACTGCCTCAGCAGAACCTAATACCACAGTGCAGCACAAAATACCATCACCCTCATTGCAATATTCAAATGCATCACTGTCCTGAGGACAGGAGGGCACCTGCGGCCACTGGTCAGGTGTATAATTACATGATGTTACTCCATTAATTAATGCCGAGAACATCAGATCATTACGTACCCGGCCATCGGCCATAAGAAGAGAACGGGCAGCCCCCTGGCATCTTGCCCAGCCCTTACAATCTTGCGCCGCCGCACCGAGTAGCGGCTCAAGCACAGAGGCTCTCCTTCCGCTACCGGAGCAGCAATTGTGCGTGCACCACTTCACCTCTGGGTAGTGTAGGACATGAACACTTGCTGCTGCGGAAGCAGGGCCTCTGCACTTGCATTGCTACTCGGAGAAGCAGAACAGATTTTGTTAGGGCCCACCGAGATATCCAGCCCTGGCGATCAAGCGGGAGTGGGGAGACTCTTCCACCAGTGGGAACAGCCCCTCATTATGATGATTCTCTCATCTCTACTATGTAGACAAGGGTACATGAGCACCTGATCATCACGTCTAGAGGAGCTTGTTAGACATAGGCATTACTATGGATGTTGGGCTTCCATTTGTTTTTAGCTACCCCAGCCTCCACTATTCTGAGATGGCTTTCCATGAAATTTTGGAGCATGTGTGTGGGAATTTTCACCCATTCAGCAAAAATAGCATTGGTGCGGTCAGGCAGTGATGCTGGGCGAGAAGATCGGGCTTGACATCAGCATACAAATTCATTCCAAAGGTGTTTGATAGGGTTGGGGTCAGGGCGCTTTACTGTCTCAACACCAAAAGAACTGTGTCTTTATGGATCTATTCAGAGTCTGCTTGAATAGGAGTGGACCTTCCCTTAAAGAGGAGCTGTCACCTCTCCCAACAGTAACTACTTGGATTCCCAGCAACATTGTGCAACATGAATGTCGTGCGACACGTCATAGTTTAGTTTTTCCCTTTTTGTTGCGTGACTTATTATTGCCATGTACCGTAGTCCTAGCTTTACTGGAAATAAGGGACCAATCCCAGATAGACAGCCTCATGCCATTGTTCCTCCACCACCAAATTTTATACTAAAAGCAATGCATTCCAGTACATAGCGTTCTCCAGGAAGCCATGAAACCCAGAACTGTCCTTCAGACCACTAGTTATCTGACAGTGAAGCCTTCTGTGTTTGTGCCGTTCTCTTTTTGTGTGCGCCTGAAATTGATGTTAGTGTTATTCAGATAAATTGTATATTTTATTACCAAATCTGTTCTGTTAATATGGTAATAACGGACTTTGAAGAACACATTCTTAACTGTGAGATGTAAATCTTGCTGTACAAGTAAGTCCTTCAAGCACGCCATGGCTGCCAAGGACTCTGTTATAAATAGAGGAGGTTTTGTGTGCAGTCTAGAAGGTTGGAGTGGAAAATGAGAGTGGGCTCGCTCCCAGTTTCCGTGCCCTGGATTCCACTTTCTTATAGCTTAGGCAACTGAAGAAATCTATGGTTTAGAGTTAGCATACTAGGACTTTGAGGCCTCACGCACATGACCGTATGTGTTCTGCAAAACCGGGCTGTGTGCGTGCCGCCATGTTTTTTAAACTGGTGTAGAAATGTCCTCTACTTGTCTAAAAAAAAATTGACAAGAATGGAGCATGATCCTTTTGCCAGCTGCCGGATTGTACAAACAGGGTGTGCTGCCCGTATCTTTTGCAGCCCCATTGAAATGAATGTGTCAGATCCTCAAAAAATTTGGTTGTGTGTATTAAGCCTAAAGGTCATTCTTTAAAAAAGTGGAGGAGGAAGAAGGTCAAATCCAGAATATAAATCTAGGGCACAGCTGACACTTTTTTTATTAGGTCGCAGAGGTACAGAGAAATGACACATCAGTCATCCATCAGAATTGTCCAAAAAAATTAACATCAGGAAGTAACCAAACATTTTCTAGTTCTAAAAGGAAAACTAAGTCCTCCGACCTCGCCCCACACCCTTCCCTCAACTGCGCAGCATATGTAATAACAATAAACATCAGCATCCAAGGAGCATAGACAGTAGAAGATTATACTCATCTGTTCACACATATACCAAGAGGTTAATCTGAGTTTGCTTTGTTGTGACTGGCCATGTATCAATTTATTTTCCCCGTGTTGTAAAGAATTTTTCCGTTGGTCATAATTAGGCCTAATAAAAACAAAAATCCATTTTGACGTAGCAAGCCTTCTTTATAATAGTGGTGGTGGGGGGTTACCATCCAAAAAGTCAGGATTGCCAGAAAAGAGAATTGCGGTAGAAAACAACGGTGTAGCTAGAACTGACTGGACCCCATAGCAAATTGTTGAATGCCTCGAGCAACCCCCTCTTCGTGTAAAAACCCCTCACTGCTGCAGCTATTTAAGATCGCTCAGGCCAAGCAGCAGCACCATCCATTTCCTACACGGGTATACTGTATGTCATGTCACTGTATATGATGAGGGGACCCTAACAATTAAATCTCCCTTCTTAGTTCGGGCCCATAGCAGTTGCTTCCCCTGCTTCCACTATAGCTACGACCCTGGTAGCAATTTTTTAGAAAATCAGAGGGTTATCGCTAATAGATTGCATGACTTCTGATTTGGAGGAGTGCAACCGAGTTACGAGACTGACCTGTACACTAAAACCCTGATCAACTAGAAACTATTACATTTTTTGCACAAAACAGTGAGGGAAATGTTACTAATGTGAGAGGAGCACTAGCATCTCTCCTTAAAGGGGTTCAGAGCTGAACCCGGACATATCCCCTTCTTCCTCCACTAAGTCCCTCTGAGTGGAGCATGAAATCGTGCAGGGCAAGGGATGTTTTGTTTATATTTTTACACTGCTAGGCAGAGGCTTCCGCCTAACAGTGTTCCTGGTGATGTCACCGGCAGCAATTGGTGGGCTATAGCCCTTCGCTAGGCTGTTTTACAGGCTAGGGCAACCCTAAAGGCCTCCCACTAGTGCCAGTGACATTCCCATACAGAGCGATTCCCATATGATTCAGTGCAGGGCAAGAGAGAGCACTGGAGCATAAAATGCTCTGATGCTCCACTCAGAGGAGCTGCCTGGGTGAAGAAGGGGCTACGTCCAGGTTCAGCTCTGATCTAAACATGGCAAACTATCTTTACTTGTAAATGACCTAAAAGAAAGCAATCCACCCTCACAGAACATTTCTTTTCATTATATCCACTTACAGTTTTTTTCTCATTTCAGCTAAGTTACCAGTTGAAAGTTGGCATCATGTACTGCAAAGCGGGTCAGAGCACAGAAGAAGAAATGTACAATAATGAGTCGGCTGGGCCAGCTTTCGAAGAATTCCTTCAGCTCTTGGGAGAAAGAGTGCGACTTAAAGGATTTGAGAAGTACAGAGCTCAGCTCGATACTAAAAGTAAGAAAACTTAACTAAATCCTGTTCTTCAAGGAAATACTGCGCTGTGTTTAGTGTCACCCATAAAGTGTCTGCCTGCTAATCTATTGTACAGGAAGTTTTGTGTCAGACTTTAAATTAAAACAGGTGTAAATTCATTTTCCTCTTAAAATGTATTTTATTTTTTTTTGTACTCATTTTGAGCTAAAAATCACAATTGATCTTTATTAAGAATATTGAGCCATTTTCTCTGCACAGCTTTCAGTTTATCTAGTACCTGGTTCTGCTCTGTCAGGCAGGGAGCTGACGGATTCCTTTTCTCTGCTCTCTGACCTTATAAACACTCTTTTTATAGCTCAATTCTTATCTTATCTGATATGAATGTGGCTTAAATAAGTGTTTATGGCCTTTTAGTAATTTACAGATAAGGGTTATTAGATGACGGGCACAAAGTGAAAGTACCAGTCACACACCTACAGTAGAGAAACAGTTAACACTTTGTGGCAGAACGGCTCAATATTTTTAATAAAGACCAATTGAAAAAATTATTTTTAGGCTGAAATGAGTAAAATTCAGTCCTAAAACTTTTTGCCCCGGATGGTGTACGTAGCTTTTAAATCATTTAGGTAGGATTTAGTATCACAGTTTAGCCACAGTTTAGTGATTATTGTTACTTTTTTCCGTGATGTTAGGATGGCCATTTTGACAAAAACAGGAAGTAAAGCCATTTTGTTTGTCACTTTTAGGGTAGGTTCACACCAAGTTTTTTTTTTGGAGGAGGTTTTGAGGGAGATTTACCTGCAGGTTTTTCAGCCCAATCCAGAAGTGGATCCAGCAAGTAGAAGTCCTCCTTTTATATATCTGATTTCTTCCTGGCTTTGGCCAAAAAAACCTGCAGCAAAATCTGCCTCAAAACCTCCTTCAAGAAAAGTTGCTTAGGACTTTCACATGTGTATGACAATCTGGTTTTGTTTCCCTCTAGTCTGGTACAGAAACGCCATAGAGAAATTGATGCCAAAACTGACTCCATGCTTGCGTATACTAGCAGTTTTTATGATTGGTGGCAGCACCGGACTGTGTCACAAAGTGCGCCATAACATTATCTGTTGTGTCCACCTCAGGCATAAATGATAAATGAAAATCCAGCCGCACGGTATAAAGTACCAGATGCACACAACTGCCTTTCCAGCGTCCAGTCGCCCCAGTGCCAGCTGCCCCAACGGCCTCTGCCAGCCAATGCTTGTATTGCTGCAGCGCTGACCTGCCATACTGAAGCATGTCCGCTGTGGCTAGTGATTAATCTCTTTGATGCACATCACTGCTGCGGCCTGAACATTTGCTATTTCGTTCCATAAGCAGCTGCCAAAAACTTTTCAAAAGCCAGGGGACCCCTTTTAAGTACCATGGATTATCGGGCTCATATAATACCCAGTGGAAGGTTTGTTTGCATGAAGCATTGGCCTGCGAAAGTAATAGCAGACTGTAGAGAACATTTCTAGCTTAATCTCATGTATAAAGCAAAAAACAAGTCTCAGCAGCACTGAATGAGGAAAAACGAGGTGCACGCCAAATAGACCAGACCAAGGTCCCAGCATATAAAAAAGAAAAAAGAGGCAGCACTCTCCAGTAAAAAAGTGAAAAAAATGAAAGTCTTTATTTACCCATGTGGGATTGCGACGTTTCGGCCCAGACTGAGCCTTTCTCAAGCAGTCATTGGCAATGTGAGTAAAACATTTATACAAAAACTCAAGTGAGCATAATAATTAATCAATCAACTTTACAATCAATCATTAAAAATACAATACAGGTGTGCTGTGAATTTAAAACATAATGCATATTAAAAAAATTCCTGAAGTGCCATCGTGAAGTGCCATCCTATTATAACATGATTAAAATAAACAAATCACACTTAGTGAATAATAGTTACAATATAAAAACCTCAAATGTCAGTTAATCATATCAGGTGTACATAATATTCATAAACACCCTACCAGGTGTAGCGGAGGATGAAGCCTTTAGTTGCACACAGACATGTGGCTCCGTTAGCGTCTATGGGGTTCCAATGCGCATGCCCCAGTAAATGCACGTCAGCAGGATACTCGATATGTGCCACGTTTGCGTAACATGCATCCTTTTCACCAAGTATACACATCCCCCATTTTAAAGCAGGGAAACGGCGAGCGGTATGGTGCTATGTATGATCTTGTAGTACTACAGAGAGTTGATAATATTAGGATTAGGTTGCAGGCGTTTCCCTGCTCTAAAATGGGGGATGTGTATACTTGGTGAAAAGGATGCATATTACGCAAGCGTGGCACATATCGAGTATCCTGCTGACGTGTATTTACTGGGGCATGCGCATTGGAACCCCATAGACGCTAACGGAGCCACATGTCTGTGTGCAACTAAAGGCTTCATCCTCCGCTACACCTGGTAGGGTGTTTATGAATATTATGTACACCTGACATGATTAACTGACATTTGAGGTTTTTATATTGTAACTATTATTCACTAAGTGTGATTTGTTTATTTTAATCATGTTATAATAGGATGGCACTTCACGATGGCACTTCAGGAATTTTTTTAATATGCATTATGTTTTAAATTCACAGCACACCTGTATTGTATTTTTAATGATTGATTGTAAAGTTGATTGATTAATTATTATGCTCACTTGCGTTTTTGTATAAATGTTTTACTCACATTGCCAATGACTGCTTGAGAAAGGCTCAGTCTGGGCCGAAACGTCGCAATCCCACATGGGTAAATAAAGACTTTCATTTTTTTCACTTTTTTACTGGAGAGTGCTGCCTCTTTTTTTCTTTTTTTTTAATCTCATGTATGAGATGGTTCGTCCAAAAAAAAAAAAAAGTACGACCAGAAAGATAAGCGATTACTTTGATAAGTTAGAATATATTAGTTCTGTAAGTAGGACTAAGGTTCAGATAGTTAAAGGGGTTGTCCACTTTATTCAGCCTCATCCCATATTTCCTTGTAGGGCTTTAAGCCAAGGCTACATTCACACAACGTGAAAAAATGGCCATTAAAAACCAACACACTGTCAGGTTTTCATGGCCAGTTTGCATTTGTTTTTAATGGCCGTCACCTCTGTCAGGCTTCGTCACCAGGATCAACCCTATTAAACCAGGCATACTGGCTGGTAGAGTTCATCATGCTAATTAAAACTGTACTTTTCTTTTGTCTGTATGATAAATAGCTGTAGAGAAATCGGCGTTTTATACATATGCAAATGAGCAATTCGAGCACTCCGAGGCGGGGCTGAATATTCTGAGCACTGCTGTGTAACACCTCCTGTTCTCTGCACACACCCCTCTCTTTGACTGATAGGGCTTGACAGCAGGCCATAGTGCCCCCCAGGATTATTAATGCCCCCATTAGTAACGGTAATGACCCTATTAGTGCCCCCCTTTTGTAAAAAAATAAATAAATTACTCACCTCATCCACTTGCACAGCGATAGTCACTCTTCGAAGGACCTGCATTCCCAGTGTGATGACATTCACCTTGAGCTCCCAGTGATCATGCAGGGTCCACATGGTGATGTCATCAAACTGGGAGTGATTTTTTTTTATCCCTTCAAAATCAATTTTTCACTAACCTACCCCTTTAGTGACCGTTAGACAGACACACTCCTTTCTAAACGGCCCCATTTATTTCAGTGGGGTCTTCTGCCCATTAGAACATGTCCTGCTTTGTCCTGTGACCGTCAGTCACACGCCTATTTTTCATGTGAACGTAGCCCAATAGTGCTCTTGATTGGGGACACCCCCCCCCCTCCTCCCGTCTCCCTACAAAGACTGAACACTGGGCTGATCCGCAGTTACATCCACCATGGGTTCCGGCGACGGGACCCCCATTACTGGTTAGTATCAGCCGGAACTGGAATTCCCTATTAAGAGGTAATAAGTGCAGAAGTCCTCCTTTTTAACCCTTTCCTGTTCCATCGACTTGTCTCTCATTCTCGTACTCCCCAAGTATGGAGCTCCTCCTGACTCATTAGGGGCAGAACATATAGCCCACCCATCTGTCTGCAGACTCTGGACCACCATCAAAAAGAAATGTGTGATTCATTGTTCCAGAAAGCATTCCCTGGCATGCAGCTCTGTCGATTCAGCGCATCGGAAACGCGAAATGATTGCAGGGCTGGTTTTCGCAGCAAGCGTTTTAGGCATGGTTCAGCTCACATTTGGAACAGTTCAGTTCTGAGGAACCGTGTTTTTATTTGCCTTGCCCGGCAACGGGAGGCAGCAGCTGTAAAATCCAGACATACTGTAGCGAGCCGTCTGTGTTCACTGCCGAAGCAAGCTCACGCCGTCCTTGCTTGGAGAGTAGATGAGTGTATTGAGCTAATGTGACTTCTGTACACTGAGCATGGCACAAAAACTTGTCTGTAAAGAGACACTTCAGAATGAAGAAAAGAAAAATCTTTTTTTTTTGGGGTAGGGGTAGCGGGGCAATCATATCCATAATAAACCAAAACACGTTGAGGGAGATTTGTCAGTTTTTTAACACCACGTTTGCACCATTAAAAAGTCATAAATTATGGGTAATTTGCAATTTTTTTGAGCTTCTTGACACTTTTCTAAAATGTGTGTGGTGCGGCTTATTGAGAGAGTCAGAGCCACCCGCAACCTTCCAGATTTCTATAATATATGCCAAAAACTGGTGTAAATTATAGTTCAAGTGTACGCCAGACCCCCGCTGAAGTAAATTTGAGTTTTTGGCACATGGAGGACTGGAGAGACGCCTAATTTTTTAAGTGGCAACTGTACTTGTTTAGGGCATTGAGAAGAGATCTCCATCACGATCCTGGCCTTTCATAGTCACATAGATGTTAGATGGTGTGGTCAATAGTGATCACAGAGTCAAGGGGATGTCAACAGAGCCGTCCATTGGATAGCGCCCATGTCTTGTATCGCACCTGAGTCCCATTGGCTTATGTGGAAATGAGTGGCTCATGGGCCATGTGACCGATGAAAGTCACATGGACTAGGAAAAGGCCTAAGCGCTCACAGAGCGCCACAGTCTCTTGATATAGCTGATCAGTGGGGGTGCCGGGAGGTGGAACCACCACTGGTCAGACATTGATGATCTATCCTGAGGATAGGCCATCAGTATCAAAATTCTGGAGAACCCATTTAATGAGGCAGAGCTGCAATACCGCACACTACCTGTGAAGAGGAGTGGTGCTGTTTTTTTTTGTTTGTTTGTTTTTGTTTCTTTTGGAAGAAAACAGCCATATTTTTCAAAATCTGCACAACTCCGCTATGTAATACACATACTGCAAAAACAAGACCTTACATGTCAACGTGCGGTTGTAGGAATGTGATGGGGAGAAAACTGTAAATCCTCTGGTTCCGTAACATCAAATTTGGCTGCACCATTAAGGATTCAAACATTTCCTGTGTGAGAAACTTATGAATTGCCTTTCCTATGTACCGCTTGGGCTGGAAATAAAAGCTGAAATCTTCTGGGAGCTCCGGTCCCCACCATGAAACCCAATTATCAGCCAGATAAGCGCATTAGGGGGGCATTCACATGGTGCTTTTTTTTTTCTGTAGGATTTTCAGTGGACAGACATTCTGAAATGTATCCTTTCTGCCTCCCATTCTTTGCAGTAGGAGGCAGCGCTGAAGATCACGGGGAGGTGGTTTAAAGCGACATGTGGGATTTTGACGTTGCTATGACACGACTGTCCGCACCAAAATTCAGCGGAAAAATACACTGTGTGAACGGCCCCTTAATGTTCTTGAGTGGACTTCTCCGATAACTTTTTTCCTGTTTTTGTATATACAGCATAATATCACTTGTGCAAATTCTCTTTCATAACCTTTGTGTTTTATGGGTGAAACATAAAGGGAAGATGCGAGAACAGAAAAACCGCCTGTCTGCATAGAATTGCATAATACATGGGAGGGTACAATGCCAACGAGCCAGAGGAAGACAATGGAGACTATAGAGGAACTCTATGTACCAGCCGTCTGGTCTTTTCATTCCGCTCCTCAAGTACAGTTCATTTGGTCCATACATCCAGATGACTCATGGCGTGGGCTGATACATTGCCCAAGTCCTTCTCTGTGAACAAAGAACTATCATAGACGCCAGTACATCATTTACCACTACGAGACAGTGGAGTCAAGACAATTCAGATCATTATCTGCCAATACTTCTCCGCCACTGATGGACCTTCTCTTAGAGGGGTTCTTCGTGAATGATTTAAAATAGCCGCAAGCAACCTGACCCAGAATGTGAGCAGAATTGGTTGCCGCCACTTGTTGCATATACTACATATTTGTGAGCGTTCCTGTCAGGCTGCTCAGCCAAGATTGCATATTGTAGGCAGGCTCATATCATTACCATCTATTATAGAGCAGTGTATTGAGGAAGTGAGGACCCGTCCCCTCACCCGCCCTAGGCAGATCTACAAGTGGTGACAACCAGTCCTGCTCACATTTTAGGACAGATTGCTGGCGGCCATTTTAAATCATTCTCCGAGAACCCCTTTAAAGTGCAAGTTCTCTATCCTGAAACACTGGACTATTTCATTTGGTGCTTCTCCTCTTATGTTCTGTACATTTCAGTTCACCGTGTTTTTCAAATAGTCGACAGCTTTCAAGTAAGAGCTTGCCACCTTTTTGGTACACCCCATTAAGTTTTGTACACCCCAGAAAATTGCATATGTCCACAGCATTGATTAGAAAGCCTGGCAGTGGTATTTCTGAGCCCCTCCTATACCGCTTGGCTTCTTCATGGGGCACAAATGCCAATGGTTCCCACATGGCGACTAACAGTTTAAGGTACCCCCCCCCCCCCCCCAAAAAAAAAGGTGCCCTGACAAGGATATGAAAAGCAGATAAATGCTCCATGGAATCTACTAGACATGATACATGTTAGTAATATAAGATTACCCATATATCAAAAAAATAAAAAAAATAGAGATGATAGACTCAAGAAAGGTGCGGCTACCCCAGGTCATCAGCAACAATGCATTAACATTGGGTAGTCCTGAAATACAAATGCTATATGGCTATCGAAACACATAAATATAGTATCATGAGGTTCTCATACAAATACATTATAATGGTTAGAATAAACACATATTGAGTCACCCAAACCTCCATATAAAACCTCCATATAAAACCTCCATGTGCAATGTAGAAACTACATGAAGGCTAAAGGATCATAACCTAGCCCACATAGCATAATATATAAAGAGACATACCCATAAATAGAGCGCTGAGACCCGGAGAGCCGCACACCCCAACGCACGTTTCGGACCACGCCGCCTTCTTCTGGGGGTATTTAGCCTCATTTTTTAATATATTTATGTTTATGTATTTCTAATAAAGACAATATTGTTGAGCTATATGGACTCCGTTGTTCTTTGTAGGTTCTTTAGACATGATACATGTACAGGAGTCTACTATACATATCCAGACACTGGGGCACAGCCTTGCTATAGGCATGGATCCTGCTCGGCCAACAGAGTAAGGGTCTGTATTACCACCTACTGACTTACCATCCAGACAGAGGCCTAATGGCCGCTCCATTGGCTTCACTCTGACAGATGGACCTCTATGGATAATGCCTAGTGCTAAACCAGCGTACACGCTAGACCTAAGCATAGAGCATGATGTGACTGGGGTCCACAGGGCGCACTGGACATAGAAAGTAACAACAGAGGAAAAATATAGAGGAAAAATGTAACCCAGCTGGAAATCAAGGAGTTAACAGATTTTCCAGGGTTTTTTTTCTAAATCATGTTAAAAATTCCTTCTCTGTTCCTGATGGCTCCACATACCATAGGCGGGTGAGGAATTCCTGCAATCTTCTCAGTCAGTTACCAGTATCACATTTGATCCCTCTGTCATGCAGATATATATTTTTAAGTTTCTAAGTTTTGTCTGAAAACCGATAAATATTAACCCTTTTTTTGTCTTTTTTTTTTTTTTTTGCAGCTGATTCAACAGGTACCCACTCTCTTTACACAACCTATAAAGATTATGAGATAATGTTCCACGTCTCTACCATGTTGCCATACACGCCAAACAACAAACAGCAGGTAAACATAGTTTATTTTAAATATTATATTGTGCCGCTCCTCCTGCAAATGTAAAAATAAGGCTGCTTTCACATCTCGTCGGAGTCGGAGACTTCGTCAGTCAAGGCCATGAGCTAGAGCCTATATTGACAAGTGCATGTTAGCAGTCCAGATAGGGCCTTTAGATGGGTCAAGAATTGGGACGATTATCAGAGTTGAGTCTGCTCAAGACATGATTCTATGCTCAGACAATACCAGACTATATCTCACACTGTTGTAGACCATGTAATGTATGTTTGGATCTGCTCCTGAACCTTTTCATGCCCGTTCCATTGCATCATATGTTAGATTTTGCTTTTACAAGCTATAACGCCCCCATTTAATGGTCTGTAAGAGATCTGTCCGGGGTAATCTGCACTCAGATGTCTAATGCACTTCACCAGTCTATGTGTGATATTTTTCTCTAGGAAAAAAAAGGGGGTTTCTTTAAATTTTGGACACACTGGGACAGAAATATTAAGGTTATTTTGCACCAGAATATTGTGCTTGCGCCATTGTTACTTTGCAACAAAATTATGATTTGGGTTGTTAAATGTCTAAATCTGTGATACTGTTTTAGAAAGTGGTGAAGGGAAGATGCGACACAAAAATCCCTGTTTGTGACACAATGCGCCACTTTGGAGTTGACACAGTTTTTGTCCAAAACATGCGCCATAAAGAGGTGCAAAGTAGGGGCAGACAAAAAAACTAATACAAAAGTTATCTTAAAAAAACCTTGTGTCTAGTATGTCATACTTGAAACAATATACACAGAAAGCGTGCACAAGTCAAGACACTTAAAAGGATAGGATAGGTCACCAATGTCAGATTGGCAGGAATCAACTCCCAGCACCCCCACTGATCAGCTGTTTGTAGAGACTGCTGTTCTCCGGTGAGTGCCACGGCTTCTTCCTAGGCCAGTCCACAGGATAGACCATCCATATCTGATTGGTGGGGTTTGACTTAGCCGATCATCTGTTTGAAAGGGTCTCTGCGCTTACTGGGGCTCTGGTGAGCACTTCTGTCTCACTTTCGAAGGACCCCCACTGATCAGATATCGTTGACCTATCCTGAGGATAGGCCATCAGTATCAAAATTCTGGAGAACCCCTTTAATGAGTGATGCGCTCTTTTCATACAGCTGATGGTTGGGGGCTGATGGTTGGCGATCTGATACTGTGGACCTATCCTGAGGATAGATCATCAATATGGGCAAAGCTAAAAACCCCTTTAACCACCTAACTGTTTTGCCTGAGTCCAGCTCGGACAGTGGGAAAAGTAGCTAACTGGAGGGGGATGGCTGCTTTAGATGGTGATATCTCCTCAATGGTAGCAGCTAGAAACATGACAGCTAAAGTCCAAGCAACAGAGGAGAAATCACTGTTAGAAATCAAGTCGGGAATAATCGCGAGTGAAACCTGTTTTTATGTTCAGTTTCAGCTGCATTCACAGCATCCCGATGTCTATCAGTGATATCTTTCTCTGTCCTAAACATATATCTGGTATTGTCTAAAAGCTTGGGATGTCTGATTTCAAACAAGATTAGTTGCATGTTTCTAGCTGCTAACATTCAGGAGGTAGCAGCATCTAAAGCAGCCTTCCCCCTCCAGTTAGCTACTTTTCCCACTGCTGGAGCTCCACTCTGGCAAAACAGTTAGGGGGTTAATGGGTCTTGGAGCCGGAATGGAGCAGTGGTGGGACCATGTACAAATAAGTGGGGAATTTTATGTTCATGGAACAACCTTCTCAAGCAAGAAAAATGGGACCGATATAGGGGAAATAGTGCAGGATCGGGGTCCACATGGTTTGTTTGTAACCATGGAGTCAAAGGGGGTCATTTGTATGCCGGTCTTGATATCCTCCTGTGCTGCTGATAGATGCACTTCATCTATGTCCAGGCGTACAACCTGTCATAAAATTAGGGCATTTTCTGGCAGTCCATGTCCCTGGATTAAAATCTGGGGCAGCTCGTAGCTGGTGTAGATTTCAGTTATCATTTACTCCAGAAAACTGAGATAAATGATAAGGGTTCATCTGCAAATTCTTTTCTGCCGGGAAAGTGGCGCAGGAGGGGTGATAAATCTCCCCATAGTGGCTGCAACGCCTATGCAGTAACGTTGACAATCTCCTACCATTTAGTGTTTAAAACCCCTATGGTGTCCTAAAGGCCCGGACATTTTTAATCAAGGCATTGTCGAAGTTGCTTAATTTTTTATTTTATTTTTTTAACATTAGGTGTATTGGCTAAATAAAAATGGTGGACATAGCCAGACAGTTGTTAAAAATTCCTTTTGCATTCATAAAATACCCTTGTATGGAGACGCTGCTGAGGGATTTGCATTCTGTTTTATATTTCTGGATGGCTTTGAGCTCAGTAGACAGATCGTCTAGCCGTTTCTTGAGGATGCTTATATCTCAAACTTCCTACTTCTCTGTCAGCATTTATTGCAGTATGACCTGTGTGCACAGCTCCACGGTGGCGAAAAGCGGTACTGCAGGTGACAGAAATAGCATTTTAGGAAAGCATTCCCTAGAAACGGTAAACCACTAGATAGATCAGCAAGTTCTGTGCTATTTATTGCAAATGGTAGCAACATCCGTGGACCATTATATCTGCATTATAGCAAGGTCCATGATACATACTGCACGTAAGTACAGACAGGATTAACACATCCTCGACTTGTTTGGTCTGTGAAGGTTGACGATTTGAATGATAGTTCCATAAGTTAACGTAGAAGATCCAGAAGAGATCTATGGCCTGGTCTTGGACATTGATGGAATGCAGATTTGTCATTCAGCAAAAACTTTTCAACTACAACCCCCAACGGCCAAAAACATCCAACACCGCAGATGCACTTTTCTCCAGATATCTGCCATCAGTCACATTTGCCGGTGTCGCAAAGAGGCGCTGATATTGAGCAGAAAGCAGCCTGAGGCTGAACTCACACACAGCAGTGGATGCAGCAGTCCTTCCTTTAGGTGTTTCCTTCCTTTTGGATCCAATATTGGTTTTGGCTCAAAAAACTGCAACAGAAAATGACATAAAAACTGCATGTGATTCCAGCCTAAATCTGCAGGCCAAAATCTCTAACATATGGACAGTTTAACAGGTATCCCTTTAAGGGTATGTTCACAATGCCTAAATTTCAGCTGTATCAGAAACTGCATCCCATTGTTTCCAGTGGGAATCCACTTTGCTGTAGCTTTGGATTTTTTTTGTGTGTGTGTAGATTTGAAATCTGTCTACTTGACACAGAAACTTAACACAGAATAAAAAAAATATGTGAAGAAACCAGGGCTAACTGAATGGGGCTAATCCATGGTGTGACAAACTGAAAATCCACCGCAGATCCATGAGGATCAACCTCTGATTTCTGCTATGGATTCCACAACAAAAAAAATGATTTTCCAGCGTGTATTTTCAGCCGTGTGAACATACCCTTAAAAGGGTTTTCCCATCTCAGACAATGGGGGCATAGCGCAAGGATATGTCCCCATTGTCTGATAGGTGCGGGTCCCACCTCAAGGACAACAGAGCGTGGAACGGACGTGGAGGCCACACTGCGCATGTGCCGTTGCCCTCCCTTCATTTTTATGGGGCTGATGAAAATAGCTGTGCTCAGCTATTTCCAACGACCCTATAGAAGTGAATGGGAGCGGTGGCCGTGCAAATGCGTTTTGCTCCCATTCACTACTATTGGGAGAGCGCCTGGTGGTGATGGGACCCAGGGAAACCCATGGTCCTCTGGCCACCATCTTCTCCGCTCTATTCTCTGTGTAGGTGCAGGTCCCAGAGGTGGGATTCGCACCTATCAGACAATGGGGACATATCTTATTGATATGACCCCACCGTCTGAGATGGAAATACCCCTTTAAGGCAGGGCTGTGGAGTCGGAGTCTGAGTCGGTGACCATTTTGGTGGAGTCGGAGTTGGAGTCGGTGTAAATTGGACCGACTCCAACTCCTAAAATATATAATAAATTGGTAAATTTAGTTCAGTACAGTATGCGCTGAATATATTTTCAGAAGAATTTGGGAACATGATGAAATGTCCTATAAATGTCTGTTCTATTCCTGAACTAAGGATCTAGGCTTTCAGTTGAGATGACTGTGTGCTGCCCTTCATGTAGATGCTCAGAAGTGATACTCCTCCGCTACAGATCAGAGAAAAAAGGCACTGGGAAGGAATGGCTGCACTCATCTCAGAGCTACTAGAGAAAACAGGATTAAAGGGGTTTTCTCACTAGTTACAAATATTAGCTTTCATCATAAAGGGAGAGTTAAAAGATGACATTTTCTAAATACAGTGGTCGGTAGATTTTACTTTAGTCATGAACTATAGACAGTTCAGCAGGTCTCTCATTGTACACAGGTTTATATGGTAATCTGCAGACTATTAAGACTGTTATCTGATTGGCTGAGAGCAGGAGTAACCGCACCCCCACGGAATCATGCGACTGAGCTCTGAGTGATTACCTGCAGTAAGCAAAATGTGTTTTGAGGACTGAGAAGGATGGCTGTACCTGTAATTGTTTTAGAGATCACAACCTCCTGCTCTGTCAGAGTAAGTTAAAGAGGACCTTTCACCTCTCCTGACATGCCTGTTTTAATAGCTCCATGCATTCCCCACGTACTAACAATTCTGGAACATCTATTCTTATGGCTCTGTGTTGTGTCATTCCTTTATTATTTGCACTAGAAGTTATGAATGAATTGCTATTTGCCTTCAGTAAAGGAACAGAGGGGAGGTAACAAGTTTGGGGTGTGTACCTGCACAGACTGACTCTAGCCAATCAGTGCTGCCATGTTCAGACTGTGCAGATACACCCCCCCCCCAACTGGTTACCTCCCCTCTGTTCCCTTACTGAAGACAAATAGCAATTCATTCATAACTTCTAGTGCAAATAATAAAGGAATGACACAACAGACTTGTTATTACATGGGGAATGCATGAAGCTATTAAAACAGGCATGTCAGGAGTGGTGAAAGGTCCTCTTTAATATATGCTAATAACTGCTGGAGACTCCCCCCACGGCCTGAGGAGACATTGTAAGTGCAAACTACCTGTCAGCCAGTGAATCAATGTGCTGAGAATACCCCTTTAAGGAAAGTATTTCTTAGTATATCTAAACTTTCAATAAACTGCACATAAATCACTTGTCCAGTGCATGTTCTCTCTGTATGCTTTCTTCTGAGCTCATGTTTGGAGAGGTTAGCTGCTCTGATGGCTTCTATCTGCTGCTGATGCAAAAGACCTAGGGCCTTATGTATGAAAACTGTCTAGGTGTAAAATTTTCTTTGTTGCCCATAGAAACCAATTAGAGCTCCCCTTTCATTTCATATAGTGCTCTGGAGAAATGAAAGGGGAGCTCTGATTAGTTGCTATGGGCAACAAAGAAAGTCTTAGACCTAGACAGTTTTCATACATCAGGCCCTTAGTGAGCTGTACCCAGAGAAGCCTGATACTGAAAGTTCAGAGTAAAGATATCTAGTAAAACATATATTACAAACTCTTTTTGTCATGACATATCTGTACTATTGATTTATGCAAAGTTTGTTTAAAGTTATCACTTAAACATGCGCCATTTATGAGGGAGTCGGAGTCAGGGGAAATTGAGGAGTTGGAGTCGGGGCTTTGGCTCACCGACTCCACAGCCCTGCTTTAAGAGGACCCATTTACATGACTGTATTTACTCCAGACCCATTCATTTCACTGCCTGTTCTGCAGTCCTGTAAAAAAGATAGAACATGTCCTATCCTTGCCCGTTTTGCAGGCAAGGATAGGCATTGTTACAATGGGACCCATAAAAAAAAAAGATGCAACATGGATGTCACACTGACATCATCCATATTTTTCGAAGATCTGCATTTTGCAGACGGAAAATACATACGGTCATGTGAATGCACTTTGATTAAGGGTTTTTGGAGGTTTCGTCCATGGACCCCATTGTCTTGTCATTCTCCAAAACATACTGAAGGTTATTAACGTGAAATGAATGTGAGTCCAAGTTAGGCCTCAGGCACACAAGCGCGTTTTGCATGCGCTTCCGATTCGCCTTTTTTTTTGATGATTGCACAGACCCATTCATTTCTTTGCTGTCGGCATCCATATCTCCATTCTGCAAATTATAGAACATTCCCTATTGTTCGTATTGCGGATAAGAATAGTCATTTCTAGTGATGGGAGTGAGAAAACTGTGGAGTGCACACAGAAGATATCCGAATTTTGCGCACCACAATATATGGACATGGTCGTGTGATTGTGAGTCCCTCTAAGGACAGGTCCCATTGACAGCATACATATACATGGACACAATAATCAAATATTATCTATACATTTTTTTTTTTGCCCTGAGCTGTTATCTTATAATCTTTAAGTAATTGCATTTCTCCTTAAAAATGACGAGCGCAATAAAAGATGCCCATTGTATGCATGATACCGCCATTTCTCATTTCCAGCGCCGAACATCCTAATAGGAAGGAGACAATAAAGTAATGCTATATTATAGGTAATTATGCAGATCCCACAGCAGTTAAACCCGTCAGCTCCATAGAGAAATAATTACAAGTGCGCTACAGTAAGTGGTTGGCAGCGCACGTTGCTATGGCAACGGAAGTCTGGATCCCTGCTGGTTGCTTTATGTTCACAAATAGAATCCACTGCTGGTGGAGGAGGAGGAGGATGAGGGGGGTCGCTCAGTGTTAAATTGGAAATGCATTATTCATTTAATATAACATGTTTTCGGAGGTTATGTTTATGGACACGCACTGTTGTACCTCCAGGCATTAGAAAGGTCAGGGGCCGCAGTCTGAGAAGATTGAGTGCGTTCATTGTTTCTTACCATCTGGGTTCAGGTCCATTGTTTTGTTTCTTTACGCCTGGCGTGCAGATAAGAAGCTCACAAAGCTAAATTACTGATTTATTATTTTTTTTAATTAAATTACAAGAGTTGAAGGTGATGGTTGTTTTCTGTTTTTATTGTATTTTATGTTGTTTTAGATGTAGGTGTCATATACTGGTCATGTAGTAACAGAATGCGTGATGTACAGGCCATCCTGCCCATAAAATGCAAACGTGCATTCTTTTTTAATGCTTCAAGCCCCAGATTTCTAGGGGGTTCACTTAATTATGAAACATAAAATCCGAAGAACCTATACAGTGTATATACATGAACACGCTCATCAATCAGGGCGAAGATCTGTCTGCGTCTGTCACGGGCGATACCCATGCATGTATTCACAGCGCTTTGGTGCACAATCTATCGCGTCCCTATAAAATGTGTGAAGCTGTGATTTTCTTTAATTGCAGCTGCTGAGGAAGCGGCACATCGGAAACGACATTGTGACAATAGTGTTTCAGGAGCCTGGAGCCCAGCCGTTCAGTCCCAAGAACATCCGCTCTCATTTCCAACATGTCTTTGTGGTCGTAAGAGCTCACAATCCGTGCACGGACTCTGTCTGTTACAGGTATGATTGCCCGGCGCATCAGGCGCTTTATAGAGCAGTAATTGGTGAGGGGGGCGTCATGGCCTGTTCCCCTGAGAGAGAGCACACTTGAGAAAGCGTAGGACATATGACAGATGTATATCCTATACTGGCTGTCTGATTTCCATAGTAGGCATGGGCAATCTATGCTCTTTGCTGCCTTTTTTTTTTTTTTAGTTTAGGTGCTATATTAGATTGCACAATGGCCTTTTTGATTTGCAGTCTAAAGATGTCCAAATATTATGCGCAAAATATAACTTCTCAGACAATCTGCTGTGATTTGCTCTATTGTTATTTTACATGTGTTGTAGTTGGATTATGTTACTGTTTAATTTACTGTTTATGCAGATTTACGGCGTAAGTCACTATTCCACATTGTGCGCTGGATTGAAAATGTATATTTAAAATGTTATTGTTGAGATAAATTATTTATTACGCATTTATGTGATGTATAAACCTGTTAATTAATCCCACTAATCCTGTCATTAGGCCTTTTCTTCAGTGTGAGCGCCACGTACATTATCTCAGCTGTGTGCATTTTTTTGGTCACATTGTTTTGTCTCATTTAGCATGTAAAATATATTTATCATATAATTTTGTAGGGCTATGTTTATAATGTGTTTTTTTTTCTCCCTTTCGGAACACCCTATTTTTTGTTTTTTTCCTAATCATTAAAAAGATGTTTGGTTTCTTTATCAGAAAGCAGGAGGCGTTTTTAAAAACAACAGCAATATATATATATATATATATATATATATATATATATATATTTTAAAGGGGACCTATCATGTTCAAAATGCAATGCAATCTGTAGGCAGCATGCTGTAGAGCTGGGGGGACTGTGCAAACTGTTATATAGTTTTGGGGAAATAGTTACTATAGCAATTAACTGTAATTTGACTGCTCTTGCTATGTTTAAGAGTCAAGTAGACGGATCTAATCTGTAAATGACAGCCTTCTTTCTAAGTGTGCATACAGATAGTTGGCTATCACCAAGTAGGACTGCCCACTGGACTCCTAAGCATAGAAAGAGAAGAGGTGTAAAACAAAAAAGTTTTAGCCATAGTCTTAATCCACAATCTGCTCATACAGTCACAACTAAATGCAGTACTATCTGCAGGCGGCATGTAATAGAGCAGGAGGAGCTGAGCAGATTGATATATAGGTTTGTGGAAAAAGATTCAGCCAAATTGGTAATTTTATAAATGTTAGTTTCTGCGTGTTCTGAGTTCAGTTGTACATGGGGAAAGTGTTATCAGTAACTGATATCAACTAACTTTGTATACACACTTACGCAGAGAATACTATCAATCACTGATAACACCTCCCTGTATACAGATACCAGTGACTGACAGCTATCTCTGTATACACACTTAAGGTCCTTTTACACGGGCCGATTATCGGCCGAAAAATCGTTCCTAGGAACGCTAGTGCCGATAATCGGCCCGTGTAAAAGTGGCCCTAATCAGCCGACGAACGAGCAAAACGCTCGTTCGTCGGCTGATTGGATCTTTTGGTTTCTACAAAAGATCCAATCTGTCGGGCGCACATCGCCCTGTGTAAACAGGCGATGTGCGCCTGACAGTATGGAGCTTCCCGGCCGCACGAGCGATACAGCGATCACTCGTGCGGCCGGGCGCTCGATTCGTCGGGCCGTGTAAAGGCTCCCTGCCCGAGCGCCGATATCGCTGATCGACGCTCGGGCAGGGAGAAGAATCGGCCCATCTAAAAGGGCCTTTAGACAGACAAAGCTACCAATCGCTGATAATAGCTAAACAGACCTTCTTGAGCGCTAAAAGAGCAGAGATTTAAATGTATAAAATTGCAAAGTATAAATTGAATCTTTTCTCATAATACTTTTGGTCTTCTCAGCTCCTCCTGCTCTATAACATGCCTGCAGATTGCAAAGGATTTCTTGGTGACAGGATCATTTCAGGAGGTTCTTAACCAAAATGTTTACTTTCCAGAAAATCTGATTACTAATGCAGGTTGATATGGAGATTATCAAGGATTGACTAATGCAAAGATGCTTGTCCGCTGTTGCTACAGATCTAATTAAGCTTTGAGAGTCATGTCTGACAATCTTTGTTCCAGCAGTCACAGTGTTTTGTAGTCAGGCAGCACATACTTAGTAACCAGTCTGCCCCCAATTTCTTAGATCTTTATCTTAAGACAGAACTGCTATTGAACTAGATAAAGGAAGGATAAAGCCTTTTCCATATGTCCTATTAGTGTCTTTATCTCTTGTAGTGAGATACTCCATAAAGCACAACACCTCTAAGTACTTTGTACATAGTTCAGAAGAAGATATGATTATTTCAACTGTAATAAGCAACCCTGAACTTCTCATGACTTCTGGTAGTACCTTTGACTCGTCCTACACTTGACTTTATGTACAACCAGTGTTCTAGCTTTGCTTCCAGTTTTGCTAGTGGGACCACAATTTCCATAATGGTCTATATAAGCCATTATAATAAATACATTTTGTGTAATTGTAAGTAGCCAACAATTCAATCATACAAGGACTCATATTCTGCATGTTTTTGTATTGCAGTGTTGCTGTCACACGATCAAGGGATGTTCCTGCTTTTGGTCCTCCAATCCCAAAAAGTTTCACCTTCCCTAAATCCACAGTGTTCAGGGACTTCCTCTTAGCTAAAGTAATTAATGCAGAGAATGCCGCTCACAAGTCTGAGAAGTTTCGAGCTATGGCTACTAGAACCCACCAAGAGTACCTGAAAGACCTGGCAGAAAAAAATGTCACCAACACCTCCATTGATTCATCTGGAAAGTTTCCATTCATCTCACTGGCCTCAAAGAAGAAAGAAAAGACAAAGCCATATCCATGGGCTGAACTGTACAGCACGGGGGCAATCATCTGGAGTGTCCAAGTTGAAGACTTCAGCAATGCTTTGGAGATTGATTGTCACCTGTGTATCTCAAATGAAATACTGGCTCTGCTTGACCAGGAAACAAAAAACGTGATATTTAACTGCTCGAGTCGAGATGTTATAGGATGGACATCTAACAACACCACTGTTAAAATTTTCTACGAGCGAGGAGAATGTGTGTTTATCAGAAGCTACAATAGTGATGAGATAAAGGAAATTGTCAAGAGGCTGGAAGTAAGATCTAACTCTGTAAAGTATTGCTGAAGTCAAATGTCTCTTAATGTCAGATAATGTCACCACTGTTAACAGTAATTGACCAATGTTCTCGAAGCGTCAGAGATTTTGAGCTAGTCATTACATGAAGTACTGTTAATAGAGGTACTTTATAGGTTATTACGACATGTACACTGGTTCATGTTCATTGAGTAGACAAGTTCATTGGATAAGGTCAATCTCTTGCACATCTTTTTTGGTCTTTATCTATGCGCTGTGTCTTTTGTATCCTCTTTGTTCTTGTGCTTTCTTTATAGTTAAAAAATTTTTCTTTAGACTTGCTTATTTTTTAATAACCATTTTTAATCAATTTCAGATTGTGACGAAAGGATGCGAGTCAGTGGAAATGACACTGAGAAGAAATGGTTTGGGGCAGCTGGGCTTTCATGTCAATTACGAAGGGATAGTTGCTGAAGTAGAGCCCTATGGCTATGCTTGGCAGGCCGGCTTAAGACAAGGAAGCCGTCTGGTTGAAATCTGTAAAGTTGCCGTAGCCACATTAAGCCATGAGCAGATGATTGACCTTCTGAGAACATCAGTGACTGTGAAAGTGGTCATCATCCCTCCACATGATGATGGCATTCCACGCAGGTATTATTTGTGACCATTGTCTACTGAGATCAAAATGTGTCCTTCTGTACTATTTGCAGTGTATTATTTTACTATGTTAAGTCAACATTATAAGGCCTCATTCAGACAGGCATATTTTCTGTCTCTGTGCTATCCATGTGCTCCATGCACAGAACACAGACTCGTACAGATCCATAGTGCAATTCTCAACACCCTTTTTTGATACGGACCTAAGGTCCATGAGGAGAAACTTGGGGCAGGCACTATGTTGGTCCCTGTCTCAGAGAGCACAGACTTGGAAACCATTGGAGGCCATTGCCTGTAGCAGTGCCAGATTTGTGTGTTACATTGACATACAGACTTCTCAGTGTATTTTTAATACAGCCGACCAAATCTGGCCTAAGGAATATAGTACTACAGTATATGATCACAAGCTACAAAAACCTGATTAGTCTAGATTCACATTAAGTTATGTTCCACTACTGGGCTTTCCATCAGGTGTATACGTTTGTGTACTACCAAAGAGTGTTCAAATGTACACCGCAATGGCTAAGTTGACTTGAATGAGGCAGATGGAGCCTGAAGGATTGGTCTAAATTTGACCTGTTTCCCGTTTGTTTATGGCTGCAGTAAATTGGGGTCCAAAGATGAATCATTTGGATTCTGTCTGCCTCATTTAAATCAATGTACTCACCGTGGTATACTTTTGATTAAATATTTAGTGTTATTGAAATGTATACCCGTGACGAAGTCTGGTGGTGGGGGGATAACACAATGTGAAATCAGCCTAATAACTGAACTGTTTACTTTTGTTTCTTCCTCGCTCTGTCAGTATCACGATAGGCAGGAAACAGGGCAGTCCTAAATTTCACCCAAACTACTGTACCTAACTACTTGTATCATCCTCCCTAAATGGCGTCCCCCCAACTGGGCGACGGTCCCTTACCTGATTAAGTGTACAGGCCCTACACAAGAAGGAGTAGTCAGAAATACCCGGTCAGAATCAGGACTGAATCAGAATCCAAAATCTGAACCAACTCCAAGCCAGAGTCCAAACCAAAGAGTAACGTCAGAACCAAAATAAGAGATAAACACAGAGTCTTAACACCACACAGAGTCATCACCAGGAGATAATGTCAGTGGTAAAATTGGAAGCCAGGAGTGAAGTCAGAGGGCAATCCAAATGTCATGCTAGGCCTAAGTAGACCAATCACAGGTGACTGTGGCCAGCAGTCACCTGTTTAAATAGCCCGCTGTAAGAAAACATGATATGCCAGTTTCCAACCTGATTGGCTTGGCGTCACTGCTATAAGCAGCCTTGATATTAGCATGTACGATATGTCGGCACTGAGCCTGATTAGCTTGGCGTCGCTGCTGTATGATAGGTTTAACAGCCTTGATATTAGCATGTATGGTACGCCGGTACCAAGCCCGATTGGCCTGGCGTCCCTGCACACTGATAGGCCGTTTAACCCTGCTGTCAACAGGGCTGGTTGCGATGGTGCAGTGTCGCCACAGAGAAGCTGTACTTGCTTGTGGGAGCGAGAACAGGTAAGTACATGGCAGGCAGCGATCTATATACAGTATCATGCACCGCCACTCGCACAACGTTTCGTAGTTGGCAAAGTTGCAGAAGATCATGGCACACAAGCATTATTAGATTTGACTTGAAATAAAACATTCAAATCTGCCATCTGGTGAGACGGTACGGTGCATGGGGAAGAAAATATGTGACAATTTTTAAAACTAGATGGAAAGAACTGGAGCAGTTGCCCCTAGCAATCCACTTGCAGTAGAAAGATGAAAGTTAAAGCTGAAATATGATTGGTTGCTATGGGCAAAGTCTCCATTTTTATCTGTGCTAGTTAGCATAAATCAGTCCCATTATGTGTGTTAATGGCATGTGTAGATTATACGTTTCAGGACCGCACTATGTTATTTTTCTAATTAAGGCACTGTGTCAGGCGAGCAGACCAGTATTTACGGGCAGATCCGGATCTTCATTTTCTATATTGCTTCTTTAATGCAGAACTTAATATCAATTTTGTGGACATTTACGGCACTTGTTTAATATTTAACGTGCTTCTTGGTTTGTGGGCTTACTAGTGGGCTGGCTGCAGGAATAATCTGATATCTAGGTTATTGCACAGCCGCCGAGGACATTATTTCTGAATTTGCAGAACTCTGAAATGACTCTCTGAGGTGTCGTTTGTGCAGAAGAAAACACCAGCTCGGTGCTTTAATGGAAGGGGTAATATTCCTCTGGGTGGAGAATCAGCAGCTAGACATTTTTAACAAACCGCCCTTATTACCCAGCAGCATCACTGGGGGAGGGGCGGTTCTGCAGTATCTAGGGTGCTGAGGTATTAAGTTATTTATTTATTTATTTAGTAAGTGGTAATAAAATATGAAGTGATTTATAATTAGTATTCTGTGTCTTCAGGGGCTTTCTGCAGCAATTTCAGGTAGACCCGAGGGGGAATAATTAGTTGTTAAGATTTGTACATCTCTTCATTTAATGTACAAACCGTACAATTCTGTTGCTTAAAGAATAACTAAACTTTTATGCAACTTTTTTTTAAATGTCCCAAAATCATTTCACCAATATACTTTATTAATGAATTTCGCCTTTTAATAAAGAAATTGACTCCCAAAGTCCTGATTTCTACTGCACTTTAAATTAACTATATTCGCACATCGCTGACTTGTCTGTGGAGTACAGATTCCTTGCAATGGGGCTGCAGTGAATGGTGCATACATTGCCACTCCTGCTCAAAGGCTGGCATAGCACATGGGTACCATGTAACAATGTGCTATGCTAGGATTAGCTGAGCAGAGTAGACTCCTGCCTGTGCCCGCTCCACCCAGTTAAAATCCTCCATGTAACCTTTAGCTGAGTTAAGCAGTCCCAGACAGGAGCCCGCTCCGCTAATCCTAGCATAGTGCCCATGTGCCATGCCAGCCTTTAGCCGAGCTCAGGGGGCACAGGCAGAAGCAGCGATGTGTGCACCTTCCCTTACAATGTTTTCTGCGGCCCATTGCTAAAACGCAATGAATCTGTACTCCGTACACCATAATGTGCGAATATAGCGAACTTAAACACAGTAGAAATCAGGATTTTGGGTGTCAGTTTCTTTACTGCACACTGGAATTGGTGTGGTTTTGTAAATCTGTGTTAATTACATAGGTTGAGCCATTTAAGGAGTGCATTGTTATTATAATGTCAAGCTCCATGTGACATATTTTTAGGTACTTCTCATTTGCTAGGAGAGCCGATTGAACACACTTCTTGAGGGTCTGTGCTGTGTAGGGTCCTGTTTAGTGGCCGAGATGTTTCCAGTTCTTCTTCACTACTATGAATAGATGTTAGAAATGTATAATAACTCCTAATGTCCTGTCTAATAACTACCATGAACACTTCTCTTTTAGAGGTTGCTCTGAAACCTACCGCATGCCGACCGTAGAGTATAAAGTGACCGAGGGCATCCCGTACGAGCTGAAGTTTCCTTTCCGAAACAACAACAAATGGCAAAGAAACGCAGCCAAAGGAGAGGTCGCCCAACTGCGGCAAATTCCATCTCAGCTTCAGAGTCCAGTCTCGTCCAGAGTATCTTCTGTTAAAGGAGATGGGAAGATGCAGACGCCAGAACGTTCCGCCAACATTCCACGGAGTATTTCCAGTGACGGTCGTCCGCTGGAGAACAAGAGGTAAGGTGGAAGTGGCACGCAGTGGAATACAGTGGGTTTATGGGCTGGCATGTGAATATTTGTGGAAACCATCTCCATTAACAGTTACATATACAATCCCCTTGTGAACCCTTGCTTTGAGGGGTTGTCCAGGAGTTTAAAAGATGACCCCAACAGCAGGAAATCTGATAACATCAATAAATATTTGCAGACACTCTGGCGGTTCTTGGCAACTTTTTTAGATCCATAAAACTGCTGCAGCCAATCACTGGCCTCTGTGGTCTTGTGGATTGGCTGAAGCACCGAAACTGTGGAGGACTTAACAGGTGAGTACTGGTTATTTTATTTTTTTAGTTTATCACATTTCCTGCTGTTAGACACATTTTTGCAATTCCAAGACAACCCATCAGAAGTATATTAATATCGGCAATAGTTCTGTCACAGGCCTAACCCACCCTCCCCATAACTCAGCATGCTGCACCATGTATGAGACTTGTACTGCTTTCATTTTGGATCAACTTTGATTTAACTCCCCTTACTAACCCCCATGATGCTAACAGTCAAGGTAAGCAGGGAAGACATCCCCTACTCTGTCCAATAAACCTATCTTATCTGGTTTGAATAAGGCTGTCTCCGGCGTCAGAGATATATGTCTCTGTTTCATCTGTCGCTATCGGACGATCCCAGCACTGTCGTAATTCTCCTAGCAATCTTTCTACCTCCAGTGATACCGGCTCCAGTGGAGGCTCCACTCACAGGCAGAAATCCATGCCCGAAGGGTATGTCACTCCTCCTTGTTTTCGTTGTCAACGTTCATCTCTTTTAGCTTTTGATTTAATGATAAATTATAATATTGGTCTCAGTTCTTGCAGCTTTTGGGAACGTTTCCCATCACTTTCCCAGGAAGGTGGTTTCTTATATATCGTTATTGTGGTGTAGCTGAATAAAAAGTTTTTCCTCCTCCATACTTTAGTTAAATATGACCTGTCACCTCTCCAGACAGATCTGTTGTATTCCCCATGTAATAACACTTCTGGAGCCTCTATTCTTATGTCTCTACGTTGTACCTTTCCTTTGTTATTTAATGAATTGCTAACAGCTTGCAGCAAAGGAACAGATAGGTGTTACCAGTTGAGGGGGTGTCCCTATAGTCTAACACCAGCAGCACTGATTGGACAGAGTCAGACACACCCGCTGCTCATAACACCCAGCAGTACCTTTACTGCAGACTGCTGGCAATTTATTTGTAAAACTTCTAGCAGGAATAATACAGGAATGGCACCACTTAGAGTCATAAGAAGAGATGCTCCGGAAGTGTTGTTACATGGGGAATGCAAGGAGTTACTAAACAGACATGTCAGGAGAGGTCCTCTTTAAGGTGTGTCCAAATTGGAAGGTACCCTGAAGATTGCGTAGGACCCTCAATGATCATTTTTCAGCTGCAGGCACCTGGCGCTGCCACTTCAGTGCCACCATAGGCTCTGTGTAGCCATGTGCCCCCTTGGAGCATGGAGTGATTTCCATGACCCATGTTGGTTTTTTAACGCCACATCCTTTTCTTGGTAGCAGAAATAAGTTGATCCAATATGAAAAGACCTATACTGTAATCACACGTGTGTCCTGCTGGTCTGATGTGTTAGCTACATGTATGTAAGGTGGAATTCTAATAGATATATATATATATGGTATTCCAGCGCAAGGTAAAACTTTCTTCCTGGGCTGCCCATGATGAAAAAAATCATGGGATCTTATACATACCTCACCCATCCCTCGCTGCTGCTATTCCAATGGTGCCACGGTCCTGCTGTTCTCCCGATGCAGCAGGAAATGACTATGAATACCACCTAGCCAATCACTGGCTGCAGCAGGGACCCCAACCATTTCCTTCTGTGCCAAGACAGGAGCAGGTATTGGACCCTGGCACTGTTGGAACAGCAGCAGCAGGTAATAGGCAGGGTAAGTGTAAGTTGTGTTATATTTTATTTCCTGGCACTGGAATACCCCTTTAATTGTCGTATCAGTCCTCTGCCTTCCTAACGTAATTTTTGTTTCAATTCCATCATATCATCATTTTCAAGATCTTTTTTTATGTCAGTGAATGAAAACTGTCTTGCTTACATCCAATGGCCAGAAACTGTCCAGATGTAATTCTTTTCACAGCAGAGTTTGCTACAATCTCATCAGTGCAGCCCACTGTGGGCCAAACAGTCCGAACTCCAGACTGATAAATGTTTCCCACACCAACACATTGCACCAAACTATCAGGAAAAAAAATAACTGTTCTGATGTTTTTGGAGGATTGCCTAGACTGAGTAGAGTGGTCACAAATCCTCAGCAGTGACGAGCATTAGGCCTGTTGAGTTTTTAGCTTCTGTATAATAGAGATGCTTGTTTTGTTGGTAAAATATAATCTAACGTTGGATTTACATGTCATAAAGTGATGGCATATCACATATGATCAGTGCCCTCTGGGAACCGTATGGTTCTGGTTTAGAGCTTTGTTGCCTGGCCACCTGATGTGCAGCAAACTGCAGCACCTCAATTCAAGTGAATAGGGACAGCTGCTGTTCTTTGCACAGCCAGGTGGCCAATAATACATGCAATAATGCCTACAAGGAGAACTTAAAAGGAACCTCTCTGCTCCAAAACACCCTCCAACTAGAGTAAGGGCTCTTTCACATCACCGTTAGGGATTCCGTTCTAGCTTTCCGTTAGAACTTTGTTTTCCGTCCAGCATAATGGAAACCAGACGGATCCATTATGCTTTCCCATAGGCTTCTATTATGACGGATCGAAACGGAATGCTTCTTAAAGGTGTCCGTTTTGATTTCCGTCCTATGGATTCCGTTATTTTCCGTTATAACAATGTTATAACTGAAAGCTAGAACGGAATCCCTAACGGTGATGTGAAAGAGCCCTAAGCAGTGTATAGTGTAATGGACGACGAGTCTGGTTATGTAATTTTTATCTTCATACTCACTTGCGTTCTGACTCTGTGCTCTTACAAACCAGCAGTGTAATTCATTGAGAGGACTCCTGAGCTCACACACATAATGGAGAGGACTTAAAGGGAACCTGTCGTCTCCGAAACACCCCCTGAACTAGAGTAAGAGATGTATAGTGTAAGTGATGCTGAATAGGAATATGTAAGTTTTATCTTCATACTCACTTCCATTCCGACGCTGTGCTCCCACAAACCTGCAGTAAAATGCACTCACTGGACTCCGGTGCTCATTTACATAATGGAGAGGACTCAAAGAAGAGTCCTCTCAATGCATTTTACTGCAGGTTTGTGGGAGCACACCGTCAGAATGCAAGTGAGTATGAAGATAAAACTTACATATTCGGATTCAGCATCATTTACACTATACATCTCTTACTCTAGTTCAGGGGGTGTTTCGGAGATGACAGGTTCCCTTTAAGGAGGAGTCTTCTCAATGCATTTTACTGCTGGATTGTCGGAGCACAGAGTCAGAATGCAAGTGAGTATGAAGATAAAAATGACATAACCGGATTCAGCCTCCCTTACACTATACACCGCTTACTCTAGTTTGGGGGGTGTTTTGGAGCTTTTTAAAAAGGGACACATCACTAAACCATTGATGTTTCCTTTTTTTTTTGTATCTCTGTTAGAGCTTTTATTTTTTATATTACGGATATGGAAGTAATTATGTAGCTGAGCGCCAAATGCTTTTCTGTAACCACTTTCACTGGTATATTTAATAGTACTGTAATAAACTGATTTGCTGCAGGTAAATATAGGTGTATTGGAGCATGTGCTTGTGTGTGTGTGAACTGGTGCATAAGCTCTAAAGCTGTATTAGTGGAATATAATTTCTATTGCCTTGCGATATGACTGCTATTCTTCTATAAAAAGACTTTACAGTCTCCACTGAGCTCACAGTTGGCAAGGAGCTTGAAATATCCTTAGTTTACACCCCAGAGAGATGTGTGTGGTTTTTATATAGTCTCTGTGCCGCTTCTGGTCTTGTATGCCTGGCATAGGTATACATGAGAAAAATTCCTCGGCACAATGTAAAATAATTGAAAACATCATTTTCTACAAGCTTGTCGTTTTACTTCAGCTTCCCATGCGGCCGTGGGTAAAGTGGCCATAGACCCTACAGGGAAATTTCTTGGTGGTCGATGCCCAGGGTGCTACCTGAGCCCTTCTAACATCCATGGGCCAGGTACATAATGATCTGATGCCCTCAACATTAATTAATGTTCTTATGCACCTGGCCTTCCGGAATTCAACAGCATCACCGTCCTCAGGACAGTGACACACTTCGATACTGCAGTGAGGGTGGTGGTATTTTATGCTGCACTATGATATTTAGTTCTGCAGGGGTGGTATTTTGTGCTACACTGTGTATTTGGTTCTGCAGGGTTGGTATATTGTGCTGTACTGTGGTATTTGGTTCTGCAGAGGTGGTATTTTGTACAGCACTGTGGTATTTGGTTCTGCGGGGGCGGTATTTTGTGCTGCACTGTGGTATTTGGTTCTGCTGGGGTGGCAGGGTTTGTATTTTGTGCTGCACTGTGGTATTTGGTTCTGCAGAGGCGGTATTTTGTACAGCACTGTGGTATTTGGTTCTGCAGAGGTGGTATTTTGTACAGCACTGTGGTATTTGGTTCTGCAGAGGTGGTATTTTGTACAGCACTGTGGTATTTGGTTCTGCTGGGGTGGCAGGGTTTGTATTTTGTGCTGCACTGTGGTATTTGGTTCTGCGGGGGCGGTATTTTGTGCTGCACTACAGTATTGCTGGAATGCTTACTTGTGTTGGCCCCGCCTTCTTTCTATTTGGACCCGCCTACCACATGGGACCACTTTTAGGTTTCGAAGGCCACTTTAGGTACCCAGTCCGCTCTTGCAGGCAGCTACACCTCTGAAACCAGCAAAATGTAAAATACAAGTCTAGGAACACAAGTAGTGACGCTCACAAGCTCTACACACTAGAGGAAGACATAGGCAAAGTGACAAACTGAACGGTCTTAAAGGGAATCTATTGTACGGTTTGTTTGCGTTTTAGTTTATTGAGGCATGCCCACAACAGTCACCCGTAGAAGTTAATGAGCCATTTTCTGCCGCTGTTTTCTTATGTCTGTGTATAAAGATGTCACATCATGCGTCCCAGAGGACCACTGCACATGCTCATCGAGTTTATGGCCTTTTCCCTGTATACCACTAATTGTCATGAATATTGATAGCCATTTAGAACGCAGCGACTTTCATGTCAGCATGTTAAAAGGTCAGTGTTGCTAAAACCATTCAAGTGCAATGCATAGGTAAATGCACAGCAAGGCCAAAGCCTATCGCACTGGTTTATTAGTGTGCTACCACACAGGCAATGGACAAAGCTGTATCTTATTTTCTCACATATCCTTACAGATAAAAGATGGTGCCATACGCAGCCACTGAGTTACAGATCATATACGGCACAGAGTCCCCTAGAGATTTCTTTTACTTCAAAGGCAGCAGGAGACAAGTGTGTCTATGTTTGCAGGGGGCTGTGTGCCCCATTATATGTTTCCTAGGATGCTGGGAAATACCTGCTGCCAAGTAAGGCTCTGGTCCCATCTGCATTGTGGTTCTGTTTATAGCATTGCTGGCTACCAGCGGAACCAGCCATTGACCTACCTTGGTGGAACGCAAAGGACCCCATTATGGGAGTTGTTTGGATCAAAGAAAAAGTCGCCTTTTTTCAATAAAGTATGACTGAGTCTGTGATGCAGATGTGAACAGAGCCCAATTTCTCTAATTGTAAAGAAAATCATCTAATAGTAATGGTACAAAAATGGGGTCCTGCGGCCTGTACTGCAGGTCAGCATTTTAAATGCAACTTAAGGTACCCATACTCCTTCAATAAACCTCTCCCGGGTGCTGCCAGGTACCCTCTGGAGGAGAAAGCTGCTGCCAGAATAACAAAAGGATTGAATTAGGCTAGTTTTGCAATAGCGCTAAAATGTTCCAGCAGGCTGTTCCAGTAGAGGAACGGCCTGGAGGAGCACAGCCCGATACTTCCTTTTCCCGCCAGAGCCCATTGATTATAATGGGATCCAGGCCAGACCCCCACTGGGTCACATAATAGTCAATGGGGCCTGGTAGTGCTCTAACATTTTAGCATGAAACTTGTCTTAGGTTTCAAAACTCCCGATTCTTCTCTCCCCTGACATCATCTGTCTGGAGAGGGTCAGGAGATCCCCATACGTATGTGACTGTCCCTATTTCATTTTAATTACAGCGTTTATGTTCTTCTGATCTCCACATTGTCCTCTACTTGCTTATGGAGACCTGTTGCTTGCATTCAATTGCTGGAAACCTGATTTTCTAGCAATGGTGAAGGTTAGTTAGGGTACTGACTCTCCTTAGAGAGACCAGTACTGTATAAAGACTTACTGGAAGTGCACCATGGGAAGACAATATGCAATGTCATGTCCCGAGGCTTGTTAGAAAGTCGGATTTTGACTCCTAGGGAGCCATTTCCACAAGATGGCGCTAGCGAGACGGTTCCCTTGTCTTTGGAGAGACCTCTTTGCATAGCAGTGGTGAAAAAATGGTTGTGACTGATCAGCATTTATTGTGCTTTCCCCTATGAGTTGCACCTTGTATGGGTATCTGTTCTCTTTATTCTTCCAAGGGTGTTCTGTTTCGGCCTGTAATATGGTGCTCAGTTAATTCCCTTCAAGGATTGAGTAATCCCCTAGGATCATTGAAATCAATCTGATATATACGGCATCTAATGGAGCTTTATTTTGATATGGCGTTTGCACGGCACCATAGCCCTGATGTGTGTGCTTGTTGCCCTAGCATTCATACATAGGCTCACTGTTTGAGAAAATCAAGCAGGGTTTACAGTGAAAAAGGAAACCAAGGAGGAAGTGGTTTTCTAGGGGTATGGAAAGTTAAATGTCTGATTTACAGCTGTAAGATCTGCCTAGAGAAAGCAGGCTTTAATGTTGGCAATAACAGAGCCAATGTATTCAGTGAGCCAAGAGACTGTAAATGTGAGAAAACAAAGCCGATCGCTGCAAGTCCCTTCTTCTCTAATGAGTGACTGTGACCAGAGTGTCGGGTGTGCAGAAGAAATGTGTTGTGTTCCTTCTGATGATGACTTATCACTTGCAGACAAGTCGTTCTTTGCCGGTGTGGCCGTTGATTGCCTTGGAGGTTGATATTGCGCAGAGCAGACATTAGTTTATCCTTTCCAGAAGGCTCAGCATGTGAATCACTGAAAGACAGAGAACATTAATGTACAAAGAATTGAACCAGACGTCAATGAAAACTATGTTCTGTACTCTCTGCACCAGGAGATTCTTTTCATGTATTTCCAGGTTTAACTGAACCCAAAATACTCAGTGGGGCAGATTTACCAATATTGTCGCACTTTGGCTAGTTTCTTATCTGCAGCACAGCTCTGTTCCGGCACAGAACAGCCTGCCGGAGTTCTCCAAACCTGGCATTGCCGGCTAGTGCCACCTGCCCCTTGGACCCTATTGACCCCACTCCTCTACAAATATCCCAGGATTCGGCCAGACAAAAACCACTGTATGCAATGGTTTTGATCCGGTTGATTCCCTGTATTCTTTGCCGGAACAGCCAGCGAGAGAGTCTTAGACAGCTTTACTATTCTGGCACATGGACCTTAATAATTTTAGAGTATCATAGACCCTGCACCAGGTTTATTATGCTACAATTCTGTCCATGCAACTAAAAAACCTTGTCTAGTCTAAGCTTATGCCACTAATAGGTTGGTGTAGTGATACTCCAAGAATATGCCAAAATTTTGGCACAGGGAGGTGCATTTAGACCACACCCCATTTTCTAGTCACGCCCCTTGCTGGCTTAGAAAAGTGTTTAGTTCACAGTTAGTACATGTGATGCAAACACGCAGGCTAGTTATTTGGTGAAAAATGCACCAAAAAATGGCGCATTCGCAATAGTAATTCTTCCCCCATGTTTTTCCATTGGTGGAGGGTCCTGTTCATGTTCGGTGGTGTGCATCATTACGCTGCAGTTCTTATAAAATCTTACAGGCAGCGTCCTAGTGAATCTAATGCTGGTAAAATGGCGATAGCCGCAGTGAATCCACAAGTCATATGTGGCACCAGACTGCGGGGGAGAGGGGTGCAAGCGGGACCAGCCAAATCTCATAATTTTTTTATTTTAAAAAGCCCCGGTATTACACTTGTCTGAAACTGGCCAAAGAGGCTTTGTATGGTTTATAATTCTGCACTGTGTAAAACTATTCAATATACTGTATGGTCTAATATAGTCCCAAGTATTAATCTCAAGGACCTCTGCTGTATGGATGTGGTGTATTTATATCATACGTACGACCACCATCTGCATGTATGGACAGCTATGGTTGGGGGATTTTGCTTTAAAACCAGACTATTCAGGGTCCAACTAATAAACATACAGTAGGTTGTTTTAGGTAGTTACATATTCACCTTTGCAACCATTTTTATAGCCCCAATGCATCTAATACTTTGCAAATAGTCCTGATGAAAACTACCCTACGATTTATATCTACAACTTCTGACCTATGTGCCCCTATAGCTATACAAATGACCCTGTGTGGTCTGATCCTGCAGCCATACTCTTCCACCCTATCCCCTACTTTCTGCTACCACGTCCAGTGCATTCATTATGTTCTTTAGTAATGCTCCCCTTAATATTATGGGGGTCTGTGCGTTAGTGGGATTGTATTACCAAGCAGCAGGTAAAGCAAGAAATCTCCGAACGCTGGTGGTATTCACCAACCGACGTCCACAGGCCTGTTATCTTGTAAAAGGAAAATGCATGAAATGCGTTAGCAGTAACAGACATGACTGAAATATATATTTGTAACGATAACCTTCTTTTCCTTCAAACAGATTCGGAGTTGGACGAAGGTCACCAGCGTCTATTGACAGGCAGAATACGCAGGGCGAACTGGTGGCCAGTGGAAAGTCTACACCCAACTGGCAGAGGAGTGACGACAATGCGAATGATCAGATAGGTATCTATGTCTACTATGAGACTTACGTATTATATATATTTCTTTCTTGCAGCAGTTTGAACATGCAGGTTCTCTCCTTCCTTTAGATGTACATGACTATAATGTATTAATATGGTGCCATGATATGATGTAAATATAATTCACAGCGTAATATAGAAAGTCTGCACTGATTTTAAACTTAAAACTCACCGTCTGAGTTCCAGCTAATCTTATGCCAGTTGTAGACATAGGAATTCATCTTGTATGACATGCCTGGTCTGAGCCATCATCTCTTTATAAATGTTCACAATTGGTTTTAATTTTCCATACGAACCATGGTAAAAACTGATATACTTTGTGGCATAAGGTCAAACTGTGTTGAAGGGGTTATCCAAGACTGAACAACCCCCCAACAATTCCCGAACCCTCAATACTGACCGTACTTACCTGGTCCCCACTGCCAGTTTTCTTCCCGATCGCTCCACAGTCATCTTTGCATCTCCCCCGTGTGCAAATAACAACATCTGTTGATGGGGGGTCCAGCCAATAGGTGTCCACAGCGGTGACCTTCTCCCCGTGCGTCATATGTGTGCCCTGTATGAGCAGTCAAAAAGGAAAAGAAACTCAAATCCGTAATTTATTTTATTTTTTAGATAAAATTCAGTTTTTAATACAATAGGCTGTATCTGTCTACTGTATATGCACCTGAATGAAGGCCCATCTAACAGGAAAAAGTGTTTTCTACTTGACAGGTCACCTGTAGGAGAGTAAATGCTGTTTGATAAAACGTTTGACATGTCATAGTGACGCGTCAGGATTTCTGATCAGTGGGGGTCTGGGTGTGACTGCTAAAACAAGGGGCAGACGCACTGTGCCCTTCAGCTGTGGCCCTGGATTGGTGATGTGCAGGCTCATAGAGGTCTATGGGGGACATTTATTAAGACAGCTTTTTTCGCCAGTCTTATTTGCCCCCCCCCCGGACCAACTAGGGACGCATAGATGGCAGTCCTTGCAACCCTAGCTAGCCCAGCTTTCCATCTAGAAAGGTGAAAAAGTAGTAAATCTACATTTTCTGGGGCCCACAGTCCATGAAACGCACAGTCCATGAAACGCCTCCTGCTCCACCTCAATCCTGTCCATCTGTCGTCCTTGTCATAAAAAATTCCCGTTCGACAAAATAATGCCCTTTTTGACTACTTTTATGCCAGGTGACCTTAATAAATGACCCCTTCCCCCCCTATGAGTCTATATATCTCTAACCTGTCCTCTCTGAGGAAAGCAGAGCAAAAAGAGGAACTGTGCTTACCTGAGCACTTCTGTCCCCCCCCTACCACCACCACTGATCAAAACTTCTGATGTTACTACGAAGTGTCAAAGGCTTTATAAAGAAGCAACATTGAAATGCCAGACAATGGCTATATAGCAATTGCCATCAACAACATGAACTGGAGGTTCCCTACGAGAACTACTAGCTTGTGGTGGAATCTTTGATGATCACGACTGGCAATCAATATAAATAATGTTTTTTTAAAAAAATGCTTACGCTGCTCAAATACATCATGCACACGACAGGCGATGCTGCCGGGGGCATTGCTTGGCACTGTGTATAAGACCCATTGATCCCCCAGGAGACTAGTAATGTCAGAGACGTTCCTATTACTGTACTGATATAAACAGGCTGGGCCGACCGCCATGTCCATATCTCTAGGAGTGGTCAGCAGAGCAGACAAGCATTAGAAAATTCTCTTTTAGCTAAAAATGCTTGTGTCCGTGTAAAGAATTCAGAACGACCATGTTGTCTACTTGCAAATTTACATTTTTATTGCATTATGCCAATAAGCTGTCAGTGCAAGTAAATGATCAGATGTATAAAGCAGCAGGGGTGCGGATCTGCATTGCGTGCATAGATGTTTGCCCCTTTCTTCTCCTACAGACATTGCAGTTTGTGCTTTATGAAACCAAACCCCATCAGGAGTCTCGCAGGAATCAGTTTGACAGAGAAGTAATATTCCGTTTCTGCTATTTTTGAACAGAAAGACAATAATATATGTATAATATAGTATATGTATACAGATTCCAAAATGCAGTTTAGAAGCTAAGCGATCTCAAGATGCTGACACACGGTCGGGTTTTTTATGTAATTTTTTTTAAAGCCAAAATCAAGAGTGGGTCATAAAAGGAGAGGAAGTATTAGGGCGTATTTTTGTTCCACGTCCGATCTGCATTTTTTGTGGTTCCAACGTTGACCCATTCATTTCTGTGGGTCTACAAAAAAATGTGGTGGTCATAATAGGGTGACTTGTACTAATGTGACCCAGTGTCACCATGAAGCTTTAGGTTTAATCCCCAGCCTTGAATGTAGACAAATGCTAAAGGTAAGTCTAGGTGAACGGTACAATTAGGTATTAGGGACTTACAAGTTTTATACTGATGAATTATCCACTGGATAGGTCATCAGTATGAGATCACTGGGGGTCCGACACCCGGGTCCACCGCCGATCGGCTGTGACAAGGCGGCTGCACTGACGGTTTCTTCAGATTTGTCTAGACCAGGGGTGCACAACCTGCGGCCCGGGGGCCACATGTGGCCCTTGATACCATTCTGTGCGGCCCCCAACCAAATGGTATCAGACATATATGTCTTGCGGCTGCTCACATGTATTCTTCATGTATTTCTCCCATTAGATGGGAATCCTGGGACTTAAACAAGACATTAATATTATATACTGTGTGTTCAAGCCATAATTACAGTATTTCAGTTGTTAATACCCCTTAAAATTTTATTTTCGGCCCTCGTCATTGGTTCAGTCTGTCTATGCGGCCCCGAACCAGAAAACATTGTGCACCCCTGGTCTAGACCATGTGATATCATGTTTATCTATACCAAGCACAGCCGCTGTACAATGTGGTGAGCTGAGAGAAGGCCGCCACGCTACTGTACAGCTGATCGGTGGGGGTCCTGAGTGTTGACCAGATATGTCTTCAGTAGTGATGAGCGAAGTATTCAAAAATTTGTTTTGGCTGCTTCGCATAATTTTACAAAAAAATTTGCTTTGTGACAAATTACTTTGTCAAGAAGTGGGTGCAATGACTGGGAATGGCAATTGACAGTCAGATTGGCATCTGACAGTAATAACACCGTGTAAAATAAAAAAAAATTAACAAAATCATACTTACCGTCATACATTTGATTGCAAAGAGCTGGCCGCCGCCATCTTAATTCGAGATCATACAGTACCACGCACAGGATTTGCCGTGAGATCTTCAATCATGTGGCAGCAGCCAGCTCAAATGGAGGAGGTTAGTATGATTTTTTTAAAAAATTTTTACCGCCATTCAGGTGATTCTTTACCATTAAGCATAAGGAAATTCGGCCTCGCGGCAAATCAAATTTTCCCTGAAATTCGGATCAAATTCCACTTTATGGAGTTTAATTTGTTGAACACTAGTCCACAGTAAAAAATTCTCAGAAAACCCCATTAAGCACGTCACATAATTACTTTACTGACAAGCGGTTATTAGGGAAAGCCGCATTCCCTGGCAGCAGAAGGTATTGCTCCTGTATAGTGACGGTGGAGACAGGAGAGGGATTGCTGTCATGTCAGCACATCACAGCGGCCCCGCAGCTCTTCACCGCAAGAATAAAGATGCAGATACGTGTCTCCTGTCATCTGCTGATGGTGCTCGGGCCGGTACAAGATTGAATTTAGCTGCACCGATATTTCACTGCTACAGAACAAAACAGTCGTTTTTTTGCTAAGTAGAAAAGATCTCGCCAAACCACCTCGAGAAAGTGAGATTAATGCCGTGAGATCTGGAGTTGCTTAGTAACGTAAAACTCAGCCTCGGCCATTTCTGGGTTGACAAGCCATCTGTTCAGCTAGTGTCTATGCGCATTTCAACATGGCAAAGCCACAATTAAAGTGCTCCGTAATTTCTTAGAGGGACAGAATTTTTTTTTTTTTTTGTATATTTCGCAGATGTTTTGTTTCTACCAAGATGGTAACAGTGAATTCATTTTCAAAGACATGTTCTTTTTTTTTTGCTGTAATGTAAAATGTGTGTTTGTTGTCACTGCATGATGCAACGGAGGTTGTGGGTGTTAACCTAACACCGAGATACTCGGGTATGATACTTCACATTAGTTTAGAAAACCCGTTTCAAGGTCTTTTAGGAAAATTCTGCTTTAAAGGGAGGGTGCTGCATGAGCAGGGAGTAGCTGATGCTGTCACACCCTGAAATCAGATGGGGGATAACGCAAATTTATTAAAGGGGTTATCCAGGAAAAGATATTTGTGACTTCTCCTCAGGATAGGTCATCTGTATCAGATCTGCGAGGGTGTGACACCCGGCACCCCTGCCAATCAGCTGTTAGAGGAGGCCTTGGGGATAACCCCTTTAAGGAATTGTACATTTAGCCCCCAGGTTGTGACCATTTGCACATTATGCATTCAGAGTGAACACCAGAGGCATCACTATCAGTAAAAACCTTTTTGGACATCTCTTCGTAAAGGTAGAAAACCATTGTTTAAGCGAAATCCTCATAGATTTGCACATGCTTGCTCTGCCTTATGTGAGCTGCTGAGGGTAGATGGAGTCAATTATAATTATTACCCAAGTTCTCCAGGACATGCCACCATCTGTGGAATTAAGTTATGTGCAGAGTATAAATTTATCTTAACTACAGCATCATGAATGGAGAATGGGATGTGTAGAAAGGGAACAGTAATACATTTGCAGTTTCTTTAACGCATACCTGAGTTTTCAAAGAAAGTTTGCATAATGGCTGTGCGTCTTTGTACAATCATAACTGTGAAGGAATAGGTCTTTTTTGGGCTTCCCTAATATCTTTTTCAGCCTAATTATTCCCCTCTTCAGCTGCACAGCAAGATGCATTTCTCTCAGAAGCAGGGGACTTCTTCCTTCTGTGGAATCTTCCAGCACTTTTCTGCTGTGACATCCTTTCCCTTTCTTCCCACTATGTTTATTTATAAGGTGGGGGAAATCACACGTACAGACACAGGAGGCTGTTCTGAAGCAGTGTAGAAGCCATAATTATATCAGGCTCAGGATCTCAGCTAGCTCTGACACGCCCCACTTCCTCTTTGTTTTTTTTCTGTCTCTGTTACTAGGGACAGATCTTGGCTGATGACAGTCAGTGGACTGCAAATTGGGTGGAAGTGTGAGCTCTAGTGGTCATAATTTTACATCTTTTTTCAGGTAGACGCAGGCAGATTTTTTAAATGAAGTGATTTAGAAATTTGCTATTTACACTGTAAATAAAGTGAAATTGTGTGAAAATAGAGTGATTCTTTAATATACATGGAGATAAATGCGTGAAATTATCTGTTTTACAGAGCCAACTTGTCACATGCCTGCTGTGTCTAAGGTACATCCGTCATACAGAGACAGTCCTACCGGAAGACTTATACGACAGGATCCCGTGCTTCATCTATCTCCTCACAAACAGGGACAGGTGTGTGCTAAACCTTCTTTTATTAAAGGGGCATTCCTACAATTGACAATTATCATGTAGGCAATAAATGTCATGATCGCTGGGACCCCCACAATCACTAGGGGGCTCGAGCCCCTGTTCCTCTTCACTTTATAACCACAGTGAGGTGAAGTTCAAATGGAGCCACGTGGGGAAGCATGCTCCCTGCAACACCGTTCTGTGTCAGTGGGGCTGATGTAAACAGCCTTGTACTTGTTTATCTCTGCCGCTCCCATGGATTTTGAATGGAGGAGCACTCTGCATTCTTGACCACTCCCCATTCTCCTCACTGTGGTCATGTAGCGAGGAGAAACAGTATGGCTCTCGTACCCTGTCCTAGTGATCATTGGCATCCTAACAGTGAGGCCCCAGCAATCAGATATTGAATTTACTTAGGAAAATGATTAAATGTAAATTTAAAGGGTGCCTGTTACCGTATAAATGCAGTGTAATCTGCCGGGAGCATATTATAGAGCTGGAGGAGCTGAGCAGATTGATGTATAGTTTTATAAGAAGAGATTCAGTAAAACATGTATTTATTCCTTTGTATCTGTGCTCATTCTGGGCTTTGAAGTCCAGTAGGCAGTCCTATTAGTGTTTGTCAGCCTTCACTCTATGAGGAGGAGGTCCTATTAGTGTTTGGCAGCCTTCACTCTATGAGGAGGAGGTCCTATCAGTGTTTGGCAGCCTTCACTCTATGAGGAGGAGGTCTTATCAGTGATTGACAGCCTTCATTCTATGAGGAGGAGGTCCTATCAGTGACTGACAGCCTTCCCTCTATGAGGAGGAGGTCCTATCAGTGATTATCAGCCTTCCCTCTATGAGGAGGAGATCCTATCAGTGATTGACAGCCTTCTCTCTATGAGGAGGAGGTCCTATCAGTGATTGACATCCTTCCCTCTATTAAGAGGTGGTCCTATCAGTGATTGACAGCCTTCCCTCTATGAGCCTAGAGGGAAGGTTGTCAATCACTGATAGGACCGCCTCCTAATAGAGTGAAGGTTGTCAGTCACTGATAGGACCTCCTCCCCATAGAGGGAAGGCTGTCAATCACTGATAGGACCGCCTCCTAATAGAGTGAAGGCTGTCAATCACTGATAGGACCTCCTCCTCATAGAGAGAAGGCTGTCAATCACTGATAGGATGTCCTCCTCTTGGGAGGGAAGGCTGTCAATCACTGATAGGACCTCCTCCTCATAGAGTGAAGGCTGTCAATCACTGATAAGACCTCCTCCTCATAGAGGGAAGGCTGTCAATCACTGATAGGACGTCCTCCTCTTGGGAGGGAAGGCTGATAATCTCTGATAGGACCTCCTCCTCATAGAGGGAAGGCTCTCAATCACTGATAGGACCGCCTATTGGACTTCAAAGCCCAGAATGATCACAGATATAAAGGAATACATTAAAGGAATTAATCCTTACCCACAAAATTATATATCAATCTGCTCAGCTGCTCCTGCTCTATAACATGCTGCCTGCAGATTGAATTGCATTTTGGGGTGACAGGTCCTCTTTAAAGGCATTGGAAACTAGCCACCATCTTCCCTTGAGTAATGCAGAGGAGGGGGGCTCCTCCATTCCACTGTAAATCTTAACACCTACTATGTGCCATTTATTATACTAGTGTCTTTTAGTGGATTATACGACTTTTGGGCACTTGTGGCACAATGACCTGGATACAACCGCTACTTCTACTGACACTTTCAAAAGATAGCAGTGCGAGTCAGTAGAGCCCCAGATAAGTGTCAGTCTCACACTGCCTAAATTTACAGAACACGGAGGACCCATGAAATGAAGTATACTCATATCATTTATATGTTTTCCAAATAATCAGTCAGTGGTTGCCCATTCTACTACTTAGATGGTATGTTTGGTCCGCAGCTACTTGGCATTTTTTGAGGATCGGATACTGTACACATCCGTTCCACGGCCTTGCAAAAAAGATTGAACATATCTTATTCTTGTCCATTTTGCACAGAAGAATAGGACATTTCTACAAAAGTTAAAAAATAAATTGTGGCACGTACTAGGCTGTGATCTACGATTTGCGGACCACTAAACACTTATCGCCATGGGCATAGGTCCTTAAGTCTTTATGCACACAACTGTATTTTTGGTCCGTGTCAAATTCACATTTTTTGAGGACTGCACACAGAACCATTCATTTCTATAGGCCCACAAAAAAAAAAAGAAAACGGACAGCACACTGACATCATTTGCAAAACACTTTAAAGAGGTTGTCCGGACTTTTAATATTGATGAACTATCCTCAGGATAGGTCATCAATATCAGTTGGGCGGGGGTCCGACTGATAGGTCATCAATAAGTCTTCATACACACAACTGTATTTTTGGTATCTGTCCAATCTGCATTTTATTTATTCAGATACAGTTATGTACAGGGGGATGTAAAGCCAATTTTTCTCCATTGAATGCATAACAGCCATTTTAACGTTTGATGTAAAACTGCCTTTATTTCCAGACTGACAGCCATTACTCCAGCCATTCAAGCACCAATACACTTTCCAGCAATGCTTCCAGCGCTCACAGTGAAGAGAAGTGGTATGATAGTGGGGAACGGATGGAGTCGGATCTGAACAACTACACGTATATTCAAGGAACTTCCGCCGACAGCGGGATTGACACTACTTCATATGGCGCTAGCCATGCCAATTCTGCCATCCCTGGGGCATCAGCCACTTCTCCGCGCTCTGGCCCTCCCAAAGAGAAAGTGGCGCCTCTGTGGCACAGCGTCAGTGATGTGGGGTTAATATCTGATAGGACTTGTGACAGAGACTCTCACGCAATGGATGGGAAAAGGGAATCTCCTGTCACTATGGAGAATCACACTAAAGTCCCCATAGGCTCCAAGCCATTAACAAGAGAAAACAGCGCCTACAGCCTGAGCGATGCGGCGTCACATACCAGGTAATATCTCAGTGTTACAGCTTGTGTTAATGCGGGTGTGTCCCTCTGTGGTGTGATCGCAGCGGTGGTGGGTCCTTTTGCTAGAAGACACGGAACGCAGAATGGGCATTAGAAAACTGTCACGGTTTGTCACATCTCCTTTCCACCATTCCTTTCCCTAACATTAGAAATTAAATCATTCCATTCTCTCCCACAAAACTTTACCACATTAGTCCAAATTTGTTTTTTATCCTCAAAGGAGCACTAAACCTAAAATACAGCACACTGTAGAAAAAATACTATATCAGTTTGAATGTGTGAAATTATCAGGATAATCTTAAGTATTCCCTTCAAGAGAACCTGTCACCTTGAGAAGCTATCCAATCTACCGCCATCATGTTACAGAGCAGGAGGAGCTGAGCCAATGATATTTTGTGTGAAAAAAAAATCCCTGCTCCCTCTGGGCTCAGGAGTCCAGTGGGCGGGTCCTGGCAGCCGTTCTGTATGTGCTTGGCTAGCGATAACTATGTCACTTAGTAGGACCGCCTACTAGACTCCTAAACTGAGAATAAGCAGGGATTTCAATAAATAGCAAGTTAGGTTACAGCTCTACATCCGTACATTCACACAATCGTCACACTGCCGTTTTTAGAACAAATTGAAGTCAATGAGGCTATTCACATGGCTATTTTTGTAACAGCCAGTCAATAGCGGCCATCAAAAAATAGAACGTCCTATTTTTGGCGATTTCACGGCCTAGACGGAACCCATTGAAATCATAAATCTGGTACACTAATGCAGAATGGCCTTTTAGGGGGTTAAAAAAATACTCACCTCATCCACTTGCACGCGCAGAGGCAGTCACTTGTCTCTTGATGCCGAAGGACCTGTTGTAGCACCTCCATTCAAAAGGGATGACATCACCTAGTGCTCTCATGGTGACAGCATCATTTTTGAGCGCAGGTCCTTCAAGAGAGATGAGCGCCTGCCTATGCATGTCCAAGTGGATGAGGTGAGTACATTTTTATTTTTTTTTTCTGCTTAAACCACCATGGGCGACATTATTATTGTTGGGGGCCACATTATGTGTACTGCAGAGATTGGGATTTTATTTAAAAAAAAAAAAGCCAATGAAAATCATCCATTTTTAATGACTGTTAAAAACAGATGCAAAACAGCCATTAAAGGGGTTGTCTAGGTTCAGAGTTGAACCTGGACATAACCCCTTCTTCACTCATTCAGCATGGTCGCGCAGGGCAAGGACTGTTTTGTTTACATTTTTACACTGCTAGGCGGAGAGGCTTCCACCTAGCAGGGATCCTGGTTATGTCAAAGGCACTAATGGGCGGTCTATAGCGCTGCCCTAGGCTGTTTTACAGGCTGCGACAGAGCTAAAGAGCGCCCATTAGTGCCGGTGACGTCACCGGGCTCACTGCTAGGCGGAAGACTTTGCCTAGCATTCCCAGAGGCAGTCTGCTCAGCTCCTCCTGCTCTATACCAGGATGTTGAATGTGACTGGTTCCCTTTAAAGTAAGCCTATGGGGTCAGACATTTTTATAGACTTCTCACCACATAATAATCACACTGAACGTCAGTGAAAAGGGCTTATTGCAGGGAAAAGTAGATTGCATTGAACTCCACAAATATGTGATTAGATATGGGAGGCTTAAGGTTTAGTGTCCCTTTAGTTATCACCGTGAAGTGCAATACTGAACATTAGTATTGATAACAAAAATTGTCACATCAGAATTGTATATGACGAGGATAATACATTGCTCACAGTGATGCGTTACAGAGTCTGCTGTTGGATTGGGATGCAATTATTACTGTGCGCTTGCTTGTCTTGTAGGTCGTTCTCAGTGTAGCCTTGTCATTGAGTCAGCAGTGCTCTATGTGGCTTTGTCTTTGGTCAGACGTTGTGTATTTTTGGGCAGCGGTGTTTTTCTGGGGCAGTGGTTGTCCGCGTCACCTTGTCCTGTGGCAGTACTTATCTGTGCTCTGTTGTCCCGAGCCCTCGCTTGTCCACGTAATGTTGTGCTGGGCTCAAGCTCGTTTATACAGTCTCGTCCTTGGCTTTCAGTTTTCATGGTGTTGGAAATGAACATGTGGTCTCTAAATACAGATTTTTATTTTCCAGGCAATAGGTTGTACAGCTTGTTCTTTGAAGGAAATAATGATGTATTGTGTCATTGGTTCTGTATGGAAAGTACAAATCCACTAAAGTCCAGAAATGCAAATGTATGCGCAAAAGTTCCAATAACAATATTAGTAGTTAGTTACTGTATATTATCTCCAAACTCACTTGTGGATTTCCAACTATGTTTTTCCATTTAGTAAAGGAGCTAACTAAAAATTTCTGGAAATCCACATGGAAATTTTTCATAAATAACACCCAATGTTTCCCCTTTTTTCAGCAGGATCTAAAAGTTTATAGAATGCATCTTAGGCTACGTTCACATCTGCGTTGGAGGCTCTCCGTTCAGGGCCTTCATCACAGAGTTCATCAAAAATAGTGGAGAGAAAAGTCCTGCATGTAGGACTTTTTTCTCCGCTAAGACTATCTTCTCCTGAACTGAAACCTAACGGTTCCCTTGGGATCAGTTCGGCTCTATCCCTGTCCATTATGTGCCGAATCTGGGACTTCCGTTATTTTTGTTCTTCTGTTCCTATAACGAAGCAGAAGAACAGATATGGCACTGATGAGAAAGAGCCCTAAAACATGTGCAGTCAGTGAAATGTGGTCTGTGTGACGGCCATATTTGCCGGACCGATTGTGGTTTATGTGAACTGAATTCACTGCAGCATAGTAATCTACAATCCAGCCCAACCACCAGTGCACTGTCATGTACTCGAAGCATCATCTGTGTATAGGACAGCACTATGGTTGGTCCGGAAAAATGTGGTGATGACATGGACCGCATTTCACTTACCGCACATGGCCTTGTGAAAGCAGCCTAATGTGTTTATATACTGATGCTTATGCCTCTGGTGTTAGCTTTTGACCCATAAGGTATCATCGGCTACAACCTGTAGTCTAAAGGTGGCCGTAAACATGACATAGAAGTTGGTTGAACAACCATTGAGTGGACAGTTGTTTTGCTGAAGCAGCCATACAAATTTGAGTCCATATTGCATATTGCCCATTACAGTCATTCAAACTTCACTTGAGTCGCACCTAGGCCATGTGACTGAAATGAGACATCACATGGCCTAGGAAGAGGCCTAAGCACTCACTAAAGCCTCTTCATATAGCTGATCGGCAGGGGTGCTGGGAGCTGGACTCCCACCGATCACATACTGATGACCTATCCTGAGGATAGATTATCTGTATAAGCCACTCCGACAACCCCTTTAAACTTCATTCAGCGAATGAGTGTTTTAGTTGAAATGGTCCATTTTGTATGGGCATCTTATACCATTCCCACAATGATAATCTGATCACAGGAAGGCCTGCTGCTGGGACCAACAGCCATTAGCTGTAAAGGGTAACACCTCAGCGCCACCACTGGGAAAAATGAAGCACTGCAATGCTCCCATTAAAATCAATAGGTTTTCCCTGTAATCCATGGATATTCCATGTCATCCAGAGCTAGGGATGCTCTTCATAGCCACTTTCCACTCTGGCTATATTAGATTTGGATACTGAATTACCTACTAATTCCTTAACAGATTATTTATAGGTTTCCTAAACCAAACAATTGAGGCCGGGTTCAGATCACTGTTGTTTTCCGTTCTTCTGATTAGTCAGAACAGCAAATTAAAAAAAAAAAAAACTGATAAGTCAGAAGAATAGAAAATTTTATTAAAAAAATAAACTTTATACTTTATTTTGAGCATCATTTTGCATCCATTTTTATTCAGTTTCGTCAGAGGTCCGTTATTTTAGATGGGAGAAAAGTCCTTTGTGTAGGAAGATCGATTTCTATTTTTCTGTTCTTCTGACAGATCAGAAAAATGGAAAGCAAAACAGTGATGTGAACCTTTCCTAACCATACTTCGGAGTAGTTTGTACAGCTCTGCTCAGCCTCCACTTTGACTCTTGTGAGCACCTAGGGAATTGTAGAACATTTGTACTTGGAGTTTGTTCACATCTGCGCTGGACGCTCCATTTTTGCAGTGAGCATACATTTGTATTTTTCTGCTTTTCTTTGCAAATAACCATAATTGTTCAGTATTTGGAATCGTTTGGTTTGACCATATTTAATGAAGAGAGTTGAGGCTGGTCAGTCAGACCCGTGATAAAAGAATGTGATTTGTGCATTTTTATTTAATTTTTTTGATATATTTTCCAACATCTCCCCAATTCTAAATAATTTTCCAATTTTTAATCCAAAATGTCCAAAGGACAGTTTTTAATATCTGAATACAGATCGTTGGGCAAATTCAAAGCCAAAACCATCAATCCCTTGCTGTGGGGCATATTGTTTTTATTTTTTTACTCATAGACCATGGATGTCCTGCTATTTCAGGATTAGAAACTAGTACATACAACATTTACTAAAAATGTATGGCAAACCATGGTTCCAACCCTGGATATGGTGTAGGATATTTACAAAGTGGGTGAAAATCCAAGAATTAAGATTAGCTTTCTCTCATTCTCCCCCAGCACCATGAGCTCTCGGCACTCAGCAAGTCCTGTTGTTTTCACTAGTGCCAGAAGTTCACCCAAAGAAGAGTCTCATTCTGCCACTTCCCCACAGCTCGCACCTTCTTTCTCCTCCTCCTCCTCCTCCTCCCCTTCTGGTCCTAGGACTTTCTACCCTCGCCAGGGTGCTACCAGCAAGTACCTGATTGGATGGAAAAAACCTGAAGGGACTATAAACTCTGTGGGCTTTATGGATTCAAGAAAGTAAGAGCCCTTTATGTTCTGCTCGTAATTTATAGTAGTGATGTCCTGATCGCTTGGAACCTGTTCTGAGGTTTTAGACTCTCTACTCTATGTTCAGCATTGGAGAATACCGCTAGACAGCTTGTGCTTCTCTTGCGACTTTTTAGGGATTTCTTTTTATTTTTCTGCATGTTTTGTAGTCTTACATAATAACAAACTAAAGCTCACACAGCGCTTTACACACACGACACAGCTGAGATCAGGTTTCTTCCTTGCAGGTATTCATGCATGATTTTGTGGTGCTCATTACAAACGTAGATCTCATTCTCCTTTTCCCTGCTTTCCTCCATATCTTTCCTCATTCCTGGTGTTAAATAATACAGTGTCCCAGCGTAAGCCAGTCTTTAATTTTTAAAGTCCATCTTCCTGAACTGTTTCTGTTTCCTTCAATGAAAGAAGACACCAGATTGATTGTGTGGAGATGCCACCCGCGAGGCTACGTGCATCGATAAGGGATCTGCAGGCTTCTCCAAAGAGGGTTTCCACGGTTCAAGAGGATCTTAAGAAGTTTATTGATATGGAAGAATCATCTACTGGATCAGAGAAACCTTTAAAGGTACATATAATACATGAAAATGACATAAATGATTCCTTCTGCCTGCTATGTGTTCAGTTCTGGTGGATTCCCAGTAGCTCACTACCACTGCCCGAATCTTCTTATACATGTTCTGTGGAGGCATACCTGGTCTTCTGCAGGCCAGCCAATAAGAATAGGTACGCTAGAAGCGGCTACCTCACCGACACTGAACACACACGTTGGGACTTGAACAGCAGGGGACATCGTAGGTATGGAACAGCAATACCTAGACAATGCAACATTTAAAAAAAATAAAATAATCCAGTTGTGAAATTGTTATATTTTGCTTTATTTAACAAAATTTGAATACTGAATTGTGACAACTGTTTTCACAAAAGAAGGCTCCAGCAACAAGGTTGGAATACAAAGAAAATGTATTAACCTGTTACGTTGCATCTATAAAACATATTGGTGATATTTAGGTTTATGGATAGAAAATCCTAATGAAACAACAGGACGTGAATATAATTGGTGCTTTCCTACTTACTTACATTTTTAAGAATATTGAAGTCAGTTGAGAATTTTATGACAGGGCCCGGCTCATTAGAAAACTGATAAATGTTGTGATGGTTCTGGACATGGAACTCACAGTTAGGGGGAAGGGGGGATTAGGCTAGCTTCTAGGGATGAGCAAACCTGACGTTCTCAGGTTCGGTGTTTGGGCGGTGGAGGAATTCTGTTAGCACGGAATATAACAGAATTCTATGACGGAATTCCAAACGGAAACGTTTAAGAGGCATTCCGTTTTGCATTCCATCATAATAGAAGTCTATGGGGAGCATAACGGATCCGCAAGGTCCCGGAATTCCTACACCGTCCGAACCTACTAACTTTACATCTGCAGCATAATTCTATTTTTTTTTTTTTTTTTCAGCGTAGAAACGCACCGTCTGTGCCCTGATGGATTCCATTGACCATAATGGGTTCCTTCAGGTTTCAGGCTTTTTTTTTTTTTTTTTTTCTACCATGAATTTACGTCAGAGGCTCTTTTCAGAACCCCGTGCTGCAGATGTAAATCCGGCCTATGTCCATTTAATAATGGCATATTTATTGCAGATTTTCCATGTCTATTTCACACTGGAAGTCAGTGACAAAATACTGTGAAAGGGATTTAGAAAACCCCATTTACACAGTTTAGGTAATCCCAGCCTATGGCTTCCTTCACTATATTCTTTTCAGGTTAAAACACCATGGGTTTGATTTATCATAGACCTGTGGTGTACGCCAGTCTATGCCTAATTTATGACACAATGTACACCTCATCATAAATTAGGTGCAGCCTCAGGCAATCCGTGCTCCTGTATTGAGATCTTCGCCAGAGTGAATTCAAAAAAAGGGAAGAAGTTGAATATCTTTCTTTCCTTGCATGATCCACTCCTGATTGTGTCTTCCAAAACTACATGCAGAAACCAGACCATATAGCTGCACTCTAATGCATTTTTTGAGGGAAACTATTCTTATTCTACAAGACCGGACCCCCACCAATCAGTTAGGTATTCCCTATCCACATCCAGCACCATGAGGACGCAATGAGTTTCTCTCTCCCCTGCCCTCCTCTTCTCCCCGTGACACTCCGCCATCAGGCCCTTCAGTTTTTTTTTGGTGGCAGTGACCAGCTGTGTTGCAGTGAGGAGGGACGCTCTCCCTCCTCCTCCACGGTGCGGCCGCTTATGAGAACACAACGCTCTGTGCGCGCCATGTAGGGTTGTCATGATACCAACATTTTGATTCGATTTCAAAACCAAGAAAAAGTATTGCGATACTTGATACCATTCGATACCACGCCGAAAAAATAAAACACCCAAAAATCTGTGTGCCCCCATCAGACCTCAGAGCAGCCCACTGTGCCCCATCAGACCTCAGAGCAGCCCACTCTGCCCCCATCAGACCTCAGAGCAGCCCACTGTGTCCCCATCAGACCTCAGATAAGCCCACTCTGCCCCCATCAGACCTCAGATCAGCCCACTGTGCCCCCATCAGACCTCAGATCAGCCCACTGTGCCCCCATCAGACCTCAGATCAGCCCACTCTGCCCCCATCAGACCTCAGATCAGCCCACTCTGCCCCCATTAGAATAAAATAAAAAAGCCTCTTGCCTCTCCTGCGCCGCGGCTCCGCTCCGGGTCTGGCGCTCCTGTGTCTTCTCCTCCCAGCGCTGCACTGTCACCTGACTGCGTGCAGCGTCAGGTCAGAGTGCGCGCACTACGTCCTGACGCTGTACGCGGTCAGGACAGTGCAGCGCGGACAGAGGAGCGCCGGACCCGGAGCGGAGCCGCGGTGCAGGAGAGGTAAGAGACTTTTTTTTATTTTATCTGCCAAAAGTATCGCAAAAGAGCAAATCCCTGTACCGAATCGATACTGGTATAAAAGTATCGATTCAGTATCGAAATATCGATACCCGCGACAACCCTAGCGCCCAGCTCTCTGATAATGACTATGGATGAGAGAGTAGTCGATTCCCATAATACTTTGTTTGAATAATACTTCACATAATACTTCGTTTGAATACTATACGGAGCACTCACTCCATACAGTATTAGTGCGGATGCGGACGGCACACTGTGTGCCGTCCGCATCTTTTGCGGCCCCATTGAAAATGAATGGGTCCGCACCCGTTCTGCAATTTTGCGGAACGGATGCGGACACGTTCTGCGGACGTGTGAATGGAGCCTTAGAATGTATTGGCTCAGTTGAGCCAAAGTTATTGCTTTGCGAAGTCTTGCAAGACTTTGCATAATAACTTCATAAATTAATTTCTACTGTAAAAAAACATTTCCCGAACTACGTACCGTATTAGAACGAAGTTTTATGCAAAGACAACAGGTCAGTTTTACCACAGTGAATCATGGTGGAATTTTTTTTTTTTTTCCCAATTTCACCCCATTTGACATTTTTTGCCAGTTTCTCACCACATCATATGCAATATTAAATAGTACCATTAGAAAATACAAACTGTCCCGCAAAAATCCTCATAGAGCTATGTGAATGGAAAAATAAAAAAGTTATGGCTCCTGGAGGGCAGGGAGTGAAAAATGAAAACAGAAAATTGTCCCGTCCTCTAAGGGTTTAAAGGCTCTTTAAAAATATATATTTTTTTTTTACCCCTGTCGAGTAACCTACTAAGATATTTACTTTTATTATCTTGCAATATTATCACTTTAATATGTGACACTGGATTGAGATATCAAGGCTTAATAGGTGATGTATTAAGCCTTAAAATATTTAAAGTAAACAAAAAATAAAAATGTGAATTATTCCCAGTTCCATGAATTTCAAAATGCTGTCCAGGTCTGAACTCAGAACAGATTTTCAGTATTTGCAATCACACCAAGTGTGCAAGGCACCGTACAGGAAAATAGCCCCCCATGGTGCTCTGAGTACTTTATAACGGTTCTTCCAGGGCACACAGTTTCCATGGCAGCAGTGCAACATATACTCCTCCTCTTTGTATAAAGCGTTGGGAAATAGCTATTTTTTTTCCCAGGATGTCAGCGAGCTGACATTTTTTTTGCTTTGCATTACAGAAGTGTCTGAACATGGTGCTATATGTTACAGTATAGCTTTGGCTTCATTTTTCACGCCCTCCCTTTCTGCTTGCTTTCTGTCTCCCTATCTAATTTTTATGACACCGTTCTCAGAAGACGGCCCGTTGGGTGCTTCCTTGTCATGTTTCATTTCAGGGTTTTTTCCTGAAGGATCTCCTAAACATGTCTAGCAGTAAACAGAATGTAACGTGTGACCGAGCAGACACGAAGCATTGTGAATGTTTTCTGTAAACTGCAGCCACTCTCCAGGCTCCCTCACACCAAGGCTTTATTATCTGCCTCTGTATTATGTCTGCCAATTACTGGATAATCTTTTTCTTGCTGGTGGTTTATTAGTCTGTAATTTTAATCATTCTGTCCGCTCTCTATGCACAGTCTTCCTGGGGAGCTTGTGATGGGCTTGAGTGGAGGGAATCAAATGATAAGACAGTAGGTGGGTTTCAGACTACCGCCGACTGTATGCACAGATCCGTTGTTATAGGCCTATTAAAATAGGCAAATGTGCATTGTATTCTTTGGCATCTGTTAGTGGTGTAAATGATGTTGTAAATCAGAAACCCAGAAATGGGCAATCATGGTTACTGTGCTGAGTCCATAGGGATACATGGTTGGTATTTCACAGTAGCATTGCAAATAGTAATATGCAAAACCATAGTGGTTTGCATATGTAAACTCAAAGATGTAAACTGCACAGCACATCTTAGTTTCAGGTAATCTAGGCATTGGAAGTATCTGCAAAAGCGTACTTTATGCAGCCCTTAAAGGGATTCTCTGGGAATTAAGAAAATGAAAATGCTCAAATATTACTTAATTTTAAATATATTCCCAAATACCTTACATTAGTTATAATGGCTTGATTTGTCTGGGGAGCAACCATTAGGAAAAACAAAATGGCCATTGTCCTATTAGTACACACAAACCTGTCCTGATCACACAGGAGGACAAGTTAGTTCACAACACTGAGGTAAAGAGCTGCCTCATCCTCCTCTCTACTTTGTTAGGGATTATAATCTCGAATACAGATGATAAGATCTTTAGCTGAATCTCTGTAGGAATGGAGTCCATGAGCAGATGTGGCTAATGAGCAGCAGCACTTGTCTGCAGTCTCCATTACCACAGTCTGTCCTGTCCGTCCTCTCTGTACTTCATGTCTCCTCATGAACTCCATTCCCACAAAGATTCAGCTAAATATAATATTAAACTGTATTCAGGTTCATAATCCCTGAGAAGTAGGAGAGGAGGATGAGGCAGCTCTTTACCTCAGTGTTGTGTGTGATCAGGACAGGCTTTGTGTGTACAAATAGGACAGAGGCCATTTTATTTCTCCTAATCATTGCTCCCTACACTAAACGAGCCATTATAACTAATGAAAGGTATTTGGATATATATTTATAATAAAGTAAAATTTACGTGTTTTCATTTACTTAATTCCTGGAGAACCCCTTTAAAGGGATTGTCTCACTTCAGTAAATGTCATTTATCATGTAGAGAAAGTTAGTCCAAGGCACTTACTAATGTATTGTGATTGGCCATATTGCTTCCTTTGCTGGCTGGATTAATTTTATACTGACATCCAGGGGTTATGGCCACCGCTGAAGTGTAGATACAAGGTGATCAGGACTTGACAGGCCGTGAGCAACATTAAATATGACTTACAAAATAGTTTATGGACCTACAAACTACTTTTATCTTGTCACGGTAGTAAAAATGTGGATATTACTAGATGTCTCTTTTCAAAAATCGTTTTCTATCTATAATAGAAATCATGAGCTGGTGCCAGATCCAGTTTTGATGGTTCTCGGCATGTAGTGTGCAGCAGGGGCTCAGACCCATTTATGAACATAGCCCTACTGGGAGCAGCTCATGAATGAACCACTAGCCTAACTCATGTGACGGTGGAGAGATGCCATAAAGGACATACAAGATAAATACTCCTTACATAAAATATTACATTTAGAAGTAGAACATGAACTAGAGCACTAGTGTCTCCTTATTTCCACTGTCTGGTGGAAAGTTCTGAAGCAGGTTGACATTTCATTGTCTCATTTTCCCATGCACTTCATATTATTTAGATCTTTCGTGGAGCAGAAGAGCTCCGGCTTTTCTCCCTGACAACAGGGAACCTAGGAAGATGACAGCTGGATAGGAAACAAAAAAGCAGCTGAATCAGTAAACAGTTGACTTGTGACTCAGAGGAGCTCGCAGGCAGGGGCAGAGCTGCAGAAAACACATCCATCTGAAGAGTGCGACACACTCAGTCCACATGGCATAGTCACAAATAAATAGGGATGAGCGAACTTCTGTTTTCAAGTTCGGGGTACAAGGGTTCGGGTTATCCAAGAATTCCGTTCTAGATTCCGCTACCGTGGATCATAACCGTGGTAGCGGAATCCCCAACGGAATTCTTAGATAACTCGAATCCGAAGCTTGTACGCCAAACTTGAAAACAGAAGTTTGCTCACCACTACAAATAAACTAACCAATGTACAATAAGGCTGCCCTCACACAATGCGGCCCATGCAGTAGGATCCACATGGGTTAGAGGCCAAGTCAGAGTAAAGGCGGTACTATCCAGTTAAGCCAATGCTCTGCTCTGCACTGATGAGGGGCAATCACCCCGAAACAGCTGTCTGGAGATGAGGTGCTGGCTTATTTAATATCCGAGTCTTGTCTCAAGGCCTAGTTAAAGAGCTGAACATTGACTTACAGGATAGCTGCCTTACATCTGGTGGCATCAGAGGCAGAGCTTGTTAAGAGCTCATTTGCATCCTTTTCTTCCCAGAATTCCAGAGGAGCATGTATGGCTTATAAGTCTCATCACACCAATTAAGGCGCTCTCTCCCCAAGGAGAGATAGTACCCTCTAAATCACTGTAATGCATTGAGTTTAGATCAGCCAAGCCATGGTCGGTCCAGAATATATAGTTTTCTGTGATTTGGTTCATTATTTTCAAGTATAAAGCTCTCAATGCTGCTTCCCCAGCACACACAGTGATTGACAGCACTTCAAGCTTCGGATCCTAGATCCAAAGTCGCATCGCTCCAAACTTCTTTTTAATGCTGTACATGTCCGCACAGCATTAAAATGTATGGACTCCATCTAGGCAAATTCGTTCTCACTAAAGTCTGGTGGGAGTTCGGTGAATAACGTCAGGATTTGATTTTCCAACTTGAAAACAATTTTAAAACTTGTTTCCAAAGTTGGCTTCGGTACTGAGGTTATAAAATGTTTTTCAAGTTTAAAAATTAAATGTTGAAGTTATTCACCAAACACTTGCAAACTCATTTCGCCTCGCTGGAGCCCGTACATTTTAATGCTATAGGGAGGCTGAGCTCCGTTCAGCATTAAAATGAAGTTTGGAGCAAAGCAACTTCAGATCTATGATCCAAAACTCCATATACAAGAAAAAGCTGGAAATTACTGGGTGTGGAAGAAAGACTAAAGGGCATTTAGGATTTGTGTACACAGCCGTGTCCATATTTCTGTCTGCAAACAACAGATCCACAAAATACAGATACCTTCCCTGTGCAATCCATATTTTTCTCCCTTTCCATCCAAAATATTCTCGACAAGAATAGAGCATGTTCTATAATTTATGGAACGACCGCATGGATCTGCAAAACATATTGATGTGTGCATGACCCCATAGAAATGAATAGGACAGTGTGCTATCTGCAAAAAAATGCTGATGGCACACAGTGGAACAATACGGTCGTGTGAAGGAGGCCATAAACAGCTTTTATGTGGAAATGGTGAACTACAAAGCTATCGATCACAGGGCTCAGCATCTTCCATCATTTGCTGCCTGCAGATATGGAGGCATTGGAGAACCAATAGATAAGGTATTAGGTTTCTATATAAATTATAAATCACTGCCTCTGGAAATGCTAAAATAAAACAACACTTTATTGATGATTGTTTAAAACCTATATAAGGGGATAGGGAAAAAGTCCCAGCGAGCTTGAGAGGTGGGTGATGCTATACAGTGCACTGCAGGGCAGGGTGGATTTGATTTAAATCGAACTGATTTAAATCACGATTTAAATCACTAGTCAGTAAGGCTTGATTTAAATCAGTGATTTAAATCAAAGTTTCTACCTAAACTAGTTCTTGCTACTTTAACATGCAAGTAGATGAAGATTTTTAGAATCACTTTTTATATTACTTTTTTCTCCCCAGTTTAATGGGTTAATCATTCATATTTGGACACCAAACCTCAGATCGTACACACAAACAGATCCAGACTTGTCTGTCTGTGGCTATGCTGCAGTATTGTGCTCAAAGTTTCACTTTCATTTTCATGTCTGCTTGCCCCTCCTCCTCCTCACACTTAGATTCACATTCTTCTTGTGTTGTGCTGTGTAGATCTATTCCACTCCAAACAATCAGAAACATATTGTCTAACTTCTTGAACTTGGCACTGAAGTAAGGCCCCTTTCACACGAGCGGGAGACTCGCATGTCTCCCGCAACGGATCTACAGGGCTGGACTCCGCACTGACAGGGATCGCATAGCATTATATGCGATCCCTGTCCGTGCCGAGTCCAGCCCTGTAGATGCGTTGCGGGAGACATGCGAGTCTCCCGCTCGTGTGAAAGGGGCCTAAAGCGAGCGTCTGTGATAATATAGGAGAGAAACTGCCCACTAATCCTACAGAAACCTCTGGAAGAGCATGGAATTGTGAATGTTACACGAATACAGCCTTTATTCTACTGAGTTAAACAACTCAGCTTTATCTCATGATGGAAGAACCTTTGGATGGTAAAATATTTTCCTCAAAAAGCAGTTTATTGAAAAAAATCCGATTTAAATCAAAAAAATCCGATTTAAATCAAAAAAATCCGATTTAAATCAAAAAAATCCGATTTTTTTGATTTTTTTTTATTTTTAAAAAAAAAAACATTGATTTTTATCCACCCTGCTGCAGGGTGACGGGTGTATGTTCCTCATCACCACTTCACAAGCCCTATTGGTGGGGGCTAATTTGTATGCTCCCACTGTTGGAAGAATAGGGGTGTGGATGTTAGCCACTATCCCAAATGGGAGGCTCCCTACTACGTGTGGCTATGGGTGAACACCTGTTCACACTGGTCTTGCTCCACACACATCATATTTTATGATTTAGAAAACAAGCATATGATGGTCTTTTAAATTTGCACCACGACTGACCTATTCTGTTCAAACTATAAGTGCGTAATAAACAATATCCAAGTCAGAAGTCTGTAAATATGATAGTTATGCTTTTTGTCTTACAGGATTTGATAATGGCTGGAAGTGTGGATAGATTTAAAAAGGTTTATGATACATGGTTACTGATAATAAAAAAAAATTAGCCCCTTTAATATTATTTCATGTCCCCCTCCCTTTTCATTGGTGGTTATTAAAAGTTGTATACGGGGCCAGCATTTGCTCCAGGTACAATTATATGTTCCTGCCACCACGTGCTGTACATTGTGCGCATGATTACAACCCACACTGAAAGAGTGAGAATGAACCTCTCACTAGGGCTATGGTGACCGATTCATTCTCATGCGTGCACCGTGGGTTGTGACCATGCTAGGATCACATGCACAATGCATGGCACGTGGTCCTGGAAGTGCAAGGAGCATATACTTGGACCGAAAGCGCAGCACTGGTCCCAATGAAAAAGTTGTTACTTTTTCAAAAAAAGTTACTTTAAAAAAAAAAAAAAAAAAACGATAGCCCCTTTAATGGAGAGTATTGGTTTAGGTATCTGTCCAATTGGGTCTCGCCATTTAAAGGGTTTCTGTCACCAGAAAATAGCCCATATAAGTGGCTGTAATTTCCCATGTGCCCATGACAGGTGACACCATATATGTAACTAAAAATCCCCCTACTGCAGCCATTATCCCCAAAAAAGTAATTCTTATAATATGTAAATGAGCGTTCGCTAGGTGCAGGGGGTGGTAACCCTGCACCTAGTATTGTCTTTAGCCCACCTCTAACCACGCCTTCCTTCTTCAGATTGACAGGGCCAGGCAGCTTCTTCTCTCCGCTGCCGGCCCTGTCCGTAGCTGAAATCCCGCGCCTGCGCCTTGCGCTTTACATTCGGTTTGCCAGTACTCGGCAGACATCGGCAGTCACTGCTCCTGCGCCAAATGTAAAGCGCACGGCGCAGGCGCGGGATTTCGGCTACGGACAGGGCCGGCAGCGGAGAGAAGAAGCTGCCTGGCCCTGTCAATCTGAAGAAGGAAGGCGTGGTTAGAGGTGGGCTAAAGACGATACTAGGTGCAGGGTTACCGCCCCCCTGCACCTAGCGAACGCTCATTTACATATTATAAAAATCACTTTTTTGAGATAACGGCTGCAGTAGGGGGATTTTTAGTTACATATATGGTGTCACCTGTCATGGGCACATGGGAAATTACAGCCACTTATATGGGCTATTTTCTGGTGACAGAAACCCTTCAAAGAGTGGGTTTTGCCTTCCCCGGATCACCTGGGGTTAGAAGTACAGTACAAAAAGTTGTACTTGATGAATTTTTGCAATACATTAACTATGTAACTTTAACCCTTTTCCTAGTCATCTTTTTCTACAACGTCAAGCAAAAGATCCTTGCACAGGACACTTTCTGATGAGAGCATCTACAGCAGTCAGCGCGAGATGGTGTTCATCAATGCTCGAGCTTCACTCCTGGACCAAGCTCTTCCCAACGATGTCCTCTTCAGCAGCACATACCCCTCTCTGAATAAGTCATTACAAATGCGCAGACCATCATACACTATGGGTATGAAGTCCATACATGGTGAGAAATGTAGAAAGTATTGTTTACTAGGATTTCCTCTTGTATCCAAAGATGCAAATATAATATGATGTGTCTAGTGGGCAAGAACCCAACGTGGAGTTTCAGCCTAAACCTTTTTGGATGAGAAGCGCTAAATCCTCCCTGATTATAGCTATTCTCATATAATGTCTTGTGTTCCTTCTATGTGAGTGAAGAGATTAGAAATAGTCTGCCTTTCTTTGGGTTAGACCCATTTACTCAACAGTTGTGGAAACCCTTTTTCATTAGTAGGCCACCTTACCGATAAGCTGATGGCCATGGGTCCATAACATTTCTTGGTGAAGTAGCAGCCAGTGAAACATTTACACAGTAACCCGTGGTGGTCTTCCAAATGAATGGATGACCTGTAGTACCAGGTCCTTGAGAGTGGTTTCCCTCCTTAGTGGCACGTTATTTTGGCTAGCAGACAATAGACTTCAAATAGTCAGACCAATCGGCAGCCTGTGGTCTACAGCGGAGACAATTTTCTTGTTATGCATTGGATATTACTGAAAGATGTTTAAATATTTTAAGGTCATGTAACGTTGTTGTTGAAGACAGATATAAAAGAACCTTATGTTTGTCAGTCATTCGTGTTCATTCAGTAGCAGGGAATTTTGTGAAACTAGGGAAAGATAAGTAATCAGTCTCTGTTCATTTTACTGATGTTCAAAAACAATACATATCATCCATCCTATTTCTAGGAGAGTTTTCTGCCTCAGACACCTCCCTCACAGACATCCATGATCAGAGAAGACAGGCCATGCCTGACCCCGGACTTATGCCCCTTCCAGATGCTGCTTCTGATATAGAGTGGTCAAATTTAGTAGATGCTGCCAAGGCCTTTGAGGGTAAGGTGGTCTAGAAATATTTAAATGTATGATAGAGGGTTTGGTTTTTTCGATGCAACTGTTTTATGAAAAGTTTTTTGTACTGTAGGACATCTAAATATGAGGGTTGTCTAAAGTGGCTGTCTCACTTCAGCAAAAAGTATTCATCAGGTAGAGCAAGTTAATACAAGGCAGTTACTAATGTACAGTGATTGTCCATATTGCCTCCTTTGCTGGATTGATTCATTTTTCCATCACATTATACACTGCAGGGTTTATGTCCACTGCTGCAGCACACATATGAGGTGGCTGGGACGGGGATCTACTGAGCATGCGTGCGCTGCCATATTCCCGGCCACCAGAGAGGATGGAGCTTTTTCTTATAGTGAGCAAACACGCCCACCTCTGCTGGATTGCAGGGTGGTCATAACCCCTGATTTTTGTTCTTAGAAATCTGTCATTGATTTACATGACCTGTTGCTTACACGTGTCAGGCATTGCTGAGAGATTTATTTTAAGGGGTAGGAGAACACAGTGGAACCATTCAGTTGTAGAAATCGATGGTGAACCGAGATCACAGACATCAATGTGATCTTCTGATAGGTCATCGATACAAAGATCATTTTGACTGGATTTCCCCTTTTGAAATTTAGCTGTACACATTCAGTAGAATGGACTTGTAAAAGAGTAGCGCCCGCTGTCTGGTGCTCAATAATGTGAGCCTGCACCCAGCAAGAACAGGATAATGGCCAGACAGTATGCCTTGTTCATGCCCAGAACAACGCCCTTTGTATCCTGGAGCTTCACAAATCGAAGAGCTTAGTCTCTTTTCATGCCTGTAGTTTTTATTATAAGAATAACACAGGCTGCAGTGCTATTTTTGCCTTTAAAAAAAATTAGATCCACTAAACCTCCATCTTCAGACTAATGTTAGAAAACAGGATATATATATATATATATATATATATATATATATATATATATCCCGAAAATAGACACTGTACACATTGAACATGCCACCTGGTAACTTCATGCCATCTTTCATCATTGCAACGGCTTATTTAAAAAAAAAAAAAAAATGCTTAATAGAGATGAGCGAACGTGCTCGTAACAAGCACTGTAGCGCTCGGCTCCCCTGTGCTCGCAAGGGCACAGGCATCCGCTTCCATCGGGTGAGGAGGACGGAATCGGATGCCTGCGCCCATGCGAGCGCAGGGGAGCCAAGTGCTACAGTGCTCATCTCTAATGCTTAACAATTAATTTTAGAGGCTAAAAGTCTGACTCGGTTGCAGAGTTTATACATGCTGTTTATGCCTACGTCAACATGCACATATCTTTAGAGGATCAACAAAATTAATGAGATTAAAAAAAAAAAACAGAGGTGTGGCCCTGAGAGTCATGGAATCTACTGAATTACACTGTCAATAGATTCCAGGACTCTCAGGGTCACACAGCCTTATAAATCATTAGAATGATGTACGAGACCCCTTTAGGGTACAGCTACATGCGACATTTCATGCAATGCCTGTCAATGGTGTTGCAATGCTCTGCAACTGCAGTGAGACAGTCGCAAGAAATCCAGACATGGTGGATCTTGTGGATTCCACATTTTCCAACATGGAAGTCTGATAAATTGAGTGAGACCAAGGGTGACTTTAAAATTTCTTCTGCTTGATTTAAAAAAAAAAAAAAAAAGTTCATTGGAAATCTGGGGTGTTGTGCTTTGCGTTAACTGGGAATACTTGTCGCACACGTACTGGGAAACTGTGTGGGGTCCATACAAAGGTTTGCTATGGGACCCTATGTGATCTGTGTATGCCCCTGGCTACAAGTCTAGTGGTGCATTATGTCACCTACTACTATTTCATTTTAGGGCAAAAAGTTTATGCATATTTTATAATATATCTTCGTGTTGGCATGGTATTTTGCTGATAAAGTGCTCCACAGCCCCTGCTTTACCTTCAAAAGGAAGGGGAATAATAAAGGCTGGATTTATAGCTTGCCTTCCTGCTGGATCCACTTCTGGCTTTGGCTCAAAAACTGCATCGAATTTGGCTGTGTGTGTCAGCCTTTACAGTAGGATTGTGTGAAGGGATGCAAATCTTTAACCTTATAAAGATATTTTAGGAAATGATGTGTGGCTGAGATGACTACTTAGTTCTTGACTGAAGAGTGACTGGAGAATGATTTATCTTTATTAGATAAGTGGTCAAAACAATGGAAACTTCAGTTCAATGTTTCCAAATGTAAAATAATGCACTTGGGGAGAAGAAATCATCTATCTGAGTATCGTATTGGCAGTTCTGTGCTAACAAAGACCTCAGAAGAGAAGGATTTGGGGGTAGTCATCTCTGACAGCCTCAAAATGAGTAACCAATGCAGCCAGGCGGTAGGGAAAGCAAATCGTATGCTTGGCTGCATAGCTAGAGGTATAACGAGCAGAAAGAGGGAGATTGTGATCCCTCTGTATAGAGCTCTAGTGAGACCACATCTGGAATACTGTGTTCAATTCTGGAGACCTCACCTGCAAAAGGATATTACTAAAATAGAATGAGTCCAAAGAAGAGCTACAAAAATGGTAGAAGGTCTAAAGCATAGAACTTATCAAGAAAGACTCCGAGTTCTTAATATGTATAGTCTGGAGGAAAGAAGAGAAAGGGGGGACATGATTGAAACCTTTAAATATGTTAAAGGACTGAATAAAGTTCAGGAGGGAAGGGTTATTAATAAGAAACAGAACACAAGAACAAGGGGGCACAATCTGAGGTTAGTTGGGGGAAAAAATCAAGAACAACATTAGAAAATATTACTTCACTGAAAGAGTAGTAGAAGCTTGGAACAAACTTCCAGCAGAGGTGGTTGATACATCCACAGTAACTGAATTTAAACATGCCTGGGATAAACATGTATCTATCCTAAGATAAAAATAAAAGGATAATAAAAGGGCAGACTAGATGGACCAGGTGGGCTTTTTCTGCCGTCAATCTTCTATGTTTCTATGAGTGAAAATGGTAATGTGGACAAGAAAACACTATATCTGTTTGCATTGTGTTACTGTGTAATGCATTTTATCTAAGTAATGCTGCTGAACTTTATGTCTATGTTTCCATAGATCAGAGAGCTTCCTTCTTTGCCTCCCCAGATGAGGAGCATAGACCTGGGAGCTCAGCCTCAATGGGTGAACAGTTAGAGGGCCAGGCTACCTCTCAGGCCAGCACTTACTTTGGGTATGATTTCTAATGCTTTCATGTATCCTCTCCAGTACATTGCACTTCCCCAGTTATTTCTGGGGGGGGGGGATGTTTGTGAACCTCAATAACCTGTTTCATCCTCTTACATATATAGTGAAGAAGGATCGGCACTCACTTTCTTGACGATCTGAGGAGACTTTTATTCAAAGCATAATAGCATGATAAGTGACTGATGCCAATCCTTCTTCGCTATACTAGTGGGACGCCTTTCCTGGACGCATGCACCATGTGCAAACTAAAGTGCCGACCTATCTTCTTCAATAATCCTCTTACTTTGGAAAATAAAAAACACTGTTATAAATACCTCAGATGGCTCCATGAATGGATATACAAAAGTTCTTTAAGGACATCTGTCAGCAGTTTTGTACCTATGACACTGGCTGACTGTTACATGTGCACTTGGCAGCTGAAGACATCGGTGTTGGTCCCATGTTCATATGTGCCCACATTGCTGATAAAAATTATGTTTAATATATGCAAATGAGCCTCTAGGAGCAAAGGGGGCGTTGCCGTTACTCCTAGAAGCTCTGCTCTCTCTGCAATTGCCGCACCCTCTGCACTTTGACAGGACCAGGCGTGATGAGGTTTTCACTGCTTGGTCCTATCAAAGTGCAGAGGGCACATCAGTTGCAGAGAGAGTAGAGCCTCTAGGTGTAATGGTAACGCCCCAGTTGCTCCTAGAGGCTCATTTGCATATAATAAAACATCATTTTTCTCAGCAATGCAGGCACATGTGAACATGGGACCAACACAGATGTCTTCAGCTGCCAAGTGCACATGTAACATGTCAGTGTCATAGGTACAGATCTGCTGACAGATACTCCCCTATGTTAGATGTACTTCTGGCACAGATTGCGGTGCAAGGGTTAGTTTGTTTTCCCTGCTCTCACCAGGTCTAACAAAGTGGGCATAGCATGGGAATAGGAGGGTTCATCATTTTCTACGCCTGTTTTAGGCATAGAAAATGGTCTAAATGTAAGACGGCTTCCTTGTCGGCACCTCTTCATAACTTTGGCGGATCCACTGCCAGCTATAGGGGTTATTAAAAACGGCGTCTAAAACGCCCCTCTCAATAAATGAAACCCCCCCATAATTCACTTCAGTTTAAAAAAAATAAAAAGTAGAATTGACATGGTAAAACTCCTTCCAGGTTTGATTTGGCACTTTCTTATCCGGCACCATGTTATAGATCTTATTACTTATCGACTGTTTCTCCACCACAGGAAAGACTCTCCCACCTCACTGGCTTCAAAGGTTGAACAGCTGGAAAGCATGCTGAAGATGCTGCAGTATGACTTAAAAAAGGTATGGCGGCGTGCAGGAAGCTTACTATACTTGTGGACATGGGGCAGAGTTACTAGTTCTGTTTAGACGGTGTAAACTTAAATCTGGCGTCTCTTTGGACTGCCTGGCTATCGCAGTTTCTTGTATTGTATGATACATTTAGTGCATAGTTAGACCCTTTTTGTTTAACTTTATACCAAAATTGTGGTGCAGTTTTTGCGCACACGGTCATACTGGAATTATTCAACCTGTGGATTATTCTTTTTGGCGCACTAGTTTAATAAATGAGTCTAAAACTTGATTTATCATTAGGAACCAGAAATGCGCCAAATGATGGTGCATGTTACAACAAGGTCTGGCCCAGTTACATTTGTGATAAGGTTTTGTTCATGTGGGTGTATTATACTTCTGTAGTGGGGTTGTATATTTTTTAAGGCCACTTTCACACAAGCGGCAGCACGGATCCGGCAGGTGAAGGGTCCCTCCAGGTCCGTGCTGCCACAGGTGCACGTGTTGGGGCCGGAACTGCGCTCCAGTCCCACACCTGCACCATACTCTATTTTGAGGAGGAGGGGGTTAAACTTACCTGTCCCCGCAGCTCCAGAGGGCGGAGCGCACAATAGGAAGATTCCCCACAGCGCCCCCTGCTGGAGGGAGGAGGGAGCTGCGAGGACAGGTATGTGCAGGGTGACGGATCCGTCATGAACTCCATTGAAAGTCAATGGAGGGACGGGTCTGTTTACTATTGTGTCACACCAAACGGATCCATCCCCATTGACTTGCATTGGGGGTCATTCCGGATCCGTCTTGGTGCGGATGCCTGGACCGGAGAGCAAACCGCAGCATGTTGCGGTTTACTCTCCGGTCTGGAGACTGAAGAGAACTGAAGGGAATGTTTTTAGGAGCATTCCATTGTCTTCAGTTCAGTTTTGTCCCCATTGACAATGAATGGGGACAAAACTGAAGCGTTTTATTCCGGTATTGAGCCCCTATGACAGAGCTCAATACCGGAATATATAAACACTAATGTGAAAGTAGCCTAACTTCTTTAATCCTTTTTAGTGAAGGATTTCCTTGTTTTCCTCCACTTTTTACGACTATTCAAAAGCAAGCGTTAGGTTTTATTCACATGGACAATAAGATTTTTTTTCTGTTTAATAGCAGTTGTCATTGAAAGTATTTTTTTGTAATTTATGTATAAATCTAGTAATTGGTAACCTATCCAGGACATTTTTATCAGCCAGACAAGGGTCCAGTGGGCCCAGCTGTGTCCCTGACCTCCTCATTGTAGCGGGACGGCCACTTTCTCATGCATCCTTATAGGTTGGGTTCATATGTACAACCAACAACACCTGACAAATCCTATTTATAATGCGGCCCATGCATATGTTCTTCCCATCAGATCTAATGGAATATGCATCTGAGGCTCTGAACAGATCCTTCCATGTAAATGTGAACAGAGCCTAAAAGACAGATCTGAGAGTTCTAAACATTTAAGAAAGAGATGTTATTCTGTAATCTAAACCTTATTGCGGTTTATAGCATTAAGCCTCATTCACACGTCAGTGTTTTGCTCAGTGATTTCCATCAGTGATTGGGAGCCAGAACCAGGATTGGAGTCTCCACAGACATAAGGTATAAAGGGAAAGATCCGCACCTGGTTTGTCTCACAATCACTGATGGAAATCACCATTCTGTGAATGCAGCCATTTATAATGGATGCTCTCTTTGTGTTGCCAAGGATTTAACCAGTTTGACCTGATGAAGGAGACCTTAGCTCTCCGAAACGCGTTGTCTACCTACTTATATGTCTAGTCCTTTTTTATTTTTTATTTTCTATGTATGTGTTAATAATAAATTTAGAATAATTCTACATATATCAGAGAATTTGGACTTCTTTGCACCCTAAAGGAGGAAATTCAAGGAGTGATCTTTATTGGCTTCTCCTATTCTTTACTAAGGATTTAACCAGGCACATTATAGATCTCTAACTGAATTATTTCCTCTCAATAAAGGCTAATGCACACAAGCGTGTGTGCCCCGTGCTGCAGACCGCAAATGGCGGTCCATGTGCACGCCGTTTGCAGATGCACAATTCAGTCTGCACCGCAAAAAAATAGAACACTTACTTGAATAGTCCTGCACCGCCACAAAAAAATAAGACCAAAATCCCACAGAAGCGCATTGTAGTGCTTCCGCTCCGTGCCTCTGCTTTGCACTGCTCTGTATCTTGCAGATTGTGAACCTATTCAAGTCAATGGGTCGGCGCTCATGTGCATGGGCCCTGAAAGGATTTTCTAAACACCTCAAATATAACTGAATATTATATTAATTATAAATGCACTGGATAAATTGGGGGGGGGGGATTAAAGTCGCAAAACACTGTGTTTGGGACTTTAACACCACTTACGCAAATATTTTTGCCCAAGTACTGTTTCTCTGCCACTCTTTTCGATTTTCTGAAAAGGGGCATAGGGAAGGGTGGGGCGCTGACATATGTAAAAGAAGACAGAAATCTACGCCACCTAGCAGACACACGGCTGTGAAGCTTGGCCTAGTTCACGGAAACGTGTCGGCCTAGTTGTCATATCTTAGGCACAGCCTCCAGCTGTAAAACGCCGGTCTATGATAAATTCGCTCCTTTGTATTTTTATATTTCCCTGGACATCGCCATGGCAAGCAGAATGAAACCGTCCATTGTTCAAATTGCTTAATGCAATCAGAGAACTGAAAAATGGTATACAATGGAGAAAAATAAGTTTCTTTTAACATTAACACCAGATGTATACATCTTGCCAGCATTTATTATATATTACTTTACGCCACATGATGTGAGATTGTTCATAAACCTATACACTTATCAGTAAGGCTTCCCTCTCCCAGATGAGGGTTTTGCTTCATCTGGTTTTAATGCTGTTAATTGGAGACCTGCAAATAGCCTGCGTAGGAGATTTCTTGGCAGGTTCCTCTGACTCTGCATCTGATGGTTCCTTCACAGCAGGCGAGGGGATGGTCCCTGGAATGCTTTTGTTTAACCATCAACTATGCTGACTTCTTTCTCATCAGCCACCCCCTGGTATTTACGTTGTGAAAGATAAAAACCTTTACGTGTTGTTGTCAGATTTTTATTTGATTTACTGCAGTTTTATTGTCGAGATTCATTTAGCTGTAAATCAGTTTCAGGTTTGGTAAAGTGATAAGTAAATATGTAAATCTTGCAGCAATAAATATGTTCTATATTATTAAAGGGGTTTTCTGCCTGTTAAAAGTCATCCACTAACCACAGGATAGATCAGTGAGTGTCCTACTGCTGGGACCCCCACCGATCACAAGAACGGGTACCCCCTACTCTTCTGAGCAGCAGGTCTGGGATGCAAACTGCCACTCCATTCATCTCTGGGACCTACTGGAAGTAGCTGTAGTCCGCTGTCTCCTGCACTCCCATAGAGGTGGCAATGCGCATGTTAGACCATTTTGGAGGGGTAGAGGGTACCTGTACTTATTGGTGGAGGCCCCAGCAGTAGATAGATCCTGTAGATAGTGAATACTTAAAAGGCTTGGCCACTTTTGATCAATGTGTAGGTCAGATGACTATATGGCACTTACGAATATAGTCTTTGTTGATATTCTGCACCATTCTGTACATTTCAGAAGGTGTTCTCCCTTGTTGGTCAAGTCTTTTGTGAGGCCCACACAGAGGTTCTGTCCATAAGATGGCTGCTGCAATTTTATTATTATTATCAAAGCGCCAATAATTCCATAGCACTGTACATATTAAAACGGGTTTACATGCATAATACAGACAATTGCACTAAGCATGAAACAAGACGAAGTACAAACTGGTACACAAGGAGAGAGGGCCCTGCCCGCGAGGGCTTACAATAAAACTCAACATTGCAAGTGCAGATGTGTATTTGACTGGAGAAGGTTGAGTGACATGTCTGGAGTTATTTTTGCCTTGTCACATGACCCGCCATCAGTGGCCGTCCTATGGACAGATCTCCTGTGTGGACATCACAGCCGATTTGCCCAGCAAACGGCACAGAAAATCAACAAAGGCTATATTAGTAAGAATATTATAATCATCTTACCTACACCTTGGTCAAAAGTAGACAGAAAGTGACCAACCCCTTTAACAACCAGAATACCCCTTTAATGTTCCAGTTGGAAACCCGTTTTTAGAAATACTGCTCGGGCAACTTTGTATGGGGGAGGGGGGAGGGGGGGGGTCAGTGAAAAAAACAAGATAGAACATGTTCTGTATTTTAACATTCGTTGTTCAGTTGCAGCAAAAAAACAAAACTGCTGTGTGAATAACCTCATAGACTACCATTGTCCTTAAAACAGACATTAACATGTCCCTGTGAATGTAGCCTTAGGCCACCTGCACACAAGTGCGGGAGAAAGCACATATGATCCGCACAAATTTCTGCACCGAAATCTGCAATTTCTAATTGCAGATTTTAGTGTGGTTTAGATGAGGTTTTTGACGCAGATCTTACCCTTCCATTGAAAAGTGTGAAATCCGCAGCTAAAACCACAAACATAATTGACATGCTGCAGATTTGGAAATCCACAAAGCAGGTCAATTTCCACACAGAAAAAAATCTGCAAAGTGTACATGAGATTTGTATAACCTTATACCCTTTGCTGGTACAGTACTGTACTACTCTGCGGTTTTTCCACACATATTCCACGCGTGCAGGTGGAATCTGTCACCAGTTTTATTCTTCTAGGTTCTAACAGCTCCAGCGTATGCCAACGTGTCATTCATGAGCTTCTGGCCATCTCCATCCTCTGCCACTGATTGACGGGTTTTTTTCCAACTGAATTAGCAGCAGAGGGAGGAGAAAATCAGGAGCTCATGAATATTCAGGACTAGTCATACCCTGGAGCTGTTCAATACAAGATTTTAGAAAAAAAATGGCAATTAACGAAAGTCACCCAGCATTTTCCTAAGTTAGGACACCATAAAACTGGTGACAGATTCCCCGTACAATTATTGGGCCAGTTATCAGGAGAGAACATTGCTATAAAGCTTGTTCCCCATAATATGCAGCTGTGTCGCCATTCCGCCATTCACCCGATGAACAAGTAAAACACTCGTTCATCAGGTGAATTCATTGTTTGTGCAGCGGACCATAAATCTGCATGAGGACGAGCAATTACAGTGAAGGAGATAGCTGCATGTAAATGCATCTCTTACCTCCACTGACGAGCAGGAAATTATAGGTAAGGAATAGAGATGAGCGAACGTGCTCGTAACGAGCACTGTAGCGCTCGGCTCCCCTGCGCTCGCATGGGCGCAGGCATCCGCTTCCGTCCTCCTCACCCGACGGAAGTGGATGCCTGCGCCCATGCGGGCACAGGGGAGCCGAGCGCTCCAGTGCTTGTTACGAGCACGTTCGCTCTTCTCTAGTAAGGAACAGTCCCTTCTCAATAATTGCCTGCTCTGTTGGCATGTATAAATGCTACTTTAGTGTGACCTTACCATTATCTCTTTTCTTGAATGGGTGCTAGGTTCTATCAAAAGTGGGGTAGCCTGTTGCTTTCCCTAGGGGTATCACTTCATTACTAGGTTTTAAAGGTAAATTGGCACGTTGAACAGAGTGCAAGGGCTTCAGGCGGTATGTTACAGAGCAGGAGGATACCTGATCATTCTTTGGAGTCAAGGAGGAGGTCCTATCTGTGATTGACAGCCTTCCCTCTGACTGTGCATACAGACATAGCTGTTAATCACTGATAGGACCACCTCCTGGACTTCAAAGCCCAGAATGACCGGGAATTTAAATTTATAAAATATAAGTTATACTGAATCTTTTCCCATAAAACTATGAATCAATCTGCTCAGCTCCTTCTACTCTAGAACAGTGTTCCTCCAAACTCTAGTTTTCAGGATCCACCAGTCATGATTTGAAAATATCCCACAGAATGAATAGCTGTGATAAGCCCTGATGCATTGAAACTAATTATATCATGTGCTGTATACTGCTTCTGCTCAGAAAATCCTGAAAACCTGATCGTTAGGTGGGCCCTGAGGACTGGAGTTGAGGAACACTGACTGCTCTAGAGCATACTGCATTTCCTGGTGACCAGTTCCCTTTCAAGTGGTCATATACATTTGTCTACCGCCATTGCTCATCCTCATACAGATTAATTGTTTCTGGGCAGCAGATTGCAGTTTACATACAATGATCTGCTGCCCAGAAACAATGATTTAATGTGCTGCATAAACTATGAATTGACCAGATGAACAAACATTTTGCTCATACATTGATGATTGGTGGCCCATTTACATGGCCTGTCATGGGGAACGAGCACTCGTAGCAACGTATGTTCCAAATTATGCGCAATATAAATCTACCTTCATTGTTTGGGTCTGAAGTGACTAGAAAGTTGGTCAGGCATGCTCAGTCATTCTCCTTTTAATGGAAAATCAAGACCAAACTCAGACTGCTATGGGTGGGAATTTCCAGTGGTCACATCATTGATAAATCACACTTTTATAGAATATCAAATTCACTTGCAATAAAGACCCCTTTATTCAGTCCAGCTTTAGATAGAATCAGCGGTCCAAAAGGAACAACCAGCCCTGACACTGTAGATAAGGGCTATGTGGGGTCAACACTGGTGACATTGCAGGTAGACAGGGCCCAGAGAGAATCATACTGATCGTAATATACATGGCATATAATATCCATTCAGTTGAGATTTAGTAGTCCCCTATAGGGGGCTTTTGTACGTGTCATTTTGATGCAATGTTAGGAATGGATCATAAAGGGAAGTATAATTATATAGGCAACATTTTGCTTTTTTTTCTTTAAATTCACACCTCCTTATTGTTTAGTCTCGGTAGGGTTGTCCTTGTTCTAAGTCATAAATATCTAGCATCCAGACAACCCGAATTTAAAAATAAAACAAACTATGTAAAGTATGAAAGATATTTCCCTTCTGTTGATGAATGTTTTAATAAAGGAAGCGGCACAAGGCAATAAATCAGAAATTGCTTACTAATGATCCTATGTATTTGTTATAGGAAAAGGAAGATAAAGCAAATCTTCAAGCTGAAGTGCAGCTCTTACGAGAAGACAACTTACGCTTGCAGGAAGAATCCCAGAACGCAACAGCAAAATTGAAGAAGTTCACAGAATGGGTGTTTAACACTATAGACATGAGCTAATAATGGACAATACAGACTTGTACAGAGCAGAACACTTCTTGTGTCCAGTAGACCGTGTCCCGTAGACCTTTTAGCTTTAACTGCACCTGGATCCAAGTGTACATATAAAGAAGCCACAGTGTTTCCCATCTCCCTGCATGTGTCCAGCAAAGTATCACTTATACACACTGCCTATGTCCTGAGAGTTACACAGAATACGAAATCTATTAGCTGAAATGTGAATATTTGAGAAGTAAATCTTGTACAGTTTTGAACGCAAAAACAAATGCCAAACCTGGTCGCTTTTTGGGCAATAATCCCTGAGCAAAAAAAGAAAAAAATGCCATAAAATGACTATTCCTTTGGCTCTGAATGGGTTGTATCACTTGAAATACATTTTCTTGTGCAAATCCGCATAAGAAAGCTAATTAAGCCATCTAATAAGAAGAAGATACAGCTTCAGTGATGTGCGGTGTATGTTTCCCATCGAGCAATGGGATTTTGGTTGTGTTTTTATTGTAGTATGGTGTTTACCACAGTCTCTTCATTTTCCTTTTTTACCCCACTAGTGTAGATAGTTACTTGTACCTCAACGTTCAGTTTGTAAAATAGCAATAACCTCCAGTCCACTGATAAATTATAGGTACAGGGAGATTACGCATACGTTTTTTTTTGCTGCCGCATAAACATGGAAAAGACCTTCTGCCGTAATGCATTATTAAACTCAATATAATTCTATTTTACATTTCTTAATTATAGTAGCCTGTATTAATAATCTGTTAAGCTGTACAGGACCATAGATTGTCTGTCCCTGGTGGACCTTTTTCGTACTTGAGCCCTGTGTCATATTCAGAAACTTCAATTTTTATTTTATTTTTTTTTTTGTTAACGGAACACTAATGTTTGCTTCTTTTTTGTTTTTTCTAGAAGCACATATCACAGCGCACAATTTCCAATTGAATATTTTTCATAGTGACCTTGTCTGAACAGTCCCCTCTGCCTGTAACATTGCTGTACAAATATTGTACAGTCATAATTTGGGCTATTTATTTCAGCAATATAGAGGATAAAGCTACAGCGTTCAGTCACCTGCACTTTTATGTTCCACTATACATGGAAATCTACATAGCGTCAAAATGGACAGTTTAAAATTTGCCTATAACCTAAATTTTTAAACCAAACCCTATATTTGCTACCAGATTCTATCTAGGCAGAGAGATTTATATTTTGTAAGAAAATGTAATTTGTTCTCTGAAAATATTGTTTGCAATGCTTTTATTAGTAATGTTTGTGACACTTTGTTTCTTTGCAATGTTTAAAAAAGAAAAAAAATGTGCTTTTTGCTTTTTTTTTTGTTTGTTTTGTTTTTAATTGCTTAAAAAAGGTGTGTACAGAAATACTCTATTCACTCACATGGCAAAAAGCTTACAGTTCAGTTATTTACCCTGCCAGAATCGTTTGGTAAGTTGTTATCATGGAGATCAAAAAGTGTTTGAGTGTCTTTTTTAATGACTGTATGAAGGAGATTTATATAATAATGCCTGGTATCACTTGTACATTGAATTATAATTTTTTTTTTCTTTCCGCAAGCCTCTCTCAACCGTTCTGAAATCTTTGATTTCTCCTCTTCAAAAAAAAGGGAGGTTCTTGAGGAAGGCTATTTATTAGAAATTTGCAACAAAGTTATTGTATCTGAGGTTGCAGAGCAAACTTGTAAAATCCTGAAAATAAACTGGTTTTAAAAGTTTACTGCTTCTGTTTTTTTTTTTTTTCTTTCAGCTCATTTACCTCAAATGCCTGAGTTTTCGAGCAACTCAGAAATCCAGGTGGACACTGCGAGCTTCACAGAAATTGATTTCCTTTTCAAAATCTTTTTCTCTGAGTCTTTTGTAAATTTATTGGTGGCCCTAATTTATATCCCAAAATACCACATCATCATTTTCTCAACTGTTGAAGTGGACCCCAGTAAATGCAGAAGAAATAACATTTTGGGGGCTCATGCAACATATGGGCCATGTAAGAAAGACAGAAATTAAACAGTATTGGTGTACATGCGTTTTTCACTGCACTCTAATTTATAGTATGGTGGTGACCCGGCCACGATTAAAATCAGTTATGAAATGTTTGCATTACGATGATACTGCACAGTGTCTGCCCCCCAAATGATCCCAGATTTCATCTATTTAAAGGGAACTGGTCATCTCCGAAACCCCCCCTGAACTAGAGTAAGCGGTGTATAGTGTAAGTGATGCTGAATCCGAATACGTAAGTTTTATCTTCATACTCTCTTCCATTCTGACGCTGTGCTCCCACAAACCTGCAGTAAAATGCATTGAGAGGACTCTTCTATGAGTCCTCTCCATTATGTGAGTGAGCACCGGAGTCCAGTGAGTGCATTTTACTGCAGGTTTGTGGGAGCACAACGTCAGAATGGAAGTGAGTATGAAGATAAAAATTACATAACCGGACTCGACGTCCCTTACACTATACAATGCTTACTCTAGTTTGGAGGGTGTTTCAGAGCTGTCAGGTTCCCTTTAAAATTAGACCAGTCGTCAACCACTTTAGCATAAAGTTTGCTGAGGTGTGCACCCCGGAAAAAACATCTGTATAGTTGATATCTGTATATATGTCCTTTATACTTTTTAAAGGGAGGGTAAAATTCTGCCAATAACTAACCAGCAAAAGGGGCAATGTATTGCATTAAAATGTATAAGCTGTGTGAGAGTGCCTCTGGGTACATCCACAGGTTCTAGGTTTAGGAAGGTAAGAACACATGGATTGAACCCCAGCCCCCACTGCTGGACCAGGGTTACCACATGGATAACTTCTAATTCTGCATACCACTGTTTAAGGCCTAATGCACACGGCCGTTGCCATATTGCGACCAGCAAACAGCGGGTCCGCAATATGCTGGCACCGGCCGTGTGCTCCCTGCAATCCGCAGCTGCAGTGCAACATCACAGACCTATTCAAGTTGCACAGTAGCACAGAAGTTGCCCGTGCATTGGGGACCGAAAACTGCGGTCCCCAATGCACGGAATGGCTGAACGACGGCCGTGTGCATGAGGTCTAAGACAGTGTTTCTCTACTCCAGGCCTCAAGACCCACCTACCGGTCATGTTTTCAGGATTTCCTTAGTATTGAGCAGGTGATACAATTGGTGTCAGTGCATCAGGACTGACCACAGGTATTCATTCTCTGGGATGCTCTCAAATCATGACTGGTAGGTGGGTCCTGAGGACAGGAGTTGAGATGCACACAAACGAGACTGAAAACAGTGGGTGCACAATATACAGGGCACCAGTCGTGTGCACACTGTATCTCATTCACTTAAGGGGGTCCAAAATCTGCAAGATACAGAGTGGGAGCCCATGGAAGTAGGATTTCGGTCCATGCTTCTGCACCGCAAAAAAATAGAACATGTTGTATTTTTTTGTGGTGTGGACTGAATCTTGCAGATCACTGACCCATTCAAGTCAATGGGTCCACATCAGCAAACAGTGGGCACACGGCCGGTGCACATGCTTTGTGGACCACTATTTGCTGGGCACACACATTTGTGTGCATGAACCCTAAATCCTTAAATTCCAGAGGTACTGTAGTTTGCTGCACAGTACTCAAAAATCAGAGATCCCTGCTCAGGCAACCACTCAGAAAGGGCAACAGAGCTCTCCTACATGAGCACATGTTAGCGGTTAATTAAAACAAAAGGGATGTCCTTGTACTGACCACGTTAACAGAACTTCCTGTGCCTCTACAACCAAGCCAGGCTACAGACTACAATAAGTACATGGGAGGGATTGATCTTTCAGATTAAGTTCTGAAGCCGTACAGTGCGATGCAGAAAACAAAGGTGTGGTACAGATGGCACTGTATAATTACGTGTTATTTCAATCTGCCTGCCAGATGGGAACATTCCTTCAATTTCAAGAGGTGGTGATCAAGGCCCCAATTTTTGGAAACCAGGGGAGGGCCCCAGTACTTTTAGAAGTGATGGTGCCTGTATTGTACCGGGGCAACATTTCTCTGGTGAAGTCTCCCAAACAGCAAGGAAGGGAAGGTCCGAAAAAAGATGCAAATTGTGTTCCGAAAGGACATCATCACTGTGACGCTTCCCTGGAAAGCATGGCCTCTACATAAAGGATTTCTTTAAAGTGTACCACTCAAGCATGGATTATTAACTTCATCCTTTTCATACCCTGTAATATTACCACCTTATTACACTCTGATATACTCCGCACAGTTAACATATTCACTTTTCACCATCCATTGCACATTCATTTCTCAAAAGCACCTGTGTGGTCAAAATGCTCACTACACCCCTCAACATTCCCAGTGGGGTGTAGTTTCCGAAATGGGCACATTCAAAGTCACAAGTGCACATCCATAAAGCTAACATACAAACAGCAAACAAAATATGGCAGCCCCCTGTCATATGTGCAAACAATGAAACCAGGGATTATTTTGGATTACAGTGGTATACCTACTATACATGAAAAATGCGCACATTTTTGATCAAACGTGTGTCTGGCCAATCTACCAATGTCAAGGTGGCTTCTGCAGATGGGTGCCTAACACTAACAAACCTGCTTCTCCTGGGCATAACCTAAGCCTACAATGTTCAGGGCGGTGTAGGAACCAGCTATATTTATACTCCTCAGAAGCCCTGGAAAGATGGAAGGGGAGTGCTCAATTTAAAGGAGGCAGCTACCCTCCAAACACACTGCAAGAAAATTTAGACTAGCACATCCAAAGTCACAGGTGCACATCCAATAAACTAATATACAAACGTGCACCCGTGATTTTGGATGTGCTAGTCTAAATTTTAAGGAGAAATTAGCGCATGCACAGTGTTTTGGATATATTGCCATTTCCAATACATTAGTTAAAATAAACAAAGCCTACTGAACCTGAAATAGCCTGTGGTACTCCGCCACTGCCAACACCCATCAAGGCAGGGATCAGCAACTTCCTGCACTCCACTTGCTCAGCTGTACGCTCCTAGAAATAAACGGAGCATGCTGGGATTTGAAATTTACAGAGTGCTGGAGTCTGATAACCCCTGCTATATGGTTACTGATAATAGACAGAGGCAGGCTCTATGACAGATTCCATATTACTGAAGTTACAGTTACTGACAGTATTATGTCAGTATTATCCAGTACATTCCAGACCTCTAAGGGTTACATAGCATCATAAATCAATATAATGTTATGCAACCCCGGGAGTGCTGGGAGGTCAGGCCCAGTGCTGCGCTGCGAGTCCGCAGCATGACACCCACTCGTCTGAAAGGGGCCTAAGAGCTGCTTCACACAAGCGAGTCCTTTGCAGGAATCATGCTGTGTATGTGGACATGATCCTACGTTCTGGACTTGCAGGAAAGGACAGCATTAGGGCTCGTGCACACGAACGTATTTTCTTTCCACGTCCGTTCCGTTTTTTTTTTGAGGACCATTCATTTCAATGGGTCCTCAAAAAAAAACCAGAAGGTAATCCGTGTGCATTCCGTTTCCGTATTTCTGTTCCCCCAAAAAATAGACCATGTCCTATTATTGTCCGCATTACGGACAAAGATAGGACTGTTCTATTAGCGGCCAGCTGTTCCGTTCTGCAAAATACTGAATGAACATGGATGCCATCCGTATTTTTTGCGGATCCGTTTTTTGCGGACCGCAAAATACATACGGTCGTGTGCATGAACCCTTATGATTTATAATGCCATGTGCCTCTGCATGACCTTCCTTATTATAGGATCAGGGCTCATTAAGACAGCCATATGAATGAGTCCGCGTATGTTCCCCAATTTTGTGAGGACCCATTAATTTGAATGGGGACAAAAAATGTGGACAGCACATGGTGCCACGGTTCTGTTCCGCGCCCCTGCAAAAAAAAAATAGAGCATGTCCTTTTTTTTTGTCCACAGTCGCGGACAACAATAGGCATTTTCTATTATAGTTGCGGACGTGTGCTGTCCGAAAATTGTGGAACGCACACAGCTGGTGTTTTGCGAATCCGTGTGGTCGTGTGCTTGTGCCATCATACTAACAACTTTATGTCACTATGATTCTGTAGAAGTAAGGTCAAGCAGAGACACAAAGCATTATAAATCATGATAACACGTGAGGTCCTGCAAGTCCAGTACAGAGGACCACACTCACACATTTTTTAGTCTTATTTAGGTACTCAGTAAGCAATTCTAGTTATGATATGCCTTTATTATATATGGTCAACTCAACAAAAAGTGTATTACATTATATTGCAGCGAACCACAGGGAGAGAGCTTGGCAGAGTGGAGTGGTAGTTGTGGCACTGATAGGAGTGGTGGTTTACAGTGGCTATCCTCCCTCCAATGCTCCCTGGGGCTGTGAAGTGAATGGGAGGTGCCCCCTTTCTTCCCTCAGGGCACACCCAGGACTCTGGGGCTCTTGCCTGGTGTTATGTGGGGTGGTCTTGATGTTAGGTAGATGGTTGCAAGGCAGGAGGGCAGATGTAGGAGCTGGCACATGTTGGTGGAGTCAATAACCAGGCCCACTGGGTTAAAATATTCAAAGTCTGTCTTTCCTGAATATACGATGGGAGTAGTAGTACATATAGCAGCAAAAGGCACAGCTCTGATGTATATTAGAGTAGTTTTTCCACTAGCTATACATAGGTAGCAGTAATGATGGTAGTGGTACTCCCTGAGTCTCACTCTAAGTACACTTTTCAATTTTTAAATCTTCCCAGATATGAGAGGTGTAAGAGAGTTGTTTGCCTATGGTTAACACTTTCTGCAATTCCCAGGCTGCAGAGTGCAGATCTTAGATCTCAAAAGTGTGGTGGGTGCCAAACTAATATACCCTATAAACAAGCAATAAAGTGTTTTGCCATAAACGAGCGAATACCTTACTGTCTTTTCAGGCACAACCTCTCAAGTGGTTCTAAAACATCTATATGAATTTCAGGATCCCTTGCTCTCAGGGGTTGTCTTTTAGTTTAGTTACATTTCTCTGACAGCTCTTCCAGTCTCAGGAATGGTGTTTTCCTGGACGAGATTTCTCTCCAAGCCTATGTCACAGGAGCTCACACATGCAAGGGTTACCTCTAGCTCTGTTTAAAGAAGAACTCCCGCAAAAATGTTTACTCTCTGACCTGTTAGAAAGGTGCATGATATAATCTGTAGTGAATGTCATTTTCTTATCAGAGGCTGAAATTGAGAGTTTCCAGTCTCTTCTTATTGTACCTGGGTCATGTGACCAACTCCCTGACCTCCAACTGACCCAGGACAGCAAGCCAGTCACTTCTCTATTCATTCCTATGAGACTGAAAGTGAGGCTCCCATAGGAATGCATAGAAAATTAGACTTCCTGTCCACACATAAGTCTATGTGTGAGTTGGTGGGTCTAATTCCTAGTCACATGACACAGATAACAAACTTCAGGATGATATAACTCAAAAATTCAGCTACTGGTAAGAAAATGACATTCATTACAGATTACATCATGTACATTTCTAGCAGGACATGGAATAAAATTTTTTGCGGGAGTTCTTCTTTAACACATACTCCCTCAATTCTACTAACCATGGGGGCAGATCCAGCCTGGCTGCCAGTGTTAAAGGGGTTATCCGTGTAATAATACTGATGAACTATCTACAGGATAGGTAATCAATATCCCCGCCGACACCCCCGCCGATCAGCTTTAAGGGAAGCTTTGGCTCTGTGCTGCACATCGTATAGAAGCTGTGCTGGTATTGCAGTTTAGCCCCATTGACTTGAATGGGGCTGAGCTGCAACTAGGCCATGTGACCTATGTACAAAGACTTCACATGGCCTAGCAAAAGACTGTGGTGCGCAAGGAGCACCTGGCCTCTTCTAACTGCGGATTTGTGGGGGTCCCAGCTGTTGGACCCCTGCTGATCTCATATCGATATACCTGGATAACCCATTTAATTATTTGTTGCCCATACATAACCATTCCATAGTGCACAGAACAAACATTTAGCTCTTTAGCATAAGGTTAGTGCTTCAACATTAAATTAACCCTTAAATTTCCCATCTACTGGGTCACTGCAATATCTTCCTGCATTTTCCATCTCACACAGGGATTGTAATAACTGTAATATCACATCATTTATACTTCTATGACACTATCAATGTGCTGTGACATTACTATGTTCTTCAGGCATAAGTTGTGACATCACTAAGTTTATTATTCCCCTGATGTCATGTTACATAAGAATAGCAGTAATGTCATAGAAGTGAAATGAAAAACAATGTGATGTTGCAGCTAACAACTACAATGACGTCACACTACATCCAATATGAAACATTTTGCGGTCACCACAAACAACAAAGAACTACAAACATGTTACGTACAAGGTCAATGTCAGCTAATGGTTATGTATGATAAATCTTAAAAGGGGTTCTTTAAAACTGATTATCAAATAAGATAGGTTGCGGTCAGGCTCTCACCTTGCCCTCCACTCAGCAGTTTGAAGAAACTGCAACCAAGGTGGGTACCACGTCCCCTGCATTGTTTATACCGCTGAGTAGAGCACAACTCCATATGTTTAGTAGAGGCCGCCCCTGGTGTGGCACCTCCTGTACATTCATTTAGCTGTGCCTAGTAAACAATGAAGAGGATGCGGTGCTCATTGTGGCACAGTGACCCTTAAAGGGGTTGTCCTATCATAGACAATGGGGGCATATCGCTAGGATATGCCCCCATTGTCTGATAGGTCCAGGTCCCAGAGGTACAACGAAAAAGGAGCGAGGAAATGAATGGAGGGCGCACTGCATTCATTTCGATGGGGCCGAGCGCTGGCGGTGCGCTCTCATTCACTTCTATGAGGGCAGAGAAGAGCAGCGCTTGGTGGTGGACGGACACCTGGAAATTCTAAGTCCTCCAGCCACAGCTCTCCCCACTCCTTTCTCCTTGTAGGTGCGGGTCCCAGAGGTGGGACCGCACCTACCAGACAATGGGGGTATATCCTGGCGATATGCCCCCATTGTCTGTGATGGGAATACCCCTTTAAACAGCTAAATGGTGGACATGCCGAGTCCAACCCCACCTACCTAATATTGACGATCAATTTCAAAGAATCTGCAAACCTCTTTAAAGTGGACTAATTTTACACCACTTAGAGCTGTCTTTGTCAATGAAAGATATTTTAGTGCAGAAACAGAGCAGGATCCAACCAGAAGAAAACAAAAATCATTCTCTGCTTTCCCCCGATAGGATCATATCGTATTTTTCAAATAAAATATTTCAACATTAACATTAATGTATCTCCACAGCTGTACACATTCATAAGTACAAAGAGGATTAGGACTCATACACACAAGTGTATCATAAGGAGCTTTACTGGATTATCTCCCTACTTAAAAAAAAAATGTCATAAAGATATTCTGCTGAACGGGTTGCAAACAGGCCGTCAGTGTAAGCACTAAGCCCTATTCACCTGCATTCGGTTCACAAAAGTGGCATCTACAGACTTAGGGTAGGACCTGATGTGGCAGCCAGCGTCCATGCCGCAGCTGTTATATTATTATTCATTAAACGTTGGTTGTGAATTGCTTGCTTATTTCTAATGGCAGCGTAGTTTGGCAGGAAAACCAACAAAAGCATGTAGCGACTGACAATAGCAAGCGATTTACAATTTTTAATTTATAATGGAGAACAGCTGTGTCTTTAACGGCAGCAACTCCGCTGGTAACTGTCACATTTGGTTCTCCAGGTTTTCCAGGATTTTTATATTGCTGTGCTAGCCTAAGGGCACCTCACACCCCTGCCAATCCACTGTTCCCTTCCCTAGTAGCTTCGGCGCCCAAACTACACAGCTCTGTATATTGGGCCAAGCTGGTTATGCAGCACTGCACCCATTCACTTTTGATTGGATCAGAAACCAGCTGCGCCCACTGCACAGCGGATGGAGTTTTGTAGTTCTGGCACCGGAGCTACTGAGGAACAGCTGATAGGGGTGTGGGGTATCAGACCTCTGCAAATCTGATATTTATGGCCTCCCCTCAGGATAGGTCATCAATATAAAAATAATTATCACCTATATATTAGATACAACACTAGAGTACCAAATGACTCAGCATATAATGCAACACTTATATTCTCTTGGATCTAATCTACAAAAAAAAAAAAAAAAAAATCACTATACAAAAAGACATAGCTTATTTTTCACCTTATTCCTCCCAAATGTTCTGCATATAAAAAATTAATACTTATGAGTGTTTTCATTATGGAAGTGCTCACTAGTATGCAGTAGGCACGGGGAGTGGTGAGTGAAGTGCTGTTAGCACTGGCTGTACTCACCGCTCCCTGGTCTTCTCCAGGCACTGCACTGTCCTGACTGTGTACTGTGTAGTGCGCGCGCTATGACCTGATGTGCTGTGCAACGTCAGGTCACAATGCAGCACAGGCCTGGAGAAGAACAGGGAGTGCAGAGCAGTAGGGCCATCTGGGGAGGTACGTTTATTTAGTTATTTTTGGTCTGATGGGGTCTCATCTAAGCCCTAATATGGGGGTCTGATCTGAGATCTGATATGGAGGCTGGTCTGATGAAGACTGGGGGTTTAATTTGGTTATCTGGTAAAGATTGGGGTGTCTAATCTGAAGTCTGGTGAAAAATATTTTTACATCCTCTAAAATCTAGGTGCGTGTTATAATCAGGTGCGTTTTATAAAGGCAAAAACTACATACACTACATACATATGTATATTTAGTTAATGCTAAATGCCTATTTTATCAATATACATCAAAGGCATATAGAACTATCGGTAAAATACTTCAATTGGACAATGTCCAATTGTAATATAGTCAATTATGTAGTATATTAAATATCTGATAGCATTATTACTCCACAAAATGTCTTCTAATAATTATATATTATCATATAATAGTTCAAATACTTAGATAAAAGTATATCCAGTTACCAACCAAATTGCAACATAGTAAAATAGCCTGGTCCCTCTCTGGTCCCTACGTGTTTCATCATGCAGCTTCTTCAGGCTGTACTCATTTACCAGATACTTACAATTTACTATATATAATTGATTATATTACTATTGGACATAGTAGTTTTACGATAGTTTTATATGCTGTATATTAATTGAACGGGGATTTAGCATTAACTATGTATACACATATACAGTATATGTGGTGTATGGTTGTTCTTCTTGCAGTGTTTTCATAATGATTTTGTGTATTAGCTTTATCAATAAAGATATTTATTATGTATACCGTTTGCAGAGTGTTTTTTTTTAGATTACATCCAAGAGAATATATAGGTGTTACATTAAAATAAAAATCACGGAAAATCACTTTCAACAGTCATGTAATCTATTCAATTCATGTGTATTAGTGTATAATGAACTAATATACTTTCTGCTTGAACTTCACAACATATTTTCATGATTTGCTTGCTTTCAAAACCTTGCATGTAGCTAACTATAGTGTATCAACAGCGGCAAACCATGCACGTACTTAACAGGCTCGTCAGCTGTGGGAGTTGTTCTACGCTAAAGCCTCATTCACATGTCCGTGTTCAAATCCGTGAAAAGGTGTTCAGTGATACATCCGTGAAGCTGCCCATGATGGATCCGTGTGTCTGGCTTTTTTGCTGTCCGTGTGTCATCCGTATTTCCCTGACACTGCACAGCTGAAAAAAAATTTGCAAACCATCTCTTCAAAGCATCAACGATCCATGAAACACGGATAGCACCCGTGTTGCAAACCATGGTTTTTACAGACCCATAGACTATAATGGGCATGATGGACGGACAAAATAGAGAATGCATCTCTGCTAAAACACAGATGTGTGAATACACACATTGAAATGAATGCAGACGTGTGCTTTTCATGGAGAACACGCACAGCAAATGTGGCTTAAGGCTGGTTTTCAGACTTTATAAATAAGAAAGTTTCCTTTCTATTTATTTAACGTAATAACACCCAAATTATATATATATATATATATATATATATATATATATATATATATATATATATATACATATACACACACACAGTGGGGAAAAAAAAAGTATTTAATCACCACCAATTGTGCAGGTTCTCCCACTTAAAAAGATGAGAGAGGCCTGTAATTGACATCATAGGTAGACCTCAACTATGAGAGACAAAATGAGAAAACAAATCCAGAAAATCACATTGTCTGATTTTTAAAGAATTTATTTGCAAATTACGGTGGAAAATCATTTATTAAGTATTTGGTCACCTACAAACAAGCAAGATTTCTGGCTCTCACAGACCTGTAACTTCTTCTTTAAGAGGCTTCTTTGTCCTCCACTCATTACCTGTAGTAATGGCGACTGTTTGAACTGGTTATCAGTATAAAAGACACTATGGTGAAGACCAAAGAGCTGTCGAAGGACACCAGAAACAAAATTGTAGACCTGCACCAGGCTGGGAAGACTAAATCTGCAAAGGGCAAGCAGCTTGGCGTGAAGAAATCAACTGTGGAAGCAATAATTAGAAAATGGAAGACATACAAGACCACTGATAATCTTCCTCGATCAGGAGCTCCACACAAGATCTCACCCCGTGGGGTCAAAATGATCACAAGAACTGTGAGCAAATTTCCCGAACCACATGTAGGGACCTAGTGTATAACCTGCAGAAAGCTGGGACCAACGTAACAAAGGCTACCGCCAGTAACAGACTACGCTGCCAGGGACTCAGATCCTGCAGTGCCAGACGTGTCCCCATGCTTAAGCCAGTACATATCCGGGACCATCTGAAGTTTGCTAGAGAGCATTTGGATGTTCCAGAAGAGTATTGGGAGAATGTCTGGTCAGATGAAACCAAAGAAGAACTGTTTGGTAGAAACTCATCGTGTTTGTAGGAGAGTGAATGCTGAGTTGCATCCAAAGAACATCATGCTTACTGTGAAGAATGGGGGGGGGGGCCAACATCATGCTTTGGGGCTGTTTCTCTGCAAAGGGACCAGAACGACTGATCCGTGTACATAAAAGAATGAACGGGGCCGTGTATTGTGAGATTTTGAGTGCAAACCTCCTTCCATCAGCAAGGGCATTGAAGATGAAACGTGGCTGGGTCTTTCAGCATGACAATGATCCCAAGCACACCGCCAGGGCAATGAAGAAGTGGCTTCGTAAGAAGCATTTCAAAGTCCAGGAGTGGCCTAGCCAGTCTCCAGATCTCAACCCCATAGAAAACCTTTGGAAGGAGTTGAAAGTCCGTGTTGCCCAGCGACAGCCCCAAAACATCACTGCTCTAGAGGAGATCTGCGTGGAGGAATGGGCCAACAAAGGAGATATAACAAAGTATTGAGATGAACTTTTGTTATTGACCAAATACCTATTTTCCACCATAATTTGCAAATAAATTCTTTAAAAATCAGACAATGTGATTTTCTGGATTTGTTTTCTCATTTTGTCTCTCATAGTTGAGGTCTACCTATGATGTCAATTACAGGCCTCTCTCATCTTTTTAAGTGGGAGAACTTGCACAATTGGTGACCGACTAAATACTTTTTTTCCCCACTGTAGGTGTATATATGTATATATATATATATATATATATATATATATATATATATATATATATACATATATATACATATATATACATACACACACACACTTACACTCGATATTGAAGCCAACTTCGGATTGCTGTTTTAAAATGGTTTTAAAGTTATATAATTAAAGCCTGAAGTTATTCACCGAAGTCTCGCAAGACTTCAGACGTAACAAATTTCACCTCGGCACAGCCCATACATTTGAATGCTGTACGGAAATGGTCTCCGTACAGAATTCAAACAAAGTTTTGAACAAAAGGATCTGATGTGCACTTTGCTCAACACTAGTTAATGCCGTAAGAAACAGTGGCTTGTTCTGTACAAGAATCCAAAAATTAAAGGGGGGCAGTATGCCTGTCCATATTTATACACACAAGTGTTAGTTGTCAGAAGAATCAGTGGCTTGTTCTGAAGTTGAACAAGCCTGATAAAATTCTCCCTTATTTGGGAGCAGCAGCAGTAGTACAATGTGGATGTAGAAAGGGTAAGGTTGTAGGGGTAATAGTGGCAGCAATAGTAGTGCCAGCAGTAGCAGCACAGCATGAAATAGACAAGAAAGCAAGTAAATGTGTGCAGCTGTGTTGGGGTAGTAGTTGTAGTAGCAGTCACAATATAGGGATAATGGTAGTGGCAGTAGGTGGCCACCTGCCACTCTGATAACCCTCTACGAGAGGTAGGGTGGCCACCGGCTTCATCTCAAAAAGGAGGACATTTTCGGCCACACCCCCAACATGTTAAACCACACCCCAATCTGCTAAACCACGCCCCCCCAATCGGCTCGTACACTGTCACCCATCACACCTCCCCTGGCTCTTACCACACATACACAGGTCGGATGGGGATCTGGCACCGCCACCACGTGAAAATTCAAGCCAGCAAGCCTAACTATAAAAATACCGCTCTAGTATGGTTAGAATAAAGAGGATTGTTCAGTAATTAAAAATAAAATATGGCAGATGGAAAAGAAATCCACAATCCTCAGCTGTTCCCTCCCTGCCATTGAATGCTATGGTTATATGGCTGCAGTGCTGATGCCTGTGACACGCTGGACTTTCTGGCATCATTGCTGCTGCCACGTAAACAAAGACTGACAGGCATGTAATGGGCGAGTGTGCACATCTGTCATAGTGCTGGTGATGTGCACACTGATGTGCAGGTGTATGGCATGTGACCACTGCAGCCAGTTCTCAGCATTAGAGCACTGATTGGCTGCAGCAGTAACATACCATATACCGGCAGGTGACACATATCTGGATGGACATTACATTCACCAGCACCAGACATACCAGATGATACAGCACCACTTACCTCTTACATCCAGTGACGTCTTCCTGATGTAGATCTTCTCTTTTCTCATCTTCTCTATTTGGCCCACACCGCCATGACACTTCTTTCAGCTCCATCTTCTCTCTGCCACAAAGACATCATAGATTACCCACTTTTACTGTTATCCTGCTGCTGCCTAAAATACTGCGCCCACTGTGCTCCCCAATGTCCCCAAATACTATACTGTAGATATAACAGTGCCATATAGGTAGGACCCCATATAGTCACCGTGCTCCCACTAATAATTCTCTCCTAGAGTGTCCCATTAGTAATAGTGCCCCACCAGTATCCCTTTTTAGCAGTAGTGCCCTCCATATTGTACTAATAATAGTAACACCCCCAATAGTACCTCTGGTAGTAGTAATAATTCCCCATAATAGAAACCATTTTCCCATAGTGCCTCCAGTAGTGCTCCCAGAAATAATAAGGACCCGCTGTAATGGTCCTCAAATCATCCCACTGTGCCCCCATCAGACCTCACATCAGCCCACAGGGCCCCCATCAGACCTCACATCAGCCCACTGTGCCCCCATCAGACCTCAGATCAGTCCACAGTGCCCCCATCAGACCTCAGATCAGCCCACAGGGACTCCTTCAGACCTCAGATCAGCCCACTGTGCCCCCATCAGACCTCGGATCAGCCCACTGTGCCCCCATCAGACATTAGATCAGCCCACAGTGCCCACTTCAGACCTCAGATCGCCCACAGTGCCAGCATCAGACCTCACATCCTTCAGACCTCAGATCAGCCCACTGTGCCCCCTTCAGACCTCAGATCAGCCCACAGTGCCCCCTTCAGACCTCAGATCAGCCCACAGTGCCAGCATCAGACCCTCAGATTAGCCTGTAGTGCCCCCTTCAGACCTCAGATCAGCCTATAGTGCCCCCTTCAGACCTCAGATCAGCCTATAGTGCCCCCTTCAGACCTCAGATCAGACTGTAGTGCCCCCCTTCAGACCTCAGATCAGCCTGTAGTGCCCCCTTCAGACCTCAGATTAGCCTGTAGTGCCCCCTTCAGACCTCAGATTAGCCTGTAGTGCCCCCTTCAGACCTCAGATCAGCCTGTAGTGCCCCCTTCAGACCTCAGATCAGCCTGTAGTGCCCCCTTCAGACCTCAGATTAGCCTGTAGTGCCCCCTTCAGACCTCAGATTAGCCTGTAGTGCCCCCCTTCAGACCTCAGATCAGCCTGTAGTGCCCCCTTCAGACCTCAGATCAGCCCACTGTGCCCCCTTCAGACCTCAGATCAGCCCACTGTGCCCCTTCAGACCTCAGATCAGCCCACTGTGCCCCCTTCAGACCTCAGATCAGCCCACAGTGCCAGCATCAGACCTCACATCCTTCAGACCTCAGATCAGCCTGTAGTGCCCCCTTCAGACCTCAGATCAGCCCACTGTGCCCCCTTCAGACCTCAGATCAGCCCACTGTGCCCCCTTCAGACCTCAGATCAGCCCACAGTGCCAGCATCAGACCTCAGATTAGCCTGTAGTGCTCCCTTCAGACCTCAGATCAGCCTGTAGTGCCCCCTTCAGACCTCAGATCAGCCTGTAGTGCCCCCTTCAGACCTCAGATCAGCCCACAGTGCCCCCTTCAGACCTCAGATCAGCCCACAGTGCCCCCTTCAGACCTCAGATCAGCCCACAGTGCCCCCTTCAGACCTCAGATCAGCCTGTAGTGCCCCCATCAGACCTCATATCAGCCCACTGTGCCCCCATCAGACATTAGATCAGTCCACAGTGCCCCCTTCAGACCTCAGATCAGCCTGTAGTGCCCCTTCAGACCTCAGATCAGCCCACTGTGCCCCCTTCAGACCTCAGATCAGCCCACTGTGCCCCCTTCAGACCTCAGATCAGCCCACTGTGCCCCCTTCAGACCTCAGATCAGCCCACAGTGCCAGCATCAGACCTCACATCCTTCAGACCTCAGATCAGCCTGTAGTGCCCCCTTCAGACCTCAGATCAGCCCACTGTGCCCCCTTCAGACCTCAGATCAGCCCACTGTGCCCCCTTCAGACCTCAGATCAGCCCACAGTGCCAGCATCAGACCTCAGATTAGCCTGTAGTGCTCCCTTCAGACCTCAGATCAGCCTGTAGTGCCCCCTTCAGACCTCAGATCAGCCTGTAGTGCCCCCTTCAGACCTCAGATCAGCCCACAGTGCCCCCTTCAGACCTCAGATCAGCCCACAGTGCCCCCTTCAGACCTCAGATCAGCCCACAGTGCCCCCTTCAGACCTCAGATCAGCCTGTAGTGCCCCCATCAGACCTCATATCAGCCCACTGTGCCCCCATCAGACATTAGATCAGTCCACAGTGCCCCCTTCAGACCTCAGATCGCCCACAGTGCCAGCATCAGACCTCACATCCTTCAGACCTCAGATCAGCCCACTGTGCCCCCTTCAGACCTCAGATCAGCCTGTAGTGCCCCCTTCAGACCTCAGATCAGCCCACAGTGCAAGCATCAGACCTCAGATTAGCCTGTAGTGCCCCCTTCACACCTCAGATCAGCCTGTAGTGCCCCCTTCACACCTCAGATCAGCCTGTAGTGCCCCCTTCATACCTCAGATCAGCCTGTAGTGCCCCCTTCAGACCTCAGATTAGCCTGTAGTGCCCCCTTCAGACCTCAGATCAGCCTGTAGTGCCCCCTTCAGACCTCAGATCAGCCTGTAGTGCCCCCTTCAGACCTCAGATTAGCCTGTAGTGCCCCCTTCAGACCTTCAGATCTAGCCCTGTAGTCCTTCAGCCTCAGATAGCCTATAGTGCCCCCTTCAGACCTCAGATCAGCCTGTAGTGCCCCCTTCAGACCTCAGATCAGCCCACTGTGCCCCCTTCAGACCTCAGAATCAGCCTGTAGTGCCCCCTTCAGGACCTCAGATCAGCCACAGTGCCAGCATCAGACCTCAGATTAGCCTGTAGTGCCCCCTTCACACCTCAGATCAGCCTGTAGTGCCCCCTTCATACCTCAGATCAGCCTGTAGTGCCCCCTTCAGACCTCAGATTAGCCTGTAGTGCCCCCTTCAGACCTCAGATCAGCCTGTAGTGGCCCCCTTCAGACCTCAGATCAGCCTGTAGTGCCCCCTTCAGACCTCAGATTAGCCTGTAGTGCCCCCTTCAGACCTCAGATCAGCCTGTAGTGCCCCCTTTAGACCTCAGATCAGCCCACAGTGCCCCCTTCAGACCTCAGATCAGCCTGTAGTGGCCCCCTTCAGACCTCAGATTAGCCTATAGTGCCCCCTTCAGACCTCAGATCAGCCTGTAGTGCCCCCTTCAGACCTCAGATCAGCCCACTGTGCCCCCTTCAGACCTCAGATCAGCCTGTAGTGCCCCTTCAGACCTCAGATCAGCCCACAGTGCCAGCATCAGACCTCAGATTAGCCTGTAGTGCCCCCTTCACACCTCAGATCAGCCTGTAGTGCCCCCTTCAGACCTCAGATCAGCCCACTGTGCCCCCTTCAGACCTCAGATCAGCCCACTGTGCCCCCTTCAGACCTCAGATCAGCCCACTGTGCCCCCTTCAGACCTCAGATCAGCCCACAGTGCCAGCATCAGACCTCAGATTAGCCTGTAGTGCCCCCTTCACACCTCAGATCAGCCTGTAGTGCCCCCTTCAGACCTCAGATCAGCCCACTGTGCCCCCTTCAGACCTCAGATCAGCCCACTGTGCCCCCTTCAGACCTCAGATCAGCCCACTGTGCCCCCTTCAGACCTCAGATCAGCCCACTGTGCCCCCTTCAGACCTCAGATCAGCCCACAGTGCCAGCATCAGACCTCAGATCAGCCTGTAGTGCCCCCTTCAGACCTCAGATCAGCCTGTAGTGCCCCCTTCAGACCTCAGATCAGCCCACTGTGCCCCCTTCAGACCTCAGATCAGCTCACAGTGCCAGCATCAGACCTCAGATTAGCCTGTAGTGCCCCCTTCAGACCTCAGATCAGCCTGTAGTGCCCCCTTCAGACCTCAGATCAGCCTGTAGTGCCCCCTTCAGACCTCAGATTAGCCTGTAGTGCCCCCTTCAGACCTCAGATCAGCCTGTAGTGCCCCCTCAGACCTCAGATCAGCCTGTAGTGCCCCCTTCAGACCTCAGATTAGCCTGTAATGCCCCCTTCAGACCTCAGATCAGCCCACAGTGCCCCCATCAGACCTCAGATCAGCCCACAGGGCCCCCTTCAGACCTCAGATCAGCCCACTGTGCCCCCTTCAGACCTCAGATCAGCCCACTGTGCCCCTTTCAGACCTCAGATCAGCCCACAGTGCCAGCATCAGACCTCACATCCTTCAGACCTCAGATCAGCCCACTGTGCCCCCTTCAGACCTCAGATCAGCCCACTGTGCCCCCTTCAGACCTCAGATCAGCCCACAGTGCCAGCATCAGACCTCAGATTAGCCTGTAGTGCTCCCTTCAGACCTCAGATCAGCCTGTAGTGCCCCCTTCAGACCTCAGATCAGCCTGTAGTGCCCCCTTCAGACCTCAGATCAGCCCACAGTGCCCCCTTCAGACCTCAGATCAGCCCACAGTGCCCCCTTCAGACCTCAGATCAGCCCACAGTGCCCCCTTCAGACCTCAGATCAGCCTGTAGTGCCCCCTTCAGACCTCAGATCAGCCTATAGTGCCCCCTTCAGACCTCAGATCAGCCTATAGTGCCCCCTTCAGACCTCAGATCAGCCTATAGTGCCCCCTTCAGACCTCAGATCAGCCTATAGTGCCCCCTTCAGACCTCAGATCAGCCCTGTAGTGCCCCCTTCAGACCTCAGATCAGCCTGTAGTGCCCCTCAGACCTCAGATCAGCCTGTAGTGCCCCTTCAGACCTCAGATCAGCCTGTAGTGCCCCCTTCAGACCTCAGATCGCCCACAGTGCCAGCATCAGACCTCACATCCTTCAGACCTCAGATCAGCCCACTGTGCCCCCTTCAGACCTCAGATCAGCCCACTGTGCCCCCTTCAGACCTCAGATCAGTCCACAGTGCCAGCATCAGACCTCAGATTAGCCTGTAGTGCCCCCTTCAGACCTCAGATTAGCCTGTAGTGCCCCCTTCAGACCTCAGATCAGCCTGTAGTGCCCCCTTCAGACCTCAGATCAGCCCACAGTGCCCCCTTCAGACCTCAGATCAGCCCACAGTGCCCCCTTCAGACCTCAGATCAGCCTGTAGTGCCCCCTTCAGACCTCAGATCAGCCTGTAGTGCCCCCTTCAGACCTCAGATCAGCCTGTAGTGCCCCCTTCAGACCTCAGATCAGCCTGTAGTGCCCCCTTCAGACTTCAGATCAGCCTATAGTGCCCCCTTTCAGACCTCAGATCAGCCTGTAGTGCCCCCTTCAGACCTCAGATCAGCCCACAGTGCCCCCTTCAGACCTCAGATCAGCCCACAGGCCCCTTCAGACCTCAGATCAGCCCACAGTGCCCCCTTCAGACCTCAGATCAGCCCACAGTGCCCCCTTCAGACCTCAGATCAGCCCACAGTGCCCCCTTCAGACCTCAGATCAGCCTATAGTGCCCCCTTCAGACCTCAGATCAGCCTATAGTGCCCCCTTCAGACCTCAGATTAGCCTGTAGTGCCCCCTTCAGACCTCAGATCAGCCCTATAGTGCCCCCTTCAGACCTCAGATCAGCCTATAGTGCCCCTTCAGACTTCAGATCATCCTATAGTGCCCCCTTCAGACCTCAGATTAGCCTGTAGTGCCCCCTTCAGACCTCAGATCAGCCCACTGTGCCCCATTAAAAAAAAAATAAAAAAATCTTACCTCTCCTGGGCTGCAGCTCCGCTCCGACGCTCTTCTCTCTTCACTGCCCGCGCTGCGCGTGCAGCGTCAGGTCAGAGTGCGCGCACTACGTCCTGACGCTGTACCAGTCAGGCGTGTGCAGCGCAGAAAGGAAGACCAGCAATGAAGGTACCGGAGTGCGGGAGCTCAGCGGTGAGTACCAGGACCCAGCTCCTGCGCTCCAGCAATGAGCGCTTCCATCTGTATTGATGGAAGTGCTCATTGCTTCCTGCGCCCCTGAAAAGGAGGACTTCTGGCCGTCCGTCCTGGCCTTTAGCCGGACAGAGGACCAGGAGTCCAAAAACCGGACTGTCCGGCCAAAAACCGGACGGATGGCCACCCTAACGAGAGGACGCTGAAGGCTGAACAAAGAGAGCAAACAGAGCCAATTCTGAACACTGTTCCAATCTGCCTCCCCAGAAGTCCATGGGGTCAGGAGACAGGGTATGTGGCGGGGAAAGGTAATTGCTGGTTGCAAATAGTTTTCTCATGGCCACACATTCTGTTGGATGTCTCACAATGGAGTGGAGAGAAAGGAGGAGGAGTCTGGGCAGGAGACGAAGCAGCTGATAATGATGACAAGGACACTGTACTGCTTGGGGAAGAAGACTTTTTCTGGTTTGGAATGCTGGCCACTTCTAATTTCCAAAAGAATCCGGTGATGCCACCTCATGTGCTGCAATAGTTCTGGTACCTATGTTTGTGTTTGAATGCCCAAGGCTCATTTTAACACTGGGGATCTTGCACACAGCTGTGGTTTTGTGTACTAGTCTTGCAGAGAAAGAACGCCATTTGGGAAACACTTGCACAGAGCCCAGCGGCAGCTGAGCTTAGCCTAGGTTTGGCACGTTTTGAGCCTGCGAATCACCAGTTCCTCAGCTGATCACAAAAGAAGCAGATCCGGCATTGCCAGTGCTTTTGGAGGTTTTGGTCATGCGTTGCCTCCACTTTTTATTGCCACCGCAGCCACTGCGCTTCTCCTCCTCCTCCTCAGCTCTTCTCCCACTCTCCCTGAAACTTTCAACTGTGACTTTGATAGGAGGGGGGCCAAGGAGCCCACAATGACCTGCCACTATTACCACTACCACTACAACAGCTATGCATTGGTTCCCCCACCTACGCCTGAACCTTCTCCTTATGGCATTCCGAATGCTGATGCCTCTCATACAAGTCATCAAAAGGAAGACTCTTAAGAATCTTCCATAGCGTATGGGGTTTTGTTGCCAAGGCACCTCACTAGGAGGGCCCGTGAAGACAGAGATGATGCAAGTGAAAGACTTTCTTAGGACAGCAAGGAGGTGGAGCAGGAGAAATGCGGTGAACCCTGTCTTCAAGGTAGGGTGTCCTACTCAGAAGTGACCTCCACATCATCCTACTGTAACTGAAAGGAGGAGTGAGCCATTAAGTCCAAAATCTCATCTTCAATAATAATGTTGCACCTAATGGAAGCCAAGAAGGAACGTGGCCTACTACTACATCTGGGCAGATGGCTGCTACCCACATTCTGACTCTTGGATGATGAGCTATGGGTTTTTTATTTTCTACTCTTCCATTTTCCAGACATTTTATTACGAGGTCTATAAAGTCATGGGTTTCCTATACATGAAGTGTCACAAGTTTGGTAAACAGATTATTAAGTGGTACTGGCAAAATTGCAAGCAATTAAATGTCCCTCTCCCTCTAAAAACACACTGCACACTGGTATTGACAAATTACTTTGGTAATAATGTAGTTTTCAATGGTGTTACTGCAGTATTGATGTAACTACTCATTATCTTGCAGTAATAAACAACGCATTCAGTAACACGGATATAATGAACTAAAATGCCCAATTAAAAGCCGTAAATTTAAATAGTGTCTGTCACCTACTTTAGACATATTAAACTGTTATCACTGTCCTGTGGGCGACATAAACAGTTAACAGATCATACCTTTCTTTCTTATTACTGTGTATTTGATGTTGAATAAACAAAGTTTGAAGATATATGCAAATTAACTGCCCAGGGACGTTCCTCTCCGAATGCAAGAGCCCATGTCCTCTGGATAATGCCCTTATCACTCCTCCCATGTTTCAATGTAAGCCAGCCCAGTGCCCTTACAATATGGACTCTGCTCTCTGAAATCCCGCGACAGCTCTTCACTACTGGGCCCGGGCATGCACAGTCAGTTTACTGCTACAGCTGGCCACAGTGAGCATGCAGTTATCGCTCCTCTCATGTTTTAATGTAATCCAGCCCAGTACCCTTACGTCATGGACTCTGCAATCTGAAATCCTGTGACAGCTCTTGTCACTGCTTCGCCAGGCATGCGCAGTCTGGGCCAGGCAGTGACGGAGGACATGGGCACTTGCATTCGGAGAGCAATGCCCCTGGACACATGAAGCTCATTTGCATATATCTTCAAACTTTGTTTAATCAACATCAAACACACAGAAATAAGAATGGTACGATCTGTTAACTGTCTAGGTCACCTACAGGACAGTGATAACAGTTTAATATGCTTAAGTAGGTGACAGACTCCCTTTAAACTGGTTCTTAGAAAGAAAATGTGCAATTGCTCAGCGTTTGCAGCAGAATAAATGCTATTGGGGTGCTGGAAATAAGTTTATGAACTGTAGTACCTTTTAACAAAAAAAGCTGGTTGGCTGTTCATACTTAAAATATGATTTTGTTGCACAATTGTGTGATGCAGAACTAGTTGCCACTAAGCTGCATGAAATAACAGACAGTGACAAGTCCCTCACTCTCTCTATATGCTTTCCCTAATCAAAAGCTAAAATATAACCAATGATATCGCCGTATTCTCACCTTATAGTTTCCATATATTGAACCTATAACAACACTAGATTCGTGTCTTGTGTCTGTAATAAAATTTTGCACAGGCAAAAAAACGTATGGACTACTCGAGCCTCACTTTAAGGTGACAGCTGGTTGGCAGGTACAAATCAATGACCAATGTGGTGACGAACTGTCCAACTTTTTTACTCTGCTCCAGCATCAACCTCCAAAGTGTCTGAGTACCCCCGAAACGCGTTGTCCATATGAAAACAAACATTCACATTTGTTTGCCAGATTTATCGCCAGTCAAGTATTTATGCGACCAGCTAGGAGGCCAGCTTCGGCGGATGAGTGTGCAAGATCTACAGGCCCAGCTGCAATATTAGTTCGCAAATGTACCTCAGGATACCATACGGAACCTGTATGCCTCCATGCCCAACCGTATTTCATCTTGTATGTAGGCTAGAGGCAGCCCAACAGGGTACGAGCGGTCTCTTTTAGTTATACAATTTCCTCCAATAAACTTCCTTTCACATATATCATCATTTAATTCACACGTAAAGTTTCATTCCACTCCAACTCTTTCTTGGTGTATTTTTTTTTTTTTTCAGTGAGTATGTATATATGTGTAGTTATACAAGTATGGTAGTATTTTAGGAGTATTTTAGGAGATTCAATGATCATGCAAGCATTAAGTATGTTACATCTAGAACTGCAAGGTATGGAAATCATTCACATACTATATACATATATAAACACACTATTTTTTTTAAGGACACTATTTTTGTCTATCTTGTTGTGACTTGTTGTGCCCTCCTGTAGATGTACTTTACTTTGTTTAATAATGTGTATAAAGTCAGGTATTAGACATTTATTTCCTGTGATTCCTGCCATCAGGTACAAGGTAGTAATTGGTGGGTATCACGCTGGGCCCGCATGAGAACTTGAAAATCCTACATGCAAGTACAGTGAGCATTACATTAAACTTTATTACCTTGCTATCACTTGGTTTCTATCTGCATCCCTGCAGTGTAAGGGATTCAGATAAATGTATCTAAAAAGCATTTTTTGTCTGTGGGTATTGAAATGGCCAGTAAAATTACCAGTTTATAGCAAGTTATTTACGGAAAGTATTTTATAAGTATTTTACGATCATACAGGCATTATGTTACATGTAGATGACGGCAACATATGGAAACCATTCATACAGTGGAGTGCATGTATTTAAGGGAGTCTGTCACCAACTTTTCATATTTTACACTGCTTATATTGCGTTCTTGCACACACACGATAATAACAGTACCTTTCTTGTTACATCATCCTCTCCAGTTCCTGAGATCTCGCATGTGCACAGTTCACTGCCGGGCATACACACTTCGATAATCACGGCTGCTTGTTGCCGTCTCTTCCTGCTCCACCTAAAAAATCTTAGTTTATTACTTTTCCATCATCCTCCCATCTTCTGGACAAATCATCCTACCACCCCCAGTACTGTGCCACTAGTACCACACAGATAGTGCCCTTCAATAATTATTGTCAGTGTCCTAGAATAACTACGCCCAGCAAATAGTGTCCCTGATAGTAATAGTGTAAACATAACGTCCCCCAGAAATAACTGTGCTATGCTGATACTGTGCCAGGGTGCCCCTCACAGTAATAGTGCTCCCCAGAGTCCCAACTAATAATTTTCTGCCAGAGTGCACTTGTTATAGTGCCCCCAACAGTACTAATGTCCCCACTGTGCCCCAGAAGTAACAATGCTTCCATAGTGCCCATACTAATAATCATGTTCCCCAGAGAACCCCAGTAGTAATAATTCTAAAAAACCCTTTTAATCCCCCCAGTTGAGCTAATGTCCCCATAGTGCCCCCATAATGTGCCAGTATAAAATACCCCTATATAGTGCCCTCAGTAAATTTCCCCCATAGTGCTCCTCTCCCCCTTCCTCATAGTGCCCCATAATGTACCAGTATAAAATGCCCCTACATAGTGCCCCAGTAGATGCCCTCAGTGTCCCCCATAATTTGCAAGTATAAAATACCCCTTCTTAGTGCCCGCCCGTAGATGCCCCCATAGTACCCCGCCATAGTGTGTCCCAGTATAAAATGCCCCTATACAGAGCCCCCACATAAAATACCCCTTCTTTGTGTCCTCCAGTAGATGCCCCCATAATGTGCCAGTATAAAATACCCCTATATAGTTCCCTCAGTAAATGCCTCCATAGTGCTCCTCTCCTCCTTCCTCATAGTGTCCCCATAATGTACCAGTATAAAATGCCCCTACATAGTGCCCCAGTAGATGCCCTCAGTGTCCCCCATAATTTGCAAGTATAAATACCCCTTCTTAGTGCCCCCGTAGATGCCCCCCATAGTACCTGCCATACTGTATCCCAGTATAAAATGCCCCTACACAGAGCCCTCCATATAAAATACCCCTTCTTTGTGGCCTCAGTAGATGCCCCCATAGTGCCCCCCCATTAATGTGCCAGTAAGAAGTCCCCTCAATAATGTGCCAGTAAGAAGTGCCCCAATAATGTGCCAGAAAGAAGTGACCCCAATAATGTGCCAGTAAGAAGTGTCCCCCAATAATGTGCCAGTAAGAAGTGCCCCAATGTGCCAGTAAGAAGTGCCCCAATAATGTGCCAGTAAGTGCCCCCATAGTGCCCCCCAATAATGTGCCAGTAAGAAGTGCCCCAATAATGTGCAAGAAGTGCCCCCAAAATTTCCGCCAATAATGTGCCAGTAAGAAGTGCTCCCCCCCATTGAGTCCCCCCCAAAAATCATGTGCCAATAAAAAGTGTCCCACCCCCATAGATGCTCCCCAAATCATGTGCCAGTAAGAAAAGCCCCCAGTGCCCCATAGCTCTCCGGTCCGTAATTGCACCATATAAAAAAAATAAACACTTATACTTACCTCCATGCAGCTTTCAGCGATGCAATGCAGGCCTCTTCCGGGCTGTGTCCTGCGCTGTACGGCTCAGGCGGCGCAATGACGTCATTGACTGCGCTGGCCTCTGATACGCTGCAGGCACTAGGCCTGCAGCCTATCAGATGAATGGAGAAGGGAGACGCCTCTCCCTCCCCTGCTCCGCCGCAGCACTATTCATCTGTAACTCTGTCCTGAGGACGGTGATACAGATGACTATGGAGATGAGCACTTCCACAATGGAAGCGCTCATCTCCCTCTGCCCCGCCACTGCCCCCCAACTGTGACCAGGGCCATGCCGCACCTCGCCTAGTTGGCGGTGCAGCCCTGCAAGTGGCAAGGGGGGCCTCTGCAACCCCTATAGCTACGCCACTGCAAACATCCAAGAAGGTCTAGAACTCAAAAGTTTTTGAAGCTTCAGACAGGAAGGTATTGTTCTTGTTTGAGACAGAAAGGATTTGCTGCTGTGGAATGGAATTTCTGCACCCCCTCAGTGCAGGACTTAAAGGGGTTGTCCCACAGAAAATATTCTATTGTTTTCAAACCAGCACCTGGATCTGAATACTTTTGTAATTGCATGTAATAAAAATTTAGCATAGCCACTGAGTTATTCAATACAATGTATCTGTATTGCGCCATCTGCTGTTTGCTCTTTTTCTTATTTCTTTGACCTGCTCACTGAGATGGCCGCACATGCTCAGTTTCATCCTTCAACTGCCTCCTGAGCTGTCATAGGGAGAGCTGAGACACGCCCCCTGAGCTGCAGCAAAGAAGGGTGCGCCCTCCAGTCACTACACGTCCTAGAGCGCACAAGAGTGGGGGCGCCACCGTGATCCGAGTACTACCACCATGAGATGAGCAAATTAGTCGAGATTCGTTTCGGGTCCAGTGATTGAGCACCATTGCCCTATAGCCTCCTAGGACTCAGAATTTTTTTGGAAAACGTAATATCTCTTTTCATTTATTTTTAGTTAACTTTTTTCCCTCCCCCCATGTTGAGTCGGGAGGCAGGAGCTGTCGGCTTGCTGACTGGTCTCAGCCTGGTATGGCACAGGAGACTGAAATTGCTGCTGCTGTGGCTTCTAATGCTTGTGGCGGTGGTAGGAGGTGACTACGAGGGGCGGAGAGGGACCTCCCTTTCAGACACATTGGCGGCAGGCATCTGCTCACCATAAGCTGCGTACACAGTTTTCCCTGGTAATAATGTAATTTGGCCTCCCTGTTTGCCTTGATAGCGAGAGTCTAAAAGCATGGCTATCCAGTAATCATCAGACTGCTTGATGTCAACGATACACCTGTCACTGCGTAAGAAAGCGTGCATACAGGCCAGTTCTTTCCAGCTCCACCCCCTCATGGTGACCGTTGGGTGTCTTGGCCAGTGCCATCCTCATAATCATCCTCTTGCTCCTCCACCTCCTCCTTTTGCCGTGGCAACTCCTCATCCTCGCCATCCTCCTCCTTGTCCATGGCAGATTCTCTCTGCGTGTCCCCAATAGCTATAGGGTGGACAGCAAGATGCGTCAGCTGCTCATCTTCCACTGTGGTCCCCTGTTGCATGAGCATCAGCGTCTATTATAAGATAAATATGAGGGAGATGACATTGTTCATGCTGCAGTTGTCCCTGCTAATAAACTTTCTGGCCTCTTCGCAGGTTTTCAGCATACAACAGGCTTCTCGGATTAGCTGCCACTGCCTGACCTCAAAGTAACACATGCTCCCTGATGCTGAGGCTGTTTGGTGCATGACAAAATTGTTCACGGCTTTTTGCTGCTCATACAGACATCTGAGCATGTGCAATGTTGAATTCCACTGAGTTGGCACTTCGAGGATCAAGCGGTATTGCGGCAGGCCATTCTTACCCATGCAGGTCTGGGAGATCATGCCTTACCACGTAAGAGTGCTTGGACAGTCTCCTGAACTTTGCCAGCACCTTGCCAGTATATGTATTTAGAAAGCGTTGCAGCACTAGGTTGATGACGTGTGCCATGCAGGCAGCCTTTGTTGTTTCGCCCAGATTAAAGGTGGCCATGATTTTGCATCCATTGTCGTTGACCACCTTGGAGTTGGCGGGGTGACAGCCAGTGGGATGTTTGCTGCTTGATGTACTTGAGCAACTGCTCACCGGTGTGGTTACTCTCTACCAGGCCGATCAGCTCCAACACGACATGGCAACGCTTGACTTGACACATGTAATAGGAAGGAGGGGTTATGCGAACAACCCTGCTGCCTGCAGCTGTTGGGGACAGGAACATGTCCATAGAGGAGGAGGAGGAGGCAGATAATGCCTGGTATGTGAGCCAGGCTGACACAATTGTGGGAGGGGGTCAAAAAGATCTGGCCTCCTTGCCGGGGTGCTGCCTCATCACTGCCAGAAAAAAACATTGACCCAGTGGGCCATGAAAGAGATGTACTGTCCCTGCTCATAAGAGCGGCTCCAGGTGTCCACTGTGGCGTGAACCTTGCAGCATAGAGGAAATCATAGGTAGCATCCCACGCTGTCCTCTATGTGAGAGTACAAGGCAGGGATGACTTTTTGGGAGAAATAATGCCGGCTAAGAATTTTCCAGCGAGGCTGAGCACACGTCATTAGCTCCCTAAAGGCAGCAGACTCGACTAAATGGTATGGCAGCAACTGCACCACCAGCAACTTGGCCAGGTGGGAATTAAGTTTGTGCACCATCGGATTGCTGGGGGTGTAGAGTTGTTTCCTGGCCACGAATTCCTTTATCGATGGCTGACGATGGAGTGGAGGAGGAGTCCGAGTGGGAGAAGCGGAAAGAGATGATGACGATGTGAAAGACACCATACTGCTCGTTGATGTGGCCTAGCTGCCGCAAGCTGGACCGGGAGAAGGATGGAACTCCTGCCTTTCTGAAGCCAACAGGGACAACTGCAGGCTACTACTACTACTTCTGGACGGATAGTTGGTGCTGCTACTACCCACATTTTGGCTCTGGGTCTTTCGTTTGGAAGCCTTCTGATGCCCTGACATTTTTGGGTCTCGCAGATAATGTTGTACACTACACTGTGTATTGGTGTAGTAATAACATACATATGCTGCTTTGACTATAATCAACAACCCCCTCCCCCCCCAAAAAAAAAAAAATTGATTGAAAACGTGAAGACTGAAATAAAGGGAAACAGATTTAGGCCTAAATTAATTATCACTCCCAGATACTTTTGTGTCCTACCCTGTCTATTGATGTAGTAATCCTGTATATATGCTGGTTTGAATATAATCAACAACCCTAATAAAAATGATTTGAAAAGTGTTAACACAGAAATAAAGGGAAACAGATGTAGGCCTAAATTTGTTATCACTCACAGATACTTTTGTGTGCTGGCCTGTGTATTGGTGTATTGATCACCTATATGCTGTTTTAATTAAATTGAACAAGTTCCAAAAAAATAAAATTTCAACTGTGTGGTGAATTAAATGAACGCAAACAGATGATTAAGAGGCAGGCCTGATGCTCAATTTCACGTTAACCGTCAGAGGTAGATCACTGTCCCACCCTGTGTTTTGCTGTAGTCATCATGCATATATGCAGGTTTAATTAAGTAAATTAACAAGTCCCTCCCCAAAAAATATAATGGATGACTAAGGCCCCTTTCACACGACCGTATGCCCTCCAAGACATATGGTCCGTAAGCGGGCCATATGTCCCGGAGCGGCATCGGTTGTGCGCATGGGAGGGCACAGCATTGATTACAATGATGCTGTGCACGTCGGGCCACCCATGGGACTATTGTCTCACCCAATTTTATGATTGTGAGAAAATAGCCCCGCGGGTGGCCCTGCATGCACAACATCATTGTAATCAATAATGCTCTGCGCTCCCGTGCGTGCGATCGATGCCGCTACGGGACATATGGCCCCCTCACGGACCGTATGTCTCAGAGGCCATATGGTCATGTGAAAGGGGCCTAAGGGCCAGGCCTGATGCTCAATTTCACGTTAACACTTACAGGTAGATTGCTGCCCTACCCTGTGTTTTTCTGTAGTAATCACGTATATATCTGGTTTAATTAAATTAATTAACAAGTCTAAAAATATATATATAATTCCAAACATCTGGAAATTGAGTATACAGGACCTGCCAATTGCGGGCTGACACTTTATATCGTGTTAAGACTCACAGGTAAATTGTTACCCTAGTGTGTATTGGCGTACCTATATCCTGGTTTCATTAAATTCAATAAACCTCCCCCCCCCCCCCCCCTAAAAATTGGAACTGAACTGATGTGTGTGTGTGGAGATAATACATGGATTTAGCCCTAATAGTTTGTTCTCAATCACTGATGTATATGTTTTTTCAAACTAAAACAAAAAAAATTATATAAGTGAGATGACCTCACAAAGTTCTCCCTAGTATTATATATGCTATGCTAGACTGAACACGTGTTGTATACTTTTCACTTATTCCACCCCCCCCTCCAAAAAAAAAAAAAAGGATTTCTTTGAAAATAGGGGGAAAAAATGAAAGTATTTCCTTGCAGGTAGCTGCTTTTGAGGTTTGCAACAGCTGCAGTTCTGCTAGGAGGCACAGCGGCCACAGCTCCTCTCTTCTCACTCCCTGGCTGACAGCTTTTTCTGCTTCTACACACACAATTCTTCTTTTTCTTCGTAATTCTAGCCTTTCCCTTCACTCTCCCTGGCAACAGAATGCAAGCTCGATTGATTTTTGACTGTCCTTGATTGTTTTTTCACTCTTCCTGACTCTCTTACATCATTTTTCTGGCAGACACTGTATTCACAGCTCAGCAAAGAATTACGTTTTACTCGGGCATCTCCCTGCCTGCTGCAGCACTGATTGGCTCATCCACGCTGTCTGTCAGCCTAGAAGCCAATCAGGGCAAGCCCTCCCCACTACTTCCTCTCAGGGTCATGTGAGAACCCTTCTTCTTCCTCCCTAGTGCTTCTTTCCCACTGACATGTGCACTAAAATGGCGCTATGCACTGTTTTAGTGTATTTGAAAGTTTTGACCCAAACTGGTTTGCTCATCCTTATACCTGACCATTCATTGTAGGCTCCCTCCAATGTAGTACAGAAACAACTAAGGGAAACCCAAGCCAAATCTGATCACATAGTTTTCCATGAGCTCATTTATAGCATATGCTGCATCCACTTTGATAGCAGACAGAAACATGTATCAAGGAATAGTTATTTCAGACTATGGATGCCGAAGGCACCATGCATAAAAATGCACATTCATCAGTTGTGTCTGGCTCTGGCTAAAACAGATGGTCAGCTGCTGATATATTTGCACCTGAACTAAGCTGTTTTGCTAGAATTATTATTATTTTTTTAATAATATTTATCAATTCAGCCGGGATACTAAAAGGAAAACATCAGACATCAATTAAAGACATGACCCCTGGTGTCGCTGTAATTGATCACAGGATAAGTCCAAAAAGATCACATGAGGAAGTCCATCCGTGCCAGCATCCCCACAGGTAGTATTAAGCGATCACCAGACTACATTCACGCTCACACACATACACACCTGAGCATCCTGTAGTCCTACCCAAGCCTATACTCAAACAGTGTTTTGCACATGGAGCCAAATCGTCTCTAAATGATCCGGAGTTACTCTAGCAGCATATGTTAACTTATACATGTGTAAGTCTGCATTTATCAGTTGTACCCAATGTTCAAGAGTAGGAACCTTAGGTGTCTTCCAGTTAAGGCCTCTTTCACACGACAGTATTTTTTGCGGCTCCCATTCATTTCTATAGGCCCGCAAAAAATACTGAGAGCATACTGTGTGCTGTCCACATCCGTATGCCCGTTCCGTAGCCCCGCAAAAAAAATAGAACATGTCCTATTCTTGTCCGTATTACGGACAAGAATAGTACTGTTCTATTAGGGGCCAGCTGTTCCGTTCCGCAAAATATGGAATGCACGCGGATGCCATGCGTTGTTTTCGCAGATCCGCAATTTGCGGACCGCAAAACACAACGTTCGTGTGAAAGAGGCCTAAGGAGAATAGTCTTCCTCCCATAAAACATTAGCAGGCGAAGCAGTTGTCTGCCATGCCTGGCGAGGATCAGGTCCATCACGAGACCAAGTAAATATACTGTAAGAGAGCAGATCCCCTGGAGCCCCAATTTTGCATTTATAAAAGTGCAAATCTGACCTCAGTACCACTACATAGAGGGACAAGACCATATCATGTGATACAACAAACCCCTCAACTCCCCACATCTCGTACATGAGGGATCTGGTAATCTAAGCATGTGGAACGGGGTCAGATACACCCTATGTAACCACTTGATCTGAATGAGCTGGTCCCGAGCACTAATCACCGTAGATCTCCACAAGGAGCTCAACTCCCTCAGATGAGATGCTTCTAGTTCAGGAATATCCACACACCAACACTTAAATGATCGCTGGAGAGACGAGTCCTGAATAGCCAATATCTCTCTATAGAAAGAAGAGATTGGCTTGCATGGTTGAACCCATCTAGCAATAGATTCGAGGGGGCCACATTTCAACTGGAGGGCCAAAGTGTTAAATTGTGTCCCACAAGTGTGTCTCAACTGAAGGTACCGATAAAAACTTGTGTGGGTTAGTTTGTAATCATGCTGAAAGCTTTCAAAAGTCCGAAAGATACCATCTTGGTAGAGATGGATAAGGTATCGCAGGTATCAGTCAGACAAATGGAGCAGTTCTTTGAGCTGCCTATTCCGCCACAATGGGATATAGGGAGACCAGGTCTTACCATTCACTTCCCTAAAGTTGTCCATGCCGCCATACTCTCCATGTAATATTTCACCTGATACGCTCCACCTCGATAGTTCGAAGTTCGCCAGTGCTTAATATGAGCCCACTAATGCTGCCTCTAGAACCACCGCCGGGGTTTTTGCATCTGCCCGGACCCACCAGGATGCATATGCAGCAACCAGGCCGCAGGGGGCATGTGTGACTGTTGTAGTGTCACAATGATAATGGTGCCGGTGGTTATATTACTCACAATAAGGTCACTTTTTATCCCTGGGCCAGCGTGCAGTGAGTGGAAGGGGGACACCAATTCCTTCGGGGCACTCTCTGTTCCTCAGGGCTTTGCCGGGTGGTAAGGTGAGGTGCCCTTGGTGTTATAGTATTATGGCATCAGTCGGCAGGGTCCTGGTAGATTTCGTGACGCCAGTGCCCTTATGGCGCAATGTAGAATTGAGGTAAATAGGAGGCAAATCGTATCAAAAATAGGAAAACTTTACTTTTGCCTTGTGAGAGTTTCCTTTCTCAATTACCGTATTTTACGCTTTATAAGACGCGCTTTTTTCCCCCAAAAGTAGGGGGAAAATTGCGGTGAGTCTTATAAAGCGAATACAAATGAGCACTTCCATTATGAAAGCGTTCACTTGTATGTTTTAGCTGCAGCACCCCCATCAGACCTGCAGTGGCGTAGCTACCGGGGGGGCAGGGGGGGGGGCGACGGCTCCGGGCCCAGTGACTCAGGGGGGCCCAGCAAGGATGACCTTGCCTACTATCAGGCGAATACAAGTGAGCGCTTCCATTATGGAAGCGCTCACTTGTATTTAGGGACCCCCATCAGACCTCAGATCAGCCCACCCAGCCACATAGGATTAAAATAAAAAACCTTACTTACCTGTTCTGCGCTGCGGCTGCCCTCCGGTCCGCGCTCCGCTCTCTTCGCTGGGTGGGCTGATCTGAGGTCTGATGGGGGCACAATACGCTGATCTGAGGTCTGATAGGGGCACAGTAGGCTGATCTGAGGTCTGATGGGGGCACAGTAGGCTGATCTGAGGTCTGATGGAGGCACAATACGCTGATCTGAGGTCTGATGGGAGCACATTAAGCTGATCTGAGGTCTGATGGGGGCACAATACGCTGATGTGAGGTCTGATGGGGGCACAGTAGGCTGATGTGAGGTCTGATGGGGGCACAGTAGGCTGATGTGAGGTCTGATGGGGGCACAGTAGGCTGATCTGAGATCTGATGGGGGCACAGTAGGCTGATGTGAGGTCTGATGGGGGCACAGTAGGCTGATGTGAGGTCTGATGGGGGCACAGTAGGCTGATCTGAGGTCTGATGGGGGCACAGTAGGCTGATCTGAGGTCTGATGGGGGCTCAATACGCTGATGTGAGGTCTGATGGGGACACAGTACGCTGATCTGAGGTCTGATGGGGGCACAATACGCTGAATCTGAGGTCTGATGGGGGCACAGTAGGCTGATGTGAGGTCTGATGGGGGCACAGTAGGCTGATGTGAGGTCTGATGGGGGCACAGTAGGCTGATGTGAGGTCTGATGGGGGCACAGTAGGCTGATGTGAGGTCTGATGGGGGCACAGTAGGCTGATGTGAGGTCTGATGGGGCACAGTAGGCTGATCTGAGGTCTGATGGGGGCACAGTAGGCTGATCTGAGGTCTGATGGGGGCTCAATACGCTGATGTGAGGTCTGATGGGGACACAGTACGCTGATCTGAGGTCTGATGGGGGCACAGTACGCTGATCTGAGGTCTGATGGGGGCACAGTAGGCTGATGTGAGGTCTGATGGGGGCACAGTAGGCTGATGTGAGGTCTGATGGGGGCACAGTAGGCTGATGTGAGGTCTGATGGGGGCACAGTAGGCTGATGTGAGGTCTGATGGGGGCACAGTAGGCTGATCCGAGGTCTGATGGGGCACAATACGCTGATCTGAGATCTGATGGGGGGCACAATACGCTGATCTGAGGTCTGATGGGGGCACAATACGCTGGTCTGAGGTCTGATGGGGCACAATAAGCTGGTCTGAGGTCTGATGGGGGCACAATACGCTGATCTGAGGTCTGATGGGGGCACAATACGCTGATCTGAGGTCTGATGGGGGCACAGTAGGCTGATCTGAGGTCTGATGGGGGCACAATACGCTGGTCTGAGGTCTGATGGGGCACAATAAGCTGGTCTGAGGTCTGATGGGGGCACAATACGCTGATCTGAGGTCTGATAAGGGCACAATACGCTGGTCTGAGGTCTGATGGGGGCACAGTCTGCTGATCTGAGGTCTGATAGGGGCACAGTAGGCTGATCTGAGGTCTGATGGAGGCACAATACGCTGATCTGAGGTCTGATGGGAGTACATTAAGCTGATCTGAGGTCTGATGGGGGCACAGTACGCTGATGTGAGGTCTGATGGGGGCACAGTAGGCTGATGTGAGGTCTGATGGGGGCACAGTAGGCTGATGTGAGGTCTGATGGGGGCACAGTAGGCTGATGTGAGGTCTGATGGGGGCACAGTAGGCTGATGTGAGGTCTGATGGGGGCTCAATACTCTGATCTGAGGTCTGATGGGGACACAGTACGCTGATGTGAGGTCTGATGGGGGCACAATACGCTGATGTGAGGTCTGATGGGGGCACAGTAGGCTGATGTGAGGTCTGATGGGGGCACAGTAGGCTGATGTGAGGTCTGATGGGGGCACAGTAGGCTGATGTGAGGTCTGATGGGGGCACAGTAGGCTGATGTGAGGTCTGATGGGGGCACAGTAGGCTGATCCGAGGTCTGATGGGGGCACAATACGCTGATCTGAGGTCTGATGGGGGCACAATACGCTGGTCTGAGGTCTGATGGGGCACAATAAGCTGGTCTGAGGTCTGATGGGGGCATAATACGCTGATCTGAGGTCTGATGGGGGCACAATACGCTGATCTGAGGTCTGGTGGGGGGCACAATACGCTGATCTGAGGTCTGATGGGGGCACAGTAGGCTGATGTGAGGTCTGATGGGGGCACATTCTGCTGATCTGAGGTCTGATGGGGGCACAATATGCTGATCTGAGGTCTGATGGGGCACAATACGCTGATCTGAGGTCTGATGGGGGCACAGTAGGCTGATGTGAGGTCTGATGGGGGCACAATACGCTGATCTGAGATCTGATGGGGGCACAATACGCTGATCTGAGGTCTGATGGGGGCACAATACGCTGGTCTGAGGTCTGATGGGGCACAATAAGCTGGTCTGAGGTCTGATGGGGGCACAATACGCTGATCTGAGGTCTGATGGGGGCACAAATACGCTGATCTGAGGTCTGGTGGGGGGCACAATACGCTGGTCTGAGGTCTGATAGGGGCACAATACGCTGATCTGAGGTCTGATGGGGGCACAATACGCTGATCTGAGGTCTGATGGGGGCACAATACGCTGGTCTGAGGTCTGATGGGGGCACAATACGCTGGTCTGAGGTCTGATGGGGCACAATAAGCTGGTCTGAGGTCTGATGGGGGCACAATACGCTGATCTGAGGTCTGATGGGGGCACAGTAGGCTGATGTGAGGACTAATGGGGGCACATTCTGCTGATCTGAGGTCTGATGGGGTACAATACGCTGATCTGAGGTCTGATGGGGCACAATACGCTGATGTGAGGTCTGATGGGGGCACAGTAGGCTGATGTGAGGTCTGATGGGGGCACAATCTGGGGTCTGATGGGGCACAATACGCTGATCTGAGGTCTGATGGGGCACAGTACGCTGATCTGAGGTCTGATGGGGGCACAATACACTGATCTGAGGTCTGATGGGGGCACAATACACTGATCTGAGGTCTGATGGGGGCACATTCTGATGATCTGAGGTCTGATGGGGGCAGGGGGACTGTTAGTTTAGTGATGTAAAAACTGGGGACAGGTTTCCTTTAAAATAGGAGTCCCGTTGTTTTTTAATCCTATTACTCCTATATTTTACTGCATTATATGGTAGAGTATTTAGAGTAGGGTATGTAGAAAGTCTATTGTACTGTACTTAACAGCATAGATGATCTAGCAGTTTATATAGTCATCTTTCTAATACAATATTATAACCACAACTAGTAGTATGTGCCTGTGAAGTTGGAAACGTGCGTTTGGGAAGCCAAGTGGGGGGCCCACTCAAGTATGTTTCGCCCCCCCTGTGCTGAACCTCTAGCTACGCCTCTGAGACCTGAGATCAGCCCACCCAGCCCCATAACAATAAAATATAAACCTTTCTTACCTGTCCTGCGCCGCGGCTTCGCTCCAGGTCCGGCGCTCCTCTGACTTCCCGGGCCGGCGCTGCACTGTCCTGACTGCGTACAGCGTCAGGACGTAGTGCGCACACTATGACCTGACGCTGCACGCATTCAGGTGACAGTGCAGCGCCGGCCTTAGAAGCCAGAGGAGCACCGGAACCGGAATGGAGCCGCGGCGCAGGACAGGTAAGAGAGGCTTTTATTTTATTTTTATAGGGGCTGGGTGGGCTGATCTGAGGTCTGATGGGGGCACACTGGGCTGATCTGAGGTCTGATGGGGGCACAATGGGCTGTTCTGAGGTCTGATGGGGGCACAATGGGCTGTTCTGAGGTCTGATGGGGGCACACTGGGCTGTTCTGAGGTCTGATGGGGGCACACTGGGCTGTTCTGAGGTCTGATGGCACAATGGGCTGATCTGAGGTCTGATGAGGGCACACTGGACTGATCTGAGGTCTGAGGCATTAATAGATCTGCTCCATTCTTTGTCTCTGGTGCTCAATATATACGTATAATAGCCCACACTTCCCGGAGGGTTCAAAGTGGGTGTAAATATGACTTGGTACTAGAGATGAGTGAGCAAGCTCGGGAGCAATTTTCGAGTAGTAGCGTACGCATTTTAAAATCTGCACGCTAATGCATACGCATCTTCTAATCCAGGGGCGGACACAGACAGCAGAGGGCCCTTGTGCAAGGAATGTGTTTGCCCCCCCGCCTTTCCCAAACCAAATTCTCAACCTAACCTATGGTGTCCTAACATTACATACAGCAATACAAAACACACAGGGTAAGGCTACTTTCACACATGCAGCACTACGCTCCAGCCACCTGATTTGGCAGAGAATGCAAGAAATTGGCCGGACACAAACTCAGGCATGCAGCAGTTTGTGTCCCGCTGATTCTCAGCATTTTTTGCCAGATTGTGGCCGGATCTCTGCCGTACCCCAATATAGTTAATGGGGTCGGCGGGCATTCTGCATCCAGCAGTGCCGGATCCAGTGAATTCCAGAAGGCTGTTCTCTGCTGGACCAGCCTGCCAGAATCACTAACTCAAATGTGAAAGTAGCCTAATACAGGTCCACATACCTCGTACATTCAGTGACGTCTTCTTAGTTGTAGATCTTCTCTTTCCTCATCTTCTCCTTTCAGACCAGACCGCCATGATGATTTCTTCCAGCCATCTCTTCTCTCTGTGGAGTTTGACAAATAGACATCTTAGTTTCCTACTTTTCCATCACTCTCCCACCTTCTTGAACTCCCCATCCTGCCACCCCAATACTGTGCCCGCTGTGATCCCCAAAACTATACTGCAGAAACAGTCCCCCTCAAATACTACCGCCTTCAGTAATTATTGGCACACTTTGCCCTAAAAAATAACTGCACCCAGGAAATAGTGTCCCTGACACTAAATTATAACCAAAATGTTCCCCAAAAATAACTGATAAGCTGATACTGTGCCCCCCACCGTAATAGTGCTCCCCAAAGTCCCAACAATAGAAATAATTAATGCCCCCGGCCAGCCAATGTCCCCATAGTGCCCTCATAATGTGTGCCAATGCCCCCTACTATGTACCCAAAAAACCCTCTTAGTGCCCCTATACAATGACCCCAATAGTGCTCCTCTCCCCCCTTCTCCATAGTGCCCTCCATGTCTGCCAGTATATAAGATAGGGCCCCCATAGTGATCCTCCCCCTCCATAGTGCCAATATATATATATATATATATATATATATATATATATATATATATATAGTCGTCCTCCTCCTCCAGAGTGCCCCCCATAATGCTCCTCCTCCATAGTGCCCCCATGTGAGCCAGTATATATGATAGGGCCCCCCATAGTGCTCCTCCTAGATAGGGCCCCCCATAGTGCTCCTCCTAGATAGGGCCCCCCATAGTGCTCCTCCTAGATAGGGCCCCCCATAGTGCTCCTCCTAGATAGTGCCCCCATAGTGCTCCTCCTCCATAGTGGCCCCCCATAGTGCTCCTCCTCCATAGTGGCACCCCATAGTGCTCCTCCTCCACAGTGGCCCCCCATAGTGCTCCTCCTCCATAGTTCCCCCATAGTGCTCCTCCTCCATTATGCCCCCATAGTGCTCCTCCTCCATAGTGGCCCACATAGTGTTCCTTCTCCATTGTGCCCCCATTGCGCTCCCCCTCCATAGTGGCCCCCATAGTGCTCCTCCTCCATAGTGCTCCTCCCCCATAGTGCCCCCACTGTGTGCCAACTTAAATGAAAAAAATTAACACTTATACTTACCTCCTTGCCTCTGTCAGCGACGCGATGCAGGCCTCTTCCGGCCTGTGTCCCGCGCTGTACGGCTCAGGCGGCCTCTGATAGGCTACAGGCCTATTGCCTGCAGCCTATCAGAGGAACTGGGAAGGGACACGCCTCTCCCTCCCTTGCCCCGCATTATCCATCTGTATCGCTGTCCTAAGGACGGCGATACAGATGAATATAGAGATGAGCGCTTCCAAAATGGAAGATGCGTACGCATTAGCATACAGATTAGAAGATGCGTACGCTACTACTCGAAAATTGCTCCCGAGCATGCTCAGCCGAGCATGCTCGCTCATCTCTACTTGGTACCTATAGTCATATAGTCCGTGTTTAGGTGCCTGCGGCTACTCCTAATCACTAGTGCCAGCAAAGTCAAATAAACCGTAGAAAGGCATTTACCTTTGCTAGTCTCCTCTTTATCCAGCTTATAGCACAGCTTCTGGTGGCGTAGTGTCGTAAGTGCCAAAAGTAGGTCTGACTTGGCCAGGGTCAGGCAAATCTGGCAGCCTCAGGATGGAAGGTCGTGCACTACTCCTCCTGCGCTTAGCTTGTCTGTTCCCCTCCTTTACTGCCTCATAACTGACTTGAACTAAACTTCACTTCCTTTTCTAACCAGCTGCCTAGGTGGTTATATATGAGGCAACAGCAACACCTAGTGGTGAAATAATATAATTTGTGGTACTCAGCCGATATTAGGTTCCTGCAGCATGTGAGATAAAGTACATAAAGTATATGACATGGCTACAATAAATATATAAATTCAGACACTTTGCGGTGTCCCTTTCACACACAAGTGGGACACTGCACATAGACCAGCTGTGAGGAAATATAATAAATGTACATGTCAGGTAGTCCCAATCCCCCCTGTGAAAGCTTTTAGGGATTTCCTTGCTGACCCAGGAGCCTGATGTCTCCATAAGAATAGTCACAGCAACCTATCCAAGGATTCGAAGGGAAGTTTAGGAATTTTTGTTCGCTCTATAAATATATAGCAATTTAGGTAGTAGTACCATTTTCACAATATTTATTGTCCCACCAGTGATAGAGGTAAGTTTTCCCAAGCCACAATTTTGAGCGTGACATATTCCATTGTAGGCACCACATTCAATTGGTAAAACTGGCTGGGGTCTCTATGTACCCGAATCCCCAGATAGACAAAGCGATCCACCACCTTCAAGCGTGAGAGTGGAGACACCTCTGCCTGGTCCACCTCATCAACGAGGCACAGGCTAGATTTCGCCCAGTTGACTAGCAGCCCCGAGTTAGTGCCGTAACTGTCCACCGTAGCAAGTAGCGCCTCCAGAGAGGGTCCAGGATCTGACAAACGCGCCAACATGTCGTCTGCATACAATGATAACTTCTCCTGTATCCCTGCTATTGTCCACCCCTCTATCAGCACACTGGAATTGATCAGCTGGGTGAGGGGTTCCATGATGAGGGCAAACAGCATAGGTGATAAGTGACATCCCTGCCTGGTACCAGTATGAAGCCTAAAGGGGTGTAATTGATAGCCATTTACTCTCACTCTTGCCTTTGAGGCCCGATATAACAACTGTACCCACCATATGAGAGTCATGGGGAACTTCATGCAATTCAACGTCTCCCATATGAACTGCCACTCAACAGAGTCAAAGGCTTTTTCGTTGTCAAGAAGCGATCACCCGTGATCCTGCATTCTCATGCCTTACCTGCAAGTTTGTGAATAACCTTCTGAGATTTATATATGTAGTCTTACCTGGCATAAAGCCCGATTGATCAGGGTATATAACCGAAAAGATCACTAAGAGGTCTTCTCTAAGATGTTCAGAAGGTAAATCGGTCTATATGAGCTACACTGGTCCGGGGGCTTCCCTGATTTGTCGATTACCACAATAGTAGCAATAGTGAAGGATGGGGACGGCTTATTGTGCTTAAAGGCATATTCAAACAGTTTAAAGGGAACCTGTCATCAACTTTATGCTGACCGTACTGAGGGTAGTGACAGAAATGCTGATTTCACCGGTGTGTCACATGTTAGCTAAAAGTAAGTGGTTGCCGAGAACCAGCATCATAATCATTGCAGCACAGGCCTTGAAAAGAGTCAAATCTACCTGAGAAGAGTCCTGGTTATTCATAATCTCCTGCTCTCCCCTCCATCTGCTCATGATTGTCAGTTCTCTCCTAGAGAGAAAGGGAGAAAACTAGGTAGAAGACTGTCAATCACCAGCAGGTGGGCAGGGAGAGCAGGAAATCGTGAATAACCATGACTCTTCTCATGAAGAGTCAACTCTTTTTCCAGGCCTAGTTTGCAATGATTGTGATGTTGGTTCTCTGCAACCACTTACTTTTAACTTATAAATGACATACCGCTGAAATCTACTCACTTTTCTCTACTTTGTTCTGCCGTCAGTACGAGCAGCATAAAGGTGATGACAGGTTCCCTTTAAAGAGCCATGCACTCTGCATATCCACGTCTAACTTATACCACTCCAGGGGGAAGCCATCCGGACCGGGGGATTTCCCGGCTACCATCCTTAAGATTGCCATCTTGATCTCCCGGAGAAGGCCAGATTTGCTAGACTGATTGAACAAGATGAATGGTGGACCATCTGGTACATGGACAGTTCAGGACGATCATTGTAAGAGCCTCTCATTGCAAGCAACTCTGTCCGCTGTCGCTTGAAGCAGATAACATCTCTATATAAAGCTATCTTTATCCCCTTCAGTCACAGTGACGTATTTGTACGTCATGTAAAATAGTTATGGCTGTCAGAAAATGGCGATGCTAAGAAAATGTAGATTTTTTTTCAAAAGGAAATTTTTTAAAAAATGTAGTAAAAAATCAAAACGACTATACAAATTTGGTATTGCCTTAATCGTATTGAGCCACAGAATAAGGATGCTCTTTAAAGAGGACCTTTCACCAGTTTTTACTTTATAAAAGTAATACCTCATACTGTAGCCCATGTTCAGTAGATGTCATATTGCTAATTTTTTTCATGATATGTTCTGATGTTGCGCCGCTATGCCCCCCGGTCGATTTTAGCGCCTGGTATGCTAATTAATAGCATTGGTACACGGAGGAGACATCAGCTTTTCTCAGTGGGCGTCTCCATCTCCCTGGCTGTGACGCGGTCCAATCAGAGTGGACCACATCACAGGCAGGGAGAAGGTGACCTGTTTATCAATGGCTGTGACGCAGTCCACTGAGATTGGACCCCGCCACAGCCAGGGAGAAGGAGATGCCCACTAAGAAAAGCTGGTGTCTCTTCCTCCCTGTAATAATGCTATTAATTAGCATACAAGGCCTCAAAACCAAATGGAGGGAACAGCAGTGGTGCAAAAAAAAAAAAAAAAGCCCTGCCCTGGTAACTCACCTATTTGTGGGCAGTCAGAGAGAGAGAGACAGTCCCGGCAAATTCGGAACAGTTGACAGCTATGGATGCATACCTCCCAACTTTTTAAAATTGCAAAGAGGGACAATGTGTGCGGTGCACATCAGATTTTTTTCATACTAGGCCACACCTCTAAGAGCAATTTTTTTTCTTGCGTTTCAATGTCCATATAAATATTAGCACATAAATCATCAGATTATAGATATTTTAAGGTACAAATTGCGCCAAATAATGAAGTTCTGGTCTAATATACAGGTAGAAACCATACAAACACTTTTGTAAGGAGCAATATAGTAAATTTATTAATACACATTTATGCATTAGTTTCCAAGGTCAAAAAGAGGGACATTTAAGGATCAAAGAGGAACAGAGGGACTTGGGTCAAAAAGAGGGACTGTCCCTCCAAAAGAGGGACACTTGGGAGGTATGTGGATGTGACATCTACTGAACATGGGCTACAGTGTGAGGTATTACTTTACATAGTAACATAGTTTGTAAGGCCAAAAAAAGACATCTGTCCATCCAGTTCAGCCTGTTTTCCTATTTAGCATAAAAATATTCCCAAATACCTTTCATTAGTTATAATGGAGATCATATTAAACTGTATTCAGGACCATAATCCATGACAAGCGGAGCGGAGAATGAGGCAGCTCTTTACCTCAGTAAAGTAACTTGTCCTCCTGTGTGAATAGGACAGGTTTTGTGTGCACTAATAGGACGGCGGCCATTTTATTTCTCCTGATTGTTCCCTAGACAAAACAATACATTATAACTAACAAATGGTATTTGAGAATATATTTATAATAAAGTAATATTTAAGTATTTTCATTTTCTTAATTCCCGGAGAACCCCTTTAATTAACGATGATGCAACCCTGCAGCTTCTTACCTTTCAATTTGTGCACGATGATGTCCAGAAACTAGGTTTGAATATAAAAATAAAAAAGACACGATGAGGGTTAGTTTAGGGCGTGAGGAGTTAAATTTCATTGGTGTTAACTCTCAGTTTCACGGAGGCTGTGAAGACATAGGAACGGAGGTTATTCTTATCATCTGATGTGTGTTCACCATGTAATGAGTACACAGAGGGCATACAGTATACTAAAACAGAGAGTCATTTATCTGCATGGTAAATGCAGACTGTGCAAACTGACAGTTCAGTAAAAGCTGAATATGCCAAAAAACGGGACAAGAAAGGCTTACAGTGAATTCAGCTTTTTAAGTCTATGGGGAACGTACAACTGCTGCAGAGATTAATGAATCTGCACAGTGGACACAGACGATACAGGGCGATAAAAATGCAGCGTTGACATCACTGTGAACCCAGGCTTATCACTGACCGAAGTAAGTTTTATTATTCTGCTCTTAAACTGCAGTAGAAATACCTCGTACGCAATTTCTGGGCATGGATTAAACAGATGCCATACAGGGAAGGCAAAGGGGTTTTATTTTTAAGGCGTTCACGGTGCACCAAAAATGACATGACAATCTTATTCTGTTGGTCAGTACAATTACAGCAATACATTTATATGGTTTTTATTAGGTTTTACTACTTTGAAAAAATAAAAATCTTTGAAAAAACATTTTTCCTTTGCTTCACCAGCTGTGTGAGTTCTTGTTTTTTGCAGGGCAAACTAGTTTTTATTGGAACTTTCCAGTACATAGAAACTTTTTCTTAATGACTTTTTATTCACTTTTAGTGACAAAAAAAAAAAAAACTAAGAAAAAAAAAAGCAAATCGTCCATTTTACGGTATGCACAGCACTGGGGTTGTTTTTTTAAATATTTTAATAGTTCAGACATTTTCAGGCATGGCAAAATTAGTTATGATTATTTTTTTAATAGTTTTTTATATATGTAAAATTGTGTTTGTACCATAGACTGCAATAGTATATTACTGCAGTCTATGGGATTTTTATAGGCTGCCTGTCAGCCCGTGCCTCAGGCAAGGCTTTGCAGGCAGCTCACTATGACAGCACTGGAAGCCTTCACAAAACCCCAGGCTGCCATAGCAACTGATCAGCACCACGCGATTTCGCTGCGGGAGGCTCCAATTGTGGGCAGCTGTATTACACAGCCAGTACTCGCCACGTATGGAGCATGCTCAGCTCCTGAGCCCTCTCTATAAACTTACACTGCACCTATGACATACCGTTACACGTGTAATAGTAAGTGACATGTAGGCTTAAAGAGGACCCACCACCTCTCCTAACATGTTTGTTTTAGTAAATGATTGTATTCCATATGAAATGATAATCCTGGAACGTTTATTCTTATGACTCTGAGTTGTGCCATTCCTCTTTTATTACTGCTAGAAATTTATAAATAGAAATGTCCAACTGGATGCTGCACAGTCTGGCACTAACCCATCAGTGCTGCCAGTGTCAGACTGTGCAGGGAAACACTCCCAGCTGTTAAAACCCAAGCTGTATCTTTATTTATAAACTTCCATTAGGAATAACAGAGTTAGAAGAGAATAGATGCTTCAGAATTGTTATTGCATATGGAAATTTAACAAAAGTTTTTTTTTTTACCTTTGCAAATCTCCCTAATATACAATATACCTCACAATTAGGAGCACTGTCAGAGTGCTGTGTGCCCCGTGTCCCCTGGCACTGCTGTTTTTGAGCTGTTTACTTCTATTTATATGACTTGTAATATTTCTTTTTGGCAATAGTGAGATTACGCTTTTATGAATGTTTAATGTATAGACAAGCGCTGGCTCTGGATCATTCTTTAGGGACTAGGATTAGTAAAAGAGCAAATGAAGTTGCTGGGTGAGACTCTGACAACTGCAGCCAAGAACAGATTACAGCAGACACCAACTAGAACAACACTTTAGAGATCATGTCAGAAAAATCTGGAACGCCGGCTCTATAGAAATTTTTGTTTGTCCTGTGGTCATGTTACTGCACCTTACAATTCTAACCTATGTAAGTAACTGTATGAGAACAAAATTACTGTATAATTTTACTAGTGGCTTACACGGGAAAATTAATAAATTTTGGGAAAGAACTTCGTTCATAAACTGCTGCATATTTTTTATTCTAAAAAAAATAAAACAAAAAAACACCCCAAAACCTTTTGTCTAGCTATGATTACAAGTAATAACTCCAACATTACGTATTACTAAGGATATTTTTCTCCTTTTTCTTTATGTTTACTGTTTTCTTTCTCCATTCTGTGCTTTGTTAGTTAGACTGTACATCAATGTATATTTATCATCCGTCGCCTCCTGCGTGAGGCATCTTAGGCACTGTCTTTGGTTTTGTTAACATAATATGTTCAATACTCAAATCCTTTTTGAAGATAAAAAAAAAAAAAAGACTAATTTAAGGAAACAATTCAGAGGGAGTTAAACCCAAATGAGGTACTAGAAATATATGTAAAAGTAGAGAACACACGATGTGTTCCTTCAAGGTACAGCATTAAAGGGGTTGTCTCACTTCCATCACATTATATACTGCTCGTTTCCATGGTTACGACAATCTTGCACTCTATCAGCAGAGGTCGTGCAAAAAGCGCCGGCCTATTTGGTGCCTGGGACCGTGAGAGTGCACCTACTGTAGGCTAGTGCTTTTTCCTATAGTGTGCAAGCACGACCACCACTGCTGGATTGCAGGGTGGTCGTAACCATGGAAATGGCAGTGTATAATGTGACGGAAAAATGAATCCAGCCAACAAAGGAGGCAATATGGACAATCACAATACATTAGTAAGTGGCTTGTATTAACCTTGTCTACATGATAAATGCCATTAGCTGGAATGAGACAAACCCTTACTACCAGGTCGACCACCGTAAGGCCCCATGCAGACTACCGTATTTCACGGCCCGTATCGGGCCGTGAAAACCCAGTCTGTGCTGCCCCAGAGGACGGGAGCGCACGGAGTCATTGGTTGCTATGACGCCGTGCGCTTCCTGAGGCCGCCGCCGTACAGTGAAACACTGTACACGCTACAATACGGGCCGTGAAATACGGTAGTCTGCATGGGGCCTAAGGGCTCATCATACGACTGTATTTTTTAGCTGTGTGCTATCTGTACACCTTTTGCAGATAGCACACTGACCCATTCATTGCTATGGGGCCATGCACACATATGTATTTTTTTCAGATCTGTGTGGCAGTTCCGCAAATGATAGAACATAAGCTATTCTTGTCAGTATGGCAATCCAGAATAGCCATTTCTATTGATGGGCATGAGAAAAATGCAGCAGGCACAGATCGGTTGTTTGCGGACTGAATTACAGCCATTTGCATAGAGTCTATATTGAAAAGACTAAGTCAAAATCATAACTCTATGTAACTTATTAGAGCCCCCAAAATGTCAACCGAAAACAAGAAAAAATAAATAATTTTCGTTTTTGTTTTTTCCTCCCCACCTTCCAAGAGCCACAACATTTTTAATGCAATGCTGTTCTGACAGCAATATATTTTCTGCCTAAAGAGCTGTGTGAAGGCTCATTTTGTTTTGCGGGACGAATTGTAGTTATTATTGGGGTACATATGACTTTTTGACTACATTAAATTTTGGGGGGCAGTAACATGACCAAAAAACAGCAAACTGCTACTTTTATTTTTTTTTTCTATTACAGCTTTTACTGCACATGATAAATATTGGACTATTTTTTTACTTTTTAGTCCCCTTAGGGGACTAGAATATGTGATCTTCTGATCACTTGTGCCATAGACTGCAATAGAATACTATTGCAAACTATGGAATTTTCACTGGCTGCTTGACAAGCTGTGCCTCAGGCATTGCTTTACAGGCAGCTCGCTATGACAACGCTTGGAGCCTTCACAAGGCCTCAGTCTGCCATAGCAACCAATCAGTGCCCAGCAATTTCACTGCAGGGGCTCTGATTGGAAGACAGAAAGAGCCCCCTTAATCTGTCTAACCCTGAGGTGTTAAGAGACCTGGATCGTTATAGGTCATCTGGTTATGACAGTGCTGACAACCTACATAAAGCCCCAGGCAGTCACGGCAACTGATTAGAGCCCCGGGAGTTTGTTGCCTGGCTCGGATTGAAAGGCAAAGGAAGCTCCCTCCATCTGTCTAACCCTACAGATGCAGTTGGTTTCTACTGACCGCAGCATGTGAGGGGTTAAAAAACCTGGATCCTTGTCATCTCCAAACCGGGTTACTACCAGCAGGCATCTGGTGTGTTATACAGCCAACACCCGCTGCATATGGAGTCATCTCAGCACATGGGCCTCCCCCATACAACCCCTGACGTACAGTTACGTCATGGTGAGTTAAAGGAGTATTCCCATCTGAGACAATGGTGGCATATTGCTAGGATATATCCCCCATTGTCTGAAAGGTGCAGGTCCCACCTCTGGGACCCACACCTATATTGAGAACAGAGCAGAGAAGGTGGTAGCTGAAGGACTCCAGGTTTCACCTGGGCCAGCCACCACCAAGCGCTCTCCCCATAGCAGTGAATGGGAGCGCACTGCACATGTGCGGCCACTGCTCCCATTCATTTCTGTGGGGCTGAGCGCTCGTCTATTTTCCGCGGCCCTATAGAAAAGAATGCAGGGCAGCTGCGCATGTGCAGTGTGCCCTCCACTGATTTCAGGGCTCCGTTCTCATTGTAGGTGCAGGTCCCAGAGGTAGGAGCCGCACCTATCAGACAATGGGGGCATATACTAGTGATATGCCCCCACTGTCTGAGATGGGACAACCCCTTTAAGGGATTACACAGATAATGTCCTTTTATATTCTAGCCAGAGAGCTGCTGGAAGGACATGTAGTACCTCAGTGTACTATAGAGAGGCACTACTAGACAGCCAGCCCCATTAAATGTGGTTACATTGGTCTAGGAAACAGCATGTGAGGGAGCTCATCCAGTGCCCTCAGTAAACATGGAGGAGAGCGGGGGAGCCTGGAAACCTGCAAGCATCAGGGGGCGGGGCTGAGCTGCCAGTCCATGAGGAAATGGAGGACAAAGCGTCATTTGTGAGGTAACGTTACTGTGTGAAGTAATTTGACAAAATCTGACAGGAAAACTGATGGAAAGGGGGGAATTCAGATTAATAATCTCTTATGAACAGGGTTATCCAGCTTTTCTGACATCTCTCAGCATGTCAACCCGTGTGCCAGGATAAGAAATAAGCACATAAGGGAGAATTTATCAAAACTGGTGTAAAAGAAAAATGGCTTAGTTGCCCATAGCAACCACCATTGCCCTCTTATCCTGTGGATAGGGGATAATTTTATGTAATTGTAACACCCCTTTAACCCCTTGAGGACAGAGCCCATTTTGGCCTTAATGTCTGGGCCAAATTTTTGAATTCTGACATGTGTCACTTTATGTGGTAATAACTTTGGAACGCTTTTACTTATCCAGGCCATTCTGAGATTGTTTTCTCGTGACACATTGTACTTCATGACAGTCATAAATTTGAGTCAATATATTTCACCCTTATTTATGAAAAAATCCCAAATTTACCAAAAATTCGGAAAAATTCCCAAATTTCCAAATTTCAATTTCTCTACTTTCAAAATACACCGTAATACCTCCAAAAATACTTATTATTTTACATTCCCCATATGTCTACTTTATGTTGGCATCATTTTGTAAACGTCATTTTACTTTTTAGGACGTTAGGAGGCTTAAAAGTTTAAAAGCCATTTTTCAAATTTTCACAAAATTTTCCAAAACCATTTTTTTTTAGCACCAATGCAGATATAAAGTGATTTTGAGGGGCTTACATAATGAAACCCACCATAAATGACCCCATTTTAGAAACTACACCCCTCAAATTATAAAAAACTGCTGTTACAAACTTTGTTAACCCTTGAGGTGTTCCACAAGAATTAATGGAAAATGGAGGTGAAATTTCAAAATTTCACTTTTTTCGTAGATTATTCATGTTAATATTTTTTTTCTTGCAACATAGCAAGGGTTAACAGCAAACTAAACCTCAATTTACATTGCTCTGATTCTGCAGTTTACAGAAATACCCCATATGTGGTGGTAAACGTCTCTATGGGTTTGTGGCAGTGGTCAGAAGGAAAGGAGCGCCATACGGATTTTGGAGGCAAAATTTGCTAGAATAGTTTTTAGGCACCATTTTGTAATTGAGAGACCCTGACGCACCCCTACAGTGGAAACCCTCATAAAGTGACCCCATTTTTGAAACTACACCCTACAAAGAATATATTAAGGGGGGTACTGGCCACTTTGACCCCCTAAGCATTTTACGGAATTTGGAAACACTTGGCCGTGAAAATGAAAAATTTTTTCTTCCAATAAAATGTTGCTTTAGCCCCAATTTTTTTTATTTGCATAAGGGGTAACAGGAGAAAAGCCCCCCCATAATTTGTTACCCATTTTCTCCTGAATACGGCAACACCCCATATGTGGTGGTAAACTGCTGTGGGGGTACATGGCAGGACTCAGAACAGAAGGAGCGCCATATGGATTTTACAACACAGATTTTGATGGAGTGGTTTGCGGGAGCCATTGATTTTTATTTTTTTGAGCTATTGTCTTATGTGGGGGCTCATTTTTGCAGGATGAGGTGAGGTTTTCATTGGTACCATTTTGGGGTAAATACGCCTTTTTGATCGCCTGCTATTACACTTTTTGTGAGGGAAGAGGGAAAAAAATGGCTATTTTGGCATAGTTTTTTTAAAAAATTTTTTACAGCATTCGCCTGGGGGGCCATCTCATGTAATATTTTTATAGAGCAGGTTGTTACGGACGCAGCGATACCCAATATGTCCAACTTTTTTATTGTTGGAAAGTTTTACACATTAGATGCATTTTTGAACAGAATAAAATATTTTTTTTGTGTTGCCATTTTCAGAGAGCCATATTTTTTTCAGTTTTCGGGCGATTGTCTCAGGTAGGGTACAGTTTTTGCGGGACAAGATGACGGTTGAATTGATACCATTTTGGGGTAAATATGCCTTTTTGATCGCCTGCTATTACACTTTTTGTGAGGGAAGAGGGAAAAAAATGGCTATTTTGGCATAGTTTTTAAAAAAATTTTTTACAGCATTCGCCTGGGGGGCCATCTCATGTAATATTTTTATAGAGCAGGTTGTTACGGACGCAGCGATACCCAATATGTCCAACTTTTTTATTGTTGGAAAGTTTTACACCTTAGATGCATTTTTGAACAGAATAAAATATTTTTTTTGTGTTGCCATTTTCAGAGAGCCATATTTTTTTCAGTTTTCGGGCGATTGTCTCAGGTAGGGTACAGTTTTTGCGGGACAAGATGACGGTTGAATTGATACCATTTTGGGGTAAATATGCCTTTTTGATCGCCTGCTATTACACTTTTTGTGAGGGAAGAGGGAAAAAATGGCTATTTTGGCATAGTTTTTTTAAAAATTTTTTACAGCATTCGCCTGGGGGGGCCATCTCATGTAATATTTTTATAGAGCAGGTTGTTACGGACGCAGCGATACCCAATATGTCCAACTTTTTTATTGTTGGAAAGTTTTACACATTAGATGCATTTTTGAACAGAATAAAATATTTTTTTTGTGTTGCCATTTTCAGAGAGCCATATTTTTTTCAGTTTTCGGGCGATTGTCTCAGGTAGGGTACAGTTTTTGCGGGACAAGATGACGGTTGAATTGATACCATTTTGGGGTAAATATGCCTTTTTGATCGCCTGCTATTACACTTTTTGTGAGGGAAGAGGGAAAAAAATGGCTATTTTGGCATAGTTTTTAAAAAGATTTTTTTACAGCATTCGCCTGGGGGGCCATCTCATGTAATATTTTTATAGAGCAGGTTGTTACGGACGCAGCGATACCCAATATGTCCAACTTTTTTATTGTTGGAAAGTTTTACACCTTAGATGCATTTTTGAACAGAATAAAATATTTTTTTTGTGTTGCCATTTTCAGAGAGCCATATTTTTTTCAGTTTTCAGGCGATTGTCTCAGGTAGGGTACAGTTTTTGCGGGACAAGATGACGGTTGAATTGATACCATTTTGGGGTAATTACGCCTTTTTGATCGCCTGCTATTACACTTTTTGTGAGGGAAGAGGGGAAAAAATGGCTATTTTTGGCATAGTTTTTTTAAAAAATTTTTTACAGCATTCGCCTGGGGGGCCATCTCATGTAATATTTTTATAGAGCAGGTTGTTACGGATGTGGCGATACCTAACATGTTCATGTATTGTGTGTTTTTTTTATTTTTAATCAATTTTTTTAACTTTTTTTTTTAACTTTTTTTTTAAAACTTTTTTTTTTCCACTTTCTGGACTCAGATCCACTTGGTTCTTCAAGAACCAGTGGGTCTGGTATTTTACAATACACTGCAGTACACTGTATAGTGTACTGCAGTGTATTTTCTTATAGCCTGTTCAAGCTCCTGCCTTTAGCATAGTTTTTTTTAAAAATTTTTTACAGCATTCGCCTGGGGGGCCATCTCATGTAATATTTTTATAGAGCAGGTTGTTACGGACGCAGCGATACCCAATATGTCCAACTTTTTTATTGTTGGAAAGTTTTACACATTAGATGCATTTTTGAACAGAATAAAATATTTTTTTTGTGTTGCCATTTTCAGAGAGCCATATTTTTTTCAGTTTTCGGGCGATTGTCTCAGGTAGGGTACAGTTTTTGCGGGACAAGATGACGGTTGAATTGATACCATTTTGGGGTAAATATGCCTTTTTGATCGCCTGCTATTACACTTTTTGTGAGGGAAGAGGGAAAAAAATGGCTATTTTGGCATAGTTTTTAAAAAAATTTTTTACAGCATTCGCCTGGGGGGCCATCTCATGTAATATTTTTATAGAGCAGGTTGTTACGGACGCAGCGATACCCAATATGTCCAACTTTTTTATTGTTGGAAAGTTTTACACCTTAGATGCATTTTTGAACAGAATAAAATATTTTTTTTGTGTTGCCATTTTCAGAGAGCCATATTTTTTTCAGTTTTCGGGCGATTGTCTCAGGTAGGGTACAGTTTTTGCGGGACAAGATGACGGTTGAATTGATACCATTTTGGGGTAAATATGCCTTTTTGATCGCCTGCTATTACACTTTTTGTGAGGGAAGAGGGAAAAAAATGGCTATTTTGGCATAGTTTTTTTAAAAATTTTTTTACAGCATTCGCCTGGGGGGGCCATCTCATGTAATATTTTTATAGAGCAGGTTGTTACGGACGCAGCGATACCCAATATGTCCAACTTTTTATTGTTGGAAAGTTTTACACATTAGATGCATTTTTGAACAGAATAAAATATTTTTTTTGTGTTGCCATTTTCAGAGAGCCATATTTTTTTCAGTTTTCGGGCGATTGTCTCAGGTAGGGTACAGTTTTTGCGGGACAAGATGACGGTTGAATTGATACCATTTTGGGGTAAATATGCCTTTTTGATCGCCTGCTATTACACTTTTTGTGAGGGAAGAGGGAAAAAAATGGCTATTTTGGCATAGTTTTTAAAAAGATTTTTTTACAGCATTCGCCTGGGGGGCCATCTCATGTAATATTTTTATAGAGCAGGTTGTTACGGACGCAGCGATACCCAATATGTCCAACTTTTTTATTGTTGGAAAGTTTTACACCTTAGATGCATTTTTGAACAGAATAAAATATTTTTTTGTGTTGCCATTTTCCAGAGAGCCATATTTTTTCAGTTTTCAGGCGATTGTCTCAGGTAGGGTACAGTTTTTGCGGGACAAGATGACGGTTGAATTGATACCATTTTGGGGTAATTACGCCTTTTTGATCGCCTGCTATTACACTTTTTGTGAGGGAAGAGGGGAAAAAAATGGCTATTTTGGCATAGTTTTTTTAAAAAATTTTTTACAGCATTCGCCTGGGGGGCCATCTCATGTAATATTTTTATAGAGCAGGTTGTTACGGATGTGGCGATACCTAACATGTTCATGTATTGTGTGTTTTTTTTATTTTAATCAATTTTTTTAACTTTTTTTTTTAACTTTTTTTTTAAAACTTTTTTTTTTCCACTTTCTGGACTCAGATCCACTTGGTTCTTCAAGAACCAGTGGGTCTGGTATTTTACAATACACTGCAGTACACTGTATAGTGTACTGCAGTGTATTTTCTTATAGCCTGTTCAAGCTCCTGCCTTTAGCAGGAGCTTGAACAGGCTTTCATGGCAAGCCAGACGAAAGCGTCTGGTTGCCATGGTAACCATCGGGACGCTGCCACAGCAGAGCAGCGTCCCGATGGAAGGGAGAGGGAGCTTCCTCCTCTCATCTGCCCACACCATCGGCGCTGCCAGCGCACCGCAGCGCCGATGGGAGAGGGAGGGAGCGCTCCCTCCCTGTTAACCCCTTCCATACAGCGGTCCCTACGGACCGCGGCATGGAAGGGGTTAAACTGCTGACATCGGTGCCAGCACCGATGTCAGCAGTTTCAAGCAGAGTATCAGCTGTATGCTGATACTCTGCTTGAATAACTCTCGGCCATTCAGAAAATTATTGCGGGCGGCACTCGCGGCAGCCGCCCGCACATTGGAAGTCTCCCCCCCGCCGCCCATCTGCCCACCCATCTGCCCACCCATCTGCCCACAGCCAATCAGGGGGCGGGGGGGACACCCTGACCCCCCCCTAACCCCTGACACTCGGCGGGGATTCGCTAGAATAGCGCTATCCCCGCCGAGTACACGGAGCCTGCTGTGAATGGCTGGTCTGAATAGACCAGCCATTCACAGCGATCGCCATTATGGGGGGTGCACGGCACCCCCCGAGGCCTTCACTATGGATGGCTGGCTGTGTCTAACAGCCGCCATCAAAGCATGTTAACCCCGCTGCACTGAGCAGCGGGGGTTAACATGCATGACGTACCGGTACGCCCTGTTGCGCTAAGTACCTAGCGCCCATGACGTACCGGTACGTCCATTGTCGCCAAGGGGTTAAGGGGTTATCCAAAAACAACTTTCGACAGATCAGATAGAAAACACTCTGACTGGGTCCACATGTGGCAAAATCTCACCACAAATTCACAGCAAAGCATACATGTGTTATACATGGACTTTACTGCAGATGGCGCTGCAGATTTACCTCAGGTTTCACCTTATAGATATAGATATATATATATATATATATATATAATCCCTATACACTGATTATTTTGTCTAAACTCACAGTTCTTATAGTAAAAAGAGACTATAAAGGCTTGTTCTTTACCAAGAGTCAACAATCTGTAACTGGACAACCCGGCTGCTGTACAACTATAACTCCCAGCGTGCGTCGATAGCCACAGGCTCCCAGGCACATTATAGCTGGGAGAGCTAACTAGTAAGGTAAGCATATGGCGCCCTCTTGTGTTTGCTTTAGAGAAATGTTAGAACAGGTTCACAGTTTAGTTTTAGCAAATTCAAAAATATCCACACAAAAATATTAGGGTGCAGGTGAGACAAAAGTGAAATGGCAATGCGATGTCTTACATTACGGCATCGCTGAAAAATACATGGTGCTGTTTTTTTAATGGCATGATTGGCAATGGCATGATTCAATGGCAGATTCAGCCCAAAGATCGGGCATGCTGCTGCTTTTTTTTTTTTTTTTTTTTTTTTTTTTTCACGTGTACAAGTTCTGCTTCCCAATGAAATGAATGGGAGGCTGTTTTGAGGTAGAAACGCTCCAAAATCAGTGCCAAAAAACTGTGTGTGAACTGACCCTAAGGGTACATGCAAGTTTTCTGATGCAGTTTTTAAAGGGTTTCTGTCATCAGAATTTAGCATAGTAAACCGAGTGTCATTTGCAATGTGCAAATGACACCTGATGACAGATCTGTTTGTTTTATACTTTTCTGTAAAGTTGTTTGTGAGAAAACTCCGTTTTTAAAATATGTAAATTAGCTCCCCTAGGTGCAGTAGGCGTGAACCCTGCACCTAGTAGCGGCCGTAATTCCTCCTCTTACCCCTCCTCCGTAGCGGTGATTGACAGGGCCAGGCAGCCAGCTCTTTCGGCTCCCGGCCCTGTCCGAGTTCGAAATCCCGCGCCTGCGCACTGCGATAAACAATCCAGGGATCCAGCGACGGACGTCCGATCACAAGCTCGCTTCTCCTGGAACTGCCGGCTCTCCTTCGCTTCCGGGTGTACGCTGACGTAATCCACGCATGCGCATTGATGAAGCCGGGACCCGGGCGGCCGCCGGCTCTCAACGCACGTGCGCAGATTGTTTATCGCAGTGCGCAGGCGCGGGATTTCCAACTCGGACAGGGACGGGAGCCGAAAGAGCTGGCTGCCTGGCCCTGTCAATCACCGCTACGGAGGAGGGGTAAGAGGAGGAATTACGGCCGCTACTAGGTGCAGGGTTCACGCCTACTGCACCTAGGGGAGCTAATTTACATATTTTAAAAACGGAGTTTTCTCACAAACAACTTTACAGAAAAGTATAAAACAAACAGATCTGTCATCAGGTGTCATTTGCACATTGCAAATGACACTCGGTTTACCATGGTAAATTCTGATGACAGAAACCCTTTAAGCCAAAATCAGATGTGGCTCATAAAAGGAGATTATATATTAGGGTGGGTTCGCACTGTTGACAGGGCTTTTTTTTTCTCGTCCTGCATAATGGAAACCAGACGGATCCGTTATGCTGCCCATAGACGGATCAAAACGGAACGCCTCTTAAAGGAAGTCTGTCACCACTATATGACCTTACAGCGCTTACATTATTCTCTAGCACACCTATGCATGAATGTAATGGACCTTTGTTATTTTCTTTAGACTTAAAAAATGTATTTTAATCCATATGCAAATGAGCACTCGCAAGTGCCCAGGGGCGGTGTTCAGTGTGCAGGAGCCCAGGCTGCTCTGCCTTATTTTCCTTCCCAGCCTTTCCTCTCCAGCCAATTCAATTGCCCGCCCTCCTATTCCCTTGCGTCATCCCTAGGTCCGGCCGAGATCCCGCACCTGTACACTGCTTCACCGGGCCGGGGCATGTGCCATGTGATGCCCATTGTGGACATGTCATTGCTACAACCAGTGCGCATGCTCCGGGCCGGCGAAGCCCGGTGTAGTGCTCTTTTAGGACACCTGCCAATTTCTTTCCCTTTATGCAACCGTATTTTTTTGTCAACATCCGATTCATTCACTTTAATGGGGACGCAAAAGATACAGACAGCACACCGTGTGCTGTCCGCATCTATATGCCCGTTCTGTGGGACCTGATATACGGACAAGGATAGGACTGTTCTGTAAAATGTGGAACGCATGCAGCCAGTAACCGTGTTTTGCAGATTCACAATTTGGGGACCGCAAAACAGGCTAAAGGTTGTGTGCATGAACCTTTAAGGCCATTCAGGGTAAATGGAACTGATTTGCAGTCATGGAAATTTCCGCAACAAAATCTGCAGAGTATGTCTCCGGGTCCGTGCAGCCACGCCACAAAAGATAGGACATGTCCAATCTTTGGTCACAACATGCTGATTGTAGACCTATTGAAGTCAAGGGGTCCGCACCGCGATGCCGCATGCATATGGCCGATGTCTGCGATTTGCAGATCTGTGGTTTGCGGTTCGCAAAACAGACATCGTTGTGTGCACGGAGCTGGAGGAGAAGAAGCAGCTTGGCAGTGGTAATGGGCTCTATAGATGGCCAAATATGATATTTCTGGTCTTGTTTACATCAGGGAGGAGACCTGACGTGGTTTACAAGTTTATTCCCATTGGATCATACATTTTTTTTACAATTTTAAGTAATTATCCTAAAAGAAAATAATGTTAACATGAAGTGTGTGGTCTTTGATCTTCTAGGCTGGCAGTACTTTTTATTTATTTCGGTATTACAGTATATAGCGACTGCATGGCAAAGTAGGTTGAGATAACGCCAGATGTTAGTGGATTTTCTTCTCTTTAGAAAGAAAAAAAAACAGCAATCTTTTGGAAAGTAAGGATTAACTATGCTAAGCGGAAACAGATAATCAAAAATTAAGAACTTGTTTTCTTTTTTTTTTTTTTTAATTTTACCAAATTCACTTTTTATGAAGTGAGAATTGCACATATGTAACAGAAGAGCTGATCCCTGTACATATCAAAGTATACCAGTGGTCACCGTATAATTAGTTGTAGAAACAAGAAAAGGCATCAAATAGGGACAAAAATACAGCTCAACAAAATGTTCCTAATAATGATCGGCGTTTGTAACACCCAGTTGGACTCTACTGCCGATGGTTGGCAATTTATTTGTAAACTTCTAGTAGTAATAATAGAGGAATCAAATATAAGAGAGTTGCAGGATACAGTACCAGATTCAGGGAGAAAGGGCCTGCTTCCCTCCCCTCTCACTGCCTGGCTCAGGTTGATCGACAGATTTCTTCCTATTTATGTATAGTGTATGTATATATATACAGTGCCTACAAGTAGTATTCAACCCCCTGCAGATTTAGCTGGTTTGATAAGATGCAAATAAGTTAGAGCCTTCAAACTTCAAACAAGAGCAGGATTTATTAACAGATGCATAAATCTTACAAACCAAAAAGTTATGTTGCTCAGTTAAATTTTAATAAATTTTAAACATAAAAGTGTGGGTCAATTATTATTCAACCCCTAGGTTTAATATTTTGTGGAATAACCCTTGTTTGCAATTACAGCTAATAATCGTCTTTTATAAGACCTGATCAGGCCGGCACAGGTCTCTGGAGTTATCTTGGCCCACTCCTCCATGCAGATCTTCTCCAAGTTATCTAGGTTCTTTGGGTGTCTCATGTGGACTTTAATCTTGAGCTCCTTCCACAGGTTTTCAATTGGGTTAAGGTCAGGAGACTGACTAGGCCACTGCAACACCTTGATTTTTTCCCTCTTGAACCAGGCCTTAGTTTTCTTGGCTGTGTGCTTTGGGTCGTTGTCTTGTTGGAAGATGAAATGACGACCCATCTTAAGATCCTTGATGGAGGAGCGGAGGTTCTTGGCCAAAATCTCCAGGTAGGCTGTGCTATCCACCTTCCCATGGATGCGGACCAGATGGCCAGGCCCCTTGGCTGAGAAGCAGCCCCACAGCATGATGCTGCCACCACCATGCTTGACTGTAGGGATGGTATTCTTGGGGTCGTATGCAGTGCCATCCAGTCTCCAAACGTCACGTGTGTGGTTGGCACCAAAGATCTCGATCTTGGTCTCATCAGACCAGAGAACCTTGAACCAGTCTGTCTCAGAGTCCTCCAAGTGATCATGAGCAAACTGTAAACGAGCCTTGACATGACGCTTTGAAAGTAAAGGTACCTTACGGGCTCGTCTGGAACGGAGACCATTGCGGTGGAGTACGTTACTTATGGTATTGACTGAAACCAATGTCCCCACTGCCATGAGATCTTCCCGGAGCTCCTTCCTTGTTGTCCTCGGGTTAGCCTTGACTCTTCGGACAAGCCTGGCCTCGGCACGGGAGGAAACTTTCAAAGGCTGTCCAGGCCGTGGAAGGCTAACAGTAGTTCCATAAGCCTTCCACTTCCGGATGATGCTGATGATCCCAACAGTGGAGACAGGTAGACCCAACTCCTTGGAAAGGGTTTTGTACCCCTTGCCAGCCTTGTGACCCTCCACGATCTTGTCTCTGATGGCCTTGGAATGCTCCTTTTGTCTTTCCCATGTTGACCATGTATGAGTGCTGTTCACAAGTTTGGGGAGGGTCTTAAATAGTCAGAAAAGGCTGGAAAAACAGATAATTAATCCAAACATGTGAAGCTCATTGTTCTTTGTGCCTGAACTACTTCTTAATACTTTAGGGGAACCAAACAGAATTCTGGTGGTTTGAGGGGTTGAATAATAATTGACCCACACTTTTATGTTTAAAATGTATTAAAATTTAACTGAGCAACATAACTTTTTGGTTTGTAAGATTTATGCATCTGTTAATAAATCCTGCTCTTGTTTGAAGTTTGAAGGCTCTAACTTATTTGCATCTTATCAAACCAGCTAAATCTGCAGGGGGTTGAATACTACTTGTAGGCACTGTATATATATAGCGATCTGTCAATCAAGTTAAGTCAGAAGAGAAAGCTGGGGTGGAGCTGCTCAGTGGACACTTCTTGCTCAGCCAGACTCCTCAAACTAGAACCATCCCTTATACAAAAAAAAGTTGAGAGAATTGCATCAATAGCTTAATACTTTCAAGACCAGTGCCTTCAATTGCCTGCATTTCTACTTTTTTTTTCCCACACAGATAGGCAGGGCCGGGACGAAGTATTTTGGTGCCCTAGGCAGAGTAGGCAAAACCTCTCTTTACCCAAATCAATTCACACTGACCCTACTTTCTAATAAAGAGATTTAAACACATTTTATAAGAAGCACCCAGGGGTATACCCAGTGTAAATCTAGTGACTCACAGGTGATGTCTCCAGGGATTTCATTTGTTCAATTTCTTTTTCTCTTCCGTCTGGTCCAGACCATCACACGCAGACGTCTTTGGCCAGAGGTGGACTACCCCCTCTGCTATATAAAAAGGATACCAGGATTGATAAATGGCACACTGTAGATGGAGCCTGTTACAGATTTTACATTAGGGCCCAGGAGATTAGGTTACACCTATGACTTGACTCATTGCTTCTGCAGTCAATCACCACCCTCTATAGCAAAGAACCCCCTTATCCAGCTGCCCCTTTAACATTTCCATTGTAGCTTCCACCAATACCGTGTCTGCTGCTGCCCCGTGTGCCCACATTACTGTACTGATAGTAAAACTCACCTCTCCAGCTCCAGACAGCTCAGTCACTCTGCAGTTTGGCTCTTCTTGCCACTCTGCACTGTGACATGATGTCTGCACAGGGTCACGTCAGAGGACACGTCTACGTGCATTATGACCCGACTCTGTACTAAGTCAGGACACGTGCGGCTGCTGGAAGAAGAGCAGGGAGAGGTGAGTGACAGCAGTAATATACCCACCTCTCCCTGGCTCGCAGCTCCTGTGCACTAATGAGCGCTTCAATAATGCAAGTGCTCATTAGTAACAATTAGAAAGTGTTTTTATTTTTGTTTACTGTCATAATGGCCACCTCATGGCTTCATACATGCAAACAGTCCCGATTTTGCTTGGAGAATCACACTGTAAGCAATTCACTAAGAATGGATCATATGAAATTCTTGTCATTCACCAGAATCGGGCTGACACTGGCAGAAAGCTAAGCACCGTGATTTGCCAATAATGAGGTTTCCCGGGAATACTGTGGTTTGTAACCGATATGCTCATGGAGTTGCGTACTTCATGTACATTTTTTTTTTTTTTTTTTACTCTCCTGTCCCGTTCTCACTATGTACACAAATTCCTCTGGTTTCCATCCTGTATGTAGCACTTCCTGTTCCTGTATTGAACCAAATCCCTGATGCACCCACCTCTTCTTTTTCTGCCTCTGCTACTGCACCACTAGGGTGACCAGACGTCCGGTTTTCTGGCTCCCTGTCCTCTGTCCGGCACAAGGCCTGGACGGATGCAGGGATGTCCTCCTTTTTAGTAGCTCATGCTCAGACAGTAGACATCTCTGTCAATCAAGGGGAAGAGGGGAAGCTGCCGGAGCTGTGGGTTAGTGACAATATGGTGCTCCGAGGGCTCAGGCCAGCCCCTCACTGCCTCAATTACCGCATTTGGGAATGGCACCGCATAGAACCATAAATAAGGCATTGTTTAAATCAGCAGGATCAACCCTACCATGCGTTATGCTTGGTTTAACAGGGTTGATCCTGTTGACACATACATGCTCTTTAACACCGGAATCATGGTTTTCGTTATTGATGGTGCCGTGACAACTTTATAGAGGTTGTGCAGGGGTTTTATATTCATGACCTATCCTCAGGATAGGTCATCAACATTAGATTGGTGGGGGCGAGCGCTGCTTCCTCTTCATTTGTCTCCCTTGCAGCAGTGGTGTAGTGTAATTACTAGAGATGAGCGAACGTGCTCGTAACGAGCACTGTACCGCTCGGCTCCCCTGCGCTCGCATATGCGCAGGCAGCCGCTTCCGTCCTCCTCACCCGATGGAAGCGTCTGCCTGCGCCCTTGCGAGCGCAGGGGAGCCGAGCGGTACAGTGCTCGTTACGAGCACGTTCGCTCATCTCTAGTAATTACAAGTACTCAAATGAATGGAGTAAGTATACTTGCTTCCGATATGACGGGCAGTATAATGAAGAGGAAGGAGTGCTTGCTCCTCTTCAAACAGCTGATCAGCAAGGGACCTCTGCCAATCAGATATTGATGACCTATCCTGAGGATAGGGCATCAATATACAACTCCTGCACAACCCCTTTAACTGATCCAGTTAGAAATTGATTTTCAATGGATCAGTCAGGTTGCTTCATTTTATTGATGAGCACACGGTGCTCTGTAACCAGGCACCGCTCCAGACAGTGTGCTGGCCTGGTTACTGAAGCGCGGTGTCATACAAGTGACTGATAAATCCGCAGTGACCAGACACTGGACAGTGTATGGAGCTGTGCCTGGTTCTGATGAGCTGACTAGTGAGGGTGCACACCCCCATTGATCTGATATTGATGACCTACTCTAAGGATAGGTTATCAGCAGTAAAAAGTAATGGAGAACAAACTGAACACAAGACCAAGGAGCACAATCTGAAATTAGTTTTGGGGGCAGAAGCAACGTAAGAAAACATTACTGAAAGAGTAGTAGATACATTAATTTAAACCTGCTGGGATAAATAGACGGTACATCTATCCTAAGAGAAAAATAGAAAAAGAAATAAGACAGACTAGATGCAACCTGTGGTCTTTTTCTTATTGGTCATTGTAGAAATAAAACTAGGTGTTAAGATTAGAGTTGATCGAACATGCTCGTAACGAGCACTGTAGTGCTCGGATCCCCTGCGCTCGCATGCCCACAGGCATCCGGATCCGTCCTCACCTGACTGTAAGTCTATGGGGGCGGATCCGTTTGGTATGATACACGAGTGTGTCATACCAAATGGATCCGTCCCCACTGACTTACAGTCGGGTGAGGAGGACGGATCCGTTTGGTGTCACACACTAGTGTGTGATACCAAACGGATCCGTGCCCATTGAGTTACAGGCAGGTGAGGACGGATCCGGATGGCTGCGCAGCGCAGGGGATCCGAGCAGTACAGTGCTTGTTACAAGCACGTTCGATCAACTCTAGTTAAGATCTATCAATTTAAAAAAAAAAAAAAAAGTTATCCAAATGATTTTTTCAGCACTAGATGGCAGTACAAGGTAAAGGAAACTGGATCCCAGTAGGAGCATTTATATCAATGAATTCATGTCCACCACAACCACACATACTGCAGTAGCATTTAATAACATAAACCCACCTAGTGGGAAGTTAGATCCATTTTGCTTTCCCAGCAGCCTGTTTATATCCAGGCCCAGATGGAAATATGTAACAGGGATGCTGTACTGTGCCATAATGCTGTGCTTTCCTGTTAGTAATAATACACAAAGCCAGGTATACCTTATCCCACCGACGCCCAACCCAATGCAATCTACTGAAACAAGCTAAACCGGTCACATTCTTGGAAATGTTCATTTGCAACAAGAATTTTATAACTTGGTACATAAAACTGAAAACACATTCATTAGAGCTTAGAAATAACAGCTATAACTGTCAACTGAAAAATCAAAGTACATTTTATGCATTGTTATTAAGAAAATACTTTTCTGCCGTCATCCCTCTTTGTCTCTGTGGCCCTAGTTGCTAGCAGCACAGAAACTTCGCCTATCAAAGTGGACACTATCGACAAATACTATCACACTCCTATAGATGCCTGAAAAAAGGAAATGGAAAGGATATCAGAACTGAAGAAACTACTTATCATGCCAACCAAATACCTTTTAAAAAAGCAGCACAACAGCCAGGTTACAAAAACTATAACAAGTGACATAAAAGTAAAAGAACTCAGTAAAAACACAAATAGACACTGGGAAATGCAGGAGCAACCACTTAACCAATGGACTGTGTGTAACGCAGGAGGACTGGTCCTGTAGAGCGAGAGGTGCTCTTTGTAAGGTCAAGTGATGAGGAGGATCCTGAACAGGGAACCCCATCTATTAACTCAGAATTGGTACAAGAGAAGGTGCATGGTTTCAAGGCAACTAGTACAAGCATCAAATGGGGATCTTGCCCAGTCTGGACTCACAAAAGTATGTGAAGCAGAATTGTTAAAGGTGTTGTCCCAAAATTAAAGGAAACCTGTCATCTCAGAAACACCCCCTGAACTAGAGTAAGCGGTGTATAGTGTAAGTGATGCTGAATCCGAATATCTGAATATGTAAGTTTTATCTTCATACTCACTTCCATTCTGACGCTGTGCTCCCACAAACCTGCAGTAAAATGCATTGACAGGACTCTTCTTTGAGTCCTCTCCATTATGTGAGTGAGCACCGGAGTCCAGTGAGTGCATTAGAGTAGAAGATAAAACAGATTCAGCATCACTTACACTATACAACGATTACTCTAGTTCAGGGGGTGTTTCCTAGATGACAGGTTCCCTTTAAATGCCATTATATTTTCCACATTACTTTCATAATTTCCTTTACTTCATTATAATGGCACCCCCTGGTGTTCAAACTGTATAGTAATGTGCACCCCCTGCTACTGAGCAGAATTTGCAGGTCACACATGCGGAGTTCCTTCCTTCAATTGCCACCAGCCCGATCTTCTTTCAGAAACTGTGACAGATACAGTAAAAGAGATACAACAAAAAGGACACGCCCAATCTGTAACAGAAAGGACATGCCCCCTGGGCTGCCAGAATCTAACAGTGTAATTGGAGCAATGCATGAGGAGATATCGAAATCAATGTGAGGCTCGTTCTAGCTTTGTTAAAAAGAGATTGCCATCTACTATTTCTAACCATGGTTTTTTTTCTCCTGCAGAAATGTCCTATCCTTGTCCACAAAACAGACAAGAATAGAACATGTTCTATTTTTTATTTTATTTTATTTTTTGCAGGGCCAATTGAGATGAACAGGTCCGTATCCAATCCACAAAAAACGCAGATCGGATGTGGACAGAAAATACAGCCGTGTGCATGAGCCCTTAAACAATGTGGGAGCAAATACACATAGGTATATACTGTATAGTGCATGTACATAGCAATTACTGATCAAATTAGCAAGTAAGCGCCAGGTAGATATGAACAGCTGTACTGACAAATCAGATAGCAGCTGGCAGGGGTGGGCAACTTTAAAAAATTGTCTTTCCCCAGGAGTGGTCCTCAATCTCATAAAAGGTTAGTATTTTTACATATCTAGTATTCAGATTTTTACCGCCAGATTAGTGCAGAGCTTAGTGTTCTTACATCACATCACAGCTGGAGAAAAGTCCTCTGTTAAGTGAAGGCTTTTCTCTTTTGACAGACTATTTAACCCCTTATTTACCAGTCTCTTTTGGGCCGTAGTGACCAAACAAATTTTTTATCCTACTGGTTATTTTTTTTATTAAACTCTTTCTGGGGGAAATAAGAAAAAATGTTTTTGCATCGCCGCATCCCAAGACCCATTATTTTTTAGTTTTCTTTCTATGGAGCTGTGTGAGGGCTTGATTTTTGTGGAACGACTTGTACTTTTCATTGGTATCATTTTGGGGGTACATCACTCTTTTTGACAGCTTTTTATTTTTTGGTGGCAAACTAGCAAAAAAACCCCCCCCAGCAATTCTGGCATTTTTTATTCACCATACAGAATAAATAAGTTGATAATTGTGTAGTGCAGGTCATTTTGTAGGCGACAATACCAAATATGTTGTAGAGGGGATTATATTTTTGCAATTATTTCCAATTAAAAGCTTTTTTTTTTCAATGGAAAAAGGTTTTTTAACTTGGAATTATTTTTATGTAATAAAACTTTTCTTTTAAACCATTTATTAATCCCACAAGGGGACTTTAACAGGCAATCTCTTGATCGCTTCTATAATACATTGTACTGCTTATGCAGTATATTGTATTATACTGTCAGTGCTATACTGACAGACATCAGCAGGCTGCACCAGAGCAGCACAGCCTGTTAGACATACACTGCAGGCAGGACTGGGGATTCATTAGTGCTCAACTTGCGCTCTCTGGTAATGTATCACATTTCATCTGACCATGTGTTGGACAATCTGGGTTTGGTAGACGTGCATTCCATAAGATAATGGGGCTGTTTCTCAGGGCTTGGCTAGGCTTATTTCCAGTAAAGATTTAGGGCGCATGCACACAACTGTTTTTGTCTGCATCTGATCCGATGTTTTGCGGGTCGGATACAGACCGATTCACTTCAGTGGGGCCATGAAAGATGTGGTCAGCACACCGTGTGCTTTCAGTATCTGTATGTCCGTTATGTGGCATCAGCAAAATCATAGAACATGTCCTATTCTTGTCTACATTACGGACAAGAATAGGACTGTTTTATTATGGCCCTAACGTTCCGTTCTGCAAAATGTGGAACACACATGGCTGGTATCCGTGTTTTTTGTGTGGATGGGCCCTTCATGCTACAACATACAAAAATACATTTTAAACAATTGGATAGTTCCAACAGGCAACAGGTTAGAGGAAGTCTTTTTTCTGTCCTAGCATGACTGTGTCCCCGACCACAAAGAGAAATCCATGAGTGAGCTATATTTCAAAATGTGCCATCATTGACCAGATATAGTAAAACAAAAAGTACATATATGGGGTGCCACTCAAATTGTACCATGGTCACCATACCTGTATCCTGGGTGTACATAGAGAAGTAAGGGCCCCGTAGCAAGGATTAAACCAGGCCCCCCCACACAGGACAGAAGGGTTTCTACCTAAACCCTCTTCAATGACCCTTGGGCCATTTTCCCATTGCCTCATTTGCTAAAAGTTGTTCCTTTAGAGCAGAGATCTCAAACTCGTGGCCCTACAGCTGTTGTAAAACTACAACTTCCATCATGTCAGGAGAGCCTACAGCTATTGGGGTATGCTGGGAGTTGTAGTTTTGCAACAGCTGGAGGGCCACGAGTTTGAGATCCCTGCTTTAGAGGGTAGAGTCCTGACCAGTAGAAGAGGAGATAATCCCAACTAAGACTGGGCCCCCATCTTGCCCTGAGCCCCATAGCAGTTGCATAGTCTGCCACTATGGTAGTTATGCCCCTGCCTGTATCCATAGAATAAAAGTAACATCACACACAGTGAACATCACACATTTATAACACATTGGCAGAATAGTATAGCTGTTTTTGCCATTCAGCTGCATTTGTCCAAATCTCAACCACATCTCTCACTTTTGGAAACGAGTGTGCCAATTGTGAGCCAGACCTGTGTGTGTGTGTTTGAACATCCCATTCCTAAACCATGGGTAAAAATATGGGGATGGGTCTTTTTATGGCTTTTCTGAGCACAGGATTCAGAATTTTGCATTTTTTGCCTGTTCAGTAAAAAGAACATTTGTGGGGCAAGAAGGTCTGGCTCACAATTGGGATGGCCAAAACTCATTTAAAATGGATTGAGGTAAAATAGAAAACTGTTCTTGTGTCATACTTCTCTGATAGTATGAGGTCATATCTAGAAAGGCACTATCAATGCTGAACAGTATATAGCGGTTTTAGAACAACAGATGCTCCCATCAAGACATCTCTTTCAGGTAAGGCCTTGCATATTTCTGCAAGTCAATGCTAAACCACATACTGCATCCATCACAACAGCAGAGCTTCGCAGAAAAAGGGTCCGGGTGCTGAACTGGCCTGTCTGCAGTCCAGACCTTTCACCAATAGGAAATATTTGCCACATCATGAAATTAAAAATCTGCCAAAGAAGACCCAGAACTGTTGAGCAGCTAGAAGCCTACATCAGAAAAAACCCCAGCAATTGGTCTCTTCACTTCCCAGATGTTTATAGACTGTTGTTAAAAGAGAGGATGCTACACTATGGTAAGCAAGACTATCCCAATTTTTTTCGAGATACGTTGCTGCCATCAATGTCTAAATGAGTTATTTTTCATGAAATGGTAAAATGTCTCTCTTTCAATATCAGATATGTGTTAGGGCGGGTTCACACTTGGGTTAGGGCATTCTGTTATAGGTTCAGTTTATAATGGAATATAATGGAATTTATAAATGGAATGCAAAACTGAAGCCTTTAAGCGACACTCCATTTTGATCCATCATAACAGAAGTTTATGGGAAAGTATAACAGATCTGTCTGTTTTTGTTATGCAGGATGGAAAACAAAGTCCTGTCGAAAGGACATCTAAAAATGTAGACCACTATCTTCTGATCTATCTGCCCCTGAACTTTTTCATTGAAAGGATTACCTCCTGATTTAGGGTCAACTGGGAGGTGACTTTCGGAAGGAATCCAGGCATAGTTCTTAAGGACAGACAGTTCCAGAGGTCTCTAAAATGTGGATGTCTACATAATTGTGCTTGGATTTCACTTATGCAACGTGCAGAAACAATAGCAACTAAACAGACAGCTTTCCATGACAGCAATTGCAGGCTAATTTCCTCCAAAGGCTCAAATGGAGGAGAAGATAAGCTTTTGAGAACTAGTGACAAGTCCCATGATGCAGAAGGAGGATGTTTTAGAGGTTTGGACACCTTTACTGCTTTAAAAAAATCTCCTGACCAATGCACTATTTGAAAAAGTGTCATCAAGAGCAGAATTAATGGCTGGAAACTTTACTTTAAGGGTGTTATAATTGAGGCCTTTTGAAAGAATTGTAAAAGGCTAGGAAGAGTAGTAGGAGAACATTTTTTTCTATTACAGTATGATGAGAAGGTATTCCACACTCTGTCATACACCCTATTTGTGGAAGGTCTTCTTGACTGTCTTAGAGTCCAGGGTTGCCAACCGTCCAGAAATTTCTGGACAGTCCGTAAAAATAGCTGACTTTTTTCCTGTGTCCATGAAAAAAAATAGACATGTCCGTGATTTTTTTTGAGGCTGGTGTTTCTTGACTAAATTATTTTGGTTGTAATTATCATTTTATAGTCCACAGTAAACGCTGGTAATGAGTTCTTATCAGTATATTGAGCTCTAGACATGGATTACTTGTAATCTTTTTCATTCATTATGATTTTCTGAACTGTTCGTGATTTTGGGATAATTTGTCTAGAAAAAAAGAAAAATTCTGATTGGCAACCCTGTTAGAGTCTGAATGACCTCTCCGTAGAACCACTCACCTAATAGCCACCCCTTTTCAGGCCGTAAGGTGTAGCCGGGATGGGTTTGGGTGAAGAAATCCATCCTGTGACAGGGGATCCTTCCTGGGAGGAAGCTTCCAAAACAGACCTTGAGACAATGCCATTGGGAGATGGAACCAAGACCTCCTGGGCCAGAATGGAATTACTGCAATTACATTTGTCTTCTCTTGCTTGATTTTTTGAAGGACTCTGGGAATCAGAGTCAACGGGGGAAATATGTACAGGAATTTGTGTTTCCAGCTGAAAAGATAGAGCATCCAGGAATGGAGGATTGTTCTCCTTGTCCAGAGAGCAAAACACTGGAAGTTGATTTATCACCATCAAGTCTATTTGTGGGACTCACATCTTGTCTGTTATTTTGAAAACTCCTTTGTTGAGAGACCATTCTGAGTTTTGCACTGGGTTCCTGCTCAGCCAAAATGCCCTGTAATTGAGTGTCCCTTTGAGGTGTGTTGCTGAGATGTTCAACATCTATTTCTCTGCCCACTTCATCAGCTGGGCACACTCCCTGGAAAGAAGAGTACTTCTCGTTCCACCTTCCTCAATAGGAACATATGCCATGAATTCAGAGGTTGATTTCATAAGTGGAATATTTTTTACAATCTCCTTCCTAGCCACGCCATTTTTAAAATCCTCAGTTAGTTGGCTGAGACACACACACTGCGCCCTGGCTACTGGAACTGCAGCTAAAGAGGATTTCACAGAAAAGGCATCAGTGCCCTGTGCTCTTTTAACTAAATAGTTTTGAGGTCCATTGGATTTGTGCAGCTAGGTAGAGTTCTTAGTAGGGAACAGTGAATTTCTAGAAAGTTTAGCTACTGCCGAATTAACTTAAATAGAACTATGCGATCGACAAACTTGGAGCTGGCCCCTGAATTAGTTCTTTTTTAATTTTTTTTCCCCCAGTCTGTATCAAACTTTTCAGCACAGATGGTCAGGAAACATTTTCTCTTTCTTTACAGGGAAATAATATAAGGCTTCTTTTTTAGACATTCCTTCTATAGACTTATTACTCTCTAAAGTCTAGCTTTATCTCTACTGAATAAATCATACGTGACAGACACATATTTCTCTTCAGACACATATTTCTCCTCATACAATAGTTCCATAGAGGGTGAGGATGGCTGGTGTACATGATTTTTTTTCCACCCTTCTTTTCTTAGCTGTCTGAATTTGCAGGATCTCATCAAATTCCTCTGATAGCTTGGATTTAAACCAGGTAAAAAAAACTAGTCAGCCTTGTTACTGACACTGGAGGGATCTTGTGAGGGAGCACATTCCATAGACACAGGGGCGTAGCTAAAGGCTCATGGGCCCTGGTGTAAGAGTTCAGCTTGGGCCCCCCTTGCCTCGGTGCTTTGTGGCTATGGGCAGGGGAGCACATATCCTTTTAATTTCTGCCTCAGGCAGCACAAACAGCAACCCCCCCATGCCAATTTCTTGACCTAACCCCTTCCCTCCAGCCACTTTCCATAATACCGGTGTCTTCTTATGCACAAGGGTCTTTGGGCCCCCTCAGGCTCCTGGGCCCGGTAGCAACTGCTACCTCTGCACCCCCTATAGCTACGCCCCTGCATAGACACATAGCCATCACACTCATCAGGAAACGGATGGGAACAAGCTGAACACATCCTATGCCTGCTTTTCCTGCTCCTCTTTGTGCTGCCAGCCTTAGACATCTAAGACAGAATATATAACACATGTATCAGTGGCTGAATATAGTATTCACAAGCATAGAAGCCCACATCTCGGCACTTACTGTGACTTACTGCCTCGGCTTGCGCAGCATACAAGCACGCACGATCTGGCTTAAACCCAGAATATCTTGTGAGAGTACTGCTCTCGCTATGCGCCGGGAGTCTCTGCTCCAGTGTGTATTGGGCAGTACAGTAGGTACATATATTGAGCTCTGCAATGTTTGCATGCCATCCCGCACCACTCCCTGAAGCAGGCTCCCGCCAGACAAGGGAGAGGGCATCCAACTTAATTCTTCTGATCTTCATCCACAGAAGAAAAAAAATGTGTGTGCCTGTATGTTGTGACTTTTTATAAGAACATTGACCAATGTTTAACCCTTTCGCTACCAGTGCCGTACATTGCGGGAGTTCTTCTTTAATGAGAGCACTAAACTAGTTTCCTATGACCATTACATGGTACCCCACTCAGGGTGCAATGGCTCAAATGGATTCAGTAAGGTATAACTTGTACAGTAGTTTACAGTTACAGTCCCTCACAGAGGGCACAAACTTGATAGTTACGCACTGTAATAATGCACAGAACTTAGCAGTTAGCCACATGAAGCACAGAGCTTGGCATTATTAATAACAAGGGGTCTCTATATGTGGTTTGCTAGAGATGGTTTCCAACAGTAATGGGACAGTCTGTGTGCTGCAGATGGTTGTCACTGGTAATATCAATGACAGCAGTCTACAGCAGGTCCACAGCATAGGCAGCAGTTCAGATCTTTAAGTCACTACTCATCTCAGCCGACTCAACTCCAACCATGGATCCTCCTCAGTGCTATCGAGGGTCGGACAAGTGTGTGAATCTCCACATTACTGGGCCAAACTCAACTATCAGACTACAGCCTGCCAAAAGTTTTTTCTTTTACACACAAAAAAAAAACTGTAAAAAAAAAATGTTTTTCTGTCACCGCATTCCACGAGCCATAACATTTTTAATTTTCTGTTGACAGTTCGTATTTTTTGTATGACAATTTTTAGCTGTATTCCTTTTATTTTTTGGAAAGTGGAATGAATAAAAAAGCAAATGTGGAAATGATTTGTTTTATAAAATGTGTATAAATATATATATGCATATTTATTCTACATGATGTGGCTTATAGTCAGGTACTAATGCCTTTAACTATGTACCGGTACTTGTAACTAAATTTTTCTTTAATGGTCTTGTTTAATAAAAATGTGATTGTACCCGACCGTACATATACTGTTATCATTCTATTGTCCAATTGTCTACATGTAACTAAATATTCTAAGTTTCTCATGTGAAAGTGTTGATTAATTTACTAAGATGTGTAACTTCTAAAGATCTCCTAATGGTGCTGACCTTTAATGGTTAATTAGATGCAGGATAACGGCACAAGTGTTAAATAATAAATATGTTCATCTAAATATCATACACATTGCACTTCTCTCTTCTAGTTCTTTAATACATCAGTTGTTTAGTTTAAGACAAATACTGACATAAAAATGCTATGTGCGTAGATAATATATTTTACACATCCACGCTCCACTATTTTTTTGCAGACACATCATACCTAGATATTCTAGATAATTATTATTAAAGAGATGAATAAATATAGTCTCAGATACCACTGTAAACACTGTACACTCCTAGAATTGTTTAATCCTCTTTGGTTCTTTTTTAGGCTTTATTACGGAGTACAAGTAAAGCAGTTTCTTTAAAAATTCTTTTAAAGCATATCTACACTTCTGTTGACCATCTGGTGCGGTGCAACAGACATGTACACTGGGCAGAGAATATCGTGCATAAGTCGAATTCTAAGTAAATGGAACCATGCACAATACCCTCTGGGTGTGGTATAGTTGCACAAGCTACTGTATCGGCCAGGGTGCAGGAGCATCACATCCCACCAGATGGTCAGGTCATGTGGAAGAACAAAATCATACTGTAGGACACTTTAATTTTAGAGACAATAAGGCCCCTTTCACACGAGCGGGAGACTCGCATGTCTCCCACAACGCATCTACAGGGCTGGACTCGGCACGGACAGGGATCGCATATAATGCTATGCAATCCCTGTCAGTGCGGAGTCCAGCCCTGTAGATCCGTTGCGGGAGACATGCGAGTCTCCCACTCATGTGAAAGGGGCCTTAGGCTATACTAATACCAAGTAAACATATATCAATAATTATCTAAGGTAGTTTGTGGTTCAATGTTTGGTGGTTTAGGTTGGATAAAGTTAATGCATTGCACAGTTGTGATCAGATTGTCTCACACCAGTCATGCTCAGCATCCTGTTCTGCACCAAGTAAAACTCTCTATGATCAGGCAGGGCTTTTACGTTATAGGATTTTTTTTTTGTTGTGGTTTTGTGGTCCATGTTTAACATCATGTTGAGAAATAAAAGGATGCAAAAGCAAAGTATACTACGCTTTTCCATCTGGCAGAGTCCAGCAAAAAAGTTTAGAAATATATATATATATTTTTTTAGAGATGAGCGAATTATCCAAAATTCACTTCGCCAAATGTTCATCGAACTTTTCAAAAGATTCGTACCTTATACGAATCTATTCGGCAAAGCTGCGTACAAATCATACGTTATTATGTGGTTGTTTTGCAAACATTCGCTCACTAACAACGAACGTACAGTTTTTTAAAGGTACGCAACTTATGTGAACACGTACGCATGAGCGTACAAATTGCGTAAGAATCATAAGTGTACTATTGTCTAGCGATTGCATAATACACAGGCATGCACGACGCTAGGACGCGGCGTGCACTCCTCAGAGGCAGAGTGAATTTTGGAGGATTACGATGGCACACACCGCCACCCGAACCAGCATAATAAGGAGGTGATTCAGCAGGTGATCCGAGGCTTGCACCATCGTTTCAACACTGTGCGGACCCGATCCAGCGGAAAATAGACCGATCTGAAGTTTAAGTGCCCAGAGCGGCTTACTGAGATCAGTGCAGCGATACGGCAGGGTGAGTAAAATATTTGAAAATTAAAAACACGTTAAAAAAATTAGTATACTGTATTGTATATATACCAGTGAGTGCCAATAATGAAAACCATATAGAAGGACAACGTGAGCGGGCGAAGTGCGCTGCAGCAATTTTCTTACATGCTAGGCCACGCCTCTAACGCCACCAAAACAAGTGAAGGTATTCTCAGATACGTGCCCCTTCCCAGTAATTTGCCTTAGGCTACTTTCACATATGTGGCGGTGATCCTGCAGGCTGTTCTGCAGTATTTGTCCTGCCAATTCCAGGCGTTCTTGCCCAATAGCGGCCGGATCAGCGCCATCCCCCATTATTGTGTCAGGCAAATGCACTAGTGTAAAAGAAAGTACCCTTAGATATATGCCCCTTCATAGCTAGCGCTTCCTCCTCCTACACACAGACTCACAGAGTGCTCATGCTGCAGCTAATGTGAGTGGGCGATATCAAAAGTATTCCCACCGTGTTAACGATATTGAGAAATTTATTGCAATAAATACCTATTTAGAAGAAAAAATGGATATGGCCCTCCTCTCGCCCATAATATCTTCATAGTAGTATACATTGTTAGTATTAAACACTGCCATGATGCTTGCCTCTTGCTCTGAGGTCAGCGCTGGTCTAAACTGGTTCAGACTTCAGAGGAGGGTGAAGTACTGAGGGAGGAGTCTTCAATCCCTATACGTGCAAAACAGTTAGATCCCGGGGGGGCCGGGCTGTTTTTTTCCAGTTCTGAGGGGGGCGTATCTTCACTTTCCCACTCTTGCATGGGCGTATAGTCATTGTTCCGCCTCACACAGAATGCGTACGTTTCTTACGTTTCATACGTATCGTTAGCGCGTTAAATTTTGCAAAGATATACGAATAATACGAAGCAAATCCAAAGAAATTCGGATTTGCTTAGCAGCGAAGAATTTCCAAGATTCGATACGAATCGGCAATTAGATTCGCTCATCTCTAGTGTCTATAATGATATATTGTGCATGGGAATAAACCAGTAATATGTATTAGATTTCTAAGCATAGAAAAGCTCTATTCTCAACATGGTAAGGTTATAGTAAGTAGTGTATATGATATGTACATGCTAGGACACATACCACATGCTTTCTGTGTGCCAATGTCTAGCCCTGTCACTAAAGAGGAGGGAGGAGTGTGCAGAGCACAGGGGTGTTACAAAAGCAGTGCTCCAAGAATACAGCCCTACCCCTAGAGCTCCAACATGCTAATTTGCATATGAATAGGAACACACCTCTGCAGCTGTTTAACACACAGGTAAAAAAGGTATCATTTTAATTAGCATGACCAACCCTACCAGGCAGTACATCTGGTTTAACAGAGCTGATCATGCTGACAGGGGCTCTTTACCTGTACTGTTTATATCTGCCTCATTTATTTCACTTCCTATTTGTATCTCACTACAATTTTCCAAACCTCTGAACAAAGAAATCAAATATTAGTCACTGTCTCTAAAGGGACACAATCAAATGTCCCATAACTTGTGTATATAGGCACACATCCATGCCTATTCTAGGTGTAATTTTATTAATACAATGACACCAAACACGGTCTTGGACTGAGATTACAAAAATTTAGCTGGTAACAGGCTCGTGTTTGCCTTGCACTTTGAGTGTGAATTATTATAGAGTATCATGATTTATCCTAACAGTGGTGACCACTAAATAGTCAAAGTTTGAAATAATGCATTTATTAGGGTGTATGCACTGTTTTATTACAGACCAATAATAAGGACTTCCATGTATGTACTGTAGTATACCTCCATATGCCTCAACATTAAATCATGACATGTTACATTGGACTCCATATTTACACAGGTATTCACAGCTAGAAGCAGAGCTTCTGGGGGGAGGAAATATCTCTGTACTGTTGTACAGATGCCATTCCCATATGTGTGAGCCCCTAGTGTTACTTGTCAGAAAAGCAGTGGTATAATTATGGAGCTAGAGAGTGAATAAAACAGCCGATACACAAATCCCTAGGTATAACATCTATTTCAGCACCATGGACAGTGGCAGAATCATGGAAAACTGTCAGCAAATGGTCTATTGTTTTTGAAAGAAACAGTTAAGACAATAACAGATTTACAAAACCCTTTGTGAAATACTGAAATATTCAAGTATTCAGATAAGATCTTACCTTAGTCCTTTTATTTCCAGGTTCCTGAATTAAAACACGTCTCTGAAGCTGTAGTTCAAAACTCCAAGCGGCAGATAACGCAAAATACTTCATGGTAAGAGAATAACATTTTCAATCAAATAAATAAATAAGAAAAGAATAGAAGTATGGGACTGTATATATTTTAAAAAAAAGTGGTGTTAGGCTACTTTCACACTAGCGTTTTAAAATTCCGGTATTGAGTTCCGTCATATTGAATACCGGAATAAAACGCTTCAGTTTTGTCCCCATTCATTGTCAATGGGGACAAAACTGAACTGAAGACAACGGAATGCTCCTGAAAGCATTCCGTTCCGTCTTCAGACTGGAGAACAAACAGCAGCATGCTGCGGTTTGCTCTCCGGTCCAGGCATCCGCACCAAGACAGATCCGGAATGACCCCCAATGCAAGTCAATGGGGACGGATCCGTTTGGTGTGGACACACCAGTAATCCGGATCTGTTCATTGATTTCCAATGGGGGGTCATTCCGGATCCGGCTACATACATACAGACATACATGCAAACATACATACAGACATACTCACATACTCCAGGGACGCCGGCAGCAAGTCCAGCAGAGGGCGCTGTGGGGAATCGTCATCACTGCGCGCAAGAGGCGCGTGAAGACGTTCTGCCGGCGTCCCTGGAGTATGTGAGTATGTATGTATGTCTGTATGTTTGTATGTATGTCTGTATGTTTGTTTGTATGTATGTCTGTGTCTTGTATGTATGTATGTCTTGTTTCAATGTGTGTCATGCGCTGCTCCGGCTCCACACATGTATAGCGTTAGCACGGATCCGTTGGCACCCTTTAGGTGCCGGATCCGTGCTAACGCTAGTGTGAAAGAGGCCTTACCCTTAAATGGGATCAGTTACTGTATTCATGCTGTTCTGTCTAAGACATGATGAGTAGGGTGTTACGTATTTAACTGAGTGCTATGTCATGCACAATGTCAAATATCAGGTTAGAAGAGGTGTGCCTGATGGACAGCTCCCCTCTGCCTTCCTCTATTTTATTCCATGTGATTAACAGCTCTCTCCTGATCGTGATACATTTGTCTCACAACAGTTGTGCTGAAATCGTATAATAATGTATTCCTATGAACGGCAATTGTTGTGAGACCGATTCTGTTTGTAGCAGAACAGTCGTATACTTTCCATTGAAGTGTATGTTCAGACAACTCACCTGCATTTGCTCTGCCTATCGGAGGCTTGTTTGAGTTAGGCTCTGCTCACACTGTATGTGAGTTCCTTTTTGTCAGGTTACTGCTGCTCTCAGATGACAAGAATATTTTTTATGCTAATAAAACAAAACAAAAATCCATTAGCATATGTTACTAAACAAACCACAATAAAACTGTCACATGCAAAATGACAACAAAAGGTATGATCAAAGCCTAAGGCTCTATTCACAGTTGTGCTGAGATTTCCATTAATAATGGAAATCATAACGCTGTGCTAAATCTGACACACAACTCAACACCACTAGCACTAATTGACCCCGCTGATTAACGCCTGTTTCACACGTTTGGTTTGGAAACGCACTCCGCGTGATGGCCTCATTTTCCTGGCCAAACACTGCTCCTCTTACCCAAAGTCACAGCATCATAATGATTTTTGATGCTGCGAGTTCCTGCTCGATAGCCGGTCTACTGTACTCACATAATGCCTTGTAGAAATTTCATAAATTATGATGCTGTGGTTTTTGTTTCAGAGGAGCAGTGTTCGGTCCAGGATATTCTGCGGTCACATGTAGAGTGTGTCCTGGATAAAAGACACTAGCGTGTATCTGGTGGATTCAATAGTGGTTTCCATTGTTTTGAGGTGAAGAATAGCATTGCATTCAGGACTATTTTTCCTGGCAAATCTGACAGAATCGGCAGTGGAGGCTACAAATAGGTGGACTTAGTCTAAATCAGCTTGCAGCACACAGCTCACCTACAGTTTCATAAATGTGGCTGTGCCCAAGGTTTTCAGAATTTTTATATGTACTAGCATTTCAATACAGGTAAATATGTGATCAGAATAAAAAAAATAAAAAAAGTACAATTTGTGTATTTTTTTTGTGCTGAAATTGACCCTCCATTCTCACAAAGGGTAAGAATGGGGGAAAATTGCATCAAAATCCACAACAAAGTCTTCAAGTAACACGTGGATTTTGGAGCAGAAATGCAGAAAAATCCATGTGGAAAATTTGTTTGTAAATCCGCACCTGTGCGCAGGTAGCCTACATGTTCCATATTCTGGAGTTGGACAATGGAATATTCTGCTCCTTAAAGTCCAAGACCCTTTGACATGGAAAAGAAGTTAGTCAGGGGTGCACCACCAATGAGGCCAGGTGAGGTGATCGCCTCAGGCAGCACCAGGTAGGGGCAAAAGGGGGGCAGCAGAAGGGCCATGGGAAATTAGCTCTTTCATTGTGACAAAGGGGTTAGGTTAAGAAATTGTCATGGGGTGGCACCGTTTCAGTTTTCGCATCAAGCAGCAGAAAGGCTAGGTGCACGCCTGGAGTTAGTAGGTACCTTGCATTGAAAATCTTCACTGCAATCGTTATTCCTTCATTTATTTACAGATCACCTGATTGTTGGCAACTTGATCTTAGTTTCAGACTTTTCTCATGGGGGTGGGGATGACCCCCAAATTATGTGTGTGGAAAAGAGTTGAAATGAAGTGCACCCCATCTTGCAAGAAAACATTTATTCTTTGCAGTTGCCATGAGTTACCATTTGACCCTGTTGCAGTGGTTATTCCACCTAGTTGAACTGTTGGCCTAATACAGGGGTGGACTGGGAACTTAATATGGCCCTGGAAAAAAAACTAAAAGTGGCCGCATGTTGTAGGCGGGTCCAAATTGACAGAAGGCTGGAAAACAGAAGAAGGTAGGGCCAGCAATACCATATTGTGGCACAAAATACCACCCAGCAGGGCCAAATAAGTGCAACACAATAAACTGCCCCAGCAGCATCAAAATACTTCCTCAGAAGTTGCCCCTCTGTGGTGGCCAGTGCCAGCTGCCACATTCTGCCCTCCTATTCTAGTTGTCACAAGGTGGCAATATAGTTGAATTCAGGAATCAGGAGGCCACCAGTGGTCACCGACGATGTACATATCTATTTGACGTCCCTAGGTTTTATTAACTCTGGGAGCAACAGATTCTTACCTACCTAGCTGGTGGCTGTGAGGAGAGTTCAGGCAGCCCCCTGAACATCCGCCCACCGGGAAATTTCCCTGTAGAATCTATGGCCAATCCGTCGCTGGCCTAATTTACGAATGGCGCCTGCATAATTATGCCAATAATCCAATATAGATGACTGGCACTCCTGTGACTTCCCCACTTTTTTTTTGCTGCTATAACAGAACTTGTGCTGAATCCTCCTTTGGTGGTGCTCTATGTAGCATAGTAGCTTAATTATCCATACAAAAAAAAAAAAAAAGGTAAAGTTGACATGGCACTCACCAGACGAAATGAGGGAAGACGAAGTGCATACTAGGACGAAGCAGCAGTTGCCAATATTCCCATGTGTTCATGGACCTGCAAGTTGGAATAAAGAAGATTTTAACACTCTGGTGGGTGCCATGAAAACTTTATTTTATTTATTTGTATGGATAATTATGCCAATATGTTTATTACATTCTATTACAATATATCTCCCTCCCACGTTATTTATGTAATGTTATATGCTACATATGTGCTGTGTTGATCTACTACTGGGAAATGCCAGCTGGGCTACCACAGGAGAGAATACTGCAGTAAGCAGGGTAAAATGACCTCTCTGGACGGCACTCACCGCATCACTGATGCCGACCCATTCACTTGAATGGGTCTGCAATCCGGAAGGTGCAGTGCGGAAGGTAGGTACAGAACTCCACGGAAGCACTACAGAGTGTTTCCATGGGGTTTCTGTCCGTGCATTGGGGAGTGTTAGGCTTTTTGATCATTTTTTTTCTAATTTTTTTGTGGGAGGAGAAGCGACCAAAAAACTGAAAAATTGGCCATGTAGACTTTTTATTCCATTTCGTTTTGTATATGGGATAAATATTTTTATATTTTAATAGTATTAGCATTTTTGCGTGCGTCGATACCCATGATGTGTATTTTTCTATTTTTTTATGTTTTTTTTTTCTTTTGGGGGAAAGGGGGGGTGATTTTAATTTTTATATTTTTTAATTTATAAAAATTATTTTTTTATTTTTTTTTACACTTTTTTTGGATTGCTATTCTCAAAGACTTCAATGCATTAACATTGTAGTCTATTAGGATTTTACTGTGTACCTATGGAGCTCTCCCACAGGAAGGGGCTCCATAGAAATTACTATGCAGCAGCCCCTTGTCACACAGGAGGACAAGGGCTGCTGCAAACAAGCTTCGGCTCTCCTGATCTCTGATGGAGGGAGCCGGAGCACACCCGGAAGCACGCGGTTCCTGGTTTTCACATGCTCAGATGCTGTGGTCAGGTATTTTGTGATTAGATGGTGGGGAAGGGGTTAAAGGACTTAGCTATATTTACTTGATGATATTAAAAGAGACAGTGTACTTGAAGCAGTTGCCCCACGAAAAACATCCTACAGCTTTCAAACCAGCTCCTGGATGTGAATACTTTTGTAATTGTATGTAATTAAAAATGTAGCATAACCACTGAGTTATTCAATAAAGTATTTGTATAGCGCCACCTGCTGTTTGTTTTTTATTGTTCTTATTTGGTCACTGAGGTGGTCGCATATGCTCAGTTTCATCTTTCAACTGCCTCTTCAGTTGTGATAGGGAGAGCATGAACACACCCCTGAGCTGCAGCAGAAAAGACACTCCCCTTGAGCTGTCAGCTTGATATAAATCTAGCAGAGCAATGAATGTGGAGATCTCTGGATCCATGTGAGGTACAGGGCTGGTTTTAGCTTTGTTAGAAAGAGATGTTCATTTTTTTACATAAGTCATGGGATAACCCCTTTAAGGGGTTGTGCCACTAATGTAGATGTATCCCGTCCAAAACATATAGCCTACCATTGCACCCTGCTGTAGGTTACTTTCTTAACAATGGTCGTGTGCACAAGCCCTTAGGGTGAAAACTACTTTATGGCACAACCCCGTAAATTATACCAAGGCAAAGGTGTCCATAGTCTTTGAAGGTATGATTTGCAGTCTGATTTTGAGGTTTGTGATATTATTTCTGGCAACTCCGACTACCTGTATAATTTACATCCGTCATTTTACCACCAATGCCTGACTTTCAAGAAATCCCTTTCAAGAAAACACAACATTTCTCAGTTTCTGTCTATTTGTAAAGGTGTTCTTTCTTTGCAGTTTTGGATTTGCAAAGAATTGACTCTGCCTTTTCATTGCTGCCAGCACTGACCTGTATCTGTCTGTCATGCTGCATGAATTCAGACAGTCTTAACCTCAGAATTGTACTACCATGCTTCTGTCTTTCAGAACTAGTACAACACTTTCAATATAGTGTATGGAAACAATAAGTGGCTGCTATTAGACAACTTTAAGAATATAATCAGGAGATTTCTTGTGCACAGTCCATATTTTCTGAGCATAGATATAAATGAATACATTATAAGTTATGCTTAAAGGGTTTATCCGAGAGTATAAACTGTCCCCCCCATATGCTGGACCCCCGCTTTCCCTGTGTGCGGATGCAATCATCCGGTGTTGGGGGGGGTGGGGGAGAAGCCAATGATAGGCAGGGACAGGGGCGAGCCTCCCTAGCATCGCGGGTGACGATAGGGATGCTCGTCCCCGTCTGCCATTGGCTGCCCCCCCGACACCGGATGTTTTCATCTGCGCATGGGGAGAAGAAGCAGCAGCAGCAGTGGTGCGGGGACCAGGACTCTATGGTGTCAATCAGCCCTTTTTGTGTACTGTAGGTATTTTTTTTATTCTTCCCTTTTTCAAGTTCATCCCTTAAGCCAAAACTAGTGGTGGCACAGTTGAGACATCCCAGTCCAGAAGCTTGACTGTGACTGAAGGATTTTAAAATTTTGAACATTATGAAAGAACTACTTAAAGTCTATGTACACCTTTAGGGCAATTTTATATTTACTCATTTTGGGACTAAAAACATTTTTTTTTCAATTGGTCTTCATTAAAAATATTCAGTGGCTGAGATAAGGAGCCATCAGCTGGGCTGCCTGATGGAACACAGTAAAACACATAGCAAGTTTTTAGAGAATCTCAACGCTGTACAGAGAAAGGGGTTCCATTTAAAAAAAAAAATAAAAATAAAGACCAAATTAAAAAAATGATTTTTAGCTCAAAATGAGTACAATGTAATAATAAAAAATTGCCCCAAAGGTGCCCATAACCTTTAAACGAAGATTAGAGAGTAGTGGCTTACATGGACCTTCCTCCACCCCATTAAAAATGTACAGGGACCAATCAAAAAGAAGAAAAACAAGGCATTGTAACGTGCATTTCCCAGCTCGTCCATTCATGGTAGAGATTGGAATACTGTTGGACAGGGAGGGGAGTTAAAGAAACAGCCAAGCAGGCTGTTCTACAGTAGTGTAACTCCAATAGACGAGAATAGGAACTCCTAAATATCACAGTGAACTATGCAATTTCCATAACTCAGAAGCCACGGAAACAGCGTAGCCTGCTATGCAATGCTGTTTCCAAAGCTCCCATTGACTTCTATTAGAGTTATGGGAACATGTAGCACAGCCTGCTCAGTTGTTGCCACAAGTCTGGCCACCCATGGCTGCTGTATGCGCCGATGAATATTAATGTGCATCTGTAAATAAGGGGTCAGTACATTTGTACTCTCAGAGATCATCACTTGCTGCTATACAGGCTCCTTTCAGTTATTCTCTCCTAGAAACAATGCTTCTATGAGAGAATACCTTTGTATATTCAGTATTCAATTGAACTTGCCAAGATCATGCCTCTATGGGAGCCCTATTACAGCTGCATAAATAATAGAGTCATGATACGATGTAAACTTGAAGTGAGATGTGGTTAACTCTACCTTGCAACCCTTTACAAAGTACTCCTAAATAGTCTAGATAAGATTTCTGTAATGTAACAATGCTGCAGTATTCAAGCGTGTTCAGTTTTGTGCAAATATATTTAGATGTACCCAAAATTAGCTCCATCTGAAAAGACAAAAATAACTCTCCTCATAGTTGCGCACGCCTTGCAGGCTCATACATTTCTGAACTTTTATACGAGATACTGTGCTACAAATAGTGTTGAATGAAACCTGCATGTCACCATCACATCAACAATCACCATAATCCTCCCCCCTTATGTGACCTCTCTAATCTTCAACCTCCAGCACGCTGATCCCGATGATCCTTTTCCTCTGCATACAAACACCAGTGTAATCCCTCCTCTCTCTCAAGGTTTTGTAATATAAATCCACTCCAATCCTTGTGCCCCTATAAATTATAATGTTAAGAGGTGTAATGAAGTCTATTGTACAGTACCCCTTAATGTTAAATGCACTCAAAAATAACATAAGTGCAGTGGGCGATGCCTGCAGTAAGAATTATGTGTACTTCTGTATAGTGTGAAATCTATCATTCTGAATGACATAAATAAGTGCAAGTGCAGTGCATGCGATTTGAGTTGAGTTCAAACATGGCAAAATGTTTCTAGATTTTCAGGCTACGACTACACAGTGTCTGTAATCGCAGTGGATTTTCATGTGATGTATCCACAGCATTTTACAGTACCAACATGAGGATTAGAAGAAATGTCATCTACACACTGTCAAAAAAGTCTGTAGTGTAAAATGACCAGCAGTGCCACTTTATGTTACGGATTTCCACTGTGGACATCACCCTTTGCTATGTATAGTGTGAAATCTACAGCAACAAATCTACTGAGGAATCTGTACTAGAGATGAGCGAACCTGTTGAGGTGTGGTTCGGTTGAGGTTCACCAAATTTTTTAAAAAAGTTCAGTTCTGACCTGAATCGTTTTTTTACTGAACCAAATTGGCTACAATTTGCTAGTAATTGATATATAACACCCAGTAGTCTCCTAGGAAAACATGTCTGTTTTTATTAATTTTTTATGACTTTTTGCCTTTTTCTCCCCCCTCCCCAAGCTCTTGAACATGACAGCAATAGCAAATAATGTCTGAGTGACACTGACATACATAGCTATGGGTGAACACGTTTGATGGCATTAACAAACAGCGTGTTTAAAAACAAACACAGGGGCTTTATCATATTTCAAAGCTTTCAAAAATTGTCCCTTATCAGTGGAAGATAATGTTTAAACACACGGTGTTAAGGGAAAAAATGTGGATTGTTGGGGGACCAAGCATCCAAAAGTGAGGCAAGTTCAGAATGCCTGCCCATAGGACATGCACAAGTGTTAATTGTCAGAAGAAAAAGTGGCTTGTTGTGAACGAGCCTAGAAAAATGTAATTGGGAGCAGCAGCAGTACAGTGTGGATGTGGAAAGGATAGGGTATTGGAGGCACATGGTCGGAATAGGGGTTACCGCGATGGGTAGCCCATGTGCACCGCCCTATGCAAATTTACTCCTGGGCTGGGGCTGGTGGGAGGCCAATTACATCTGGGCAGAAAATCTCAGTCAGTGGCATGAAAATATAACCCTCTGGCTGAGATTTATAGACGATGTCTTTGTACAGTCATGGCCAAAAGTTTTGAGAATGATATAAATATTAATTTTTACAAAGTCTACTGCTTCAGTTTTTATAATGGCAATTTGCATATACTCCAGAATGTTATAAAGAGTGATCAGCTTAACAACAATTGCTTGCAAAGTCAATATTTGCCTAGAAAATGAACTTTATCCCCCAAAACACATTTCAACATCATTGCAGCCCTGCCTTAAAAGGACCAGCTAACATCGTTTCAGTGATTGCTCCATTAACACAGGTGTGGGTGAGGACAGGGCTGGAGATCAATCTGTCATGATTAAGTAAGAATGACACCACTGGACACTTTAAAAGGAGGCTGGTGCTTGGCATCATTGTTTCTCTTCTGTTAACCATGGTTATCTCTAAAGAAACACGTGCAGTCATCATTGCGCTGCACAAAAATGGCCTAACAGGGAAGAGTATCGCAGCTAGAAAGATTGCACCTCAGTCAACAATCTATCGCATCATCAAGAACTTCAAGGAGAGAGGTTCCATTGTTGCCAAAAAGGCTCCAGGGCGCCCAAGAAAGACCAGCAAGCGCCAGGACCGTCTCTTAAAAGTGTTTCAGCTGTGGGATCGGGCTACCAGCAGTGCAGAGCTTGCTCAGGAATGGCAGCAGGCAGGTGTGAGTGCATCTGCACGCACTGTGAGGCGGAGACTCTTGGAGCAAGGCCTGGTCTCAAGGAGGGCAGCAAAGAAGCCACTTCTCTCCAGAAAAAAACATCAGGGACAGACTGATATTCTGCAAAAGGTACAGGGGAGTGGACTGCTGAGGACTGGGGTAAAGTCATTTTCTCTGATGAATCCCCTTTCCGATTGTTTGGGACATCTGGAAAACAGCTTATTCGGAGAAGACGAGTGTGAGCGCTACCACCAGTCTTGTCTCATGCCAACTGTAAAGCATCCTGAAACCATTCATGTGTGGGGTTGCTTCTCAGCCAAGGGAATCGGCTCTCTCACAGTCTTGCCTAAAAACACAGCCATGAATAAAGAATGGTACCAGAATGTCCTCCGAGAGCAACTTCTCCCAACCGTCCAAGAGCAGTTTGGCGATCAACAATGCCTTTTCCAGCATGATGGAGCACCTTGCCATAAAGCAAAGGTGATAACTAAATGGCTCAGGGAACAAAACATAGAGATTTTGGTTCCATGGCCTGGAAACTCCCCAGATCTTAATCCCATTGAGAACTTGTGGTCAATCATCAAGAGACGGGTGGACGAACAAAAACCTACAAATTCTGACAAAATGCAAGCATTGATTGTGCAAGAATGGACTGCTATCAGTCAGGATTTGGTCCAGAAGTTGATTGAGAGCATGCCAGGGAGAATTGCAGAGGTCCTGAAGAAGAAGGTCAACACTGCAAATATTGACTTTCTGCATTAACTCATTCTAACTGTCAATATAAGCTTTTGTTACTCATAATATGATTGCAATTATATTTCTGTATGTGATAAAAACATCGGACAGACACACATAAAAACCAGAGGGCAGCAGATCATGTGAAAATATAATATTTGTGTCACTCTCAAAACTTTTGGCCATGACTGTACTATGGAAAGGGACGGAACAGGCCTTTATAGATTTTGTAAAGGCTATTAACGTAAATGATGTGGGACCTGAAAACAACATAACATCAGTGTTCCGTAAAACCACTGCGACGAATAGTCTACTTCAGTGGGAGAGTGCACAACCTTACTCACTACGTAAGGGGATACCAAAAGGCCAATACCTCAGACTACGTCGTAACTGCTCGAATATGAAAAAGTTTAAGAGCCAAGCTGAGGACTTAAGGGCAAGATTTAGAGATAGGGGGTACCCGGGCGGGATCCTCAGGTCTGCTTTTCAGTCAGCATGTGACACGAAAAGGGAGTTACTGTTAGTTCCCAAAAAAATCTAATAGGTTAACAGAAACAACAAATAAAGCAATTATCCAGATTATTGGCAAGTATGACAATGCAGCCTCTGCGGCTCTGTGCGTACATCACCACTGTGTAGGAGTAGGAGTACAAGCACACAGAAGCCTGTAGAATAGACGGCAGGCGGTACCGACACACGCGCACTAGTGTGCAGGTGTCAAGACCAAGGAAGGAAGGCAGGCCGAAGGCGGTGACGTCAGTAATGACGCACTGCTTCAGAGAGGAAGAGAAGAAGACAGCATGGGACTGGAAGATGCAGAATAAACGCAGGAGCGGTCATGTGACCGTGAAGAGGATCCAGGAAATGCTGTAGAGAGAGCAGAGCCTCCAAGTGTAATGGCAACGCCCCAGTTGCTCCTAGAGGCTCATTTGCATGGATTAAAACATCATTTTTCTCAGCTGCCAAGCGCACAGGCAACAGGCCAGCCAGTTTTATAGGTAAAAATCTGCTGACAGATGCCCTTTAAATCCCTCCTTTTGAAATGATAGGAGAAAAAAAAACTAAAGAGTTTTGAACCAGTAAAGTACATTGAGTTATAATAAATATTCATTTCATTTATGTAAGGTTTATCTTTGTCCACATGCTACCGCTAATAATGGTATTTATTAGCACATAAAATTATTGTATTGCTTTGCAAAGTACGGCAATTGCCAATTACAAAGAGGCAATATTTTACTTTTGCAGTAATGTGTTCCTTGTGTTCTTTTAACACACATACAGTAGGCAGTCCGTTTTCAGGTGAGTCACGTAAGGAAGATGCTTTCTGATTTTGAAGTCTCATTTGAAATACTCGCTGCTCTGGAGGCGAGCATAAGTGGCGCCTGTAATTTGCTATTTGCAGGTTCAATGTGCGGCTAATTATGAGCGCTGACTGTATGAGAGGAACAGTGGCATGCTGGCAATGTGTTGCTACAGAGATTATTAGGCCTGGCTTTTATTGATAAATTTTACTGTTAGGCACAGAAGAAAATAGAATGGCATTTGTGTACTCGCCATATTTGTGTATGAGAGTTTACTGCACTAGATATTAAGTCATACTGAGAGCTACGTTGTAGAGATTTCAGAATTTTCCGTAAGTTATGTTTTTAAATTAGGAGATAGCAATACTCGTATATACTCAAAGCACTTCATTCACTCTGGGTAAGGCCTCATGCACACGAACGTATTTTGTTTCCGCGTCCGTTCCGTTTTTTTTGCGGATAGGATGCGGACTCATTCATTTCAATGGGTCGGTAAAAAATGCGGACAGCACACCGTGTGCTATCCGCATCAGTATGTCCGTTCCGTAGCCCCGCAAAAAAAATAGAACATGTCCTATTCTGGTCCGTTTTGCGGACAAGGATAGGCATTGTTACAATGGATCCGCAAAAAAAAACGGAAACACGGATGCCATCCGTTTTTTTTGCGGATCCGCAATTTGTGGACCGCAAAACACATACGGTCGTGTGCAGGTAGCCTAATAGTGGGGGAAACTAAGATTTCTGTATTTGTCTTCTTCAAAAAATGAAAAATTCAAACAGCCTTTGTTAAAAGTCACATTGCTTTTTTTCTACAGTTTATATGGTGACCTATGTATCTCCATGGTAACAGACTACAAACAAACGCTGTGTAATCTAATCCTGCAGTTATATTTGCATATATTGTATTTCTAGGCTGGTTCAACAGATTAAATAATATTAAGTTGTGTGAAGCCAGCATTAGGGCACTACTAATGATAGACCAAATAAACACCCCTTGCACAAATAATTATATTTAGTCTGAAAAAAGTATCGACTGTCAAATCAATTATTGCATGACAGGTAGTACACAAGATGCTTCCTAATAGACACCTAACAAGAAGATGACAAAATGTTCACAGCCCTAGTTATAAACAGTTTATGACTAAGGCTACATTCACACGACACGTTGCTTTTGCGGGCTCCGAGCCGCATATTTTGTGGCTCAGATCGGCACCCGTTCATTTCTATGGGGCCGAAAAAGATGCGGACAGCACACCGTGTTCTGTCCGCATCTGTTGCTCCGTACTGTGGCCCTGCAAAAAAAAAATAGAAAATGTCCTATTTTTGCCCGCAATAGTTGCAGCATGTGCGGTCCACAAATTGCGGAACGCACATGGGCTGGTATCTGTTTTTTGCGGCTCCACAATATGCAGATCCACAAAACACAACGGTTGTGTGAATGTAGCCTAAAGATGTGAACACATCCGAAATGCGTCAACAGAAATAATGGAGTTTTTTTGTATCCACACTTTTGTACTGAATATCCAAATAAAGCTTCTATGGACTTTAAATTAACTACAGGTGTCATAGCATGGGTCAGTGGTGGCGAACCTATGGCACGGGTTTCAAAGGCAGCACTCAGAGACCTCTCTGTGGGCACCCGCACCCTGGAAAAAGTTATGGCGTACCAATATGCCTCAGACTTTTCCTGCCATTCATCAGGGCAGGGCACACTATGAACGGCACAGGCAGCGCACTGAACGTAGGCAGGATATTTTAGCTAAATGATAAAGTACGTGGGTAGATCAGGTTAGATTGGTGTTGGCACTTTGCAATAAATAAGTGGGTTTTGGGTTGCAGTTTGGGCACTCGGTCTCTAAAAGGTTCGTCATCACTGGCCTAGGTTTCTTCAAAGAGATCCAGGCTATTACAGAGAATGAAGGGCTCCTTTGATCTCAGCACAGGGAAGCAGTTCAGACCCCAGGAGTGTTACACATTCGTTCCAGGTGTCTACTGTTTAAAACAGCAGAAACCCGGAGGTTATAGCTCCCGCTCCTCCCACTCTTAGGCCCCTTTCACACGAGCGTGTCCGGATTTGGTCCGGATGCATTCAGGAAAATCCGCACGCATCCGCACCAATCCGCACGCAATCGCAGTCAGTTTTGACTGCGATTGCGTACGTTCGTTCTGTTTTTTCCGCGCGGGTGCGAAGCGTTTCAATGCGTTTTTCACGCGCGTGAAAAAATACTGAATGTTTACAAACAACATCTCTTAGCAACCATCAGTGAATCACGCATTGCATCCGCACTTGTGTGCGGATGCAATGCGTTATTCACGCAGCCCCATTCACTTCAATGGGGCCAGGGCTGCGTGAAAAACGCAGAATATAGAACATGCTGCGATTTTCACGCAACGGCGAACTGCTGCGTGAAAAACATCGCTCATGTGAAAAGCCCCATTGAAATGAATGGGTCAGGATTCTGTGCGGGTGCAATGCGTTCGCATCACGCATTGCACCCGCGCGGAAACATCGCCCATGTGAAAGGGGCCTTAAGGGCACCATTTTTAAACCCCGGACTTCCACCGTACATGTACGGAGGCTGTTTTGAAGTTAAAGGGATAACATGTTGCCTGCAGATTGCACTGCATTTCATGGAGACAGGTCCTCTTGAACGGAGAGGGCAATTTTGTTTTGTTTTTCATTTGCATATTTCAAAAGCCAGAATTTTTTTTATTTTTTTTTCATCAACATATGATATACAAGGGCTTGCTTTTTGAAGGATGAGTTGTACCCAGAAAAAAACTCATCCTGAAAAAAAAACATAAAAAACAATGCAAAAATAAAAATTGCATTGCGCTTACAGGGGTTGTCTCACTTCGGCAAGTGGCATTTATCATGTAGAGAAAGTTAATAGAAGGCACTTACTAATGTATTGTGATTGTCCATATTGATTCCTTTGCTGGCTGGATTAATTTTTCCATCACATTATACACTGCTCGTTTCCATGGTTACAGACCACCCTGCAATCCGGCAGCAGTGGTCGTTCTAGCACAATATAGGAAAGAGCACTAGCCTATTTGCGCACATACAGTCCCGACCACCAGAGAGGCTGCCACTTTTTCCTATAGTGTACAAGCACGACCACCACTGATGGATTGCAGGGTGGTCTGTAACCATGTAAACAAGCGGTGTATAATATGGTGGAAAAATGAATCCAGCCAGCAAAGGAAGCAATATGGACAATCACAATACATTAGTTAGAGCCTTGTATTAACTTTCTCTACATGATAAATGCTATTTGCTAAAGTGAGACAACTCCTTTAAAGGTTTTCTGTCACCAGTTTTTTCGGTATGAATCAGGCTGACATTAGAGATGTGCTAATGTCACCTGATTCCATATATATATATATATATATATATATATATATATATATATATATATATATCTGTTTTATTTACTGGTGCCCCCATTTTTATATAAAATGAACTTTTATTTTATGCTAATAAGGCTCCTAGGTGCAAGGGGCGTTACCTCTGCTCCTAGAGGCTCTGTTGATTGACAGGACCAGGCAGAGAAGAAACACTTCATTCACCTTAGCTTTTAAGGACCTTCAATGATGTCATGACCATGTGATCAGTCACATGGTTCGGATCACACAAACAGCTTGTCTCCTCCTAAACCATGTGACTGATCACATGGTCATGACATCATTGAAGGTCCTTAAAAGCTATGGTGAGTGGAGTGTTTCTTCTCTGCCTGGTCCTGTCAATCAACAGAGCCTCTAGGAGCAGGGGTAACGCCCCTTGCACCTAGGAGCCTTATTAGCATAAAATAAAAGTTCATTTTATATAAAAATGGGGGCACCAGTAAATAAAACAGATATATATTTGGAATCAGGTGACATTAGCACGTCTCTAATGTCAGCCTGATTCATACCAAAAAACTGGTGACAGAAACCCTTCGTATCAAAGTAGGATGCATCCTTAACGGATTAAAGACCAGGCATCTTTGAGCCTTAAAAGGGGTTATGCCACAATTGATGCAAAAAAATGAAAATCAGACTTCATATACTGTAGCACATAATCTCTTTGTAACAAAGCTAGAACCAGCCCTGTACCTCACATGGTTCCAGAGATCTCCCCATTCAATTTTTGCTAGATTTACTTCAGGCTGACAGCTCTCTGGGTGTGTCCTTTCTGCTGTAGCTTTTTCCCTGTAACTGCCACAGCTTCTAACAGACAGTCTCTGGACTTAATGAATTTTGCCTCTGCGCAGCCCATATATTTTAATGTTGTATGGAGACTGGTCTCGACACACACTTTGCCTGCTCTGCCTAGGGAGCCGAAATACCTCGTCCTGGCCCTGGTCCCAATCACTTCAATGGGACGACTCCCTCCTATTCATTTGAATAAGGGGGAGCCGTCCCATTAAGTGGATAGGACAGAGGAGATAAAATTACAATGCTCACCGCTGCAATGTTGAAGGCGAGCAGGTAAACAGTGAAGAGAACACAGTGCAGCATTTTCCTCAAACAGCAGCGGGGTTGCTGGGATTCGGGCCTCTGACCTATCCTGAGGATAGGCAATCAATATAGCAAAAGCGGACAACTCCGTTAAGGGGGATCAGAACATGGAGATGTAAAGAAAAAGAACTTTTTTCCAAGTTTTTTTTTTTTTTTTTAGTAGTAAAACAGAAGAAAAACTATATACAGTATATGTGGTGTCGCTATAATCCTACTTGCCCAGAGAATGACGCTGACCTGTCAGTTTTACTGCATAGGGAACACAATAAAAACAAAACCCATAAACTGGGGCAGTAGGTTCCAGCTTCCCACTACATTAGATGCAATAGTAATAGGTGCCATTAGAAAGTCCCACAAAAACAAGCCCTCATACAGCTATGTGAAGTGAAAAATAAAAAAGTTATAGCTCTGGTAAGGCAGAGAGTGAAAAACAAAAACGGAAAATTACACAGGTCTAAGGGGTTAAAACTTGTAGGCCAAGCCCCTTTTTGTTTGCCAATGTCTATTTTTAAACTATTGGCAAGCAAGGAGTAAAAGAATTTAACTTATTTTTGTGCTACTGGCCACAATGCAGTTCATAAGCTACAGAGACATCCTTCCCGAATCAATACCATACAAATTATGATAAATATCAAGACATTTCACTTACAGATCTGATCCTTTTTATCTAATTAATCAACACATTTCAAGCTACCTTCAAATCTTTATTAAAGAAGAACGCCCGACAAAAATTTTATTCCATGTCCTGCTAGAAATGTACATGATGTAATCTGTAGTGAATGTTATTTTCTTACCAGTGTCTGAATTTTTGACTTATATCATCCTGAATTTTGTTATCTGTGTCATGTGACCAGCAATTAGACCCACCAACTCACACATAGACTTATGTGTGGCCAGGAAGTCTAATTCTCTATGTATTCCTATGAGACTGAAAGTGAGGCTCCCATAGGAATGAATAGAGCAGTTACTGGCTTTCTGTCCTGGGTCAGTTGGAGGTCAGGGTGTTGGTCACATGACCCAGCTACAATAAGAAGAGAGGTTTTTACTCACAGAAACAGTCACTGATAAGAAAATGACATTCACTACAGATTATATCATGCACCTTTCTAACACGTCAGAGAATAAAATTTTTTGCGGGAGTTCTTCTTTAAGGGTGGTTTCACCAATGTGGCAAAAAAAAAAGCTGTGGCCGGATGTTAGCTGTAACGCCACCTTCACATGTTGCAGAATATGTGCGCTTTTTCCAAGGAGATTCCTGTGTGGAAAAACCACAGCGTATTACAGTACCAGCAAAGTGTATGAGATTACACCAATCTCATGAACACTTTGCAGATATTGACCTGCAGTGTGGATTTCCAAATTCACCCTTTTCAATGGAAGCCTGAATATCTGCAGCAAAACCTCATCAAATCCGCACCAAAACCCGGTTAGAAATTGTGGATTTTGGTGCCGATATGCTGCATAAACGCACATAAATCCGCACATAAATTCATGTGGCTCTTATATGCGTTCACCCGTATTTGTGTGAACGTGGCCTAAGGCAATTTTGTGCAGAAAAAAACACAGCGTGAGGCCCCATTCACACGTCCGCAAATGGTGTCCGCATCTATTCCACAATTTTGCGTAACGGGTGCGCACCCATTTACTTTTTAATGGGTCCGCAAAAGATGTGGACGGCACACAGTGTGCAGTCCGCATCCGCACTTCCGTTCCGCAGCTCCCGAAAAAAATAGAACATGTCCTATTCTTGTCCAGACAAGAAAAGGCATTTCTATTATGTGCAGTCCGCAAATTGCGGAACGCACATGGCCGGTGTCCGTGTTTTGCGGATCCGCAAAACACGGACACCGGACACACAGACGTGTGAATGGAGCCTTAGGGCTCATGCACCATTCATTTCAATAGGTTCGCAAAAAAACCTGAAATGACTCAGTGTGCATTCCGTTTCCGTATCTCCATTCCGCAAAGTAATAGAACATGTCCTATTAGCGTCCACATAACAGACAAGTGGACGACTGTTCTATTAGGGGGCCGGCAGTTCCGTTCTGCATACGGATATGCGGAATGCACACGGACATCATCCGTATTTTTTGCGGACTGCAAAATACATATGGTTGTGTGCATGAGCCCTAATACAGTACCAGCAACGTGAATGATATTAAATTTCAGTGAACACTTAGCTTTTTCCTTAGGTGTGGAAATTGACCTGCTGTGCGGATTTTGAAGTCTGCAGCATGTTAATAGTTGTTGTGGTTTCTTGTGCAGATTTCACCCTTTTCAATGGAAGGGTGAGATCTGCGGAAAATCTGCACCAAAAACCTCAAACCCTGAACAAAAACGCAGCAAAACCATGATAAATAGTGCAGATTTCATGCAGATTTTCTGCATACAACTCTGCTCTGCGTGCAGGTAGCCTAAGAATGAAAGAGCGTCTAATCCGCACTAAAATCCGCTATTAAACGTTGATTTTGGTGCAGAAACGCACAAAAATCCACATGGAAATTCATGTGGCTTTTATCTGCCTTCACTCCCACCCGTGTGCAGGTGGTTTTGGGTTCACAAGTGACTGATTAGCTGTGGATTTTCTGCTTCTAAACTGCAGCAGAGAAAAAAAAAAACACCAAAGGATACCTTAACACGCTGCAGATTTAATAAATGACCCCCAATATCTTACTGACCATTGGATGGCATGTGGCAGTGAAGCATGAAGGATGCCGTTGCTCCATCTTATTCAGGTATTTTGTCAAAACCTGAACTGGATTCAGACACTGCACTCTCTCCAGGGAGATTTATAAAAACTGGTGTAAAGGAAAACTGTCTTAGTTGCCCATAGCAACCAATCGGATTCCATCTTTAATTTTCCAAAGGAGCTCTGAAAAATGAAAGGTGGGATCTGATTGGTTGCTATGGGAAGCTAAGTCAGTTTTCCTTTACATCAGTTTTGATAAATCTAGCCCCCATAAGTGCATCCAAACACCTGAACAAAACCTGCGCATGTGATATACCCTAAAGCCACTTTCACAAGTTGTAGATTTTCTCAGTATTTTGCATCCTGAGCAAAAGAGAAGTCTATGAATGTATTCAGACGTTGCAGTGCATTAATAGTGCATCTGACCACCATGCTGGTTAACCATGGAATTGCTCTGTGGTTTGTACACGTATATGTATATGTATGTACATGTATATGGTTTTCATTTTAAATTTTCACACTAGCGTTTTTGCTGAATCCGGCAGGGATCTGCAAAAACGCTTCCGTTACTGATAATACAACCATCTGCAATTGTTATGAACGGATCCAGTTGTATTATCTTTAATATAGCCAAGACGGATCCGTCATTAACGCCATTGAAAGTCAAGGGGGGACGGATCTGTTTTCTATTGTGTCAGTCCGTCTTGCTCCGCATCCCGCGACGGAAAGAAAACCGCAGCATTTTGGAGCATTCCGTTCTGTTCAGTTACGTTTTGTCCCCATTGACAATGTATGGGGACAAAATGGAAGGATTTTTTCCGGTATTCTGACAATACGATGGATCTCAATACCGGAAAATAGTGTGAAAATAGCCTTAGGTGTCAAGGTTGTTCCCAAAGTCTGCTATGTTATTCCACTTAACATGGGTGTGAGTAATAAACACAGGTTACCTTGTTAACAATGCAGGCACCGCTTATAATGAGGAAGGAAAAATGCTATCCATTCAGAAGAGAATATCCTACAGGAATGACTTGAATCCTGGACACATGGATCCTCTGCACATTCTGAGGATGAAGCTGCTTCCACATTGCTCTGACTACTGCACAAACAGGTGAGGAACTCTGTCACTGGTCTGACTGATGGAATTAGTCATTCACCAGCTGAATGTTCACTGCTCAGGAGCTATGCACTGAATGCAATAGTAAGGCCCCTTTCACACGAGCGAGTTTTCCCGCGCGGGTGCAATGTGTGATGTGAACGCATTGCACCCGAACTGAATCCTGACCCATTCATTTCAATAGGTCTGTGCCCATGAGTTCTGTGTTGCGTGAAAAACGCAGCATGTTCTATATTCTGTGTTTTTCACGCAGACCTGGCCCCATAGAAGTGAATGGGGCTTCAGTGAAAAACTTCAGGATGCAATGCGTTTTTCACTGATGGTTGCTAAGAAATGTTTGTTGTCAGTTTTTTTTATCACGCGCGTGAAAAATGCATCAAAATGCATCAAAACGCATCGCACCCGTGCGGGAAAAAACTGAACGCAATCGCAGACAAAACTGACTGAACTTGCTTGCAAAATGGTGCGAGTTTTCCTGAAAAAAATAAGTTTATATAATAGACCCTTTTGGCCCAGAATATATTTAGCATATGATAATTCCAATCTAATTCCATCTAATTCTGTTTGTGGCCCCTTTATAAAAAGTAACTTTTATTTATATCATGACTAGAGATGAGCGAGCAGTGCTCGTTACGAGCACTGTAATGCTCGGGTCCCGGGTGAAATGCCCGCAGGCATTGCGGATCCGTCCTCATCTGCATGTAAGTCAATGAGGACGGATCGTTTGGTATGACACTCATACCAAGCGGCTTGGTTCTGCGCTGCGCATGTCTTAGGTAATAGACTCTAAATCTCTTCCATCACAGTAGGACTGCGCATGTCCCAGGTGATAGACTCAGAAGCACCTTCTTCCTCAAGACTGCGCATGTCCTCAGTGATAGATAGTTTTCCTGAACGCACCCTGAACGCATCCGGACCTAATCCGTCACGCTCGTGTGAAAGGGGCCTAAAGGTACCTGCACACAAGGCAGATCAGGTGGGTTCTTTTTAGTTTTCCATCCTTCTGATCCATCAGAAGAACAGGACAATAAACAAAAAAATGGATCCTGTACTTTAATGCCTGTTTTGCAGACCTGTCACTTCCGGGTGCTGCCAGAATTCATCCGGCCCTATTCACTACAATGAGGGCCGGCGGAGATCCGGCCACAACCCTGCAAATATGCAGAAAGCATGCAGCAGTTTTCATCCGGTCAATTCTTGGCATGCTTGCCATGTTGCAGCCATATTCCCACCTGTCCCCATTGTAGTGAATGAGGCCGGCGGGTGTCAGGTAGCATCTAGCAGTGCTGGATCCAGACAGCAGCCTGCCCGAGATGGTAAATGCTAGTGTGAAACTAGCGTAATTATCTGTTATGCTCAGTAAGGGGCCGTTCAGACAGTGGTTTTGTTGCGGATCTGCAAAAACACGGATGCCAGCCAGTGTGTGCGCCGCAATTTGCGGAACACACATGGCCGGCACCCCATACAAAATGCCTATTCTATAAATTACTGATATGTGAACAGACACATTTAAATCAATGGGTGCGTGTGCTGTCTGCAGAAAATGTGGACAGCACACATCAGTGAAAAATGGAAATATGAATGAGGCCTAACCATGTCCAGGGGACCGCGCGCACTTCTTCCTGCAAAGGTGGTAGTCAGAAAATTATCATACCTTCTGCCCGGCTACTCTGGCAGAGCATGCACATTTCAGGGCCCTCTACAAATAATCCTACACGTTGCTCAGACAGACTAGACGCACAATACGTTTCACAAATGTGTGAATTTAGCCTAAGTGGTACCTATATCTATATAGCATTTTATTGCTACTCTAACCTATCTAAATTGAAAAGCTTCAGATTATATTGGGTGAGATTTATTAAAGCCAGCGTTGTGTACACCAGTCTTAAATTTGTTCTGCACTGGCGTGAGATGGGCCACAAATATCAAGAGGTGCATGCCTATTAATAATTCTGGCATATATCAGGCCACCCATGTGTGGAACTGAAATTTACTCTACCCAGGAGCTGCAGTAGGTGTAATGCGTGGACACTTACTTCCCCTCCTTGACCACTTTTTAAAAAAGTGGCAAAGGTGAGAAAAGTCACAAATTCTGCCACAAACCGGGACTTGTGCCAAAACTAGTATAGAAGCTTCAGCAAGTGGCATTTATCATGTAGAGAAAGTTAATACAAGGCACTTCCTAATGTATTGTGATTATCCATATTGCCTCCTTTGCTGGCTTGATTCTTTTTTCCATCATATTATACACTGTTCATCTCCTGGGGTTACAGCCACCACTGCAGTGCAGATGCGTGCCTATGCGGGTTCCTATGGTCCCAGTGACCAGGAAGACCAGTGAATTTTTTTCTGTAGTGTGCAAGCATGGGCACCTCTGATGGATTGCAGGGTGGTTGTCAGTGGTGTGACTAGACATGACTGCCCCCCTCCCACACCCGAAACCTTTTTGCAACCCCCTCTTCCCGTGCAACCCCCACTCTTGTGGCTAGATCACTCTCTCAAACGAGGACAGGCAGCTACTCTCTCCTTTTCCTACAGTGTCACTGTATATAATGTCATTGTATAATACTGCTGAGGGGGCCTTGACAATAAAATCTTTTAGTCGTAATCCTGGATGGGCCCCTCTGAGTCCCCTTTTGAGGCCCCAAAGCAGCTGCTTCCCCCATAGCCACACCCCTGGTGGTGGTAACTAGAGATGAGCGAAGTTTTTAAAAATTCGATATGACGGGGAACAACGATCAGTGATGACTGCATGCGCCCAGCGTGATCATGTGGAGATGTAATCACACTCGCCACAGGTCCTTTGGCGGGGTTTCTTCAATCAATACCGGAGCGGACAGCCTCTCTGTGAGCAAATGGCTGAGGTGAGTATTATTATTTTTTCAGCCACCATTTTAGGAAAAATTCATTCGTTACCACAAACCGCAAGGAAATTCAGCTTCTTGACTAATCAAATTTTTCCTGAAAATCGGATCAAAGTGTACTTTCGGATACTTTGATTTGCTCCACACTAGTTGTAACCCCTGGATACAAGCAATGTATAATGTGATGGAAAAATAAATCCAGCCAACAAAGGAAGCAATATGGACAATCACAATACATTAGTAAGTGCCTTGTATTAACTTTATCTACATGATAAATGCCATTTACTAAAATGAGACAACCCGTTTAAGTTATAGTATCTCCCCCTCAGGGCCGGCCTTTGGGGTGTGCGACCCGTGCGGTTGCACAGGGCGCTTCACTCCCGGCCACTTAAGGGGGCGCCCTGCCAGAGCGCCCCATTAATGGCCCGGCCGTGCCCTGCAAGTGCCGCACAGTTGGGGGCAGCGGTGGGGCAGAGGGAGATGAGCGCTTCCCTTGTGGAAGCACTCATCTCCATAGTCTGCCTTTGGAGATGCGGGGCAGGAGAGGGAGAGGCGTCTCCCCTGCCCGTTCCTCTGATAGGCTGCAGGCCCTAGGCCTGCAGCCTATCAGAGGCCAGCTCAGGCGTGCGCGATGACGTCATCGCGCCGCCTGAGCCGTACAGCGCGGGAAACAGGCCGGAAGAGGCCTGCATCACATCGCTGCCGGCTCCATGGAGGTAAGTAAGTGTTTATTTTTTTTTATGGGGGCATTTTACTGGCACATGGGGGCACTGGGGGCACTTTTACTGGCACAAGGGGGGCACTGGGGGCATTTTTACTGGCACATGGGGGCGCTGGGGGCACTTTTACTGGCACAAGGGGGGCACTGGGGGCACTTTTACTGGCACAAGGGCCGGGGGCACTTACTGAGGGGGGCACTGCTTTTTACTGGCACAAGGGGGCACTGGGGGCATTTTACTGGCACATGGGGGGCACTGGGGGCATTTTACTGGCACAAGGGGGGCACTGGGGGGATTTTTATTGGCACATGGGAAGCATTTTAACTGGCACTGGGGCATTTTTACTGGCACATGGGGGCACTGGGGGCATTTTACTGGCACTGGGGCACTTTTACTGGCACAAGGGGGCACTGGGGGCATTTTTACTGGCACAAGGGGGCACTGGGGCATTTTTACTGGCACATAGTGGCATTTTACTGGCACATGGGGGCACTGGGGGCATTTTACTGGCACTGGGGGCATTTTACTGGTACAAGGGGGGCACTGGGGGCATTTTTATTGGCACATGGGAGCATTTTATTGGCACTGGGGCATTTTACTGGCACATGGGGGCACTGGGGGCATTTTACTGGCACTGGGGGCATTTTACTGGCACAAGGGGGCACTGGGGGCATTTTTACTGGCACTGGGGGCATTTTACTGGCACAAGGGGGCACTGGGGGCATTTTTACTGGCACAAGGGGGCACTGGGGGCATTTTTACTGGCACATAGTGGCATTTTACTGGCACATGGGGCACTGGGGGCATTTTACTGGCACTGGGGGCATTTTACTGGTACAAGGGGGGCACTGGGGGCATTTTTATTGGCACATGGGAGCATTTTACTGGCACTGGGGCATTTTTACTGGCACATGGGGGCACTGGGGGCATTTTACTGGCACTGGGGGCATTTTACTGGCACTGGGGGCATTTTACTGGCACTGGGGGCACTTTTACTGGCACAAGGGGGCACTGGGGGCATTTTTACTGGCACATAGTGGCATTTACTGGCACATGGGGGCACTGGGGGCATTTTACTGGCACTGGGGGCATTTTACTGGCACAAGGGGGGCACTGGGGGCATTTTTATTGGCACATGGGAGCATTTTACTGGCACTGGGGCATTTTTACTGGCACATGGGGCACTGGGGGCATTTTACTGGCACTGGGGGCATTTTACTGGCACTGGGGGCATTTGTACTGGCACAAGAGGGCACTGGGGGCATTTTTATTGGCACATGGGAGCATTGTACTGGCACTGGGGGCATTTTTACTGGCACATAGTGGCATTTTACTGGCACATGCGGGCACTGGGGGCATTTTACTGGCACTGGGGGCATTTTTACTGGCACATGGGGGCACTGGGGCATTTCTTACTGGCACATAATTTGGGGGGCATCTATGGGGGTGGGACACTTTTTACTGGCACATGATTTTGGGGAGGAATCAATGGGGGGAACTTCTGGCACATTATTGGGGGGCACTTCTTACTGGCACATTGGAAGCATTATTACTTCTGGGGCACAGTGGGGACATTAGTACTGTTGGGGGGACTATTACTAACAAGTGCACTCTGGCAGAGAATTATTAGTTGGGACTTTGGGGGCACTATTACTGTGGGGGCACCCTGGCACAGTATCAGCGCAGTTATTTCTGGGGAGCGTTATGTTTACACTATTACAGGACACTATTTGCTGGGCGCAGTTATTTTAGGACACTGTGTAAACTAAGATTTTTTTTTTTTTGTCAAACTGCAGAGATGAGAAATGGCTGAAAAATGGCGTCTGGTCTGAAAGGAGAAGATGAGAAAAGAGAAGATCTACATCCAAGGAGACGTCACTGGATGTAAGAGGTATGTGCGCTATATTAGGTTACATTTCAATCTAGAAAGCTATAAATACAGTGCAGAGATATATAGTGTGATATAGGACAGTATAGAGCTATAAATACATATATATATACTGTCTTACTCTACCTACCTATATCACTCTATATATCTCTGCACTGTATTTATAGCTCTATACTGTATGATGTTAGTACTGTCACTCGGGGGGGGGGGGGCGCCGAGAGAAAGTTTCGCACAGGGCGCCATCTACCCTAAGGCCGGCCCTGCTCCCCCTCTGTCTCTGCCTAATAAATACTGAATTTCAGATTGTAATTTCCAGTCTGAAGAATTAACGGAGGGAAAGTAGTCATTAAACATCTAATATGGCAGGGACCAGTGAAGGTGCTTGGAATTAGACATATAGTATGTCCCATTCTTTAATAGCTAATCCCTGTTTACAGCAGGAGATTTAGAAGCTTCTTTAAAGATTTGAAGTGGACAGGGATTAGACTGTTAGAGGATTTTGCTCATAGGCTAATGATAGAAAGGTTTTATATGCTTTCTAAGAAATGTAATCTTCTACAATTATGCATTAATTAAGAACAAAGAATTAGATGATACATTTCTGCTTTGAATTTGTATTTTTCAAGTATAAATTGTTGCCAGGGATTGTACTGAAAATACACTCATTTGGAGTCATTTCCAACCGGTGCTATGCCAGTTTTTGCCGTAAAAACTCACCTATTTTTGTGACTTTTTTAATGCCATGTGCGACAGCTCTTACATTTACGTTGTCCGCCATCCAGACACAGGGGGCACCTTGATTACACCTCCCGTCTCTGCCCAGACCATTTCCAGGCACATAGCAGATGGAAATTTGGTGTGACGATGTCCAGTACGTGTCATGCCATTGACAGTCAGCCACCATCACCTTCATTTGCAGTGGTATTGTGAACAAGAAACCTGGACTTCTATAGACTAAAAATCTGGACTACTGCTGACAAATCAAAGTTCTGTTTGGGATGGTTGGGTTTGAGTATGGAGGCCTAGTAGTGAGCTCTTCAATCCTGCCTGTGCTGTGGAGTGACACACTGCCCTAACTGCTGGTCTGAAGATCTGAGGAGCCATCATATGAAAGTCAGTCACCTCTAGTAGTGATATGAGGGACACCAGCAGCTCAGTGATATGTGCAGGACATCCTGTGGCCACATGTGTTCCTCTCATGGCAGGGCTTCCAACTGGCATTGTTTTTTAGCATACATCAAGGGTTTCCCTGGAATCTCTCCGCCAGATTGTAACACTTCCTTGGCCTGCCCAATTGCCAGATTTATCACCAGTGAAGCATTTATGGGACCAGCTGGGGGCCAATGTATACCTCCATGATCAACCATATCTCATCTTGTATCCAAGCTACAGGCGGCCCAACAGTCTCCAAGAGCCTTTCAATTGTTTCCTCCATAAACTCATCCTTTCGCTCTAACGGCAAATGTACACGTTCAGCATTTATATGTGGACAATCCACAGGAGTTCACAGGGAAATCTGTGCGGTCAATCCACATAAATTGGTGCGGATTAGCATGCGGATTTTACTCTCCCCGTTGAAGTGAATGGAGAAAATCCGGTCAGGAAAAATAAAATAAATTGACATGCTGCAGATTTTAAAATCCGAGCAGAAAAAAATTTGCATCGTGTGCATGAGAATTTAAAATTCTCGTGGAATACAATGCACATGATCTACGGTGTGGATTTTACACACACAATCCTGATTGTGTGCATTTAGCCTAATATTGTAATCACTTCCATATTTCATAATTACATTCACACATAGAACGTTTCATTTGACTCCAACAACTCCTTCTTGATGCATTGTTTTTTCTGTCAATGAATGTCTATTGGAACTGATTAAACAATGCATTCTATAGTTGTGAACAACACAAAGGGTTTTTGCTGGCATTTTTGCCATGTTTTCTAGACAATAATATGCCAGCTCCATATCTTGCATATGTAGCGACCCAGGAAAGAGGAGAGGAGGATGGGAGTGGTAGTTTTGGCACTGTGGGTGTAGGTAGTAGTTACAGTTCATAGTGGCAATCCTCATTCTGTCCCTCCCTGGGGTCATGCAGTGACAGGAGGGTGCACCTTTTTTTTTCTTTGGGGCCTACCCTGGTATTGGGGCTCCTGCCTGATGGTAATTGGCGTGCCCTTGATGTTACATGTTTGGCAGGATTCAAGGCAGGAGTGTGGCTGAAGTGGCCGGCAGTGAAAAAGCCCAGTTAGTATCAATAAATAGGTGTCTCTTTACTAAAATGTAGAATGGGGATAGTAGTACATCTAACAGTAATAAGTCACGGTTCCAAGGCATACAATACAGAGTAATACATCCCGAATAGCAGCGTATGGACAACAGCAATAATGGGGTCTGTAGTACTCCTTCTCTCTGCAGAACATTAGGCATGCAATGAGGTTCTTTTTAAATGCTTCTACACATTTCCAGGCTTATGGGTACAAACTTAAGATACAGCTTACAAACCATTTCAAAATGTGGAAGGTGCGCTAGCTAGTGCTAGTGTTGCAGTGTTGTTGTCTCTGCGGCATTCATATTATGCTTTAGCCCTTAGGAGAGCAAGGGTCTACCACATTATTCTGTCCGAACTGCAAAGACATCTGCATGCGTGGCTCAATTAAGCTACAGTTCTGTGCGCTAACCCTGTCTGATCACATGACCTGGCGGATGTTTATTTGCTGGAAACAATGAACTTTCAGTTTCAATAACTGCAAGCGGAGATCTTGAAATATATGAGGAATTTATACATAGAGGATATTGGATAATAACAGTTTAACCTTTCAGTAACAAAGATTAACTATTATTTGCACCCTTTAAAGGGGTTGTCCGGGTTCAGAGCTGAACCCGGACATACCCTGAATTTCACCCAGGCAGTCCGCCTAACTAGAGCATCGGAGCATCTCATGCTCCGATGCCCTCCTTTGCCCTGCGCTAATTCGCGCAGGGCAAAGGCATCCACCCAGCTGTGAGCCCAGTGACGTCACCGGCACTGATGGGCAGGCTTTAGCGCTGCCCTAGCCAGTGAAACGGCTAGGGCAGTGCTAAAGCCGGCCCATTAGAGCCAGTGATGTCACCGAACTCACTGCCGGGCGGAAGCCTCCACCTGGCAGTGTGTATTATGTAAACAAAAGAGCCCTTGCCCTGCGCGATCTATTGTAGGGCAAGGGAGGGCATCGGAGCATGAGATGCTCCGATGCTAACATCAGGCAGGTGCCTCGGTGAAATTAAGGGTATGTCCGGGTTCAGCTCTGAACCCGGACAACCCCTTTAAGATTGTCATGTGATAAATGACCTGCACAGTAGTGATGATACTTTCTTAGGCTACTTTCACACCAGCGTTTTTGCTGGATCCGTCATGGATCACCAAAAGCGCTTCAGTCCTGATAATACAACCGTCTGCATCCGTTCTGAACGGATCCGTTTGTATTATCTTTTATACAGCCAAGACGGATCCGTCATGAACTCCATTGAAAGTCAAAGGGGGACGGATCCGTTTTCTATTGTGTCTGAGAAAACGGATCCGTCCCCATTGACTTACATTGTGAGTCATGACGGATCCGTTTGGAACAGTTTCTTCATGCGGACACCAAAACGCAGCAAGCAGCGCTTTAGTGTCCGCCTCCAAAACGGAATGGAGACTGAACTGAAGCAAAACTGAGGCATTCTGAACGGATCCTTTTCCATTCAGAATGCATTAGGACAAAACTGATCAGTTTTGGACCGTTTATGAGAGCCTGTGACGGATCTCACAAACGGATCCTTACAACGCAGGTGTGAAAGTAGCCTTATTTATTATATCCTAATATATCATTCAGCTATGACAGGTCCAGTTTACTACCAATGTCATGTCACTTACCTAATTCTGTTACAGTTACTTGTACTTCATTACTTCATTTACGAACAAAATGCACACGTTTCATCGTCTTAAAATGTTTTGATTTTCGCTGTTGAGCTGTCAAGAATAAAACTAATTACTTTTATGTGTTTGCCTAAAGATGGCATCTTAATTACGCTAAACAAAGGAGGCACTAAACAGAGAGATGCACTGGTACTAAGTGATGAAAATACATTCTATTAGGGGAGCTCTAAGTAATGTTCGAAGAAGAGATTAGAACGATAAATCTTATAAAATACTCTACTACACTCTCTGATTCATTCAGAAATGCACAAAAATACACGTAAAGGCTCATTCAGATGAGGGTATGAATGAGTCCGCATCTGTTCTGTATCCATTCATTTAAAATGGGGACACAAATGATACGGACGCGGGCGGCATCAGTGTTTTGCAGATCCCCAATTCACAGACCACAAAAACCGCACTGTTGTCTGAATGCTCCCTAAGTGCACAGACTCAAAGATGGTTCTTAGGTCTCATTCACAAAGTGTAATACTGTAGCATAACATTGTAGCAGAGCCTTCTGTAAAATGTATACGTCAGGAATATTTCCTTCAATGGAAGGCTCTGAAGTATACCATTGTATAGGCATTACAGTGGCATTTGTTGCTCATGGGAATCAATAACTTTACAACACTATACGGTTATTAATTGGAGGCTTCTGTATTTAATAGCGTAGTCTACCAACTATATTAGGCATGTTGGTGATGGACTAAAGGGGTTCCCCGCCAATATATTTTATAGTGATAAAAGCAATATATCCCTGAAAAAGGAAAATTCTGTATATTCATTTTCCAAAATGCATAGGGCTGCTTTTGGTCAACACTAGCATCTGTAGCACTAGTGACATTCATTGACCAAGATGGTTGTTGGAATCAAAATGAAACTTACTATGTTAATGAAGTGATGATATACAGCAGCAGTGATGAACCTTTTACAGACCGAGTGCCCAAACTGCAATCCAAAACTCATTTATCGCAAAGTGCCAACACAGCAATTTAATATGAATACTGAAAAATACCAGCCAAATTAAGCTGTGGGGGTGTGGCTTAACACAGGACCCAGTAAAATTAAGGCCCCCATTGGTGCCCCTAGTATTAAAAATGTCCCTAAACATCATCATGCCTGGACCTGTCAATCAAAGTGAAGAAGGTGCAGCAGATGCAGAGAGAGCAGAGCCTCTAGGTGTAATGGTAACGCCCCCGTTGCTCCTAGAGGCTCATTTGCATATAATAAAACATCATTTTTCTCAGCAATGCAGGCACATATGAACATGGGACCAACACAGAGGTCTTCAGCTGCCGAGTGCACATGTAACATGTCAGCCAGTGTCATAGGTACAGATCTGCTGACAGATGGCCTTAATTCCTCAAGGTGTTTAATATTCTGAAAACTGAAACCAGTGTTTACTTCCAGGAAATCCATATCTGTCCTGTTTGTGTGATTTTTCTCTCAGATACACAACTTCCAGCTTTGATAACTGAACTATAACATTAACAAGCCATGCATCTTCATGCTCATCACTTGACCACAACAGATCTTTAACCCCCAGAAATAAAAGCTGAAGGCTTCTATTGAATGGCAGAAAGCTGAGATCTTAACACATGGGAGGAATTGATACAGAAATACAACAAATATCCTTTATTTGATAAAGCTATAAGGGTATATTCCTATGCTGCATAATTGTAGCAGTAATTTCTGGGACTAAGGCCTCATTTATATGTTCATGTTCTGACAATATCCGTGACAAGACGGTCATGTTTCATCTGTGACGATGACTGTGTACAGTCCATGTTTGTCCCACATGTCCGTCTTTTGTCCTCTGTGTGTGATCTGTTTTCCACATACACTGCAAGGCTGAAAATGGATTTCCAGAGCATTTCCTACCAATGGTCAATGAAACCACTGACAGAACATGGAAGTCAGTGTTTTTCACAAACCCATGGACTTCAATTGCTGTGTTTAGTCTGCGCCATGGATCAAAGTAGTGCATGTCTCTGTTGAGGGTCAGTGCAATTACAAGGATGTGTGAATAAACTCATTAAAACCAATGGGTCTGAATACTGTCACACAGACAGCAACATCTATGATCTACTGACGCGTTAATGAGGCCTTACTACCACTTCCTTATATCTGAAAGGGATTATTTCTGCTGAAAACCCATGGATTTCTGCAAACCCTTTTTAAATTGATGAGACGTTTGCATACCTTTGTGACACTAACATCCCCCTAGGTTGCTGTTGTTTCTACATAGAGCAAAAACACTAACATTTGCTTTATTATAAAACTAAGGAAAATACATTGTTTTGTGTTCTGGTAAAGCCTTTTAACTTCTCAAATAAAAATATCATCATTCATAGTTTTTTACTTTTTTGCAATATCTTGTGCTAGAATTCCAAATTGTTCATTTCCAGTGTAACGCACAGTATTCATAATTGGGACTGAGAAAAGAAGGAGTTCATTTTTTTTTTTCCCTTTCATGAAACACTTCAGTGATTTTTCTTAAGTGCATTTTTGCTGCTGCAGAAAAAAAGAGCATGAAATATCCATTTTCTACAAGATGAACAAAAAAAAATAATATTTAAATCAAAATTAGCATTTTGTGTAAAGCCTGTCAGTTGGCAGTGGTGGCGGTGTGCTTTTAACAAGATACTTTTTTCTTTTTGTAAATGAGCAATCCATATAAAGAGCAGAAAATAACATCTGGCTTTCATCCAAGCCTACAGAGCTATACCGCGCACCTGCTCACAGCTTTACCTAATAGTCTGCACCTGTATGCCTAAAAGACTGGTGACTGCATCACAAGTGATCTTCTTCTTTTAGATTTCTCCTAGAATTTAAAGGGAACTTGTCGCTTAGTTTTTGCACCCTAAACTGCCAGCACCAGATTTGCTTTACAGACCTGCCTTCATATCAGGGGTGTAACAAGTAACAATGGGGCCCCATTCCACTATGACCACTTTCAGCAATACATTCAGAAACCTTATGATTGGTCTCCCAAGGCTAAGGCACACATTGATGTCACAGCAGGATTGGACTGGCCCACAGCGAATCCCCCGGTGGGCCCTAAGGCCCCATTCACACAACCGTATGTTCATTTCCGTATCTTATCCGCATTTTTGCGGATAAGATGCGGAACCATACGGACCCATTCATTTTTCCATAGGAGAAAAAAAAATGCGGAATGCACACCGTGTTCATTCCGCATCCGTATATTACGGAAGTTCTCCCGCAAAAAAAGGAAACATGTCCTATACTTGGCCGCAAAACACGTTCATAGCCCCATTAAAGTCAATGGGTCCGCAAAATTACGGAACACTACGGAAGACTTTCCGTATGTCTTCCGTTCCGTTTTTATACGGACATGGAAAACATACGGTCTTGTGAATGGAGCCTTAGTTTCCCACCCCCTGCACAAGTGGCACATAACACAGCAGACTTACTGCACTACATACATATATTCAGTGTACAGCACCTCGACCAGCCTACGTTCATATAAAAAACTTGATAGATTATTAAAGAAACTCTCCAGTTTATTATTATAGACACGATCAGAGCTGAGGTGACTTCTAGGTATAGAGGAAAGCTATCAGTGTCTTCTTCTCCCCAGGACCTACCTTCTCAAAATTGCTGCAGGGACCGCCATATTCAATCATCTGGTAGCATATTGCTGCTGTGTGTGCAGGTAATATTTGAATGTATCCGTACGGTGAGCCCTGTGCACCCCAGTGCGACACTGTGTCACAGTACGGTGATAGTGCACACACTGATGACACAATATTAGAATAATACACAAAGTGATGTCACAGTAAGGCCTCATGCACACGACTGTGTGTATTTTGCGGTCCGCAAAACACGGGTCCACAAAAAATACGGATGATGTCTGTGTGCATTCTAAATTTTGCGGAACGGAACAGCTTGGCCATAATAGAACAGTCCTATATTGTCCGTTATGCAGACAATAATAGGACATGTTCTATTTTTTTGCGGAACAGACATGTGGACATAAGGAAACGTATAGAGTAACTTCCTTTTTTTTTGCAGACCCATTGAAATTAATTGTTCCGCATACAGTCGGACGGACATGTACAGAAAATACATTCCTGTGCATGAGGCCTAAAGGAGATGATGAAGACACTAACGTCACTGTCCAGGCATAATCTACTCAGTGTCTTCACATGTAAGTATAATGCACTTATGATGTCACGGTACAGGGATAAAGAAGTGATGTCACAGCACAACGAAAATGCAAAGTAATGTAACACAGACAGAAGTACAGAGACTCTTTAGTAAGACAGAACGAGGTTGTAGTAAATTCTACCGGAACTGGCACTAAGGCCGAGTTCACATCACTGTGTAGCTTTCCTTCTTCTGATCCATCAGAAGAACAGAGAATAAAAAAAAGTATCCTTATTTTGAGCATCCATTGTGTTAGGCCCCTTGCAGACGAGCGCGTGTCACGCACCGAGTCCGCAACGCAGCTCCCGGCCTGCCCTACCAGCACTGACGGGGGTCACGTAGTATCATATTTTTTTATGATGCTGTGTAACCCTTAGGCCTCGTCCACATTTCCGTTTTTCACTGACGTGTGCTGTCCGCATTTTTCATGGACACCACACGCACCCATTGATTTAAATGTATCTGTTCACATTTCAGTATTTGTTTACTGACCGTGGGTCAGTAAAAAAATCACGGGGACATGCACTACTTTGATCCGTGATGTGGACCAAGCACGCCCATTGAAGTCTATGGGTCCATGAAAATCACTGACACACATCCGTGTTGTGTCCGTGATGCGTCCGTTTTTCACTGATGACTAATAAGAGATTCTTTGGAAATCAATTTTCAGCTAAGCAACGTCAGTGAAATACGGATGCCACACGGATGGTAAAAACGAACACACGGACCAACCACGGATCCTTCACGGACAGCTTCACGGATGAAACACGTACGCTTTTTTTCACGGATGTGTCACTGACACGGAAATGTGGACGAGGCCTTAGAGGTCTGGAATGTATTGTATAACACTGGCAGCATTATGTCAGTGTCATCTAATACATTCCAGAACTGTAAGGGTTACATAGCATCATAAATCAATATAATGCTATGTGACCCCCGTCAGTGCTGGTAGGGCAGGCCGGAAGCTGCGTTGCGGACTTGGTGCGTGACACATGCTCGTCTGCCATCTTTTTTTAGTCAGTTCTGCCTGAGATCCGTTATTTTTGAATATACAAATATGAGCACTCCCACGGCCATGCTGCCGCCTCTCCACTTGTACCTGCTTGGCACTGCCTGAGGCAATCGCCTAATTGGCGGTGCACCCCTGTCCAGAGCATCACTTTTAGAATTAGCTCAGCAAGTGATACCATCAGACAAAAATCTGAGAAGGCTTCCAAGGTGACTGCTAGGACAAACACTCAGAAGTGGACTGCAGAGACATCATATTTGTCATATTTGGCATTTTACACCGGCCTTTGATAGCCCCTCTGCTGCCGGAGGATGCGCTGAATTTATGACGAGGAGCATCAGTTGTCATATGTTAGGTGCACCCTCCGGCAGTCTGTGTGCCCAGTTTGAAAAATACTCCAGTCCCTGACTGGTATAAATGTTATTGAATTCGCCAGGGCCAAATCATTGGCTCCGGCCCAGCCCCTAGGACTTCCCAGTGGTGAGTATGGTGAAAAAAAGCCTGTGCTACAAATTTTTGTTGCACAGGTCTTTAAAAAGTTGGAAAACAAGGTCTTGCAAATTTTTTACGCTGTCCTTCTATTAATAACAATACAGTACATTGCTTCAGCAGACACCCCACCCCAGTATGAGGTACCAGTACAGACCTCCAAATCACTTTGCATTGTTGATTAAAACTACATTGGATTGGTAAATCCCTTGGATCAAGTATTGCAGCCATACTGCACCTTGCGGAAAACAAGAGTGTGGTACAAGAAGCTGGCTGTGCACGTCGTACTGATGGCGCTGTATAATACGTTCCACATTGATGTGCAGACCAGAGGATAGCATTCCTGGAGTTTCAAGTGGTGGTTATTAAGCCCCTAATATGTGGGGACCAGGAAGAGGGACCAATACTTTTGGAAGCAATGAGACATGCTTAGTACCAGGGTAGCACTTTCCAGAAAAAGTTCGCCAACCTGGAACAAGGGAATGAACCAGAAATGTTAAAAAGTGTGATTGAAAAGGGGGATAAGAAAGAACACCATCTACCTGTGTGACACCTGCCTCCATAAACCAGGAGTATGCATGAAAGAGTATTTTAAAATTCATCATGCACCACTGGAATTTGAATCATCTTATGTAATAGGATTACTTTTTATTTACCCTGATATACGCCGCACAGCGATCCCCTGAAATACAGTACCGAACCCCTGGATGGGTGTTTTTATTATTATGCTGCATACCACTCTTTCCCTTCTTAGCTCTGCCATGTGCCCAGGCAGCAAATGTCACATGTAAATTAAATCTGGGTATTGCCATACTCAGGAGACCCCGCATTATGGAGAATGAGGCTCCCGTGGCACTAGCTGGGCATTTCATCATACCTCCCAACCGTCTGGGATCCAGCGGGACAGTCCCGGATTGCAGTGGCTGTCCCGCTGTCCCGGTACGGGGGAGGTATGTCCTGGTTACTATAAAGCCGAGTAGACTTGGCATGCATGTTGGTACCTGCATCCCTGTATTAGTGGAGACCTTTGAGGCACCAGAATTGGCAAAAGGCAGAGGGGACCCAGCATGCATGTGGAACCAACACCCCCTGATTATACGGAAGCCAAGGTTGGCACATAACAGGTAGGAAATAGTGTTAGGTTCCCGTTCTACAGAGATCACCTTGACGATTTGGTGAACGGGCCCAGATAATTTTGTACAAAATATATTTGCCAAGAATCTCTAATTTACTAAACAAGCATAGCATCAGCTTCAGAATACCTCATATCCCCATGGCATTTTGTGCATTATCTGGTTGGCAGTGTGCCGTTGCATTGTATGTATGTCCCAGTTTATGGCAACTGTCCCTGCGTCCAGAGACAGTTGCCTGTATGGTGATGAAGCAGAGAGCCAGCATCAGCTCGCTGCTTCATCCATTCTCCCTCCCATCCTCCCTGCAGGCTCTTCCATACCTCCCTGCCGCTCTTCACACCAGGGGCGTAGCAATAGGGAAAGCAGGGGAAGCGGCTGCTTTGGGGCCCAGACTCACAAGGGGCCCCCTCAGGAGGGAGACTAAAAGATTTTATTGTCAGGCCCCCCTCAACAGTATTATACAATGACATTATATACAGTATATACGTGTAGAAAACGGACGGAGCAGCTGCTGGGCCTCCTCTGAGAGAGCAGTTTTGACCAGCCACAGGAGTGGGGGATGCATGAGTTGGGAGTTGCGAAAAAGTTGCTGAGGGGGGGCCCCCGTCTAAAAATTGCTGTGGGGCCCAGTCAGTTGTAGTTACGCCACTGCTTCACACCTTTGGTCTTGGCGGGGGGGGGGGGTGTCCGGCCAACAGTCAGCCTTGGCTCCATCCCCTCCAGACTAGAGAAGACGATGTCCTGCTGGTGATGCTGCTAGGAAGAAGGTAAGTATGTGGTGTTTATTTTTTTTTTCACCTTTCTGTGAGTGACACAATATGGGCACATTACTGGAGGCACAACATTACTGGGGAGCACAATGTGGGCATATTACTGGGGGCACAACATAAACTGGGGAGCACAATGTGGGCACATTACTGGGGAACAATGTACACACATTACTGGGGGCACAACATTACTGGGGAGCACAATGTGGGCATATTACTGGGGGCACAACATAAACTGGGGAGCACAATGTGGGCATATTACTGGGGGCACAACATAAACTGGGGAGCACAATGTGGGCACATTACTGGGGGAACAATGTACGCACATTACTGGGGGCACAACATTACTGGGGGGCACAATGTGGGCATATTACAGGGGGGCACAATGTGGGCATATTACTGGGAGGCACAATGTGGGAATATTATAGGGGGGCACAGCTGGGTATATTACTGGGGACACAGCTGGGCATATTACTGGGGGCACAGCTGGTCATATTACTGGGGACACAGGGCATATTACTGGGGGCACATAACAGGTCATATTAATGGGGGCACATAACAGGTCCTATTAATGGGGGCACATAACAGGTCATATTAATGGGGGCACATAACAGGTCATATTAATGGGGGCACATAACTGGGCATATTACTGGGGGCACATAACTGGTCATATTAATGGGGGCACATAACTGGACATATTACTGGGGGCACATAACTAGGCATATAAATGGGGGCACATAACTGGGGGATAATTACTATGTGGGACAGTAAGGGGACTGGGTGGGATTAGGTGTATAGTTATGTTTTGGGCGGGGTTAGAGGCGTGGCCTAGTGCTGAAAAAATTTGCTGCGGCGCGCTACACGCGCTGCACAATTTGTCCCTTTTTCTCCATTTCCAAAGTTGGGAGGTATGATTTCACTTCTGAACCCTGCCTCATGCCCACGCAACAGACAGCCACATGAGGGGTACTGCTGAATACCCATACCCCAGAGACCCTGCATTTATGGAGTATGAGGTTCTGTTGGCAGATACAGCATACATAATATTGCACGCATATTCTTGTCCTACATCCCTATAGCTGATCAGTAACATCTCATCTGTAAAACTTGATCCAAATTTTATCCCAATTTTATCAAAACTTTATACAAATTGTATTAAAACCTTTTTTATCATATAAATTTACCCAAATGTTATGCTTTTATACCGTACTGCAAATTACAGTACATTTTTAAAAACTACCTGTGGTTTCAAAACGCTCACTGTGCTCATAAATGAATGCCTTGAGGAGTCTAGATTCCAAAATGGGGTCACTTCTCAAGGGTTTCTAATACTTTGATAGTAGGCATCACATTTTGCATAGTGCTGCTTCCTATCTGAGTCCCCCAGTCCCTGGCCTGATTACAGCCACATATAAGGTACTGCCGCACCCAGGAGAAGCAGCTGAACTGTGTGGTGGTTTTCGTGAATGGCACAAGCTGCCTACGTAATTACAATTTTCACTATACACCAAAAGCTGCAAATAATTTTTTAAAAAATACCTGTGAATTCTAAAAGCTCACTGTGCATGTAGATGAATGCATTGGGGAGTTTAGATTCCAAAATTGGAGTCAATAAACCTCTATATTCATGGCACAATGTAGTAAATATCAGCACAATAGGCCTCAAATTCCACATAGTGCCCTCTACATTATGTGCCCAGGCAACATATTGTGGCTACATATGAAGCGTTGCCATACCTGGGAGAACACACTGACCAATTTGTAGGGCATGTGTCCACAATGGTAGATCCTGGCTGCAAAATTTTTGGCGCTGAAATGACATATATAGTGAAAAATAGCAATTTTCACTCTGCTCCATCCACTGCACATCAATGTTGAATTTTTTAATAAAAAAAAAATTCTAAGTAGACTGCAATGATAAAAAATGCCCCCAAAGGTGTTCATAGCCTTTTAAACCCTAATTAGCACATTGTTAAAAACACTGAAAAGCCTGATCAGGGAAAGAAAAGTATAGTTTTAATCAGCTTGGACAGTCCGAACAGGTAGGTTTGATCCTGCTGTCAACATCTTTTAATTTTTTTTGCCTTAACTCTGTCTTGGTATCATGCTCAGACCCATTCCCTTCTATGGGGCTAAGCTGCTCTTAGCCCACATGACCGATGAATGTGTTGTCACTGGACTTCGGAAGACTGCAGCGTTCACATGATCTCCACTGCCTTCTCGAACAGCTGATGGGCAGGGGTCCCATGTGCCAGACCCCCACCGATCAGATACAGAGGACAGGTCATCAATTTAAAGCTCCTGGAAAACCCCTTTAAGTTAAGGCCTAGTCCACACTTCAGTGAATTCCATCAGTGATTGTGAGCCAAAACCAGGAGTGAAGGCTACACAGAGATAAAGTATAATGGAAAGATTTGCACCTGTTCTTGAGTTTTTGACCTACCCTTGGTTTTGCCTCACAATCACTGATGGAAAACACTGGCCAAATCACTGAAGTGTGGACTAGGCCTAAGAGTTTATTATTACTGGAAAATCACTTAAAGGGAACCTGTCATCTCCGAAACACCCCCTGAACTAGAGTAAGTGTTGTATAGTGTAAGTGATGTTGAGTCCGGTTATGTAAGTTTTATCTTCATACTCACTTCCATTCCGACTCTGTGCTCCCACAAACCAGCAGTAAAATGCACTCACTGGACTCCAGTGCTCACTCACATAATGGAGAGGACTCAAAGAAGAGTCCACTGAGTGCATTTTACTGCAGGTTTGTGGGAGCACAGCGTCAGAATGGAAGTGAGTATGAAGATAAAACTTACATATTCGGATTCAGCATCACTTACACTATACTCTGCTTACTCTAGTTCAGGGGGTGTTTCGGAGATGACAGGTTCCCTTTAAGGCCTCTTTCACACAAGCGAGTTTTCCCATCTGGATGAGATACGTGTTGCTAACGCATAGCATCCAGACTGAATCCTGACCCATTCATTTAATGGGTCTGTGCACATGAGCATCATTTTTTAATGGTTTATCTCTGCTTTCAGTAAAAATAGCAGCATGTTCTGCATTGTGCGTTTTTTATGCAGCCCTGATTCCATAGAAATGAATGGGACTGGCGTGAAAAACATCAACAGCATCCGAATCAAGGTGTTTTTCGCTGGTGGTTGCTAGGGGATGTTGAACGTTATTGTTCAGTTTATCTCCATGTGTGTGAAAAACTGATTGCATCCGCATGGAATAAAATGCATGAATATATTTGCAGAAAACACTGCAGCAAACTGAAGGGAAACTCAGAGAAAAACATAAATTTTTTACTGACTGAACTTACATGAGTGAGGCCTTAAAGTCTTGTAAGTACATCATATGATGTGTCATCTCTCCTGACGTGTCTGTTTTAGTAATTACCCCTATGTTATAACAATCCTGGAGCATGTTTCTTATAATTATGCATTTTGCTGTTCCGCTGTTATTCCTACTGAATATTTATGAAATAGGGTTGGACCACATAGCGACTTCGGCTGTGACACACGTCACATGGTCAAAGACTGCAGTGCAGTGCTGCCTGCGCTGCAACTAATGAAAGTCAGTGGAGTCAGGTTACAACCTGCAAGTTGCCACCACAATTGCCATGTAGCCCAAGCGATACCCAGCTGCCAATCCGTTCATAAATGTCTTGGCGTATAGTGCAGAGGTGTAGTTAGGTTTCTCCTCACCTGGGGCATTTAGTTCGACACCCCTCTATCTGAAGCTTAAAGGGGTTCTCCGGGAATTAAGAAAATAAAAATACTTAAATATTACTTGATTATAAATATATTCCCAAAAACCTTTCATTAGTTATAATGGCTCATTTTGTCTAGGGAGCAATCATCAGGGGAAACAAAATTGACGCCGTCCTATTAGCACACACAGAACCTGTCCTAATTGCACAGCAGAAGTTACTTCACAATACTGAGGTAAAGAGCTGCCTCATCCTCCTCACTACTTGTTTAGGGATTATAATCTCGAATACAGGTGATAAGATCTTCAGCTGAATCTTTGTAGGAATGGAGTTCATGAGCAGCAGCACTTGTATGCAGTCTCCATTACCACAGTCTGTCCTCTCCATCCTCTCTGTACTTCATGCCTCCTCATGAACTCCATTCCTACAGAGATTCTGCTAAATATCATATTAAACTGGATTCAGGATCATAATCCCTGACAAGCAGAGCAGAGAGGAGGATGAGGCAGCTCTTTATCTCAGTGTTGTGAAGTAACTTCTCCTGCTGTGTGATTAGGACAGGTTTTGTGTGTACTAATAGGACAGAGGCCATTTTGTTTCTCCTAATCATTGCTTCCTAGACAAAAAGAGCCATTCTAACTAATGAAAGGTATTGGGAATATATTTATAATAAAGTCATAGTTACATTTTCTGAATTCCCGGAGAACCTCTTTAAAGGGGTTGTTCCAGTAAGACAACTTATCCCCTATCTACAGATCATTTGAAATCTTAGCACAAGCATACATGTTCAAGAAATAAGCCAGAATCATCTATAGGGGGGAAGGGGTTGGTTTTGGGGTTGGGATATTACATTAGTTGCACTCAGGCTTGGACTGGCCCACAGGGGTACAGGGGAATCCCCCGGTGGGCCCCTGAGCAAGGTGGGCCCCTAGTCTCCCACCCCCTGCACAAGTGGCACATAGTACATAAAATTTACTGCACTACATACATATATACAATGTACAGCAGCTCAAGCAGCCGATGTTCATATAAAAAAAACTTGTTAGATAATTAATTATATTTGAATGTATCCGAATGGTGGGCCCCTACAGTAAATTTTTTCTGGTGGGCCCTAGGTACCCCAGTCCGACACTGGTTGCACTGATGAAGGTCACAATACTCATATGGATAATGTTTTAGATTTTGATGATGTTTTATATTGGAGTTGAATGTCAATGTCAGCCTTAGGCCTCATGCGCACGAACGTATTTTGTTTCCGCGTCCGTTCCGTTTTTTGTGCGGATAGGATGCGGACCCATTTATTTTAATGGGTCAGCAAAAAATGCGGACAGCACACTGTGTTCTATCCACATCAGTTTGTCCGTTCTGTAGCCCCGCAAAAAAAATAGAACACGTCCTATTCTTGTCCGTTTTGCGGACAAGGATAGGCATTGTTACAATGGATCTGCAAAAAAAACGGAAACACAGATGCCATACGGAACGTCATCCATTTTTTTTGCGGATCCGCAATTTGCGGACCGCAAAACACTTACGGTCGTGTGCATGAGGCCTTAGGCTTCATTCACACGTCCGTATGTGTTTTCCGTTCCGTATATTGTGGATCCACAAAACAAAAAAACGGATGATGTTCCGTATGTCATCTGTGTTTCCGTTTTTTTTTTGTGGATCTATTGTAACAATGCCTATCCTTGTCAGCAAAACGGACAAGAATAGGACATGTTCTATCTTTTTTGCGGAACGGAAATACGGACATACGGAAACGGAATGCATACGGAGTACCTTCCGTTTTTTTTGCGGACCCATTGAAATGAAAGGTTCCGCATACGATCCGCAAAAAAAACGGAACGGACACGGAAACAAAATAAAGACGTGTGAATGAAGCCTTACATGAAGTGATTAACAGTATTGTGTGTGGTAATTGGGTCTGTAATCTTGTTTTTCACCATGTGTTGTATTTGTGGCACTTATCACTGCATGCTCACTATCTTCACCTCATACTTTTCACTTTACCAGTTTTACTTTGTGCCACTGTGTTTGTTTTAATATTTACTATTATATTTATTATCAAATGCCTGAATTGGATTTTAAATATAATTTTTTTATATACAGTATGTACTATAGGTATAGTTTAAACATGACTGATTTACACTGCTATATGCTCTTATTTCATACGTTTGTTAATCTATTCCTTAATTTTTTTTTCTCTCTGTTTCCTTCATCTCTTCTATTGTTCCACCCCAATCATTTATTTTATGTGGTGCAGGGTGGCCATACACGTTGTGTTAAAAGGGTTTTCCGAGATTTTTATTCAGATGACCTATCCTCCAGATAGGTCATCAGTATCTGATCGGTGGGGGTCCGACACCCTGGACTCCTGCCGATCAGCTGTTTGAGAAGCCAGTGAGCATCATGGCCTTCTCTCTGGTTACCAGGCACAGCGCTGTACATTGTTTAGTGACTGTGCTTAGTATCGCACTCAGCCTCATTAATTTATGAGTTGCTCCTGGGCCACGTGACTGATGAACGTGTCGTCACTGGCCTAAGGAAAGCCGTGAGATGACTGCCTTCTCGAACAGCTGATTATCCAGAGGATAGGTCATCAGTATTCGGCCTCATGCACACGACCGTATGAAAAAACGAATCCGCAAAAATACGGATGACATCCGTGTGCATTTCGTATTTTGCGGATTGGAACAGCTGGCCCCTAATAGAACAGTACCATCCCTGTCCGTAATGTGGACAATAATAGGACATGTTCTATCTTTTTGCGGAAAGGAAATACGGACATACGGAAACAGAATGCACACAGAGTACCTTCTGTTTTTTTTGCAGACCCATTGAAATGAATGATTCTGCATATGGTCCACAAAAACCAGCTTTGTCTGCGTTCAGTGTTTCAGTTTCTTACGCGAGAATACAGTACAATCAGTTTTTGATGCGTTTTTCACGCACGTGAAAAAACACTTAAGAATAACAATCTACGTCTCCTAGCAACCATGAATGAAAAACACATTGTATCTAGATTGCTTCCAGATTGCATCCGGATGAAATCCGTTTTCCACTTCTATGGAACCAGAGCTGCGCGAAAAACACATAATATAGAACTTTCTGCAATTTTTCCTGAACACATAACTGATGCGTGAAATATGACGCTCATGTGCACAGAACGGTTGAAATGAATGGGTCAGGATTCAGTCCAGATCCTATGCGTTTGCTGCACCTATCTCGCCTTGACAGAAAACTCGCATGTGTGAAAGAAGCCTAAGGGTAGACATACACGCGCACAAAGCAGCATTGGGTTAGTGGGTGCCATTAGTGGTCTGTATATTGATTTACTTTTTGTTATTATTACAATAGTGTCTGTTTTTTTTACTGCTTTTGGGGGGAAAGCGATTGTTTAGGTATTGTATATCTTACAATATTATATTTACTATACTGTTTCTATGATAATAGTCACCGTTTAGTGAGTGGGTGCATGTCTGCATTAATTGAACTGTGTATTTTCTCAATTTTCTGATCAATAAAGATGTTTGTACTGTGATTCCACTAAATATTGTGTGGTATTACATTGTTCTTGGATGTATCTGGTTTCTCCAGCAGAGGGCGCTCCGGCTACTGCAGCATCCTCCTGGCAGAGGAGGAGAAGGAGGAGGAGGAGGTGGGAAGCAGCTTGTCCTGTTTATTCCCATCCATCCTCAGCAGCTCTTGTGCACGTATAGGGATGGACCTGTCTCCGGGGGACCCTCAGGCTGCCTTCCCACCACCCTCCTTGGACTGAGCAGATATTGGGGCTGATCACCCCCCAAGTGTCAGAGGAACCATGCACCGAGCTTCCATCAGCCTGTGATAGAAAATAAGAGAGAGAAAGCAGAGGAAGCAGCTGGAGGAGGAGGGGGAGAAGCGGATTCTCTGGTTGCTAAGGTAATCCCAGCTGGGTTACAATGTATCACACATCAGGATCACAGCTCCATCATATTGTATGCCTTTCCTGGCTGAGGCACTGTGGTAATGGTGTATGGTCCCTGCCATTTATAAATTTATATACGCCGCCTTTCTCCATCCACAACATTCAGCACAGGCACTGCCACCTCATAGATACCATGGCAGCCACAGAGATGCCAGGAGGGGGTGCTGCTTGTGTTGGAATTTGTGTAGTGTTGGGGTATGGCACTGCTGCTTTGTCTTGTTGGGGAGGGTGGGGGGAGTAGTGATTACACTGTCTGCCATTGAAGCATCTAGTAATAAGTCAGGCTGCAATCATAGGTTGTGTTAATCTAGCATCACCCTGGAATTTCACAATGCTCTTTCATGCTCAGATGCCTGACTGCATTATATGAGGATCCTGGTAGCTTATTGTATCTTCTCTGAATGGGTGTATGGATCATGGCTGAGGTTTGGGAGAGGGGGGTTGGTTCAGTATATGTGCGTGTGTGTAGTAGGGATTCTGTTAAAATAATGAAAGGGGCAATGGTGGGAAGTTCCTTTTTCTGCGTTTGCAGACTTGTGGCATAATACAACCTGCTGAATTTCATTTAGTAAAATCTGTTTCCTAAAAATGGACTCCATCGGATGAGATCCTCTTATGCGTAAATGTTTTAGATGGCTTACGTAAGCATAGTGTATGGCACTTTTTACTCTCAGACGGCTTAGATACAGTTTTACATTTTTACAATATAGTTTAATTCTAGGTGTATAGAAACGTGCTTGTTAGATTACAATGTTTGGGAGAAAGATTTGAAGGATCGGTACAGTTAAGTGTCACATAGAGTCAAAGATTGATAACGTGTGCCGATCTAGTAGAGCGCCATATTGTCACCAACTCACTCTCCTGATTATTGGCGGTTTGACTTTGGTTGTTGAGTTAGTATGGACATGATGGTCTGCTGATGTTGGACCATTTGTAGTATCACGATTAGGATGTTCAGGTATTTGTGTTGGATCCATCTTCTAATTTCCCTGACGAATAATTTCAATCCATGGTCGGTATAATTTAACAAGCTGGAACCATTAATGAAGGATCAGAAGTGTGATGGGTACTCTATCTGATGCTCCAAGTTCTTTGGTTGACCTGTTTAGATTTGTGTTATGTCCTTGAAATGGGAGATTATTATAGCTGTTCAGTTGTATAGTTAATATATTTCTGTGTGGATTAGGATTAATGTGTTTTTTAGACAAACATAACGCATTACTAAAAGACATAAAACTATAATGTATTTTGAGGTTTATGGCCTGGTTTAATAGATACATTTTAGATGTATTATTATGTTTCTTTTTGGTGATATTACAAGGAGCACCTCACATCATTTTTCTTATACTAATTTCAGCTGTTTGTGTGTTCATTTTACTATGCAAGGAGGAGGTTGTGTGTTAATTTTAGTACAGAGGATGATGTTGGCAGTTTACTATTGGGTTGAGCCATCCATTAGGTCTGATTTGCTGTCATATTTCTATATTGATGTCCTAGTATTTGTTTACGGATTGTGTTTGGCTTTATGGTTTTGGTTGGCACGCTGTCTTAAGTGTCTTGACTTGAGGTCATATCGGAGGTTAAATTTTCTTCTGTTGAACTGGCTCCAATTAAATTGCGTCTTATAGCTTGGTTGGACGTTCTACAAAAGGCTTCGTCCATGGTTGGAGCCCAGGTGCATTCCAGCTTGACTTTCAGTAGATTATTGCATGATGTCCGTACTCGTATAGCAGCCATGTCTTCTGCAAAGTCTTTCCTTTAGAAATTTACACTTGACTGCAAGAATCAGCATCCACAGGAACATTAATGAAGTCACATACAGATACTGAGCAGTCAGTAATGCATTCCACTGCACTCCAAGAGCTGTGATGTTGCGCTCATATGTCCATACAAGCCAGTCTACTTCCTCTACATCAGGGGTCAATGAACTCCGGCACTCTAGTTGTTGTGAAGCTACAGTCCACAGCATGCTCTAGTCACTTCTATGGGAGTGAGCATGCTGAGAGTTGTAGTTACTACAACAGCTAAAATGATGAAGATTGCTGACCCATGTTCTACATCATCTACACACATTAATCCCACTGGGAAAACAACACGAAAGCCTGAAAGGGCACAAATCATCCCATCACCATTGTTAAAATGTAACATTTATTTAAAAGTATAAAATAGAATAACACCGCACGTTGGCTTAAAATGATCAGTTATCCTCTAGGTTTACAAATCTCCTAATGTGTAAATTGTAGTATGAATTAAAACTATACACATTTATTATTCCTGGGGATGTTTCGTTAGTTTGAGGAACACAATAACAAAATTCTTGCACACATTTTTTAATGGCCATCACACGTCCGTTTTTTAGAATAACGGTCGTCTATGGGATTGCTCGCACAGCAGTTTTTTTTGACAGCCAGTGAATATCGACTGCCCCCATACAATTGAATGGGTCAGTTTTTAAATGGACAGTTTATCCATTTTTAATGGACTTGTGTATGTACCGTAGCCTTACGTTATATAGCCAACAGAATGATTGTGTCCCACACACAATAAAGTGCCACTATATTATCCTCTTTAAAGAGAAGGAGTTAATGGACTAGAGCAGTGATGGTGAACCTTTTAGAAACCGAGTGCCCAAACTGCAACCCAAAACCCACTTATTTATCGCAAAGTGCCAACACTGCAATTTAAACTGAATACCAATATAGTATATCTTCCATGTACTTTATCATTTAGCGATAATATCCTGCCTACATTCAGTGCGCTGCCTGTGCTGTTCATAGTGCGCCCTGTGCTGATGAATGGCAGGAAAAAGTATATTGGTACATCATAGACTTTTTTCCAGGGTGCGGGTGCCCACGGAGAGGGCTCTGAGTGCCGCCTCTGGCACCTGTGCCATAGGTTCGTCTCCAATGGGCTAGACTGTATCGTCCCAATGTATACTATTAATGTGGTGCTATGTAAAGTGAATAATCTTTAAAGTACAGTACACTGACTATTGGTTATATGCTGTATTATTGCTATGTCTTACTTGCCATCCACGTAGGTCATTTTTTGAATCCAGTTACCTTTGTGCCTCCACCAGTATTTCATATTAGATATTATATTAGTAGATTGCATGTTATTGCAAGCACGCTCATGCAGGCTGTACATTCACTTCTAAACAGACACGTACGCAGTAGGTAGGGTCATGATGACGTGATCGCCATCATCCCTGAAATGTATGAAGCCTGGAAAAGTTGATTAGCCAGTCAGCACGTTCAGCCGTGGATTGGTGATTATTGACAAGCAGGGCTCTTTCAACCTATAAGTAATGAGGATTTTTGCATCCAAGCCCCATCCATAGCCCCTTGCCCCTTGATGAAGCTGCTTAGCAAGTGAAACATGTCGGCGGGCTATGCTATAATTTTTAGGCTGTCAATCGCTTGGTAAAATATCAAATAGTGTGTGGGCTTAGCATACTGGGTCTAATATATAAATAAGAATTGAGATGTTTGCTATGGGAAAATAAAAGCTGTGAGTGAGGCTCAATTAGGAACCCATAAGGGGGAGAACCCCCTAATCAAATATCCAAATTGCTTCAGGGAGTACTACAGATAGCACATTCTTCTTGTGGTAGGAGCTCACAAGTCTTATCAGTACACTGACTTATAGTTAAAAAGTAAATTACACTGTCACTAATATTAGTGAAGTGAATGCACAGCCTGTATGAGTATGCTGGCAATACTCCAATAACATCCTATTCATGTAATATCTAATAGGATGTACTGGTGCTGGCATGTCGATTAACTCTACTGCAATACCTCTATTCAAATAGTATCTATGTGGATGACATATAAGACACAGCAAGTAATATGGCAGGCATATAACCAACAGTTAGTTTACTGTATTTTATAGATTATGGATATAGACGCCGGTCTTAATAAAGCCCCATAGCTGGTGGAGGAAATGCCAAAGTTATGAAGAGGTGCCGGCTGTAAATGTAAGACAGCTTCCTAGCTGTCTTATATTCAGACAATTTTCTACGCCTAAAACAGGCATAGAAAATGGTGAATGAGACGGGCCTACCGGCCCATCCGCTTCCCTGCCCACGCCATGCGCACAATTTTAGACTTGGCGTGAGCAGAGCTAAGCAGAGGGTGCTGTGGGGAATCGTCCTATGTGCGCGCCGTCCTGCTCCTCCTGCGCTGTGGAGACCTGCCGGGAGCATGTAAGTATGTATGTGTATTTGTATGTGTATATGTCTGTGTGTGTCTGTGTGTATGTATGTATGTGTATTTGTATGTGTGTATGTCTGTGTGTATGTACTGTGTGACATGTGTGGGGCCAGAGCGCGGTTCCGGCCCCACACATGTCCCTGCGGCAGCACGGATCCGGCGGGACACCCTTCACCTGCCGGATCCGTGCTGCCGCTAGTGTGAAAGAGGCCTTAGGGATTTGTAAACCGAGTGGTTGACTGATAATTTTAATCCATTGCCTGGTGTTATTCTATTTTACACTTATGTTACATTTAACAATGGTGATGAGATAATCTAAAATGGGAATTTGTGCCCTTTGGGGCTGTTGTGTATACTATAGGTTCTACATCACACTTGGCAAATTATAATTGCGACAAAGGCATTGTTGTTCTTGAACATAATCAAAAATCGCAGAAAAAGATACAAAACATCCTGTGCGATGTAAAAAATGAATATGCAGATGTGCATGGGTACATTTCTAAAAGAAAAATCACAGAAAATAATGCACTAATACAATAGATGCAAACATTATATATGGACTAAGCCCTCACTCTGATATGATAAAATCTGAGACTCTCAGCCAATATATTTTGATCAAAACACATCTGTGCCCACCTACCCGCGCCAAGTCAGGCAGGTCTTACTCTAAACCTATCTATGCCATTGGGCATCTACATTCAGGAGAGCAGACCCTGCACATATAGTGTGCTGCTCTTAGTTACCTATGTGCATCCAGCAACCGATGAGAGGAGAAGCACACACAGCTATATGTACCACCTAATCAAGGTCGCATGTGGGATAGGTGGGGTAAAAAGTGCACAAGAATGCTACTCCCCAGATAATAGGAGCGCATTCACACTTGAAGTTGCTGCTCCTTTGAGAGTATACTACAAACTAATCAAAAATCACAGAAAAAGATGCAAACCATCCTGCACAATGTAATAAATGTATATGTGGATGTGCACGACTACATTTATAAAAGAAAAAAATCACAAAAAATAATGCACTAACACAATACAAACACAATAGATGCAAACATTATATATGGACTAAGCCCTCCTTCTGATATGATAAAATCTGAGATTCTCAGAAAATATATTTTTTATCAAAGTCCTGCCTGACTGAGACCACCTTGGCGCTGGTAGGTGGGCACAGATGTGTTTTGATCAAAATATATTGGCTGAAAGTCTCAGATTTTACCATATCAGAGGGTTTGGTCCATATATAATGTTTGCATCTATTGTGTTAGTGCATTATTTTCTGTGATTTTTGTTCTTGAACGTGAAAGATCATTCTCCAAATTGTTGCCACCAACACGGAAGTACACATTGCTGCGGTATGTAATTCCATTCTAAAGACTTTGTATGGTGTTTCACTTCCAAGAAAAGCAGGTTAATCATTGCCCCACTGTGAAACTTTACAGTTCGCACCATACGTGTGGACAGCTGGTATTTTCATTTAATTCTTCAATAACATCTCCATCAATCAGATGCATATCCACAGTCCCCGAGTCCTGATGCTTGGTGACCTATAATCCATAAAGCTGTGATGCTGCTTCCAGATCCAATGCTGGTCTGTCTGTACGTGATATGTGCGTTGAGCTTATATGACCTATCGCTTTGCTGCTGCTGTTTCTAGATGCCTCCACTTAGAGTATCAATTGACCAGAATCTCTAGGTGTCATCCCATGAGAGCACCATGTTGAATCTCCCCGATATTTACCGTATAAAACATTATATTGCAGAGCTGTATGCTTGATTGTTTGCTCCTATTACCAATGGATGTGAGTAAAATGGTTGAACTCACTTTTTGGAATTTTTTTAATTTTTTTATTTATAGAGTATTTGCTGTTGCTAGGTCAGTATTATATGGCTATGCAGGTTACTCTTTATTTAGCAAATGCAAATAAGGGCTCATTCACACGACCGTGCCCTATTTTGCGGTCCGCATATTGCGGATCTGCAACATACGGATGCCGCCCGTGGGCCTTCCGCAATTTGCGGAACGGGCGGCCCATTATAGAAATGCCTATTCTTGTCCTCAAAATGGACAAGAATAGGACCTGACTCAAAATTTTTGTGGGGCCACGGAACGGAGCAACGGATGCGGACAGCACACGGAGTGCTGTCCGCATCTTTTGTGGCCCCATTGAAGTGAATGGGTCTGCACCCAAGCTGCAAAATATGCGGCTCGGATGCAGAACCAAACCACGGCCGTGTGAACGAGCCCTTATTCTCTTTTTTTCGGATGAGTGGAATGGGAGATTTAACACCTAGTAAATATTTATTCACATCTGCCTTACCCATATTCCATTAACAATATGAACGAACGTGTGAACCTCATGCAGTCATTATATGCTTGGCTGTATTACTGGCCTCTAAGCTTACTCTGTCTCAACCGTATGATGAAATCAAACCCTGGGTCTGAGTTTAGCATTTAAATAGAATTGGATAATGAATGTCATTGTATTTTTTCTCACTAGTGCACTGGTGCGTCCCTGGGAAGAATTTTTTTTTTTTAAGTTTATACAATTTTTGGACGTCTTAGTGTTATTTATAATACTGTTTCTGTCCTTTGTAACAAAAATACTGTGATCTACTTTTCCTGTGAAGGAAAATCCAGTGCCAGAGCCATTATTAATCGGTCTGAATACATTAACTGTGACTTTGCACAGCTTATCACAAAACACTATAAAATGATTATAATTTATAAAATTGCAACCCTTTTCTAATATGAGATAAAACCATGTAAAATATTTATTTGTTTGAAAACATATTAGACTATCTCTTATGACCTAGAGAGCATTCCAGGTGGCAGGCCACATACCATCATCACATACTGTATGGCAGATGTCTAACTTCAGATGATGTCAAGATCAATTTTCATGGTTGTTCCTGGAACTAGGATGTAAAAATGCTGAGCATTTTATTGTACAGAGGATTTTATCTTACTGATCTCTTCTGTTGACTATATGGACCTGTCAAAAGCGTAGATGGGAAATTGAGCCTGCAGGTGAAAGCCAGAGTAGCACCAGTCTTATCCCTGTATTGACTAAGAGTTGTATGCACGTTTGTCACACATTTTACAGTGTATTTTACCCTACGCATTGCAAGGGGTGAAATCTGCTGTAAAGATCAACAACATTGACATACTGTATGAGGAAATGATAAAATCTCACCCACTTTGCTGCCGATTGTCCACCAGCATATCCACCTTATGTGACCATAGACTTGGAGTATGACTGAAATGAGTGGACATGCTCTGATGGCTAATATCTGGCACTCCAGCTGTGGTGAAACTACGACTCCCAGCATGCTCCATTTAATTTCTATGGAGTTCTTAGAACAGCAAAGCAAATGTACATCTTGGGAGTTGTAGTTTTACCACAGCTGAAGTGCTGGTTAGCCATCACAGCCTAGACTGTCCACCATGGAAAATCCACAGCATTTATAGTACCTACAAAGTAAAAAAGATTTTTCCAGATCTCGGACACACCATGCATAAAAGATCTGCACTGAACCAACAGCGGCATTGACCTGCAGTCTGGGTTTTATATCCATAGCATGTTTATGATGTGGATTTTTGCAGTGGAATTCCAATGTAGAGGGTGAATAACATGGCAAGTATGCAGCAAAATCCATGACAAATCCAGATGCAAAGCTTGCAGATTTTACCACAGGTTGCTGTTGGCGATTTTTGCCATGGAATTTCCTCTGCAGAAAATCTGCCCTCTGTGGCTGTTTGTTTAAGAAGACCTGTCAGCTCTCCTTAGGCTACTTTTACATCTGCGTCTTCCTTTCCGATTTTTGACATCCAGCACAGGGTCTCAAAACCGGAGGAAAACGCTTCAGTTTTGTCTCCATTCGTTGCCAATGGGTACAAAACTGAACAAACCAGATTGAAGTGTACCAGAATGTGTTCCCATGCCAGATACAAAACCGCTGCAAGCGATGTTTTTGTGTGCAGCATGGTAAAGTGAACATGCCGGATCCAGCACCAAAAACCATGTAAGTCAATAGTGACGGGTCTGAAATAACGGTCCATTGCCCAATGGTTTTAGTACTGGATCCGGCATGTTCATTTTCGATTATAATACAACTAGATCTGTTCTGAGCAGATGCAGCCGGTTGTATTATTCAAAGAGATGAGATCCCACGCTGGATCTCAAAACCAGACCGCAAAAACCCAGATGTGAAAGTAGCCTTACTTGTCTGATTTAGTAAATCTTGTATTCCCCATGAAATAACAATTCTGGAACATTTCAAAGCTTGAAATGTATGAAAAAATTGGCAACTGAGTCTTACGATTCCCCTTCTAAAATGGGCATGTCCCTGTCTTGTTTGACACCATCAGCTCATTTGTGAGGAAAGATTGTCCAGAATTTTTATTCTGTGGGGGATATAATTATATTGTAGAACTTGTCTTTAAAGTAGAACTTGTGGTGTGGAAGTACAATCCTCGCCATCCACACCCACCCCCATCACCTCTGGAACACCAAACTAATACTTAATGAGAAGGGTCCATGTTTGGCCCATATGCCTGTTTTTACCCTCCATGTGATGTCTGTACTTCACGTGCACTATTAGATTGGATTTTCAGTGGCTCTCCTACCAATCGTCTATGAAAACCACTGACAGAACGCAGATGCCATAGAAGTCAGTAAAAAAACAAGGGTGTGTGCATAAACACTTTGCAACCAATTATTCCATGAGTGGAGTACATGGACAGCACACGCATTACGGCTGCATTCACACAGTCCGTGTTTGATCAGTGATTTCCTTGAGTCATTGTGAGCCAAAACCAGGAATAGACGCTTCACAAAGATAAGGTATAAAGGAAAGATTTGTACATGTTCTGTGTTCAGATCCGGACCTCGATTTGGCTCAAAATCACTGACCAAACACTGTGTGAAAGTGGCTTAAAGAGGACCTCTCCCCGCTCCTGACATACCTGTTTTAATAGCTTCATGCATTCCCCATGTAATAACAATTCTGGAACATCTATTCTTATGTCTCTATGTTGTGCCATTCCTTTATTATAACTACTAGAAGTTATGAATGAATTGCTAGCAGTCTGCAGTAAGGGTACAGAGGGGCTGTAACCAGTTTGGGGTGTGTACCTGCACATTCTGAGAATGGCAGCACTGATTGGATAGAGTCAGTCTGTGCAGGTACACCCCCCCAACTGGTTACCACCCCTCTGTACCGTTACTGCAGACTGCTAGCAATTTATTCATAACTTCTAGCAGGAATAATAAAGGAATGGCACAACATAGAGCCATAAGAATAGATGTTCCAGAATCGTTATTACATGGGGAATGCATGAAGCTATTAAAACAGACATGTCAGGAGCGGCAAAAGGTCCTCTTTAAGCCCTAAAAGCAAAATCTTCAGGCTATGATCAACCCTCCTGCACCCTATGCTTGTAAATAAATAATTGTTCAATTAACATTCTAGTAAATAATTGATTTATTGATGCAAGTGCAGAGAGCTATGGATTATTCTGCATGCTCAGGTATACAATACTCAAGTGAGTAAGATAACATCTTAGGGACCTAAAGCTTTTTCCCTGTGCTTCTGCTGTCATATTACTTATGAAGCACAAACTGTAATTATATTTCTGTGTCAGCGTCAATCTGAAATTGGAAATGTATAATGGATTATCAGTGATGGGAGCCGAGCACCCTCCCTATGTTTGCAAGGCCTCAGGCAGTTTGCTTTTGTCTTCTGCTGCATGCAAGGTGAGCCTATAGTGATATAGGAAATCTCAGCGCATTAAAGTATTCAGTTCCTTTTATCAAATTAGAAACTAAATTGATAATAAATTTAGGCTAAATGTTGTCAGTTTGCTGTTCCTTTTTCTTCCTGCTTCTTAGAATTTTTTTTTCTTCATAAAACCAACTTATTATTAGGGATGGCCTAACCAAAGTCCATTGGCTAGACTATTAGTTTAAAGTTGCAGGACAAAAGCTCATGTGACAGATCACCATTCATGCTCTGATATTCAGATATACTGTGTGTTCCAGTTTGGTCCTTAAAAGGGGTATTCCCATCACATACAACGGGGGCTAGGATATGCCCCCATTGTCCAGAGGTGTGACCCGCACCTACAACAAGGACGGAGCAGGGAGAGCTGTGGCTGGAGGATCCCGGATTTCCCGGGGTCTGTCCATCACCAAGTGCTGCTCCCTACTGCTCCCATACAAGTGAATGGGAGCGCACCGCACCCCTGCTCCCATTCATTTCTCGGCTATTTTTGGCAGCCCTATAGAAATGAATGGAGGGCGGCTGCGTATGCACAGTGCGCCCTCCGTTCATTTCCCTGCTTTGTTCTTGTTGCAGGTGTGGGTCCCAGAGGTGGGACCCGCACTTATCAGACAATGGAGGCATATACTAGTGATATGCCCCCATTTTCTGAGATGTCAAAACCCCATTTAAGGGTTTATCCTGATGACTTTATGAGTTTATTTGTGTGTAGTTGTCTTAGACTACATCTGCGTTTTCCTTTCCAGTATTGAAACCCGTCATAGGATCTCAAAACTGGAGGAAAACGCTTCAGTTTTGTCCCCATTCATTGTCAATGAGGACAAAACTGAACTGTACGAACGGAGTGCACCAGAATGCGTTCTGTTCTTTTTCATTGCGTTCCCATGCCGGACACAAAAAGCAACTTTTTTGTGTGTGTCATGGGATACTGACCAAGACGGCATGAAACGCAATGTAAGTCAATGGTGCCAGATTTGGTTTCTCGGACACAAAAGAAAATGGATCCGGCACTCATTGACTTACAATGGTTTCAGTGCCGGATCCGTCTTGGTCATTTTAGAGATAATACAACTGGATCCGTTCAGAATGGATGCAGATGGTTGTATTATCATAACGGAAGCGTTTATGCAGATCCCTGCCGGATCCAGCAAAAACACAGTGAAAGTAGCTATATGATGACCTTCCCCCTCCCCTTTCCCGTTTTATTGGGCTATACTGATACCATGGAGGAGGTGTCCTGCTTGGAACCCACAGTCAGCAAACTCAAAACTGCTACCAATTTTCCTACACCATAACACAACCCCTAGGTGTTCAGCAGAGCCCACCACAAGACCCGATGGACTTAGCAGGTAGGAGTAAGTGGGAGCAGGCAGGAGCTCACATCGCTGCTGTGCTACAAGGTTTTATCTGAGCATCTCTCCTACAGCCAGGAGCTCCTGTAGCAGCCAAATTCCCCTTACAAATCATCTTGTCAACTAAATATTAATCCAATTTATTAAGCCTCACTTTGCCTCTACACCACTGTAATGTTTCAATGCTTTGAGGATGATGTAGAGTAACTTTCATTGTTGGCAGAACTTTATCCAAAATTAAAAATGCATGTATCTAGGGCTGTAGTTGCCTAGAAAACTCCTCTATAAATAGTGTGAAAAACAAGGAGTGCTGGGAATCAGTCTGTTTAGATGTAGAACTGGATGCATTATAACAAGAGTTACCCCCCAAACAAAATGTATCAGATGATATCATTAGCACGATTGCTCTCCATTGCTTGCCCATTGATGGCAACAACAAAGTATTTTCCGGGATGCGAATAGTCTGGCATTGACTGCTACTGCTTCCCTTCAAACAGCTTCAGCAGAACGTGAACATAATGATATTGATATAAAGATGTTTTACTAAAACATTTAGTTTTTATCAAACTCTGGTCCGGACTGATTTATTGCGGTATAAGCGGTATAAGCGGTATAAGCGGTATAAGCGGTATAAGCGGAGCTGTTCACTGAGCGGTACAGCAGGGCTATAAACCTGGACGGCTCCTTTAGAACAGAGTTTTGCTGTCGGCTCTGCTCTGTTGTATAGTAAATGCTACCAGCAGATTCAGCAGTGAATTTTCGTCTCCACTGTAAGGCCTCATGCCCATTGCCGGGCCGTGGCCATATTGCGGCCCGCATATGGTGGGTCCGCGATACACAGGCACTGCTCGTGTGCACCACGCATCACGGATCTGGGAGATGCAGTGCAGAACGGAGGCACGGATAGGAACCCCACGGATGTACTACAGAGTGCTTCTGTGGTGTTCCTGTCCATGCCTGGACTTGCTCTATTTTTTTGCAGTGCCAGCATACTTTCGTGTGCGTGAGGCCTAAATATGAAAAACAATGTTTCAAATGGCACATTGAGGTGGAGAACTCCAGTTATACCACTTCATGGCTTTAGTTTATTTTGCCTCGTGGCATTTGGACACTATACTTTTAGGTTTTGTAAGGTCTGATTTGCAGGTGAAAGATGAAGCCGATTTTAATTTTCAATGAAATTGTTACACAGCTGGCTGCTCGCATTATACTCAGCTCTTGCTTTGAAGCAACCTGAGTTTATATCTTGGAATAAAGTCCTGAAGCAGACGAAGGCGCTTGGTGCTTCCAGAAACGGCACTTTTGCACCAGCTGTGTGTCTCTTACTAGAACAGCAAATAATTAATCAATGTCTTAAGTGAAGTAGTAAAATTCCCCAAAATGTAGTTTTGACAGTCCACGGAGTATGTTCTAGTACGTGGTCTAATCTGCACTCGGGTATCCACTAATGAAATGCTATTTAGAATTGGCCTATGGTAAGATGATAGCCCTTTGCCGCCAGGAAAAAGTAATTTAGAATTAAGCCATAATTCCCACGTCCGTGCTTGGTCAGTGATTTTCATCAGTGGTTGTGAACCTAAACCGAGTCAAAAACATAGAACAGACACAGATTTTTCCATTATACTTGATAATCATTGATCAAAACACTGACGTGTGAATTAGGCCTTTGAGAGGAATTTTTTTTTTTATATAAAAGCAATACCTCATACTGTAGTGCCAATTCAGTAGATACCATCCTGCTATTTTTTTTTTTCAAGATCCATTCCTCTGTTGTGCTGCTACGCCCCCTGTTTGGATTTGGTTCCTGATATGTTAAGGGCTCATGCACACGAATGTATGTATTTTGTGGTCCGCAAAAAATACGGATGACGTCCCCTAATAGAACAGTCCTATCCTTGTCCGTAATGCGAGCAATAACAGGACATGTTCTATTCACTTGTGGAACGGACATACGGAAACGGAATGCACAGATTGAAATGAACGGTTCCGCATACGGTCTGCAAAAAAAATGGAACGGACACAGAAAGAAAATACATTCGTTTGCATGAGCCCTAAAGAGGTTATCCCATTATCCCATGATTAATGTAAACAATGAAAATCGTACATAATCTACTACATGACAACCTTTTTCTAACAATGATAGAACCAGCCCTGTACCTCACATGGATCCAGAGACCTCCTCATTCATCAGTCACCTCAGTGGGCATGCCCTTTCTGAAGGACGTGTCCTTTCTACTGCAGCTGGTGGCAATTGAAGGATGGAACTGAGCATGTGCTTCCATCTCAGTGAGCAGGAGAGAGACATTAGAAAAAGAGCAAACAGCAGGTGGCGCCATACAGATAGATTGCAGAGAATAACTCAGTGGCAATGCTGCATTTTTAATTACATGTATTTACAAAAGTATTCAGATCCAGGTGCTGGTTTGAAAAATGTAGAATATTTTTCATGGGACAACCCCTTTAATCACTGTCATCACTTCTGGGTGGAGAAGACCTCTGCTCTTCTCCGTGGGCATCTCCTTCTTCCTGCTTGTGACACTGTCCAATCGCTTCACAGCCAGGGCGAAGACAAGCTGTTCTTGTGAGATCTGATAAAGCCCCCGAGAACAGGCTATGTAAGCGATTCCCGGAGTACTATGCTCGCTTCCATAGCCTGTTCTCACAAGATTTACCAAATCTCACGACAACAGCTTGTCTTCTCCCTAGTTGTAAAGCGGTCCGCAGCGATTGGAGACGTCCCTGTACCTATGCTGGTGATTAACATATTAAGTACCAAAACCAAATGGTGGCAGAGCGGTGCAGCAGAGGAATGGATCTTGAAAAGAAATAGTGGGATAGAATCTCTTGAACCTGGACTACAGTATGAGATATTGCTTTTATTTAAAAAAAAAATATATTGGTGACAGGTTCTCTTTAAAATGTAACTGTAGGCAGGTTATAGCTGTAGAAAGGTTAGAGACAAGTGAGACTGATATTTTTTCCCAAATTTCTCATAGCTTCATGGGTTTTTCCTACATACATTTTCTTTCTCTGCTTGTATCAGAGTAAGGCTACTTTGACACTAGCGGCAGCCCCCGCCGGAACAGCCTGCCGGATCTGTGCTACCGCCATTATAGTGAATGGGGCTGAAGTCCGCTCCAGCCCCATTCACTATAATGGGGGCAGGCCAGAGGTCCAGCGTGCCGAGAAGCAGCCGGAATAAAACTCTCGGCATGTTTGCTGTGTTGCGGCCGGACCTCCAGCCCGCCCTCTTATAGTGAATGGGGCCGGAGCGGACTTCTGGTGGCACAGTGCACTAGCGCTAGCACAGATTCGGCAGGCTGTTCCTCTGCCAGAACAGCCTGCCGGAGAAGGCTGCCGCTAGTGTGGAATTAGCATAACATTCTGCAGATATAAGCAATGCATCTACAGTATATTTCTTCATGTAATATATGTAATTATGTCTTTTTATGTATTATACTCTATGTAATTATGTCTTCTTTGTATTGCCTCTATATTACAGAAAATTGTTCAGATTTTCTTTGGTTTTGTTTTATTAAATGAATAAAATTACTTGAAAATGAAATGAGATGTGTGAGAACATTACACCAGTTTTGTTCCATGCGTTGGGAATCCTACCAGTTACAAGAATGTACTGTAGACTTGGTACATTTATGCTGTCAGTGCCCATACAGCTTTATCTCTGAGCACAATATTGACGGCACTCCAGCAGAGGGGTGATCGATATCTTTGTACTGCACAACCCCTTTAAGGCCAAAAGACCACGTTGCTCAGAGCTCAAGTAGCTCTTACACCCGTTGATTAGAGGAGCTTCCAGACTGTGACCACTACCAATAAGAGGCTTTCACATTTCTCTGTGGTACGTCAGAACTGTTATAGAATTGGAGGTACACGGATGTAATTAGAAATATATGTTGAGACTGAGCAGCTGGAAGAGAAGCTGGATGGAATCCACAATGAATCAATAATCACAAGCCAATCTTTTATCATATAGATGCCCTAATATATACACTAAGAACCACTGACAGGTGAAAAGAGTAGCATTTATCTTTTGACCCTTTCAGGTCCGCAATTTGCGGTCCCCAATGCACAGGCAACTACCGTGTGGCTGCCGCGATGGATCCACACCCATTCAACTTGAATGGGTCCGTGATGAATCCGCACCACAAAAAAACAGAACACTACTCCGTAGTGCTTCTGTGGGCTTCCGATCCGTGCATCCGTTCCGCATCTGGGATTGCGGACCCATTCAAGTGAATGGATCTGTGATGCAGGGCGCACACAGCCAGTGCCCGTGTATTGCAGACCCGCCGTATGCGACCCGCAATATGTCCACGGCCGGGCAATGGCCATTTTTAGAACCAATCAAAGTCTATGGGGATATTCACTTGGCCGTTTACTGATATTTTAAAAGATAGTGAATAGCAGCCGTCAATGCCAGAAGGACCCCATTGAAATCAATGGACAGGTTAGTAATGGCTGTCTAGACAGGAGTGCACCTGTCTAACACCTGCTAAAAAAGTGCCTTTCAGGGGTTAAAATTAGAGATGAGCGAGCAGTGCTCGTTACGAGCACTGTAGCGCTCGGGTCCCGTGTGAAATGCCCGCAGGCATTGCGGATCCGTCCTCAGCTGCATGTAAGTCAATGAGGACGGACCGTTTGGTATGAGTGTCATACCAAACGATCTGTCCTCATTGACTTACATGCAGATGAGGACGGATCCGCAATGCCTGCGGGCATTTCACACGGGACCCGAGCGCTACAGTGCTCTTAACGAGCACTGCTCGCTCATCTCTAGTTAAAATAAAGAAGAAAAAAAAATATATATATATATATATATATATATATATATATATATCACCTCATCCACTTGAACATGCTGACACTCGCTCTGCACTGCAGGGAAGTGGAAGGACCTGACCTGGCATCACATGTGATGTCATGATGCTGGGAGCGTCAGATCCTTCCACATTCAAGTAGATGAGGTATTTTTTATTACCCAGCAAATTGTTGCTGCTATGGGGGGGGGGTAATTTATACTGGAGGTCATTATTGGGGGACACTTTATATACAGAGGGGGCACTATTGGGTGGAATTTATACCTTTATACTAGAGGAACACTATTGGGGCCATTTTATATACAGGGCCACTATTGGGGGAAATGTATACAATTATAGTAGGGGAACACTATTGGGGGCATGTTATATACAGGGGGCACTATTGGGGATATTTTATATACAGGGTGGCACTGTGGCGAGCCTTATATGTACCGGGGCTACTATGGGGGCATTATAGACACTGGGGACAGTAAAGGGAGGCATTATACTGTAAATACTGGGGGCACTGTGGTGGTGTACTGAGGGCACTGCAGGGGTTGGAATGCTTAAAAAATAAACCAATCAAATTCATCCATTTTTTCCATGGCCCTTTTTAACGGAACTGCTCTACAATATAAGGAAAGTGGCATTAATGTTATGCCTGATCTGTGTACACAGTCAGGTTTTAATTTTTGGGTTGACTTCTTTTATAATCAAGTGGTTGAGCCCAAATAAACATTTAACCTAAGTTTACTCTTCTACAAAGTAGTTAATTTCATCAGTCTCAATTTAACTACAAAATCACTAGGTGGATCATGTATGTGCCTGCCTATTTTGGTACTAAGTGTACTTGATACCTTATTTGATCCTGCAGGCGCTAGGTAACAAATATACCTACTCAATATGTAAGAACCAGCCTACCTAAATAGCTTGTTTGCTGGATGTTGTAATTGACTGAGAAACAAGTTACATGAGAACGGTAATCAAAGTATTGCTTTGTTCACACTACGTATATGTATTCTTCTGCCATTATCTACTTCATGGTCGGAAACAGTACTGCAGTGCAGAATGGAAGATACGATAAAAAATATAGTTGAAGTAATGTTACATAGAGGATAATTACCTTCAGTAATGCTTTTGGCAATGACAATGTACTGTAGTCCTGGACATATGAAACATTGTATCTTTTAAAAAGCTGGAGAACTACAGGTTGGAGACGACTGGTTTGGAGAGATCCCAAAACTCTTGAAGTTTTAGCTTCAGCATCTCAACCATGTTACATGTCAACATGACGACTAGCAAAGACTAATTATGTATCTAATACAAGCTTATGAACTGAAGTTCATATGTATTCGTTTTTTATCAGCCTCAAATGAAAGTACCAATCAATAAATTTATAGATAAAAGATGCTTATATTGCACTTCTTAGTTTAGCTGGGCTGTTTATGTATTTTTATGGTCTTTTCAATTAGTTCTTAGTAGCCTGCCTTAAAGTGGTATTCCAATGGCATAATTTTAAATAAAAATGTGGTCAGAGAGGGTGAAAATAAACAATGAGTACTCACCTTACCGATCCCTCTCTGTTGCTGTTTGGCCACTGCTCTGGTTCTCGCTCCTCTCCGCTTCCTGTTAAGATACAAACAGCAGAGGACAGGAATCGGTAGGGTGAGTACTCACAATTTATTTTAGTCCCCTTTGACCCAAATTTTATTTATAATTATACTATTGGAATACCACTTTAAAGGGGTTGGCCACTTTCTGGTTATTGTTGACCAATGGGTTTGTGAGATGATTATATAGCACTAATGAAGCCTTTGTTAAAACATTTTCTATATTTTATAAGGTATGCTCCCTTGTTTACCAAAGTATTTTCTGCTGTCCATAAAATGGCTGCTGATGGAGAGTCATGTGATCAGGCAAATCATCTCCATGTGAATCTTTTTCTTCTTGTATACTACAAATTACAACCTGTTCTCACACTCCCTAATAGCTCTGGGTGTTATTAGATTGAATCCCAAGCAAAAGGTCACTGGTTTGAATCTAGGAGCTGCCATGAAGAAGATTTCCCAAGAAAAAAGAAACAGCATCATTCAACTCAAGGATAGCGGTATCTCGGCCAAGATAATTGCCAAACAGCATCATGTGAGTGCCATGACGGGTAGAAGAATACGAAATGAAGTCCGTCCATCCGTTCCAAAGCCAAGAGATGGACATCCAGGCAAAATATCGGAGTCAACAAGTAGGCTCATCACAAGGTCTATCAGTTCTGGCATGACAAACACGGCAGTGGAGGTGGCTCGTATACTTCGTAATATTGAGATCACAGACATCCATGCAAGCACCGTGCAACGCACATTACAGAAGTCTGGAATAGTGGCCTCAAAAAAAGGTGAAGAAGCCTCAACTTCAATATCGTGATAAGAAGCATCGGCTCAAGTTTGTAAAAAAAAGTAACAGTGGACAGCAGAAGATTGGAAACAGGTTATTTAAAGAGATGAAAGTCAATAGACTGTGCTCTGATGGGTGCAAATGGGTCTGGAAGCAACAAGGGAAAAGGGGGCTAACGGATCGAGAAATTGAAGGAACTGTCAAGTTTGGTGATATGGGGTTGTTTCACAGACAATGAAGAAGATGCTGGATCAGCCCCCACAGTCCCCAGACCTCAACCCAATCGAACACTTGTGGGTAGAGTTGAAGAAAAAGCTGGATTCGTACCCTAGAGAGTTGACCAATATGCACCAACATTGGGAACGTGTAGAAGAGACCTGAGAACAGATTTCGGTCAAGACATGCTTGAATCTCATCGAGAGCATGCCTAGAAGGATTCAGGCAGTGTTGAAAGCCAAAGGTGGATGTCACGGACATTCCTATGACAGATAACAGGAGGTCTGTCAGATTGGCAACATGTGGTATAATCTGACAGGTTTTCCCTTTTTGTTGTTGGTTTTTACCACACCCTTTTCTCTCAGGTGTTCCTGGTGTGGTAATTGTCCCTCCCCTATTTATTGCTTCTTCTCCCACTATTCCTTGCGTTTTATAGCTTCAGTTGTTGTTGTGGTGAGCAGCAGTTTGGTTTCAGCTGAGATCCTGGAGCCTCCATTTCTTCATTGAAAGATAAGTTTCCTTTTCCCTCCTGTTGTTTTGTTATTAGGCCTTAGGGAGACTCCTGTTCGTCCTTCCTTTTGGAGGAACAGGTAGACTCATTCCTGTCATTAGTTTCCAGGGTCCTATAGGGTCAGTTCGGTGTTTAGGTTCCGGTGTATGAACTTGCCTACATTTGAGGCCTGTTCATACTGGTAGATAGACAGGATTTGAGGCAGGGTTTCCTGTAGGAGGTCTCCATCTTCCTTCCTTTTGTTTCTAGGCCTAATCTCCTTTCCCTGCTACGCTTGGTTTGGTCCCCCCCCCCACACCTGCGCGTGACAGTGGATTTACAAAATACTTAAGATAAAAATATTTAAGAAAATAATAAAAATACAAATTTAGAATTTTAGGCGCAACAGTAACAGTGTAGTTACATGATAAGAATCTGCATAACTAATCATATGTTAAATAATTGTAAGTCCAATTTATGTATGAGATAGCCAAGATGATTGTCTATAAAATGATGGTAGTCTCACATTCCAAGCTGTAGTGGACGGTGAGATATGGAGCCTGAAAGTCAAAAGTTCAGAACATTGTTACCCTTTTGCTCGTCAGTGTAATTACAGTATGTTATGTAGTATAGTATGGTCTGGGTGTTTTATTTCACAGATTATGTAGTTAATCAGTGTCATTCGCTATTTGAGCTTGGTTGAATTTTTTCCCTTGCATGGCATGACCCGTGCTGTTGGGTTTTCCCTGCTCCTTTCACATGTAATCACACTGGATTTCCCACTGATTGCTTTCCCTTCCTCAAATCCTTTCACAATTGACACCTACATCTTTGACACCTCTAGTATCTTCATGATCAACATGTGATGTTGTGAAGAAAATCTATGATGTGAGACAGGTTGGCTTATAAGTACTTCTCTACACAGTAAAACCACACTCATGTTTTAATTAAATATGCTGCAAAGTATTTTATTTTCTGGCTGTATCAAATAAACTTTGAGCAGAGGATAAACCAAGTGAATATGCTGGACATTAATACTAGTTAAGGACTACTACCATATAGAAAATTAACAAGCATTTAAGAGCAGCTGTCCATATCAATGACTCAGGTCAGTGCTTTCTTTTTCAAAACGTCTGAAAATTTAGAGCCAGGGTCTGATTGTCTGTTTTGGGTGGTATCTTTGATTATTCCCCCTTCTTGTGTATAGCCTGGAAAATACCATATACAAGATAAAATAAAAATCTGAAAAAAGTTTCCCCTAAAAAATACAGTCAGCAGCACATCCACTGTTTACATGGGGCCATCTATTATCGACAGACTTTTAATGCAGCTTAAAAGTTTATCAGGTAGTAAGATGATAGGTGACATATTTACACAGGCCATTATCTGGCAATCAAATGTTCGTATAAACTTATGCTGGCCAGTTAAAAGTCCTTGAGTCACCCTCTTCTGCTGAACTATAAAAATTAATTTTTAGGGTTTTTTGGGGGTGGGGGCAACCATTATAATCACTGTTGCTGCACAGATTGATTAGATCTTAAGAGATTCTTTCATACAGTCTGATGTATCAGGCAATTATAGGGAATAAATTGAACATTCCTGATAATTGCCTGATCTTCAGCAGAGACCAGGACCATCGCTTGTCCCCATAGAAAAAGTACTTCCTGTCCACACATAAGACACTGTTTCAATTGGAGAGTCAGAGTGTAAGTGGACCAGAAGGGAGTGACATGACGCAAGGGGAGCAGGTCACCTCTGCGGCCAGTGATTGTCTGCAGCGGCATCAAACATCCAGGGAGGCCGTGGAGCAAAGAAGTTGGGAGCCAGCCATGCATCGGGTCCGCAATACACGGGCACCAGCCGTGTGCAGCCTGCATCACAGATCGCAGACCCATTCACTTCAATGGGTCCGCAATTCTGGAGATGCGGGATGGAGGCACGGATCTGAACAACATGGCAGCACTACGGTGTGCTTCCGTGGTGTTTCTGGCCGTGCCTCTGCACCGCAAAAAAGTAGTGCATGCATTGGACCTTCTGATGCGGATGGTGGACCCCATTCAAGTGAATAGGTCCGCGATCCGAATGCGGCGACCCCACTGTCAGTGCCCGTGCATTGTGGACCTCAGATTGCGGTCCACAGCACGGGCACTAACAGCACACGTTTGCGTGCATGAGCCCTAAAGAAGAGACAAAATGTGCATAATAGATGCACAGGATTGTAGTTTTTTTTTACTTTTTCTATTCTTCTGATGGATCAAAAGAAGGGAAAATGAAACTGTGATGTGAGTCCAGCCTAAGTATGCTTCCCTATGCAGGCCTGCTCAGGAGGGGGTGAGGTTGGAAACAAAAGTGCACAAGACCCTTAAGTAAAATATGATTGTTTTACAATATATTAGTGACATTTTTTGCACACAAATAAGGCATATTTATATTTTTACATAAAGCATTTGTGAACGCTGCCATTATTCCACGTAGGTTGTGTATTAAACTTGCTGCATTGATTTGAATGCCTTTGAAACTGTACACAGCTTAAATTATAGATCTGGGATGAGTATAGTGTAGTGTATTCCCACTTGTACTTCGCTGATTACTGTAAAAGAGTTCTGTTCCCTTTTCATTAGATGACAAATTATAGTCAGTCTCTTCTGTCATAAAGATCTGCAGCACTTTCGAAAACAATGCTCCTGGCCTACAAGAGATAAAGATATGAAAGCATTTAGCACCTTTGACGCATTCACACATGACAGAATTCATACCGCTACAGCAAATTATCTGTTAGTCTGGCAGGCGACCAGTGTCAGATAGCGATGCAGAAAAGGCTACTATCTGAGAGAAGTGGAATCCTCTGCCAAAAGATGGAACTTATATAAAGGGCCCTTTCAAAAGACAGAATGGGCTCCTCTTCACTACTCATTGGCAAAACGCCTGGGAACCAGTTGTCTCTCACCACATCTGACTATCCAGCATAAGTGCTATTTGAGTAATGAAACAGAATGAATGAACATCTGAGGCAGTGCAGACATAATGTGCGCTTGTGATTACTGTACTTTCAGCCAGTCTTGCTCTACTTTGACTTTTGTGTTACCAGCAAGGACTGGAAGAGTTGGAATATAGTAAAATATGCAGCTTTACAATAGATTAGAACTATAGTAAAATAAAATCTTTTTTAACCACTTCAGTACCCTCCCCTAACAGACACATTTGTTTCCAAGCCCGTTTTGGCTGAATTTTTTTTTCTCCATTTTTCCATCAGTATAGCCATGCTAGGACTTGCTTTTTGAGGGATGAATTGTGTTTCTCAATGGCATCATTTGGAGATGCATGTAACTTTATAATATACAGATTATCTTTTATTATCTTTTGGGTGGAGGAATCAGGGAAAAAAACTGCCATACCACTAATGTTTTGTATTTCAAATGTACACCTTTTATCACGTGGCATAAATAGCGTGTTACCTTTATTTATGGTTCGGTTAGCGATATTGGATATGTGTAATTTCTTTTATGATTTTCTACTTTTGCGCATTAATAGCACATTTCATTGAAAAGGGCTTTATGTTGTTTGTATGTAGTTTGAGTTTCTTGTTGGAAAAGTCTTTTTTTTAAATTTTGTTTCAAAGGATTCTAGCAAAATGGTAGACGTACAGTACAAAACGATGTTGCAACATCCGATCACAAGGCGTTTAAAAGGCAATATATACTGTATGTACACTGGCAATATTTTCAACAAAACAATTTTGGAGTGAATAGAAATGATTGATTACGATAACTTTTATTTTTTATGGACAGGAAGGAAAAAGCAGTTGTAAATGTTTTTACATTTTTGCTAACGTCCTCACCATGTGTTATACTAGCTTTACTATATGAATTGTCTTGACTTCTGTAATATTATGTACAGTATGTGTATACATGTAGATGGATAGAGTAAGGAGTGTAGCTAAAGACTCCTGGGCCCTCAGCTTGGGCCCCCCTTCCCTCAGTGCTTTGTGGCCAGGGGCAGGGAAGCACATAGCCTTCGTGCTGCCTGAGGCAAAAATTTAAATGACACTCCCCCCATGCCAAATTCTTGACCTAACCCCTTCCCTCCAGCCAGAGGTGTAACTTGACCTGCATACACTTTCTATAATACCGGTGTCTTCTTATGTAGCACAAGGGTCTTTGGGCCCCTTCAGGCTCCTGGGCCTGGTAGCGACTGCTACCTCTGCACCCTCTATAGCAGGGATGGCCAACCTGAGGCTCCCCAGCTTTTGCAAAACTACAACTTCCAGCATGCCCAGACTGCCTATAGCTATCAGCCTACAGCAGGGCATGGTGGGAGTTGTAGTTTTATAACAGCTGGAGAGCCACAGGTTGGCCATGCCTGCTCTATAGCTATGCCCCTGGATAGAGTGACTTCCAGGCTGTGCCATAAAAGACATATAGCTATAACAAGCCTGGAAGCCTTTGTTAGACTCACTGTGGTGCAAGTGGTGCAATAGAGTGAACAGCCTCCCTTGTAAACACTGCTATATAGTAGAGCACTATTCAAACTCTCAGTATAGGAGGGAGATGTAGGAGGGGGTAGTAATTTATTGAAATGAAATTTCTTGCCTTGTATTATGTTTGATTATTCACAAGAATAAAATTAAGTGAACAAAAAAGTAAAGTGCTGCAGCTTTCACAGGCCTCAGCAATACCGCCACAGATGTAAATTTCAGCTTCCAAATAAAAACAGCACTAAAGAGCCATCAGTGGACACTGACGCATAAAGTCATTGAGCACTCCCCAAGTGGTTAAAGAGCTTTTTCACCTATTTCTTTTTGCAAATTTTAGATAAATAAGGCAGTAAGGAATTTAGAGAAGTGTGTTTTGAGTACTACCAATCATGGTTACATCGTTAATGGGTTGACAAAGATCTATTGTAAGTCCCTCAGGTTCAGCCTTGTGATACTTACAAACCCCAGATTATCCAGAGGAAGACAAAATGCACTCTTTAAAAGGAAGAGACCTAATTTGCCATAAAGTGGAAAAAATCCAGATCCCTGGATCAACACTCTACATTAATATCACAAGCCCTGTATATTGTGTTCACAAGAAAGATAGTTAACTCCTTCTTCTATCTATCTACACTTTCAGCGATCATTAATTCCTGTGGCAGTATTGTATGTTCCATAACTTTACAGTGTGGACAGTAAAAAACTGCTTTTGAACTTTATTAAGCAATTCAGCTTTCTTCAACTGTAAGCAGTGATCCCGTGTTCTCTGTGGGGTCCCTGAAAAGAATAATGTATTGCATTGTTTTATGGGGACCATTTACATATTTAAATAACTTTATCATATCCCTCACTCTTGTTTAAAGGGGTTGTCCAGGTTCAGAGCTGAACAAGGTGTGGTAATGTGCACGGGTGTGGGGTGTGTATCTCACCTGGTTTGTCAGTTTAGCCGGGTGAGAACTGAAATCCAGAAATGGTATTGCTTCGGCAAGGCATAGTTGCTGGAGCTGTTTTATTTAAAGTGTATGGGCTGGATTTCTTGGACTGGGAGACAAGTTGAAAGTGGGAGTCTTCCAGTCCACACATCCCTATCCCTCACAGGTTTTCCCTGGCCCCAGGTGAGGCCAGCTGATTCAATTAGGCAGGAATAAATCAACCTGCGGTGTGTCAGTCTGGGGGAGAGGAACTGACCATGGAAGGGGGTTGAAGCCAGTGGGGCTTGAGTGGTCTCAGCCAGGAGAGCTGAGGGGACCACAGGCTACGTGTAGCCAGATCTCTACCCATGTGTGGACTTGTGTTTGGTGAGCTGACCAGATGGTGGGAACCTGAAACCCTGTATAAGCTGTGCTTAGAGGTGAGACAGGGAGGAGAACCTGTGTTAGTCAGAGCCCAGCCGGGCAGGTGTTTTTTGTGCTGAAGAGCAAATAAAGCTGTGTTGGAAGAAGTCTGTGATGGCGACCCCCTAAAAGCAAGCGATCCCTTGCAAAGGACATAACCTCCCCTTCACACATTTAGCCTGTGTGAGTGGAGAATCGGAGCATTTCTTGCTCTGATACTGTTTGTTTACTGCCAGTGACGTGCCTGGCTTTTTTTTTCAGTATGCTAGGCAGAGGCTTCCACCTAGCAGTGATCCTGGTGACATCACCAGCACTAATGGGTGGTCTTTAGCGCTGCCCTAGCCTGTAAAACAAGACCACCTATTTGTGCCAGTGATGTCACCAGGATTACTGCTAGGCAGAAGCCTCCGCCTAGCAGGCCCATGAGAAGCCCGGTATGTCACCGGTAGTGAAGAATTAGCCCTTGTCCTGCACTATGCAGTGCAGGACAAAGGGGAGCATTGGAGCTAGAAATGCTCCGATGCTCCTCTGGTACGGGCTTAATGTGTTAAGGGGAGCTTATGTCCGGGTTTAGCTCTGAACCTGGACAACCCCTCCAAGGTGAACATATTTCGTTTTGATAACTTATCTTTATAAGGCCTCATGCATGCAACCAGGTCCGTATTGCGGTCTGCATGCCAAAGATCCACAAAATATGGACATCTTCAATGTGCAAACCCTATTTTTATCACTCCTATTACTAGAAATTACTATTCTTGTCCACAATACAGATAATTATAAGACATGCTTGCTTGATAATTTGAGGAATGGACACAAGTATGCAGACAACACATGGATGACATCTGTGTCATTTTTGTGGACAAATGAATGGGCCTGAGTGCTATCCGCAAACAATGCGGATCGGACAGAGATACAAAATGAGGTGGTGTGCATGAAGCTTAAGGCTAGGTTCATATCACCGTTTTGTTTCCTTTCTTCTGATCCATCATTTCCATCTGAGATCTGTTATTTTAGCTGGAAAATAAAAGATATCGGGAAAATGGCTAAAATGGATGCAAAATTAGCATAACAGATGCTTAACATAAAGGATCAGTCTTTAGTTTTTTTGTTTTCTGTTTTTCTAATGAATCAGAAGAAGTTGTCCAGTGGGGGAAAAAAAATCTCTAGAAAGAACTCAAAATTGGCTATAAAAAGAATAGATACTCTAAAGGTTCATGCACACGAACGTATTTTCTTTACTTGTCCGTTCCGTTTTTGTTTGCGGATTCATTTCAACGGGTCCGCAAAAAAAGGAACTTACTCCACATTCATTCCGTTTTCATGTCTGATTATTGTCCACATCACGGAGAAGGATAGTACTATTCTATTAGGGGCCAGCTGTTTCTTTCTGCAAAATGCACATGGAAGTCATCCGCATTTTTTATAGATCAGTTTTTTGCGGACCGCAAAATACATATGGTCGTGTGCATGAGCCCTTACAGATCCCCCACTGCTTACATTCCAGTACTTTCTGCTGACAGACTCCTTTGAACTGTAGTCACATCTAAATGTATAATATTTTTACTATGTTAAAAAGGAAATGTATCACATCACATCATATTTTTTCTAATGACACTACACCAGCCACATGGACTGTAGAAACCTGTAGTCTTTTGATGTTCCTCCTATGGGAGAGTATTCTAGACATGGTCTATGACCTGTGCAGAGTTCAGTGTACAGGAGAAGGTGAGCTGTGAGCATCACCTATTGGGAATGATATGATCCTGTGTTATCTACATATAGCTGTTACATTTCATTGTACTCCTTGCTGGGATGATAATGAGATGAGTGCTGAGAAGTGATCTCTATGGAGCAGTAAGCCTATAAATACTGACATGAAAAAAACACCAAAAATTCCTAAGAAAATCTAAAAACTTGATTTCAACAACATGTATTTTTCCGATGACAATTTCTTTAATGCTGTGCTCCCTTATGCTCCGTTACACTTAGTTACAACTATCTTATATTTGTAGTCAGTCTAGAAAAGTAATGTACATGCGTACATATCTTTGGGAATGTAGGACATTATATTCTGCCAGGAAATTAGTAACACAAATACTTTTGTTCGTTCATTTTTGCATTGGGCGTCTGTGTTTATTGAGCATGTCGGGTCAGGAGATTAGTACAACACTCGGTACCACTGATAATTTGTTCAGTCGCACTCTTATGCATAAAAGAGTCGGCTTAATTCTTTGCACTATCAGTCTCATGCCAGAACCTTACTCCTGGATAGTTTTAGGGCTCCTTGAAGAACTGCCAACCAGTTAATCCTTTTTTCTCTCTGAGGCATCTAACTGTTATTAAACCCATTCCACCAGGGTTTCTACACATATTTGATTTCACAATGACTTTGATCATGACTGACCTGAAATTGAAAGTCTGCTTCAAAGAACCTGTGGGAAGAAAGCCCAACAATGGAGAATTAGTGAGAATCTTTTAAAGAGGAGGCAGAAAAAGTTTCTAGAAATGACAGTGTTCTGCCTCTTATTCATTGCAAAAATGCATGTCCTTTCCAACATACCAGTCAGCATCAAATTTTCTTTTGCTTACTTTGCTTATGGTCTTATTATACTGTATTATGATCTGATTATAATGATTTTGCAAACCTGCCATATACTTACAATATGTAGTCTAATACCTACAGATGAGCATAAGTTCATCCCAACTCCCTTATAAATATATATTCTTGGATTAGCTAAATATGCATGCTTATTTCTATAGAGAATACAGAGGACAAACCACTTCTGGACACCTCTTACGACACTTATTTCCTGGAGGCAACAAAGAATGATGCATATTGAAATCACCCATGCCTGAGCCTTGTTCTGCTACACCCCATGGCAGATATTTGGGAGACATTGTAGCTGACAACACACATATTAGGTCTCATGCACACAACCGTATGTATTTTGCGGGCTGCAAAAAACGGATCCACAAAAAATACAGATGACATCCGTGTGCATTCCGTATTTTGCGGAACGGAACCGCTAGCCCCTAATAGAGCAGTCCTATCCTTGTCTGTAATGCAGACCATAATAGGACATGTTCTATTTTTTGGCGGAATGGAGACGTGGACATATGGAAACAGAATGCACACGGAGTAACTTCCGTTTTTTTTGCGGACCCATTGAAATGAATTGGTTCCGCATACGGTCCGCAAAAAAGATGGAACGGACACAGAAAGAAAATACGTTCATGTGCATGAGCCCTTAAGGAGAATTTATGAAGTCCTGCAATCCAGAATTCTGGCTTCAAAAAGATTTTAAAGGGGGCTTTCACAACATTTTGGGCAAACATGCTCAAATATTTGCAACGTTTTGTGATTTTACACCACTAGCTCTAGTTCTGAAAAGTGGGCTTGGTTAGCTGTGTTAATGAGGTGCAGGCAGGCTCGGATTGGTCCAAAGAGGACTAGGTAAATCCTGTGGTGGGCCCTTGACAAAGGTGTGCCCCCAGTCCCCCAGTCAGCATCTTAACCAGCCTGTATCCATATAAAAAAAAGTGTAGATTATTTAAAAACTACCCAGTTTATTATTATAGATGTTTCAGGTGGCTGAGACATCTTCTAGATACAGAGGCAGACCGACTAGTATCCTTTTACCCCAGGAACCTGCCTTCTTGAAATTGTTGCAGGGACCCCCATAATCAATCATTCTGAGCTTCTTATTGTTGCCTACTACTATGTGAGCAGGTAGCTTCATAGTGGGCCCTCAGAATGAATTTTACTGGTGGGCCCTAGGCATTCCAGTCCAATACTGGGTGTAGGTCATATTTAAAAAAAATAAAAAGTCTCACAAATATTTTAAGTTCACTATAGCAGAGGGGTGACATAAAACTAGAGTAACATCCATAGACATATTTAAAACTGCACCTAAATAATAAATCAGTGAATTCAAAAATGGGAGGGACCCAGATTTGAGGAAACAAACACCCTTTTTACAGTGCGCCAATTGCAATATTATCAAAGAAGGATTGCTCACAATGAGATAGAGTCATGGGTTGTACCCTCAATAATAGTAGAGTGATAATAGTTACCACTTACTTCACAGGGGGGGTGGACCGTTGGGATCTACAACTGACCCCTTCCTCAGGAGCAGACAATAGAAGTCGCGTATGGACTACGTTCATTGACCTACTACAATACAAGTGCTCCTGAGGAAGGGGTTTTGTACCATACCCCGAAACGCGTTGAGCCGTATTTTTGGAATAAAGTTGATGACTAGAAGTCGCGTATGGACTACGTTCATTGACCTACTACAATACAAGCGATCCTGGCTAGGGGGGCTGTTTGGAACCGAAGGGGTCAGTTGTAGATCCCAACGGTCCACCCCCCCTGTGAAGTAAGTGGTAACTATTATCACTCTACTATTATTGAGGGTACAACCCATGACTCTATCTCATTGTGAGCAATCCTTCTTTGATAATATTGCAATTGGCGCACTGTAAAAAGGGTGTTTGTTTCCTCAAATCTGGGTCCCTCCCATTTTTGAATTCACTGATTTACATTACGTCTCATCATTGATTTGACCAGACGGAGAACCCTTAAGTAGCTGCCGAATTTTACGCAATACTGCGCTGAATAAGAAGTTCTTATTCATTTTTCCTTATTTTATCTTCCACTGGCGCCCTGGGAATTCTCTATCTTAAACGGCAATCCCTGTTAAGATTCAGATAACCTAGATATTGTTGTGTTCTTCTTTTTTTTGTTTTTTTCTATCGCCTAAATAATAAAGCAGCTAAATTTGGTGCAAATAATTGCAATGCAGAGTTGCTTCAAAAATGTACCTCATGAGAAATTACCTCCTATATTTAGAGTTGATCTGGTAAAAGTAGGCAAGATCCATCAACATTTATTTAATGGACATGCAGCAGACTCATGGTGGTGATCCCCACTCTTGGAGGGCGCACTCTTTCTTCCCTAAGGGCACACCCTGGTGTTGGGGCTCCTGGCTGGTGTTGGTTCGGATACCTTTGATGATGGATGATTTGCTGGGTGCAAGGCAGGACTGATGGCTAGTATAGACAATGATCAGGCCCGATGGGTGTAATAAATAGTTTTTCATTACTAAGTGGATGATAGGGGTAGTATTACAAATTGCTGCACAAGGCACAATTCCACAGTATGTGACAGCGCAATAATTCTTTCATCAATAGTGTATGGACAGCAGCAATGATGGTGGTTATAGTACCCCTTCTCTCTAAAGACACTATGCAGTCTCTCAGCAGAATCACAGGCTTACAATAAGGTTCTTATTATATCCTTCTGCAGTTCCTGGACTGAGGGGTGCAGAAATTTAGAGTGTGGTAGGATGTTTTATCCCCTTCCATAGCAGCAAAGCCTTTATGCCTTAAACAAGCACAATACCTTGCTGTCTGTATGTTGCATGGTCTTGTGAGTTCTAGACCTTCTTAGATGTCTAGTCTTTTGGGAGTACTTTAGTAGTAGGGTTACTTCTAAAGCAATAGACACACGTCTCCTCCCTTGCATTGCTCAGATTAGACTCCGTCAACACTAACTAGTCAGGGGGCAGACCAGGTCCATCCTCTGACAACCTAGCACAATTTGCCAACTTGTTAACCAAATGTTGTCCATACGATGCCATTAAGTGCATGCGCATAACCAATTACAACATTTAACTCAACAAACATTGCATTAACTTTGTCAATGGCAATTAACACTTTGCAGTATTCCTTATGGGATAACGCATATATGGCCAGCAATATTTATTCTATAAATTTGTTTGTGCACCATTCATGTTTGCAACTTATCAGGGATTTCAGAAGGTGGCCATGGACATTGGTTTATATTGACTATCACATCTTAAAAAAAAAAAAAAAGAAGAAAAAAGTGACATGACGTGAAATGTCTGATGAATGACCTGGGTAGTTGTCTTCCTGTACTTTTGGTCAAAGCCACCACAAGCATACATAAAACATGAATTCTGCTAAGAGCAAGAACAAGCTTCTGGAATTTCTATCAATTTTGACAGCAAGAGGAGCGCAGCATGAAGAGCTGTTCTTGCCATCAAATCTACAGAAGTCTCATTGTGCATTTTGGGGCTCACATAACTTTGATATAGGGCTTATGTAATATTAATTTGTTTTACAATTTTATTCATTACAATGGCCAAAACAATATTTATTGCTAACACAGTATAAACAGTTGAATGTTTTTGACTAGTACATCTGCCAATTTTGACAAGAAAAGGTATTAATTTATTAAATTCATAGTGTATACCTGCACAAGAATGATCCTGCAAGATTTACCATACATTCAGAAACCTAACTAGAAATTGTGGGAGCATCTACATTGTTTTTTAACAACAGCCTAAGCACTATGACAAAAAAGTAGCTGGAGTGCTTCCTTTATAAAAGTGGTCTTATCATTCCCCCCAAGCAAGTTTTTTAGAGTAAGAAAGTCAAAAATACTGTGTTTGCAACTTTCTAAAGTTCTGGTCTATGATAAGTTGCCCCTAAGTCTTCATTGCATAAAAGTGCATTAAAAAACTCTATCAAACTGCCCCATGAATCTAGCCTTCACACACAGGTTTTTAGTGGGATTTTGCTGCCCCTTTGTGTTTTTGCGACATTTTTTGCACCAACATTTTGTGGTGCAGGGATAGACGATGTTTTCTGACTCCATACGAACAATTTTGGTTTGGTTGACTGACTGTGAGAGATTTTTATTCCAGAATTGTGGTGCACTTTTGGCTCAAGAGTACGCACCTTAGGCCATGCCCCTTTCCTGAGTGGCTTCACCATTTTCTTCTAAACCCTGGCCCTTGCTGGGGATGTCAGAAAAAAGTGTAGAAACCCAAGATGCGCCAATGTGCGCCACTTTTTAGACAGATTAGCACAAGCACTTATTCTGTCATTTTTTTATGTGCATGGAGACCCTGAAGCAGCGTGACATGAGTGAAATGGAATTGTATCTCAAGGAATCAGCTCTGTTATTGAGATATATATATATATTTTTTTATAACACATAACCATAGCATTTTAAGTGCACTTGTGTGATCAATATAAAGGTAATTTATTCAGTCTTTAGTAGCTATTTGACTTCATCCACAAAATTTCCATTAAATAATTTTTGTTGACATGGAAATGTTGAATTTCTGCTTTAATGCATCAGTGGCCGGTGTATTAACATTGGCTAAATGGTTCCCATACAGGAAGAGCAGCAATAATAAATGAGTAACCTTGCAAAAATATAAAGACATCTAATCACTCAAAGCCGTGCCCAAAAAAAAGAAGGCTATAAATGTCTAAAAATAAAATCAAATCAATGCTGCATGCTGATTCATAACAATATATGACAAGCTAGTGGTTTCACTCAACTTTCCTGATCTAATCAGATAGCTGAAACACTGACCTACAAAACAAGAGTTTTAACATATACTTTGTATATAACACTCATCTTAAAAACATACACAACATTGGTGTTAAACCTAGACATGTGGCACAACTTATTCTTAAGGCTAAGTTCAGGGGCGCTATGGGGCCCAGTCTTAGTTGGGATTATCTCCTCTTCTACTGGACAGGACTTGGAAAACTTGGACAGGACTCTACCCTCTAAAGGAACAACTTTTAGCAAATGAAGCAGTGGAAAAATGGCCCAAGGGTCATTGAAAGGGGTTTAGGCTGAAACCCTTCTGTCCTGTGTGGGGGCCTGGTTTGATCCTTGCTATAGGGCCCTTACTTCTCTATGTATCCCACTGGCTACGTTCATATGTGCGGTAAAGGTAATCTGGTAGTCTGTTCCGAAAGCAAGTACCACAAGTTAGATGGCTTGTGTTGGTGGTGTACAGTAGTCTTCAAGCCATGCCACAGATTCTTAATTGGTTCTCTAGTGGAGAGAAGCAGGTTTTCCTCAAGAACTGTGCTGTATTTACTGCCATCCATCTTAACTTCAATCTTCAATCCTGTTGAAGATCCATCCATCCGGCAAAATGCTGTCACCATTATACTTCTCTGTGGGAATGGTGTTCTTAGGGTGATGGGAAGTGTTGGGTTTGCCACACACAGCATTTCCTATGATGGCCAAGAGGTTCAGTTTTAGTCTATGACCAGAGAACCTTCTTCCATGTGTTTGGGGAGCCCTACTCTTGACGTGTTCATCGCATAGTGGTCCTACAGTGTGGACAGATGTTTCCATCTCTGCTGCAGATCTTTGGAACTCCTTCAGTGTTATTGTAGGTGTCTTTGTAGAATCTCTGATTAGTGCCCTCCTTGCCCGGTCTGTGAGTTATTGTGCATGGCCTTCTCTTGTCAGGTGTGTAGTTGTGTCATACTCTTAACATCTTGTTATAATGGATTTAATGGTGGTCGGAGGGAAGTGCAGCTTTTGGGTTAATTTTTTTACAACCCAAATCTAATCTATACTTCTGCACAACTTTGTATGCTTGGAGAGCTCATTGGTATTCATATTGCTTGCTTAGTAGTGTTGCAGACTCGGTGGCCTTTCTGAACTAGTGTATTAATACTGGCATCTTGTTACACTTTCATCGCACACAGAGAGGGGACTTATTCAACTAACTATGTGACTTCTGATGTTAATTGGTTGGACCAGATAATTGGGATGAATATATATGCACAAGGGTTGCACTGGATATTGAAGTCTCTATACTTTTTTATACTTTTATGCCCGGTTCGGTTCGATTCTAGGATTGTTAGTTCTTTGATACGATTGCACAGCTTAGTAGAAGTTCTGATTATTCTGATCAACGGACACAAATGAAAATGTGGAGCCTGCCCTGTTAAACTGCCGAGAGGAGAATGCCAGGGAGACAGGGGGCAGAATAATTGCCATGTGGGAGCGTACGATTCTGCTTCCTGCTGAATGTAATGATGGGCACTGCATATCATTCAGCTTTTCCAGAGTCCTGAGAGGCAGTACTGCTGGTTATCAGGTTGAACTTAGAGCACAGTCAACCTGTGGAGCATATGTAAGAGCAGCGCTGACCCAGTGTGGCCTGTGCCCGCACCCAGGCTGTATGGCCAGCTTTTCTCTTATGGGAGTAATTTTCTATGTCTTAAATGCTATGAACACCTTCGGGGTCAGTTTGTTTAACTGTATTTTACTAATTTTGGGCTACTATATTTTTTCAATTTGTCTTTATTAAAAAAAATTTCAGAAGTTTTTGTCCTACAGGGCTACATTTCAGCCTAGCTGCAGAGCATCTTAGTTTCAGTTCAGTCACATTATCTTCCTATTCTGATGGCTACGTATAGCCTGTATCTCTGAATTACTGACTTATAAACACTCATGTAATCCATATTATTATCAGTTAGGCTAAAAAATTTGAATTGAAAATTGAAAAAATGATTTTGAGCCCAAAATTAGTAACCTGCAAGCATAAAACAATGCCCCTAAGGTGTTCATAGCCTTTAACTACACGTAACTTGGCCATCCAGTTGAAGTTTTATTGTGCATTGTCTCACCAATACATTTGTTTTACATACAACTACAGCCCTGCTTTTCCATTCTCTGTACCCCATACATTGTGTATTTTTCTTTTGGTTCGGTGATAAATACCATAGTTGATGTTGTGCATGTCAGAGTATATAGTTTAAAAAAGCAGATAACAAAAAGGGTAACAGTCTTCACATCATTTTCTTCATAGCACTGTAATCTACATTCGGATATTTATTCAATGCATGACATTTTGGTTTTATACATGTAAAATTTGATGCAAAAAGCTTACTTCTATTGTGCACCATTTTCCAATTATTTGATTGCAGCCAACAATGAAACAATTGATATTTTTATTCTGGTTGCCAGGCTTTTCCAACATGTTTCCTTATATTTATTTATTTATTTCTTTATTTCATATATAATATTTAAGTATGGATTTTTATGACTAAAATATACTAGGAGAGGTTGGTGGTAAAACACACAAGTGGTGGTCATTTTTATTATGGGTCTTTATTTTTTACATGTGGGTTGATAAAAAAAAGTCTACTTATTCCCAGTTGGGTTTTCTATACATATTGTATGTGCTGTAGTTGTGGTATGGCATTTAATATGCACTCATGCTGCTGATTGTTTATACTATAGTACTGTGTGTATTGTACCTTTTATACCACTTCTGGTCTTATTTGAGCTAAAGTATTACATAGTGACTACCAACTCTCTATTCTTTACTAACCCTCTGTGCTTTTTAATAGTTTTTAAGTTTTATACTTGTGATGAAATTTTGTAGATAGATATTTTCAGGCTATTTTAAACTATTACCTGTGTAGCTAGCTTATTATTGAACTGCTTACAACCCTTTCAAGAGCAATAAACTAACATATAAACTGATTTACTTGCTGCATTTGTTTAGGTCATAATATGTCATATCTTTATCTTATTGCATTTTCTAGTGTCAGTAATTGTGTATCAATGACAAATTATAAATTACGAACGGTGAGGTGACCAGTTGATAAAATAAGGCACAAACATGGAAACACTAAAATGTCTGGTCCGTTCTTTTGCCTACATCTATCAGCACATTATATTCTTCGTAGCATTGTATATGAATCCGTGTATGTGATGTGCCTGACAAGTTGACAGTTTAGCGCTCATTTACAGACAGACATGCCTACCTTGTCTTTTTTTAGATTGATGATGTTGCCCTTTAATTTACCAAATGAATTTACTATTTTATCTGACATACATAATAAATACACAATTTTCTTCCACTTTTCTAATTTGCAGTTTTGTATTTTTATTCCAGTGTCTGTGAGAAATCCCAGTCATGGCTCAGTCTTCTGATGCAAGTGTCGTTGGAGTTACAGATCCTGAGGACAACACTCCTAACATGATTGTCTACAGAAAAGTAAGGCTTTTTGTTTCCTGTAATTGAGGTGGCTGGAATATGTAGTGAAATAAGAGACATTGACAGCTACCTCTGTAATGTAACACACTGAAACCAACTCTGCACAGACATTGAGCCAGCAAGGGATGAACAAGTATTCTGAGTGCAGCGCTGTGCTATATATAATATAGACTGTAACCAGGGGTGCACCACCAATGAGGCCAGGTAAGGCGGTCGCCTCAGGCAGGGACAAGAGGAGGAAAGTGGAAGGGCTATGGGCAATGAGCACTTTCATTGTTAGGTTAAGAAATTGGCATGGGGGGAGGGGGGAATCGTTCAGTTTTTGCCTCAGGCAGCAGAAAGGCTAGGTGCACCCCTGACTGTAACCAACAGCATATGAAAATGCCATTGAAAGATGAACATAGGTTTAATTCTAGGCCAAAGCTGAAAATGAATAGTTGGCAAATCTACTTGGCTTTAGTGTTGAGCGAGCATGCTCGGCCGAACTCGCTGTTTGGCCGAGCATGCCTATGCTCAGGTCTGCTCGGTGTTCGGCCAAACACCGAGTGTACCTGAGCATAATGCTTGAGTCTCTTCCCCGCACTGTAATATTGATTTGTACGCTAATGCGTATGCATTTTGTACACTAATGCGTACGCGTTTGTATGCTTATGCGTACACATTGTGCGCTAATGTGTACAAATTCTGTTAATTAGCATACTTTTACGAGTGAAAGGAGTGAAAGAGGAGAATTCTGACCTTTTTCTATTAACCAGACACCCTCCCCTCTTCCGAGCGGGGGGTGCCTGGTTTAGTCCCATCGACTAACATTATGCTGGGGTGCTCGGCCGAGCACTCGAGCAAGCCCTAGTGCTCGGCCAGAGCACCCGAGCATACGAGCACAGAGGTGCTCGCTCAACATTACTTGGCTTCAAATATTAATTTATTTCCATGCCAATTTTAAAGCTCACCTATTGTCTTCAACTATACCACAGTTTAAAGGGCTGCTCCACTTTGGACAATCTTGACTTGTTAATAAGATAATCACAGAGTATCCCTTGAAGCCTTTAGTGATCTGCTATCATCTGTGGAGGAAACTGGCAGTACTGTAAGTGTTCACTTTTCCTGCGGTGCCATCACAGGAGACACTAAGCATTGCACAGTTCTCATTCAAATCAATAGGTTGTCAGTGTAATGTAGGACACAACAGTTCATCTATATGTAGAAGACACTCTTTGTAACCGCTCTCCCACCTGACCAAGAGTTGTGTACTTACCAGTCTTTAAAGTGGACATCTCCTTTAAGCATGTGCTTGACATCACAAGGGAGCTTGACTGTCATGAGTCACTTGGGAGTCAGCAAAGTAAAAACTACAAATGCAAACTACAATGACGATATAATAACTGTCTGCATGGACATGGGTCAGGGATTTTATGAGAAATACACCAGATAAAACCACCAATGCCTGCAGATATTGAGGGAGATTAAAAAAAAGTGTAAAATAAGATAATACATTTTTTTCCTCTGTTGCCCCTTTTTCCGATTTATGGAAAATATGCCTTTAAGAATCTGGTGCAAAGATCTAGCACCATTTTGGGGCATTTTATAACATTTTTGTGCCATAAAATGCTTTACGAATCTGTCTTATTGTATGAGTTATATGTATGTACACCATAATCACTGATACTGGAAGATATTTACAGCAGCAGGAAATGGACATCAAAGCACGATATGATGTTAGGGGCTGTTTCCCATTCTAGAAACTCTAGCAATTTTTGCAAAAAATAAGAATAAAAAAGATATATGGAAAGTTATTACCACTGTAGACTAACTGGAAGCTATGATGTTTTATCCCCTTATTACCAGGAAGTTTTTCATTTTCAAAAGCCTTCTGCTGTCAAATCAAAGAGTTAGGGTGCGTAATGAATCTTTAAATTTCCTGTAGTCGTGACAGTTTACACGGCCACATCAGAAAACACCAGAGATGCTTTAAATGTCAGCATGTAATGCAATGCCCTATTTTCTCTCCAGTGAAGATCTCACTTTTTGTAGTGCATATTCTCATTGCTACTTTATGGCATTTTAGAATCTACATTAAGACTTTCAGATCTCTTTAATACTCTGTTTTTAGGTTATTGTTATAAGAATCATTACAATGTTTTATTCTTTACAGAAAACAGGGAAAGTAGTGTGTAATGGTTATTTTATCGATTCTCCCTTTCTCTTTGGCCATAACAATATTGAGTAGTTATTTGGTAATCTGTAATCTGTCCCCATCCAATAAATACACTTTCTGCTGAGTTTTCAGATGAACCTTTTACAGTTGTTTGTTAATTAGGTACAGTAGTTGGAATTTATCTTTCTTTACCATGAAGCAGAAATTTGGAGAAATAGAACTCTCCAGTTTACTGCTCTCTGTTCAATGCTAAAGCCAACCTTAAAGTGGACCTGGGTTTTCCTAATGGCTGTGTTTCTTTGTACAATCATAACTGTGAATAAAAAGATAGGTTTGGGCTTTGCTAATGTTTCTTTCAGCCATATAATTTCCTGTTTCAGCTGCACAGTTAGATGCAGTTCACTCAGAAGCAGAAGGTGTCTCCCTTCTGTAGAATTTGCCAGCACTGTACTTCTGTGACATCCTTTCCCTTACTTCCCACTATGTTTGTTTGCAGCTCCAGAGCTCACAGAACAGATAAGAAAGGATAAATCCCACTTACAGACACACAAGAGGCTCCTGTGATGTTCAGAATCAGTGTAGAAGCAGTTCTTTTATCAGGCTCACAATCTCAGCGGACTCTGACACGCTCCCACTTCCTCTCAGCTGTTTTCTGCAATCTCTGTTAGTGGACTGCAACTTAGGTGGAAGTGAGACCCCTAGAGGCCATGAGTTTACAGCTTTTTTTAAATGAAGTGATTTAGAAATTTGCTAGTTACACCATTCTCTATTAAATGAAATACTGTAAAAGTACAATGACTCTTTAAAGAGAATGGTGTAATCTATGTTTAGTTAGTTTTATTGGTATTTAAGTTTATAGATGAAAAATAATGTGTTTGATCTTTTTTTTTAATGTCGTGGCCAGGGGCGGCCATATTGGAGACATACACTTTGTTTCTTGTATAGACAGTGCAGCTGGGCACATGCACTATATGGCAGTTGAAATCAATAGAGGTCAATTGGCAGTGAAATGTTGTAGATTTTTATGGTCTCTAGAAAGTGATGGAAAAAAAGCCTCTTCACCAGAGACTGAGGAGTTGCGAACACATCTGTATGTATATTGTGTAGTGTTGCAATCCTGCTTTATCTAGTCCTCCAGCAATACTAAGCTAGCAGTACTTTGCCAATCCTCTAACAATAATAAAATAATACTCCTCACCCCGTGCCTGTATATAAAGCACAGCAAAGCTGGCAAGTGACCTGCAGAGAACAGGAACTTACTGTGACTGCTCTAGTGACCTGTGTGTGCACGGTAATATTACTAGATCTTATACTACTTGGGTTTCTGAATGTTCTTGTAGTCTGCTGCAACAGTTAAGACTCAAGAAAGATTTCTCTATTAGTGATCAAGGAATCTAGGGAAAAAGGAGACAGATTGCTTCCTTGGATAGTATTTCCGAACAAGTGAGGGAACCCAATATGGATCTCCAAAGGTAATGGGGTTCAGCTTATTCTGTTGTGCAGTGATACATCAGCTAGTAGGCATGTAGGAGGCAATAAGCTAAGGGAGCTGCATTGAATGGGGAAACGGTTACAGACAGGTGTCGCGACTGGATGATAGGAACTTCTGGATTTGGTGGATCTGATGAAGAGGTTTTAACCAGAGACATATGGACACCTTTCATCATTAATAAAAGTCTTTGGAATAATATACTCGTAATCCATTCTGTAAGCTTCCGAAGGGAAAAACACACAATGGCGCAACAGAGAGTGTTATCATATTAAAACCATATAATAATGTAATAAGACAAACTCCGGCTTGTATTAGTGAAATGCAAGAAAGTTGCTTTTATTGTGCGACAAAAAAATCACTTAGTGACGTTTCGGCTCAATTTTAGAGCCTTCTTGCTATTTAAACATATTCCAATCTCTTGTACTCCTAGTTATACTAATGTACTGTTATATATGTTTTGTCACACTCTGAAGAAGGCTCTAAAATTGAGCCGAAACGTCACTAAGTGATTTTTTTTGTCGCACAATAAAAGCAACTTTCTTGCATTTCACTAATACAAGCCGGAGTTTGTCTTATTACATGAATCCGGGGTGGGAACCCTACTCCGAGCAACTACAGTAGTACCCGTCAAGTGTACCTACATATTAAAACCATAAAAATAGGTGTGTGATAAGAAATGTTGACCTTGGGGAGTTGTGCTAGGAGCACAATGTCCCTGTAGGCATGTACATAGGGCTGTATTAGACCTGCAGATGAGCATAGCGTTCCTTTCCATCAGTCACCTGCTCGTCAATGAAGGAGACCGCTAGTACTGCACGCAGCTATCTCCTCCACAGCACAGGGAGGAGCAATTGTTAATGCCATTGCTTATCCCCAGGCAGACTCATTGTTTGCTGGCAGCAGAAAGTGATTAGACAGCACAATCTGCTGCCGGCAAACAATGATTTTATTAGCCTGCATAATAAATGCGATTGCCCGATGAACGAGCTCGTTCATCAGGTAATCGGCAGCACTTTTACACAGGCAGATCATTGCTAATGAGCATCCTTATAAACGCTTTTTAGTGATAATCTGGCCAACCCTCTGCAGTTCTAATACAGCCCATGATGGCTGAAGCGCGAAGTCCAAACCGGGATCACTGATGGAGCCGGTGAAGATTATTTGTAAGACCTAGAACAAAAGGACTTTGCAAGGTGCTACTGAAGATGGTAGGTCTTGAATGGGGTCAGTTTGACTTTTTCTTTACAGTGAAAAAAGCAACTAGTTTTGAATAGTACAATAGTGTAACGCCTGATGAAAGTGCTGGTCCAATTCGGAAATGCGCCTTGTAAAGTTCTTTTCTTCTGGCACATACTACTGCTGATCCATCCTGTGTACCTTTTTGGCTATTTCATGGATTTCTTAGCGTATTCTCCTGGCATAACCGTGAGGCATTATGCTTTACTGAGAAAAATTACACCAAATTGGAATAAAGAGAGTCCTCTTATATAGTAGGCTAAATATTAGTATGTAATTCCTGCATTCTACAACTAGGTTAGAAATCTTGGCCCAAGGGTCCCGTTACACGCATTATTGCTGCTTTTATTCAACCTGTATTAATGTGAAAATGTACTGCAATGTTCACATTTTTTTATTTTCATTTTACATCATGAAATCACCCCCCCCCGAAATGTTGCAATTTTCCATAAGCAAAACATTGTTTTCTTTTTATATTAATTCTTAATGTTAGCTCCAAGCACCTGTTAACACCTGAAACCAGCGGGGGAATGCATTTGTGTGGACTGGGAAATTCTTGCAATGAAGACCTTCTTTTCTATAAAGATAGTGCCTCTTCACCCACTAATGATGAGATGATCACTGTTGGTTCAGCACATGGATTCCCCAGCCAATTTACAAGAGTTGCTGCCTGGGAAAGCATCAGCTAGACATACGTTTCCCTTCAGTAACCTTGGGGTTATACATGCTGGCCTTTCATGACCACAGATGGACTAAGGAGGGAGCTGTTCTTACTGAGCAGTTCATTCCTCTGCTTCTAAAAATAGGGTCCCAATTGGGGGTAAATCCATATATAAATGGAGGTTGTCTTTGTGAGACAACACGTTTAAAGCTACAAGTAGCCATAATATACCCATAGTCGTTTATTAATGGCTTTTGCACAGCAGGATGACTCCCCTGACATAACTCCCATTGACTAAACTGAGATCCTGAGCCAGTGAGCAGTTTCTCTACTAATGGGCTGTGATGAATCAACTTTATTGTGTTTATTAGTAGATTAAAAGCTCTGCTGACCATAACATAAGTACACTGGGATACACGAACAACAATCTGCCTACAGTGCACTTTAAGACAGAGTTAAATTATAGTTCAGCTTTGTTAGTAGGAAATTGCTTCCTTAAAATAATACTAATCAGCATAATATGAGTAAAGGTTATAAAAATGGCTGCTGTTGTGAGGTAATTTGTTTTTGTTTATACAATTGGAAAATCCTACAGTTTTCCAGTATACATGTGTCTAAAATTTTGCCCAGCTACCTTTCCTATATTGGTCTAGTAGGATGCGTTATTAGTGACTGACAGCTATATACATAATTACACAGAGAATGTTATCAATCACTAATAACACCTCCCTGTGTACAACTATCAGTGACTGACAGCTATCTCTCTATTCACACTTACACAGAGAATACTATCAATCACTGATAACACCTCCCTCATCTACATCTATCAGTGACTGACAGCTATCTCTGTATACACACTTACACAGAGAATGCTATCAATCACTGATAACACCTCCCCTGTGTACAACTGTCAGTGACTGACAGCTATCTCTGTATAGACACTTACACAGGAAATGCTATTAATCACTGATAACACCTCCCCTATGTACATTTATTAGTGACTGACAGCTATCTCTGTATACACACTTACACAGGGAATGCTATCACTGATAACACCTCCCCGTGTACAACTATCAATGACTGACAGCTATCTATGTATACACATTTACACAGAGAATACTATCAATCACTGATAACACCTCCCTGTGTACAACTATCAGTGACTGACAGCTATCTCTGTATACACACTTACACAGAGAATGCTATCAATCACTGATAACACCTCCCTGTGTACAACTATCAGTGACTGACAGCTATCTCTGTATACACACTTACACAGAGAATGCTATCAATCACTGATAACACCTCCCCGTGTACAACTATCAGTGACTGACAGCTATCTATGTATACACATTTACACAGAGAATACTATCAATCACTGATAACACCTCCCTGTGTACAACTATCAATGACTGACAGCTATCTCTATATACACACTTACACAGAGAATGCTATCAATCACTGATAAGACCTCCCTGTGTACAGCTATTGGTTACTGACAGTTATGTTCTGACAGATCAGAAGAACAGAAAACTACACAGGGATCTGAACTTACCCTTTGCTGTACTAAAAGTATCATATTCCACTTGTTGAACCAATTAGATTATATAGGTATTTACTTCATGAGAAATTCTGTAGTATGTTATCTAACGATAATGCGATCATTGGGTCACTGTATTCCAGAGGTCAGCAACCTTTGGTACAAAAACTACAGCTTCCAGCATGCGCTCAGCTGTTCCTGCATTCCCACCGAAATGAACAGAGAATTCTGGGAATTGTAGTTTCAGAAGAGTGTCAGAGATTGCTCATCCCTGCTATAGTCTCTGTATATATCAAAATGCTTCATAAGCAATTATTTTAAAAAAAACTAAATATACTATAAGTAGTGCTGGGATTGCTTTAGCATGAAGAAAAAACAAAGTGGGATTGTATCTCAATACCATACAAAGTACGTAGGGGGTCATTTACTAACATAAACTAGCCTATTTTTGGCGTATTTCTGGCACAGATTGTGGCGCGAAGATTATTTGTGCAGCAATTGGCGTTGGGAAGGGGCCGGGTCAGGAGGCCCGTCTCATTTATCATTTTATACGCCTGTTTTTGTCATAGAAAATGGTCTAAATTTAAGCCAGCAAGAAAGCAGGCAGTGGATGTGCCAAAGTTATATAGTGCAGGGCCTTATTAAGACCAGTGTCTAAAACACCGATCTTAATAAATGACCCCCATAATTCCTTCTTTACATCATTGAAAGAAGAGAACAAAATATGTATAGAAAAATAAAATGGGTTATAGCAGAAAAGGTCTACACTCAGTATCTTACCAAGGGCATACGCTAGTCCCGGCTGTAAAAAATCAGAGCAGACAGAGCCAGGAATAGTTTGCAAAGCAGGGATTTAGGTCTCTTTTCCAGAGGTAGCTTGTAATGGGCTCTAGATCTGTCCTTGCACAGATGGCAGTGCTTTAACAACAAGGTAGAAATGACAGCAGAGGAGAATGGAAATGTGGAGGGGATAGGTTAAAGACAGGAAGTGTTGATGGAAATGAAATGACATTGATGTGTAGATCTAATGCTTAAAGTCTCCTGGACAGAACAGAGACTTCAGTGATTTGCTATTCATTGATGTGTAATTGCTTTGCTTATTAGTTGGCATTTTTTTCATTGGCATTTTCTCTCTCCATACATTTCCATGTACACTCATTAAGTTTTTATAAGGCTGCTTTCACGCGGCTGTTTGAGGATGTGCAGCTGTAACACCCCGAGTTTTGCTTTATTCCACTTCTTTTGGTGTAAAGAACGCTTTTGCTTCAAGTTGTCACCCAGATTCCCAGGTTACCGTTCTGGTACTGCAGTATCAAGTGTGTCCTGCTCCACTGCATATGCATAGTACGTTTTTGCAAGTCATGTTTGTATATGTATGTTTGGATTTGGAAAGAAATTTAAAAGGGGTCTACCACCGAATTTTCACCCATTACACACCTGGCCACTTGTGTAACTGTGGTCATCCCTGCAGGCTGAGGCCTATTTCTTGCCACACATCCTCTCTCTGCCCCTAGGACGTGCATGCTACTTTAGGGTACCTTGGCCACTGCATGCACACTAATCTACCCCAGCCAAGGGCTGGCTATGCTCAGGAACGTATGGCACCTTCCTCTATCTGTAGGCGCCTAAGCAATGGGTTCTAGTTTGCTAGTGTCCTGCAAAGGTGTGCTGTTTCTACATTTGTCTGCCCATGTACTTTTGCCTGTTTCCCGAATTTGACGCTTCATAGTCGACCTGACCTCTGCCTGATGTCCGTTCTGAACCTGTGCTGCCTGCCTTGACCTTGAATTGTTTATCAGATCACATGCATTCTGTCTCCACTGACCTCTTCCTGTAGTTTTGTCTGTTACCTCGATGCTCTAGATCGATGTCTCTTGAGCCCCATGGAGTCACTTGAACAGAGGCTAGTCCAAGAGTGGTGGTTACCTGGTGGTTCCCCTGCAGTGAAGTCCAGATCCCTGTACAGGAGTTAAAAGGGGAAGACCATGGGGGTCACATAGATAACACCCTTAGGAGTAGCCCCTCCTAGTGACATATTGGATCCACATCTGCTACAAGGACGTAGCAATGTTGTTTATAATTCAACTAGTCTTGCTTCCTTGGCTGCCCAGGAACTACATGAGACTTCGGCCACATACTGTATCTGCCCTTCCCTCTTTGTCCCTATATCACCCCCCCCTACTTCTGAGCATTGGTTGGCACCACACTGCCCCTTTACATGTCAGGGGAAAGATCTGCTTCAACCCCGTGCTCAGGGCTTCAGTGTCATGGTGCCTGGTGTTCACAGAGCTTCATTCTCTGCTGCCAGCTCAGGAGCTACGCTCCACACTACAACTCCAGCCACTGCTCACCCTCTGCCAGTGCTAAAGAGAAGATGTGGGCACAACGCTGACAAAGAAGATGACGGGGTAGACACAGGGGGAAAGACACAAAATGTATGGGGTAAGCGGGACATGAGATTAGTAAATGGGGAGGGTTATAATGTATTATATGGTGGCACATGGAATGTACTACAGGTATATGCTATGCAATGTCTGAAGTAACCACAGAACAATTCACAACATTTTACAGAACTGTCAGCTTTAAGGACATGGAAAATGACCTCTAATGGTGTGTTTCTAGATGTGCAAAGTATCCTTTATTAGGGCACGTTAGCACTTGCATACATGGGGTTCATGGGGTCCAGTTTTAATAGAGATTGACTGTGTCTTTTAAATATTCCATTTGTGTTGATGCAGAAATACTTGCAATATGTGCTTTATATGTCCAGAGCTGTAAGGAGTTTATGACAGAGATAAAACTGCTAAGCTGTTAATGTCAGTTCCATTTACTCCATTGTGCTTTTATCTGTCAGTGTAATATGCTTATTTTACAGGAAGAAGCTTTCGGTACCTCCTGGGCTGAAAGCAGATGCTGAGCCTAGATTTCAACATCAGGGATCACAACCATTCAGTACATTTCTTTTTCTATTTGAGGAAGTAATAAATATATGGCAGACAATATACAGACCACTTATGGCACCTGCTACCCCAACACCGTATCCGCCAGAAGAAGAAACCATAAAACAGTGTTAGGGTAACAGGTGCTATAAGTGGTCTGTATATTGTCTTTTACTTCTAGGTGCAATTACAATACTGTCTGGACTTTCCCACCTTTGGGGCGGATAGTGACTGTTTAGGTAATTTTTATTTACCATACTATATTCATTATTAGCATCATTTCATCAGTCCACTAAGGCACTTTTTAGTGCATAGGTCCATATTTGCATTAAAAAAGCTATGCTTTTTAATGATTATGTGATTAAAGGGGTTGTCTGAGTTTTTAATACTGATGACCTAGCCTTAGGATAGGTCATTATATGTGATCAGTGGGGTCCAACACCCGGCACCCTCACCGATCAGCTGTTTGAAGAGGTGCGGCGCTCTGGGGATTGTCATGACCTTCTCACAGCTTAAAAAACACAGCACCATCCATTGGATAACAATTGTGTTTGGCACTTGATTGGGACAGAGCTGTACCTAAGCCATGTGACCAATGAATGTGAGTGCCGTATGGTAATATATATATATAAAGAGTCACTATTCAACCCAAAAGCTGCGGTCTCTACAAACAGCTGATTGGCGGGGGTGTTGGGAATCGGACCCCCACTGATCGGATAGTGATGTCCTTTCCGAGTATTAAACACTCAGACAACCTCTTTAATAAAGATGTTTATACCATTGTTTCATCGTTATTATCACAGATTTATATGTCTTACATTATGGATGTTGGATCTTGTGGTTACATATCATGACTGCATAAAGTATAGACAAGTCAATACTGTAACTTTGGCTTTCCAGGTCAGTCGCAGTTCTGCTTCTTCTATTAGGAACATTACTCAATGAACGCTACTACTCCCATTTCTGCTACAATCACTCCCCTCTTCTCCTTGCAGAGTTGCACAGTTGCTTCTAATTGCTAGTCAGCTTACTACTATAAGACTGTGGTCCTCACCTCATTTCCTTTCCAGAGCTTTTTCTTGCTAAGGCATTTGTTTTCTGTTGTCTGCTGTGTATTGAACCATGCTTGTTTACTGGATTCTGCCTCCAAGCTGCCTGTCCTGAACTGTGCCTGTTTACCGTTGTGTCCCTCTGTTTACAGCCCTGACCTCATAGCTGTAGCATGTATCATGTATACCAGGGGTGCACAACCTGCGGCCCGGGGGCCACATGCGGCCCTCGAGACCCTTCTGTGCGGCCTACAACCATCTGGTAACAGACATGTATGTCCATGTCTTGTGGCTCCTCACATGTACCTTTCATCTATTTAACCATTAAATGGGAGTAGAAGTGTAACTAGACATTTATAATATATACTGCATGTTTAATATGCCTTAAAAATAGTATTTCAGTTGGTAATACCCCCTTAAGTTTTATTTTCGGCCCTTGGAATTGGTTCAGGCCGACAATGTGGCCCCCAATCAATAAAGGTTGTGCACCCCTGATGTATATCAAAGAACCCTTCCTGCCCTGACCCCGGCCTGTTACTGACTACATGCATGCTTGTTTCTTCGGTGCCTTGCACCGGTTTCTCTGCCGCACTGGGAGTACTCCAGGATGTAGCGGTGCGGTGGCTCCCTGCAGTAAAGTCACGATCCCTGTATAGGGTTAAACAGTTAAGGTTAGGGAACTGGCAGTATAACTTCCATACATTTAGCCCAAAGTCACAACTACAGCACATGTAAAAAAATTGCACATCCACTGAAAATATTTGTTACAGCAGTGGGTGTGGAACCACTGTGTCAATCTGCTTGGTTGACACAGTGGTTCCACACCCACTGCTGTAACAAATATTTTCAGTGGTTGTGCAATTTTTTACATGTGCTGTAGTTGTGAACGGTGCAAGATTTACTTTGTTAGTATGTGGTTTGTTTACTTTATTTACTTTGTTAGTATGTGGTGTAACTTTGTGTTCCAAAAAGCCTATTTAATGAAAGACAGCCAAATTATGAGTAATTTCTCCACATACTGTACTAACCTAGTAACATAGTAGAAAATGCTTGACTTATTTGCAGTTATTTGCTCTGCAATCTGCAACTCTTCCCCACTCACGCTAGGTGTAAAAAAGGGGACACGACGGGGAAGGGGACAGGCTGGCAGGCCCGTCTCATTTATCGTTTTCTATGCCTGTTTTAGATGTAGAAAATGGTCTAAATTTAGACCAGTGGTGGATGCGCCAAAGTTATGTAGAGGCTGGTTATTAAGAACAACATTATTAAAGGTTATTAAGACCGATGTCTATAACGCCAGTCTTAATAAATGACCCCCATAGTGTTTTTTCATGTTTTACTACTTTTCACAATAAAACCCTTTTTTAAACTTTTTTATTTTTCTTTCTACGGAACTCTATGGGGGCTTGAATTTTGCAGGATGACTTGCAGTTTTCATTGGTATTGTTTTGAGGTACATAACAATTTTTGATCACTTTTTATTCCATTTTTGGTGGCTAATAAGCAAAAAGCAGCAACTCTGGCATTTTTTGTTTTATTTTACAGTGTTCACCATACAGGATAAATAACATGATAATTGTGTAGTGCAGGTTGTTACAGATGTGGCAATACCAAATATGTGGGTTTTATGTGGAGATTTTATTTTTCCTTTGAAAGGTGTTTCAATGCAATGAAAGGTTGTTGTTTAATTGGAATTTGTTTGTATTTAATAAAAAGCCTAAAAATCATTTTTTCAATTGGTCTTTATTAAAAAATATTGAGCATTTTTGTCACAAAGAGTTAACTGTTTTTCTAGCTGTGTGAATCATACTTTTTACTTTGTGCCAGTCATCTAATAAACCTTATCTCAAAATTATTAAAAGGTCATAAACACTTTTTTAAGTCACATTCTTATCAATAGGATAAGAATTGAGCTATAAAGTGTGTTTATAAGGTCAGAGGTAAGGAGTTCGTCAGTTGAGCTGCCTGACAGAAAAGAGAGAAAATTCAGATCCTGCCACTAGAAAATCTCAAGGCTGCACCAAGACAGTGGTTCAAAATTTTTAATTAAGACCTATTGAAAAAAATGTTAATCTCAAGGCTACACAAAGACAGTGTTTCAAACATTTTAATAAAGACCACTTGAAGAAATTATTTTAAGCTCAAAATGAGTACAATGATAATAATTAAAAAAATGCCCAAAGGTGTACATAGCCTTTAAACATGAGATTTAATCCACACAGTCCCCATACTGCATTTATTGTGGTTTTCTGTCTATAAAGGCCTGATTTATTATCTTTTTGACTTTGCATTTCCACAAATAAGAAATATTTAACCTCCTTGCACTGTCCTCGAAATTTGCAAATTTAACCTTAAGGTTCTCCTGACAAGGGGCTTGTAAACCATGCCTCTATATATAGTGTAGTGTAGTGTAGTGTAGTTTGACTTCTACCATACTTTGCTTAAATATTAACTCTTCCTGACTGTCAGCAATGATAGCTTTTATCCCGAGAATGCAACCTTCCTGCAGCACATCTGAAGCATTCCTTGCTTTGTGCAGTCCTTCCTTTGAAATATGGTTGGATATGTTCATTCAGAGAAACTCTTCTGATTTGTTCACCTGGGATATCTTCTATATGGTAAGAGCCCTATTCTCATTCCTCCCATGTGCACAACACCAGCTAGCTGGAGCTTCGGGCCTCTATACATTTTTGAAAGGGATCTTGCTGCAGGGAAAGCAAACAGAGGGTCATTTATCAAGGGTAAAAGTAGTCATGGCAACGCTAAAGTGACGATATTTGTACCATTTCTTTTGTATGCCTAGGCTTAAATTCAAAGGATTTCCATCTCGGTATCAATGCTGCTCCGTAAGCAGCAAAGCATTTGGGTAAAGGAGTAGACATATATTTAAAGATTATGAAATTGAAAGAAATGCATTTAAAGGGGTGGTCTGAGTTAATTAAAACTTAGCCCAATAGCAGTAAATTGTAAGAAATAACCCTATACTCACCTGTTTCTCTCAGGCCGTTCTCAGTATTGCACCTTCTGGTCTGCCTTCCGTTCTTTGTATACAAGACTGCAGCCTATCCCTGGCCTCAGCAGTCTTGTGTTATATACCTCTAATGCCAGTGAAAGGCTACAGTGGTCATGTGCATACAGCTTGACATCACTGCTGCAGCCTTGTATATAAAGAAAGGGAAGAGGACGAGTGGTGATGTGCTCGGATCAGGGTGTGAATATATAGCATAGGATCATCCCCTATAACTATTTGATGATTAATGAGAAATAATTTATTATACGGCCATGTGACTTTAAGTTGCTTTCTCCAGCTTTCTTGTATAAATGCAGCACAGTTTCCATTATGTTGCTGCGATGCTATCTATTCCAATATTGTTTTTATCAGAGCAGTGAAGATTAGGCAGGAACATGGCCAGATACATTTCATAACTGTGTGGTCAGGGACTGAATATTAATAAAACTGATATCAAACAGCAGAAACTATTACAAATGAAAGACGGTGTATGAAAGACTGAGGTTGTCTCTTGGGTTATTATAAGTCTGCCCTGGGGTAACCATCACAAGCGCAGTGCCGTGTAGGTTTTAGTAGTTGTGTAGGTGGTACTCTTACAAATTAGTCCTTAAACTATTATAGCTACCACAGTAATTGTTATCTATCTAAAACAGAAGATGCAGCAGCACAATTAGACGTAAAATGACCAGGTGCATATCCTCAGGGACGATAGGCATTCACATCCACTGATGAGTATATTCACAAAAATGAGGCAGCACTCCAAATACGGTGAATGGGTGCGGACCCGTTTATTCCCAAGGCAACGTTTCAGGGCTGAAACCATTCACCGTATTTGAAGTGCTGCCTCATTTTTGTGAATATCTATCTAATATCTGTCCTATCTATCTATTCTATCTATCTTTGTTTTGTAGCTATGCAGCACTATAGAAATTCATCACTATGTAAGAAGCCATCTTGAAGCATTGCACTCCACTTATGTATTTTCCACTTTACTTTGCTATAGCTTTTGCACCCAACGTTGCCACCCTCCTAAAATTGTTGCAGAATTGCAGAAAGACAGTACTGAACACAGCAAACAGACAGGGCACCATTTTTAGTTCATCACTCAGTTGCTTAATTTACTGATAAGAGGATGCATAGACTCTTCTGGATCCCTCTTAGTGTCCATTAGATTATTCTTTTATGGGAATCAAGTAGATGTCATGGTATAAACTACAGCGGTTTTATGACTGGTCCAGTTATCTAAGTATAATAATAGTTACAGAAATAATGGTAACCTAGTCACAAACATATACACAGACGCTCAGGCATTCTGATATCCTGTACACAGAAACTACTCTCTGATTGCGTTCTAAGTCGAGAGAAGATGGTACTGTATTACTATTGACCAAAAGATATAACAATTAGACAACTTGGAGAAGTAAGGAGACAGAAAAAAGTGGATACATGATGCCAAGGCAATTGACAAAACAATATATAAACCCACTAGGCTACAGAACCAGATGGTACTGCAATAATCCAATGGAACCTTAGTATAGCACAGAAATGTAGCAGAAGGAAAGGAACCACCATAGACTATGTCTACAGAACAAGAAACACTGAATGAGTAAATGTTTTAACGTGACTTTGATGATTTGAGAATGATTAAGCTTATGCAGGAAAAGTGAATAAATATATTTACTAAGGCTACTTTCACACTAGCGGCAGCACGGATCCGGCACCTAAAGGGTACCGACGGATCCGTACTGCTGCTGACACATGTGTGGAGCCGGAGCAGCGCTCCAGCCCCACACATGTTGACACAGACACAGAGAACATACATACATACACACACACACACATACACATACATACTTACATACTCCAGCCCGGGACGCCGGCAGCACGTCTTCACGCGCCTCCTGCGCGCAGTGATGAAGATTCCCCACAGCGCCCTCTGCTGGGCGCAGTGGGGAAACGTCATAGCTGCGCGCAGGAGGCGCGTGAAGACATGCTGCTGGCGTCCCTGGCTGGAGTATGTGAGTATGTATATGTATGTATGTCTGTCTGTCTGTCTGTCTGTATGTTTCTCTGTAGCCGGATCCGGAATGACCCCCCATTGCAAGTCAATGGAGGACAGATCCAGATTACTGGTGTGTCACACCAAACGGATCCGTCCCCATTGACTTGCATAGGGGGTCATTCCGGATCCGTCTTGGTACGGATGCCTGGACCGGAGAGCAAACCGCAGCATGCTGCGGTTTGTTCTCCGGTCTGAAGACGGAACGGAATGCTTTCAGGAGCATTCCGTTGTGTTCAGTTCAGTTTTGTCCCCATTGACAATGAATGGGGACAAAACTGAAGCGTTTTTTTCCGGTATTGAGCCCCTATAACGGAACTCAATACCGGAATTTAAAAACGCTAATGTGAAAGTAGCCTAAGTCTAATTAAATATAAGAAAACAAAGACAAATCACATACAGAATAATAGAAAGTAAATAAACATCACTAGCCTAAATATGCAATATGGGGTAGGGATCCGGTCGGCCATGCTATAACACATGGTTGTCTACCACATTATAATACATGATGGACACCCCAGGGTGCACAAGAAATAGGGCAAATCAATACTTAAATCCTACCTAGAATTAAGTTCCAAGTGGAGTCCCCACTAATGTATGTGTGTAACCAGAGTTATACACCTCGGCCCCGCCCCTGGTGTGCATCAAGCATGTCCTGAGATGTATCTCTGAGATCACTACTCATAATTGTGGTCTTATCAGCACAATGAGGGATGGGTACTACATTACAAGGAATATCATTACACAGAAATCTAAAAGTAATATAAAAAAGACAAAATTAAAGGGGGCAGAGCCAATTAGTGCTTAAAAATACCCTTACAACACAGTGGAGGAGCTTGACACAACAGAATATGTGCACATTGGTTTTATACACTCCACTTGATCAGAACACTCTCAGACCTTCTCCTCACACCTCTTACACCAGAACCTCGATAGATAAAATCAACAACAGCTGGCCGATAGATGGACAAACACGTTCTTCAAGCTGGGGATAGCTTTAATGCACTGAATGACGTAAAAGCTGGGGGGAACAGGTCAGTGTGTATTCTGATCCTCCTCCTCTCTCACGTGCAATGAGAAGCCTTATATCAATGTTTACATAAAGCCAAAGTGCACATATTAGGCGAGATTTATCAAGACAGGTGTTTCCATACGCCAGTCTTGATCCTCTGTGCACTGGAGTGAGATGCACCTTATTTATTAAGAGACTGCGAGATTTGCTACTTTTTAGTGGCGTAATACCTTTTGATAAATCCTCCATTCTGTTGTCTCAACCACCTCTGCTCAATCAGTGTTTTTAATTACACAACTTGAGGGGGTAGATAAGTATTAGGGTACTCCTACACAGTAACAAGTTGCCGAAAAGTCATGCGACACAAATATATGTGCGACTTGTCAGCAATTTGCTGTTGCACAACTTTTTTAGAACTGTGATTTGGCTGTGAAAACAAAACCAAGTTGCAGGCAGGGTGCAGGCATGCCCTCCAATACAGTCAATGGAGGAAAAGTCACGCGACCCTTGCGATTTACGACACAAAATCCTAAGCAGCATATTTTGACAAACATTATGTGAAATTTTGCTGTAGCGAAACCCTTAGTGAAAGTGAGCAACTCTGCAGCTAAAACCTGTGACGTATTCCCCGATAATCAGTGCGATTGATGCTTTGTACAAGGTTATGAGTTTTGTTCCATGTGTGAAAGAGATTTATCATTGTCCTCCAGTAAACCATATAGTTGATTAGCAACTGTAATGCAGCTTTGATTTTATATGCATGGGTGCCTTTGAAGTTAGTTATTAGGCTAAAACCTGCTGTATGATTGAATATGTTATGGTGTGTCCGTGTGACAAATTGGGACTGTGTTTCCCCGGCAACAAGGAAATGAGGATTTATGATGCTGTCCCTCAGAAGATTATTATGGAAGTAAATACAGTCATAGCTTTTTAGTTTTACAAAAGCCTGTTTTCTACACTAAAATGAAACTGAAAATCTTCAGAATAGAGCTCACTTTGCTAGGTTAGCTTCTTAAAGGCCGTGTACACCTTCGGAGGCAATTTTTTTATGATTGCATTTTACTCATTTTGGCATAAAATAAAATCATTTTTTCAATTGGTCTTTATTAAAAATATTGAGCCGTTCTGTCACAAAGGGTTAACTGTTTGTCTAGCTGTGTGTATCGTACTTTTCACTTTGTGTCGGTCATCTAATAAAGTAAGGTGGTCTTATAAAAATAATACTTAACTTTTAATTATACATATAGTAAAATATAGCCCATAAGATTTCAAGATATATACAATAGCAAACAATAGTGCAATTGATACCAGTGCATGATAGAAAAAGGGCGGAGCCAAGGGAGCTAAGGGTGAGTGCTCCATTACCTGGGCGTAAAGAATAGCTTAGCACAAGTAGGGGCAACAAGGGAAAGATACCTGGCTCTGTGTTTAGGACCCCTAGGTGCTGTGTATCTCCAAAGCGGTAAGACCGTTCCCCTTAGCTCCCTTGGCTCCGCCCTTTTTCTATCGAGTACTGGTAGCAATTGCACTATTGCTTGCTATTGTATATATCATGAATCTTATCGGCTATATTTTACTATATGTATAATTAAAAGTTAAGTATTATTTTCATAAGTTCACCTTACTTTTGTGAATTCGTATTGGTCGCCCATTCATGTTATCCAAATAACCACTATTTACCTTGGCTGTGTTATTGCCTGGTCATCTAATAAACCTTATCTCTAATTCACTAAGAAGTTATAAACACTTATTGAAGCCACATTCTTGTCAGCTAAAACTGAGCTATAATGAGTGTTTATAATGTCAGAGAGCAGACATAAGGAGCCCGTCAGATTAGCGGCTGACGGAGCAGCAAGAAAATTCAGATCCCTTTATTAGAGCATCTCAGCTCTGTACAGAAAAAAGGGCTCTATATTTGTAAAGGCCAATTTAAAAAATGATTTTTAGCTCAAAATGAGTACAATGCAGTAATAAAAAAATTGCCTCCAAAGGTGTTGCAACTTTTTGCATTCTTACACCAGTCAATTCACTTTGCAAAAGTGGGAGGAGTTTGTTATATTAAGTTTTACTCCAGATTTAACAATGCAACTTTTTAAAAAGTCAGAAAAAAAAGTTGCACTCTCACTCCAGTAGGGGTGGTGGTGTTAAAAACTCGAGTGATATTTATTGGAAAAAAGGTTGTGTCTAAACAGGTGCCAAATATAACAAACAATGTGCAATATTTAATAAATATGGTGCAAAGTACTCCAGTGAAGATTCAAGAATAACAGAGTTCAAATGTTATCCTTATGGTAAATTCCCACCTATGGACACTGCTTATGTTTTCAGTAATGTATGGTATGATTGTATTCCCAACAGAAGTGCTTAATGCTGTTATTGTTTTGCTCACGCTCTTATTGTCAGTGATGCCTTGATAACTATGTATCTATGATACACTCAGATGATGAGAGGTGCAGGGAGAGCACTCCCCTCATGAATAGAGCTGAGTCACAGCTATTTTAGTCTGAGAATTTGTACTTTCTTTATTTCCTATGCTATTATAATCCTAGAAGTGTAGTGGCTCATGCACAGTCAGCGTTGCTCTTGCAGAAGCAGCAGAGCCTCTGCACTTGCGCCGCTACTTTGAGTGATGGCGCAAGTGCAAGATTGACAGGGCCAAGGGAGATGTCCAGCCCTGTCAATCAAGAGGGAGGGAGAGCTTCTTAAAGGGGTTGTCCGAGTTATTTTTTTGTTCTTTATATGTTTCTAACTTGTCAGGTATAACAACTTTCCCATACACTTTGTGTTTCTAAAGCTGCTGGTTTCTCAGAGTTGACTGAGGGTCACATGACCTGTGATGTCACCTTATCTCCCTGGTCTGTGATGTTTCGTGTACAAGCCTCAGAGTTCAGATAACAGTCTGTACAGGAGACGTCACTGGCCACGCCCCTTTCTTTGCCGGGCTGCTATCTGCTCTCTCCCTGGTTTCCTTCAGATAAAACATTAACCCCTTCAGCCAGAACACGCTGAGGGCTCAAGGCTTTACAACAAATGGTAGCTGCAGCAGTGAGAGGAGACAAATGCTGGGCACAAGAGCTGTAGAGGAATTGTATTGTACAAGAACAGGTAGGGAGAAATTCCTGTATGTATTAGCAGTGTCATTGTACAGCTGGGACTTGTAGTCCTACACATACAACATGCTGCTGAGTATTCCAGCAGGCAGACATGTCACTCAGCACTTGTATTCATTCCCTTTGTAGAGCAGGGGGAGGGGCTGAGATTGTTGTTATTGCATGTAAACAAAGACCAGAAGAGAACCAGGGAAATTAGGAAATATGGATTTTTTTTGCCTAAAACTTGCTTAACTTAGTTATATATTGCTGCCCATCAGATTTACAGTGCTATATATTTTTTGTCATAACTCGGACAACCCCTTTAAGCAGCTCAAGAAGTCTGATGAATGAATCGATTCATACATTTAACCAAATGTTTTTCTCAAAACACAGTGTCAGCAGATTTGTACCCATGAATCTGGCTTACCTGTTGCATATGTGTTTGGCAGATGAAGGCATACGTGTTGGTCCCATGTTCATATGTGCTCGCATTGCAGAGAAAAATTAGGTTAAATATATGTAAAGGAGCCTCTAGGAGCAAAGAGGGCGTTGCCATTACTCCTAGAGGCTCAGCTCTCTCTGCAACTGCCATGTCCTCTGCACTTTGAGAAGTCAAGGCCAGGCATGATAATTTTTTCACTGTCAATCAAAGTGCAGAGGGTGCGGCAATTGCAGAGAGAGCAGAGCCTCTAGGTGTAATGACAACGCCCCCGTTGCTCCTAGAGGCTCATTTGCATATAGTAAAACATAATTTTTCTCAGCAATGCTGGCACATATGAACATAGGACCAACACAGATGTCTTCAGCTGCCAAGTGCAGATGTAACAGGTCAGCCAGTAATGCACAACTCAGTTCATTCACGGGACTTCTTGAGCTGCTGGAGCTAGTTTCATAGGTACAAATCGGCTGCCAGATGCCCTTTAGAGGGAGTCTCAAAAGATCATGCTGTGAAGAGCTGCTATGGGTCATCTACATCTTGCTGCTTTTTCCGAGACATCTACATGGAGATTTATTGCAGAGCTGTGATACAGATGTTCTCTTGCCCTGTGGTAGGTGGCGGACAGGTTGAACTGTGCAAATCACTTTAGCTTAAAATATTTGTGATGCACTTTAAATGGTAGGCCATTAGGAACAGTAATATTACAAGCTTATAACAGCTTAAAGAACAAAACAATATGTCTTGAGTCTTAGTCACATGATTGACTACCATTTAGTCTGATCTGCAATTAATTTGAGAATAGGAAGCCGTGAAAACAATTTTTCATACTGCAATATGGTAACCCTGGGGTATGGTTATCATAAAATAATTACTCACATGGGGGTTACTCTATCATCCAGCAATGATTCCTTCCACACGGCACCTAAGGGGATCATTTTATCTAGCAGTAATTAATCCTCTTGCCGTGTATCGTATGTAGTTCTCTTGCAGAATGCTGAAATGTTTTCTTAGTAATCTTTTGTTTCATTTTTGTGCATTTTTGTTGCAATGGTAATTTAATTATCATCGGGAAAGGTCGGATGTACTGTAAATCTAAATCCATGCAATGTCCATTCTAATGGATGTACAATACTGCTAATGTATCCGGGAATATTTAACATAAGCAGAATTGATTTCTGTTATCCATGATTACTTTTCATAGTCCCCTAATCTGTGACTTGCTTTCTATATGTTGTGATGTTTCTTGCATGATTGATAACGATATGTTCAGCCCCCCGCTGGTTTGTACAACACTGCTGTGCTTTATGTTCATCTATATCTCAATAAACATACTGAAACACAGGAAAAACATTATTATCTGTGTCTGTAACATGGTCGGCAAACCCTGTGGTATATGTGATGAAACTGGCATACATGAGAATTTTACTGGACATCAGCAGGGGGGTGAACAGGGATGTGTATGCAGCACAGGGACATCCAGAGCACAACTGCACTGACTGCCATGAATCTAGTGGTTACATTCTTCCACTCCACAGTACCCTTCAGGGTATTTTCTCATTGCAACTATTTAAAGAGCCAGTGGCAAGAAATGGATTTGAGAGGTTCACTTGCTGCAGTTATAGTTGTCATGTGGCTGTTATATTATGGTAAATCTGGAGCAGGTGATTCATGTTATTATTGTGAGCTCTTATTTGAGTCTAAATGGAGACATAAAATCATGGTAAATCCCTGTGCTGTAGCTTTGTATTCTCAGCCTGATTAGGACTTGAGAAAATGTTCTTAATGTGTTACTGAGTAACTGAGTTTTAGAGCTTCTCACAAATTCGCTTTTGCTAGGAACAGCGTGAGGAGGCCCAAGCCCCAATGAATATGGCCCAATTCTCTGTCGACCCTCGCCCCAACCCTGCTATACAGGAGAACATACCTCACATCCAGGGCCTCCAGGTGACGTCTCCTATGATGTACTGTAGATCTTCTCCATTCGGCCCGGACAACTTCTCTCAGCCGCCTTGTCTCTGCAGAGTGTGACACACCGACATCTTAGCTTCCTCACATTTGTATCATAATTCCCCAACCTGGAGTCCCCACAGCCTTATCCTGCTGATCACTGTGCCCCCCAAAACCTCCAAATACTATCCTGAAGAAATAATAGTGCCCCCATAGTAATAGTGCTACCAATAGTAATTCCATCATTAGTAACACTCCACCCTACAGTGACCCCAGTACTGATAATGCTCCCCAAGAGTGCCTCCATTAGTAGAAGAGCACTCCAGTATTAATAATACCCCCACAGAGCCCCCAGTAGTAATATGGCTCCCTATTGTTCCCCCAGTGGTAATAAAGCTTTCTACAGACCCGCTCAGTAGTAATAAGCCCGCCCCATAGTGCTCTTAGTAGAAATAAGGCGGATCTATAAGTCTCTCCTATAGAGCCCCCAGTAGTAATAAGAATGTATAGTGTCCCTGGATTTATAATACCCCTACAGTGCCCCCAGTATTTATATCGCTCCCCCTACTGTTATAATGCTCGCCCTGAAGTGCCCGCTGTAGTTATATTCCTCCCTTTAGTGTCCTCAGAAATTATAATTCCTCAGCCCCTCCACCTTACAGTCCCAATTGTATCTGTCTAACAGGCAGGACATTAGGGGCCTGGTAGAAAACATCAGGGGCCCAGGCCCCGAATGTTTTAGCCTAGCAACGCCCCTGCTGATAAGGATGTTATTCACCTAGTAATAGTGAGTGGACACCAAAATTCCTAGAAGGTAGACCCCTAGTGGCAGAGATTCCAGAAGTGTTTTTAGGGTGGGTAACATGAACATTGTTAAAGAAAGTGATTTACAGATTTTTTTTCAGGTTCACCTAAAGTGATGTTTGAGAAGAAGTTGCTTGAAAAAGTTAGTACCCATTTAAGTTACACTAACACAAATGTGGGCACACTGCCAAAAATAGGTTTGCCACCCCTTGTCTATTGTATGCGTTCCATCCTATAAGCAGTAGTACAGTAGTTCAAATAATGGCTTTTTTTATACCATAAAATGCAGTACTTTTTGTTCACATTAACCTCTCTTCCTAACCAGACACTTTTTACAGTGTGATCTGAAAGCCACATTTTTTTGTTTGGTTATTTAAATAATTGTTATTTTTCTTTTATCAAGGAGGCTTTATTCTTAAGCTATTTTTAATCCAGTACCGTATTTTTCGCCCTATAAGACGCACCTAGGTTTTATTTTTCATCAGATCCTCTTATCAGACTGCCCATAAATTTCAGGACGTCACATGAGACCCCCATATCAGCCCTCCATGTCAGACCCCCAACAGACCTCAGATCAGCCCACTATAGCCCCATATCAGCCCAATGTGCCCCCATACCATCTCACTGTGCCCCCATCAGACCTCAGATCAGCCCACTGTGCCCCCATCAGACCTCAGATCAGCCCACTGTGTCCCCATCAGACCTCAGATCAGCAGAATGTGCCCCCATCAGACCTCAGATCAACAGTATGTGCCCCCATCAGACCTCAGATCAGCAGAATGTGCCCCATCAGACCTCAGATCAACAGTATGTGCCCCCATCAGACCTCAGATCAGCAGAATGTACCCCCATTAGACCTCAGATCAGCAGAATGTGCCCCCATCAGACCTCAGATCAGCAGAATGTGCCATCAGACCTCAGATCAACAGTATGTGCCCCCATCAGACCTCATATCAGCAGAATGTGCCCCATCAGACCTCAGATCATCAGAATGTGCCCCCATCAGACCTCAGATCAGCAGAATGTGCCCCATCAGACCTCAGATCAGCATATTGTGCCCCCATCAGACCTCGGATCAGCATCTTGTGCCCCCATCAGACCACATAGCAGCGTCTTGTGCCTCCATCAGACCTTAGAGCAGCGTCTTGTGCCCCCATCAGACCTCAGATCAGCCGGCGCTCCGATCTCTTCCCTGGCCGCGCACACTATGACCTGACGCTGCGTGCAGCATCAGGTCATAGTGCGCGCCGGCAGGGAAAAGAGTGGAGCGCGGGACCGGAGGGCAGCGGCAGCGCAGGACATGTAAGTAAGGTTTTTATAAGTGGCTGGGTGGGCTGATCTGAGGTCTGATGGGGGCACAAGACGCTGCTCTGAGGTCTGATGGAGGCACAAGACGCTGCTCTGAGGTCACATGACCTACTTGGAGCCCTATTTAAACAGGCAGCCTGCCAGCCACAGGTTGCCAGAGATTGGTCTATACCTCCAGTGCTAGTGCTTGCTAATCCTCATTGTGACTACTGTGTTTTGGACCTCGGCTGTGTATTTTTGACCTTGCTTTTGCTCTCTCCCCTGGTTTTGACGTGACTTGCTGGTACGACTTTTGGCTTGCTGACCCTCCGATATTGTGTTTGTGTTCTGTCTTTGTTTTTTTGTATTTTCCTCTTGTTCCCGTTCCCTTTACGCCCCCAAGGGATTGTCACCCAGTTACGCGCCATTACATAGGACGGGCCGTCTAAGTAGGCAGGGACAGAGGTTGGGGCTCAAGTTAGGGCTCACTGCTCCCCGTATCATGGCAATTACTTTTTTTTTATTGCCGATTTCTCCTATAACTGGGTCTCACATGTTAGCCGCACTTACAGGAGGAATACTGTCTCCTGACATGCACTGATCTGGGTCTGCTAAGGCCCAGCAGCTTGTGCAGTTACCTGAGACCCAGCGATCAAATGATAATAATGACAATAGTACTGGAGGAGGTAGTAGTATTGGATTTAGCAATGAGAAAGGCAGGAATGGTAAAAAAAAAAAAAAACATTTCTGTCTTCCTAATCTGTAACTGGCTCTCAACTTCTGCAGTTGTATGATCTCATTGAAGCTGGTGACTCTGCAAGCATTCATAAACGTCTTTGTAGAGTTAAATGAGGGCTGTCTGGACATTTACAGTCTATGATCAGTCAGCAAGTGGTTAAAAAATAAAAGTAGAACAGCCCTTATATACTGTATTTCTCTTGGGGATTTAGACACTGAAATGTCATGTTATGTTATCTTTGGATTGGTTGTTCTTCTTATGAGCACATATTTATCCAGTGACATTAATAGACATCGCCTGAAATGAATTTCAGGCCAGCGCTCGGTTCTTTTCTCCAATTTCAGCACATACATTTATTGTTTGATATTACTCATTTTTAGAAATAACACATTTGCAGCTGTATGAAATTGTTAATTGGTGTATTATTGGCATAAAGATCACATTACACTGGTTTATATTAGGACAAAGATTGTAATATAATCAGGTATTAGAAACATCAGCAAATATTTTATTATGGCCTGAAGTGATTAATTGGTGAATGTAATTTTATGTAAAATGAGACTGTATATTAGGTTAGCCATGGATTTAATGTAACCATTAATGAATTATAGGGTAGAAAAAATAGTAAATTTTAGTGATCAGTAAATCTGCTTTATCTAAGACTTTATACTCCCCAAGGCTGATGCAAGTTCATCCTTAAAGATTTGCCATGCTACTGTATGAGAAAAAAATGCTGATTTATAGCGCAACACATATCCTAATAGGTAACAGTTTTTTTTCTTAAAAGACAGCTATTTACAGAGTCAAAAAATATTTAACAAAATTTCACCTATGAATGTTAAAGTAAAATGTAAATGCCTATTTTATTTTTTCAATATAGTATGGATGTAAAATGGCTTCTTAGCAAATCTGTAGCTGAGTGTTGCTAAGGAGCGTCTGTCTTCAGCATGAACATTATTTTCAATGTTGTGCTCCTACGACAGAGCAGAACTGCAGTCAATAGCACACAGGCAACAGTAGTTCCAGCAGAGAACAGCCTGCTGGAGTTTTTAATAAATGACCCCCAGGATATTAATCGTCTCTGGCATAGCCACTTCTCCAACCCCAGCTCTCTCCTGCCCTACAGGTGGGAGCCCTTCTTCTGCCATCTGCTTTTCCACCTTTTCCACATCATCTCATATTAATGTGAATATGTCATCAGGAACATCCTTTTCTAGGACATAGAGACTTTGAAGGATGATTTGGAAGAAGTAAAGCCAGCAAAAGATGAGAATGGTCCTCATTAGGACCTGGCCCCCCTAAGGGGTGCAGACTGGATGGTATTGTTCGCACGCCGGCACCAGAATAATAAAGCCTTCATCTTATTGTTATTGAATTACATATCTTAGTTTACAGCTGATGTAGGAATAAGTAAATGTAGGAATAAATAAAACGGACACAAAATAAGTCTCCATGCACTCTCCCTCTCCAATATTCTTCATTAATTGTTTTCAGCAACACTGTCCATAGCGCATGAGCGCTTGCCACAGCTCTCCCTAAGCTCAGCTCACGGGAAAATGGCAGAGACCGGGCGGGATGAAGGTTTTATAGGGCTGTGCTATCTGCAGATTGGCTGGTTGTGCATTATGGGTGATCTCACGTTCCCGGGCTTCTTACTCTCACTTTGTAACACGTGTAGCTGACATTTTATGAAAAGCTGATTTGTTACCATGAAGCTCGAATCGAATTGAAGTTTTCCTAAACTTCGGACCGAATTATGCTTCAAATGCTTCACTTTGTTCAACACTAACCACCAGCAATGCTGGACCCTGAGAGCTCCGGCAGGCTGTTCTCTGCCACAACAGACTGTTGGAACTAATGCCTGCCATATGAAACAGGCCTTAAAGGGGTTGTTTTGATCTCAGACAATGGGGGCTATCGCTAAGATATGCTCCCATTGTCTAATGGGTGCAGGTCCCACCGCAGATTGTTATTGTAGGGAATGAGTAAACATTACATAGAAGAGGATACAGTGGGACAAAACTACAACTCCCAGCATTAGTATGTTATGGACTATCCCAGGACAACTAATCTCTCATCCAGGCACATACAGAAGCCCAGGGAGTACACCACATTTTTCTCTCCACTGCTGAGCTCCATCTCCCTGACCTGATCACATGATAATCACATCATCACAGGTCCTTCAGCTGTAAAACTACTCTGTATTCCTGCCCTGATCACATGATGATGACATCATCGCAGGTCCTTCTCCTCAGCTAGCTAGGTTTTCACAACTAGCTATGTAAGTCTAATAGCAGCTGTGTGGTCTGCCTTTACTAGAGGCAGAGGCGTAGCTAGAGGTTCAGCACAGGGGGGGCGAAACATACTTGAGTGGGCCCCCCACTTGGCTTCCCAAACGCACGTTTCCAACTTCACAGGCACATACTACTAGTTGTGGTTATAATATTGTATTAGAAAGATTACTATATAAACTGCTAGATCATCTATGCTGCTAAGTACAGTACAGTAGACTTTCTACATACCCTACTCTAAATACTCTACCACATAATGCAGTGAAATATAGGAGTAATAGGAGTAAAAAACAAGAGGACTCCTATGTTAAAGGAAACCTGTCCACAGTTTTTACATCACTAAACTAACAGTCCCCTGCCCCCATCAGACCTCAGATCAGCAGACTGTGCCCCCATCAGACCTCATATCAGCAGACTGTGCCCCCATCAGACCTCATATCAGCAGACTGTGCCCCCATCAGACCTCATATCAGCCTACTGTGCCTCTATCAGACCTCAGATCAGCATATTGTGCCCCCATCAGACCTCATATCAGCAGACTGTGCCCCCATCAGACCTCATATCAGCCTACTGTGCCCCTATCAGACCTCAGATCAGCTTAATGTGCTCCCATCAGACCTCAGATCAGCGTATTGTGCCCCCATCAGACCTCATATCAGCAGACTGTGCCCCCATCAGACCTCATATCAGCCTACTGTGCCCCTATCAGACCTCAGATCAGCGTATTGTGCCCCCATCAGACCTCAGATCAGCAGACTGTGCCCCCATCAGACCTCATATCAGCAGACTGTGCCCCCATCAGACCTCATATCAGCAGACTGTGCCCCCATCAGACCTCATATCAGCCTACTGTGCCTCTATCAGACCTCAGATCAGCATATTGTGCCCCCATCAGACCTCATATCAGCAGACTGTGCCCCCATCAGACCTCATATCAGCCTACTGTGCCCCTATCAGACCTCAGATCAGCTTAATGTGCTCCCATCAGACCTCAGATCAGCGTATTGTGCCCCCATCAGACCTCATATCAGCAGACTGTGCCCCCATCAGACCTCATATCAGCCTACTGTGCCCCTATCAGACCTCAGATCAGCGTATTGTGCCCCCATCAGACCTCAGATCAGCAGACTGTGCCCCCATCAGACCTCATATCAGCAGACTGTGCCCCCATCAGACCTCATATCAGCAGACTGTGCCCCCATCAGACCTCATATCAGCCTACTGTGCCTCTATCAGACCTCAGATCAGCATATTGTGCCCCCATCAGACCTCATATCAGCAGACTGTGCCCCCATCAGACCTCATATCAGCCTACTGTGCCCCTATCAGACCTCAGATCAGCGTATTGTGCCCCCATCAGACCTCAGATCAGCAGACTGTGCCCCCATCAGACCTCATATCAGCCTACTGTGCCCCTATGAGACCTCAGATCAGCATATTGTGCCCCCATCAGACCTCAGATCAGCATATTGTGCCCCCATCAGACCTCATATCAGCAGACTGTGCCCCCATCAGACCTCATATCAGCAGACTGTGCCCCCATCAGACCTCATATCAGCAGACTGTGCCCCCATCAGACCTCATATCAGCCTACTGTGCCCCTATCAGACCTCAGATCAGCGTATTGTGCCCCCATCAGACCTCAGATCAGCAGACTGTGCCCCCATCAGACCTCATATCAGCAGACTGTGCCCCCATCAGACCTCATATCAGCCTACTGTGCCCCTATCAGACCTCAGATCAGCCCACCCAGCCACATAGGATTAAAATAAAAAACTTTACTTACCTGTTCTGCGCTGCGGCTGCCCTCCGGTCCGCGCTCCGCTCTCTTCCCTGGCCCGCGCACACTATGACCTGACGCTGCGTGCCGCGCCGCCAGGGAAGAGAGCAGAGCGCGGACCGGAGGGCAGCCGCAGCGCAGAACAGGTAAGTAAAGTTTTTTATTTTAATCCTATGTGGCTGGGTGGGCTGATCTGAGGTCTGATGGGGGTCCCTAAATACAAGTGAGCGCTTCCATAATGGAAGCGCTCACTTGTATTCGCCTGATAGAAGGCAAGGTCATCCTTGCTGGGGCCCCCCCTGAGTCACTGGGCCCGGAGCCGTCGCCCCCCCTGCCCCCCCGGTAGCTACGCCACTGACTAGAGGCCTTTACTGTGTGTAACGTACAGAGGCTTTTAGCCTGCCTCTCGTCACTACCTCAGTCTTTGACTATGTACATGTTACCTATCACTGCCCATCACCCTGTCTATTTGACTTGCTACACACAGGTGTCTTCAGCGCTCAGTAGAACTGAAGACTGAAGACAGACTCTCTTTAGCAATGCTCACTTAGAGCTTTGCTAAGAAAACTCTAAAATAAAATGTTTAAATTGCTGTACTACGCTTTATTACAAGCAAACTGAAATGACAGTTACACTTTAAAGTATATATAATATAGTGTACGGCGTAGGTATGTTACATCTTTGTAATATACTTTGTTATAGAAAGATTATTTTTTTTAATTGGAAATTAATGTTTAAAGAGCCTGCTTAGCACTCTTCTAACCCAGCTACAGAGAGTTCATCTTCAGCTACTGTGTGCTGGAGACGACTACATGGTATATAAGGAGGCAGGCTTTATATGTGCTTATATGTGCTCACTCTAGCTGTCTCCCTGCCTATCTAACTTACTGCCAGCACTAACTACAGGGAGCTCTGCTCATTTATCTCTATTCCCTATGTTTCTTAGGTATTGAGCTCAAGAGAGAAGTATGTAGCTGACAGCCCTTAGAGCTGACAGTACGTGTACGGTACTATGTTCCTATTTACAGTGTATAATTTCAGCTCTAGCAATCCTGTTCTTCAGAGAAGAGAGAGGAGAACAGGGTTTTTAACGCTTAGTGCTGACAGTAGGTATACAGAGACATAGTACGCACTGTCAGGGCTGAACACTGTCATTTCTGGTCTGCTCTCTCTCTCTCTTTCCTGTGCTCAGTAACTTAGGAGCACAGGGAATTGAGATAAACCAGCAGAGCTGCCAGTCAGATAAGCAGGAAGACAGGCAGAAAGGACTGAGGGGGTAGTGAGCTTAGAGACAGGCTGGAAGCATCTACTGAGCGCCGAATAATGGCTCTCCTCAGCAATGTTCAACTTGAGAGTAGCTAAGGAGACTCATTACATCAGGTTTTCCAAAAAACAAAAAAAAATTACAAAAATGTTTAACAGCCCCGTCCGTACATGACCCAGCTATCTTTGGCAGTCCCATAGAGAACAAATAGAGTAGCAGCACTCATGCTCGAATCATACATACGTTCTCATGATAGGTGGGGGTCCGACACTCACAATCAAACACATATGGCGTATCCTACAGGTAGGGAAACGGTTTAAATCTTAAGACAACTCCATTAAACACATGCTGATCATATAGTGGTGGTCCCAAACTGCAGCCAGAGCACAGTATTTTATGAATGGTGGATTCTTATAATATTGTTGTCCTTCACAAATTCAACCCTTACTTCCTTGAAGAGATATGTGGGAGAACACCTGCAAGTAGAAGCTCAAAAGGAGCACATATTTCAGAGTTAAAGAACCCCAAAGAGACAATAACACAAATAGGCCTAACACAATTTTTTAACTCCTTAGTGACCACCCATAACCCTTTTTACAGCGGTAACTAAGGGGCTTTAGGATAGGCCACCACCTTTTCACAAAGGCCCGGTCTAAGTGCTGCAAGGGCAGCGGAGAACAGGGGCTGGGCTCTCACGCTTCTGCTCTAACAGCCTGGACCAGCAGAAGTGCTGACAGTTTAACCCCTTATATGACACAGGCAAAACAAAAATTAATAACAAACGATCAAAAAGTGTTATTTACCCCAAAATGATAGCAATAAAAACTGAAAGTTGTCCTGCAATAATCAAGCCCTCACACAACTCCATAAAATGAAAATTAAAAAAGTTATGGGTCTTGGGATGTGGCGATGCGAAAAAAATTTCTTATATTTAAAAAGGGGTTTTATTGCACAAAAGTAGTAAGATATAAAAAAAACTAAGTTTGGTATCGATGTAATCATACTGACCTGGAGAATAAAGATATTATCTTATTTATGACGAAAAATGAACAGCGTAAAAATTTATACTGTACAAACTCAGAGGTAGTATTGCTGTTTTTCCCCATCTCCCTCCCAGAAACAGTTAATAAAAGTTAATCAGAAGATTGTGTATCCCAAAATGGCACCAATAAAAACTACAACTTGTCCTGCAAAATACAAGCCCTCATACAGCTACATAGATGGAAAAATAAAAAAGTTATAACTCTTGGAAAGCGACGATAAAAAAATTAAGAGATTTTTCAATTCTAGGGATTGTTGCAAATTCTTCCCAGACATCCATGCTTGTAGTATCTGCTAATTGTGATGTTAGAAACTGTGTTTCTTCCTAGAGTCTGCTAGATATTTGTATGGAGTCAAACTGTGGTTATATATATTTTTATTTAGCTAAAGAAATTGAAGATTAAAAATTGCATGAGAAACAATATTGTACAGGCAATAACCTAACATTATATTGTGATAGCAGGAGGTTCCTTTAATCCCTTGGCAACACATACTGTACATTTACAGCATAATGACATCAAGGGAGTATGGAGTGGGCTCAGGAGCTGAGTCTGCTCCATATGCGATGGGTTCCATCTGAGTAATACTTCTGATACCTGCCTGCAGCCACTGTAATTGGAGAAACCCTCAGGCCTGGTAATTTAACCCCTGGTCATTGGCGACTGTGGCATCTTAGTCCGAGATTATGGCACTTTTTGGCGCTTTTTGTTTTTTGGTTGCATTTTTTTCTGGCATTTTTGAAAACAGTGGCTTTCCACTAGTACCTCTTCATGTTTTTTTTTTCTGTAGAGAAGGTGATGTGAAAACGCCTGAAAAAATGCCAAGAGCTTCAACATGCTGCTTTTTTAAAAAAAAAAAAGTAGGAAGAAAGACAAAAAAAACTCCACTCAACAAAAATACCAGTAGTAGCAAAAAAACACCCAAAACACTGGTGTGTCCTGCATTTCATATATCCCATAGTCCTTCTGCTAACATCTGGAGATGGCGTTTTTTCACTAAAAGAAAAAAAACCTGAAACAAAAACACAGGTGCAAAAAAGAAAAACAGAAAAAGTGCAGAAAAATTCCAGCAAAAACCTATGTGTGAAATCATCCTCAGAGATTTAACATTAGAGAGAGGCTAGATAGTGTCGAATGGTTGTCATTTGTGTGCCACTTACACAACTGGAGCTACATTTTCTTCCTTTTTCTCTAGACACTACTTTGCATTTCTCATGGCAAAAAGATGCAGATTTGCTCATTAATATGCTCCAGTTGGACCTCAGAAGCTCATCAGTGCAAAACCCAAATGATTTGCAGTGCCTATTGACTGTGTGATGTAAATGAGGTCCACTGTCACAGAATTTAGTCCGGCTGACTGTTCATCGTAATGTGATTTTATAAGATTTGACTTCTAGAGAAAGGGACGATATTTAATCTGCAGTGATTTACCTGAAACTTTCCATTACTTTCAGTGAAAGTCATATGACTAATAATACAGAACTTTGATTCCTTAGTGTAAATTGCTCTGCGTAGAATATTCAGATATAAATGTGCCGTTATGAATGTACATTTATGGTTTATATATCACACAACAGTCACATTTCATTTCTCTTAGTCCTCTATCACTGCTGCCAGGTATCAGTAGTATTTTATAGCAAAATAGAAATATCAACCACCCATACATGTATAAATATAAATATATCAGAGGTCAGTACCGAGATCTCTCCCATATCCCCAGGACTGTGACTGTGACTGTGACTAGGGGACATCCTCTGCGTCTGGAGGAAAGAAGGTTTGTACATAAACATAGAAGAGGATTCTTTACGGTAAGAGCAGTAAGACTATGGAACTCTCTGCCTGAGGAGGTGGTGATGGTAAGTTCACTAAAAGAGTTCTAGAGGGGCCTGGATGTATTTCTGGAGGGTAATAATATTACAGGTTATAGTTACTAGAGATGGGTCGTAGATCCAGGGAGTAATTCTGATTGTCTGATTGGAGTCGGGAAGGAATTTTTTTCCCCTAAAGTGAGGAACATTGGCTTCTACCTCACAGGGTTTTTTGCCTTCCTCTGGATCAACTTGTAGGAAAACAAGCTGAACTGGATGGACAGAGGGCTTTTTTCGGCCTTATAAACTATGTTACTATGTTACATGCTGAGGAGATAAAAACTTCCATTTACAACATCCATTAAAATGAAGCTTCAACTCAGGGCTGCTTTAAAAATTTCTATTAAGAAATTGCATGATCAGCAGTTCTGTTGCTTCTGTTATGGCAGGATATAGCCGAAAAATTTGGGGGAGGGTAAGAGTGAGAGCATGAGCGCCATGTAGGTGTATGTGTGTGTGTGTGTGTGTGTGTGTGTATATGTATGTGTGTATATATATATATCTATAATATGTTTTTTTATATATGCAATGTTAAAGCAAACAAGGACAAGTAGCAACACACTGCAATGCGCAAAGACTTATGCAAACACTAGAAACATGATACGAACATGAATAAATGTAAACTGCATCCCGGCTAGACTTAGTATATTAAAATTAGAAGCTCTTTGCACACATTTCTGATCAAAATTGTGTCATATATAGGCATATTTATATATACGGTTAGGGATGAAAGCGAGGAGCTGACATACCCATGCCTTACTGCAGATATATGGTATGGTGGCCAGTCATTCGGAATTAATTGTTGCCGTGATGTGCACTGTGACAAGCAGGTGTATGGCACATGACTGCTGCAGCCAATCACTGTCCCCAGCGTTAGTCCACTGAGGATAGTGATTGGCTGCAGCGGTCACAAGTTATATGCCAGCACGCCCCATCTGCAGTTTTTTTTACCAGCAGTGGCAGGAAGATCAGATGCACAGAGAACTGTGCTGGAAAAAGGGTTTAGTGTAGGATGATTTTTTTTTAATTTTAGGCTATTGCAGGGCTTGTCCAAGATTTTTAAAGGGGTTCAGCTCTTCTTCACTGCTTTAGCATGTCCGAATGGAGCACCAAAGGATTTCTTACTTCAATGCTCCCCCCACAAGGTCTATTTTCTTTACTGACTGTGACGTACTGGGCTTCACATGCGTATGTTAGGCGGAGACTTCCACCTAGCAGTGATCCCCTTTATACTGCCGGTACAAATGGTCAGTCTAGGCCGTTTTAGCTTGGCCCAGAAGTCATATGGGAGCATGTTCCACGCATGCATTGTAAAGGGATGGAGATCACCTGGTGCTCTGTCCTCTGCTATACCCTGTCAAAGAGGTGGGGACGAGGCCACCAGTAAAGATAGGCAGAGCCTCTGGTGCAATGAGGTACCACAGCACTACTCTCGTTGCACCCAGGGACCAATTAGCATAACATAAAAAGCCAGTTTTCTTTACAATGGGGCCACTGATGGACATAGAACAAAGACTATTAGAATCTTCTGACAGCACACATCTTGCATGTAAGAAGGATTTATCCCCAGGTATGTAGTGACAAATATTCTAATATCTACCGCAGGTCAGATGTGTGCTGCTCTATTTGATAAAAAACATTGGTTATTAAGCTGTGAATAATAAGTCATACTGAACTAATAAATACATATTTTTGTTATTAGCGGTCTAAAATGATGCAACTATTTGATAAATTTGGCACAAATCTTTAACAGTCCATAGGACCCTCTTAGGTCAGGTTTTCCCTCACAGTACAATACATTGATAAATCTGCCCCAATGTGTTACTGCAGTATTTTACTGATGATTACAGTGTAACCTTCCATGAGTTTTATGTTTGCTGACATCACAGCTGTGACCAAAGAAACAGCTTCAAGCACATTCAATTAGAATTAGTTTTTTATGCAGCAGTTTTACTGTGTCTCTTTTATGTGCATCAGTTGTATTTATTTTACATTTGGTTTTAAAGTGTCAGGCAAACTCCTTACGTACACTTGTCAACAGACAGAACAAACTGCAAAGCTGGCGCGCCTGCTTAAAGGGAATCTGTCACCAGCTTTATGCTGTCCTAACTAAAGGCGGCATAGCCTAGTGACAGATCCTCTTAGCAGAACGCAGGGACAGGGATCTGGATTCCAGAAAATAATTTCTTTTTTTTTAATGGTAGATCGCTGGCGAGCCCAGGTGCACCACAACTTAGCCAACAGAACACAGAAGGGCACAAAACCTCTCCGCATGCAGTCATCAACTTAAATGGCTGCATACAGAGAGATTCTTCCTGCTCCTCTACAGGAGACGCCAAACACTGGTGTCTTGTCTAACCTTGGGGGTGATTGCTGCAGTCCATATCAGTACCAATCACCCCCATCGGAGCCCACTTGTAGCTCCCTCACTATCCTTATCAATGAAGGAGATGCAGTTGGCCACGTCTGCATTGACGGGCCAATCACAGCCATTGGGGCTGCTGAAAGGGAGGTACAAGCCTCCTGGGCCCGTAACTAAGGCACCTTTCACACGAGAGTGACGGATCAGGTCCGGATGCGTTCAGTGCAATCAAGTTCAGTCAGTTTTGTCTGTGATTTCTTTCAGTTGTTCAGTTTTTTCCCCGCATGCGTTTTGAGGCGTTTTTCACGCTCGTGATAAAAAACTGAAGGTTTACAAATAACGTCTCTTAGCAACCATCAGTGAAAAATGCATTGCACCCGCACTTGCTTGAGGATGCAATGCATTTTTCACTGAAGCCCCAATCACTTCTATGGGCCCAGGGCTGCGTGAAAAACGCAGAATATAGAACATGCTGCATTTTTCACGCAACGCAGAACTGATGCGTGAAAAAAGACTGCTGATGTACACAGATCCATGGAAATGAATGGGTCAGGATTCAGTGCGGGTGCTATGCATTCACGTCACACAGTGCACGGAAAACTTGCTCGTGTGAAAGGTGCCTAAGATGGCTAAGAAGTTAAAAGGGTTATTTAATGTATTAAAAATAAAATATTCTGGAATAATGCACACCATTATTTTAACCATATCAGTACAAAAATTAAGAGTTTTAATGACATAATAAGCTCCCTTACTACACATGTATACTCTTTGCCATACTTGTGCCAAGCCCGATACGCAACGTGACAAATATTGCAATGCAGCTGGTGTACTGCATCCCCTTTAAATATATGTTTGTATTGTTTGAGATGATTATGCAAATAATTATCTGTTTAGCCAGGCACGCGTCCCTCTGACTTGGTGGGTACCACTATAATTAAATGTGTTTATATAATTTAAATGTGACCATAAATTCTAATTTAATTTTCAACTTATTTCAGATAATCTCTCACAGTTGAACAACACCATACTGTCCCAATTTCATTTAATTGAACAGTGTGAAGCGTTTGAAAATAGAATTTTGGATGAGAAATAGTAGTAATACCACATAATGAAATTGATTTTTTTCCCCGAACCTTAGTCTCCTTGCAAAACAACTTTGTGTAATCCAACAACAATAAAATATCTATTCTATATACCATGCGTTTTACACTCCCATTCCTCTCTTCTGCTTGCTCTGATGCCTCCATCTCCCGATGCATTTACCTGCGTAGGTGACTACAGTGTTTGCACATGTTATAGACATCTGCAGTTTACCGTTCACGGAGGGCTGCCGGTGGTACAGAGCTGCAAAAGACTGGCAAAGGAAGATTAAAATGAACAGTACTGCAATGCTAACAATATTAGGAAGAGTTTCATCTTAAAGGATTGCTATTTATAAAGACACAGACTCAACTGCTATCTAATAGAGGTCAAATCGTTATGTTCTCAGCACATTTCTGGCAGGACATGTGAGATCCTAAATATTAAAAATATACACATTACCTGGTTACTCTTGAGTAACATAGTAACATAGTCTATAAGGCTGAAAAAAGACATCTGTCCATCCAGTTCGGCCTGTTATCCTGCAAGTTGATCCCGAGAAAGACAAAAAAAAAACCCTGTGAGGTAGAAGCCAATTTTACCCACTTTAGGGGAAAAAAAATCCCTTCCTGACTCCAATCGGGCATCAGAATAAGTAGTTTTATAGTTCAGTAGACTGGATGAAAAATAAAGTAGAGGGGTTACGTAGTCATCTTACGATAGGTACAGTAGTCTCTTGGCCATTACAATTTAGTCATTTCATCCAACCGATTGTTTAGATCGATGCATGCTAGGTTACAGCCACACAATGTTATTGCAATAGGTCCATACCCATTTTCTTGATAAGGCCTTCTTCACACTTCAGTGAATCAATGCCACGTGCTGTCTGTGTTCTCCATGGACAGCACATGTACCCATAGACTTTTAATGTGTTTGTTCACACTTTAGTGAGACTGTGGGCCAGTGGAAATATCACAGAGACATGCACCACTTCGGTCCATAATGTGGACCAAAAATGCCCATCAAAGTCTATGAGTCCGTGAAGAACCACTGACATATGGCGCTCAAGTCAAGCCTTGGGTGTTAAAACTAGTTGAATACTTGTGAGCTCCATCCTGAGATGATTTCTACTATTTTACTACATTTTATGCATGACGTTCTTGTGAGTATTTTGAGTAAGTACAGCAGGCTGCTTTACCTTAAATGACAAGGTCAAGTTTCGGTTTCTTTGCGCATACATATTCTTGTGACCGTTGAATGATCGTGATCCAAGATGCAGTACGCAGCTCCAACTGGCAAACTGATCTGAAAGTGTGAGGGGCTATCTACAGCAATTTTTAGCAACTTCCATACAAGTCTACAGGAGGGAACATCGATGAGGACACTTTGAGGAGACTAGTAAGAGGACAGTGCCTGCATTGTTGGTGAGAAGATCGCTCCTTTAGAGTAAATCGGGTGCTTTGACGCCAACTGCATTTCTGACCATTACTGGTAACTTAGAGATTTTTAATTTAAAGGGGTTGGCCACTTTCTGGTTACTGTTGACCAATGTGTATGTAAGATGACTAAAGGGCACTTAGAATATAGTTTTTGTTGAAATTCAGTGTCATTTTCTGTATTTCATTAGGTTTTCCCCTCTTGTGCTGTCCACAAAGATGTCTTGTCCATAAAATGGCTGTTGATGGAGGGTCATGTGACCAGGCAAATTACCTCCATGTGATTACCTCCATGTGATCTCCTCCATCTGCATTTGCACAGTTGGGATTTTGCGTAGGTGCAGTGTGTTTGAACAGAGGAGACATCGCATAGAGGTGAGGGTCACATGACCCTCCATCAATGGCCATCTTATGGACAGGACCTCCATGTGGACGGCACAGTAGATTTACCTAACAAGGTGACATGGTTTATGATATATTGCGAACAGCACAGAATATCAACAGCTGCTATATTAGTATGTGCCATATAGTTATCTTACCTACACATTGGTCACAAGTCGCCAGAAAGTGACTAACCCCTTTAAACTAACAGTGGTGTGCTTAGAAATTTGAGGTTCACATGTTGTGGTCCGGTATTTGGTTTATGGAGATTCATTTCTGTTCTGTTTGCAGAGAGGAATGAGACCCATTTGAGCAGGTTTTTTGTTCGCTTTTACTACCATATTTGTGTTTTTATTTCTTGTTGCCTAAATGTAGTGTCCATTTTACAAAGTTTAAAGAGGACCTTTCACGGTTTTGAATTACTGTAGATAAATACCTCTTGTCCCGGGGTACCCCCCGCTGATGCTGCCACTCTGCCTAGTTTTTTAAAATACAGCTCCTACTCCCCGCTGTGCCCGCCTGTAGTTTTCGCGCTCAGTATGTAAATACTGAGCATCGGTACAGGGAGGAGGAGACGCCGGCATTTCTCAATGGGCGTCTCCTTCTCCCTGGCTGTGCCGCGATCCAATCACAGCGGAGAGCGTCACAGCCAGGGAGAAAAAAAAAACCTCACCTTCTCCCTGGCTGTGACGCTCTCCGCTGTGATTGGATCGCGGCACAGCCAGGGAGAAGGAGACGCCCATTGAGAAATGCCGGCGTCTCCTCCTCCCTGTACCGATGCGCGAAAACTACAGGCGGGCACAGCGGGGAGTAGGAGCTGTATTTTAAAAAACTAGGCAGAGTGGCAGCATCAGCGGGGGGTACCCCGGGACAAGAGGTATTTATCTACAGTAATTCAAATCCGTGAAAGGTCCTCTTTAACAGTTTTCTACTTGAAGAATAGAAAGGTGCAGTACATTCTGTGATTACCTCCAGCTAATGAGCACTGTTTAAGTTTACATCTCGTACATTGTCAGCTACTGTCAATCTATCAGTCTAAAATGTGTCTAAATGTCTTCCTGGCTGACGAGCGATCAATATCTCAGTGATAATGGCACTTGCATTTTGAAACAGTTCAGTGAAAGTAGACAGCTTTTGCTGTGATCTTTTCTTCCCGCCTGCACAAGCTATCCACGTAATAAGCACTCTGGCTGTGTATGCCCCTTTACACACGCAGAATTTTTACTTGAAACGGAATCAGATCACTTAGCATTATTATTTTCCTGGCTGGACAGAATTCATACCGCTTCCCAATCTTTCTTTTTTACCTTTTACATATCACACCCATCACCGTGTGCTCCTATTTCCTTCTCCAGAAATGCTTGTTACTGATACCGTTGTAAGCCCAGACTCTGATAAAGTCTTGGCCTTCAAGCAGAGACGTAACTGCCATAGTGGCAGACCATGCGACGGCTATGGGGCCCACGGCTAGAAGGGGCCCAGTTGGGATCATCCCCTCTGGGAAAAATGGTCCAAGGGTGTGTGGGGGGCCTGGTTTGATCTCTGCTATGGGGCCCTTACTTCTCTATGTATGCCATTGCCTTCAAGGGCATAGTTGCTAGGACTGTTCCTGTTTTTTAAAGGAATTCTGTCAAAAACTTTTTCTTCGCTCAGTCCCACATATGTAGGGCAGGTTTGTGTTTCTTAAAATAACTGTTCGCTTTTAGGGTAAATGAATCCAATACGTAATGCCAGGTTCCTTTCGGCTCCCACTGTGATCTATAGTGCAAGGATCTGTCAGAGGGCAAACCTATTTGTCTCTGAGTTTTGAGCCAATCGCTTGTCATTACAGCCTATTTATTATGATTAGATGGGTTTCCCAAGACTTCGTTACTGATTAGTGGGGGTGCAACACCCGGGACCCCAACTGTTTGAAAAGGCACCGGAGTTTACACTAGCGCCATGGCCTTCTCTGGCTCACCGCACAGCGTCATACATTGCGTAGCGGTTGTTCTTGGTATCGCAGTGAATGAGGCTGAGCTGCACCTAGACCATGTGACCAGTGAATGTGACATCACATAGCCTAGGAAAAGCTGCGAGAAGGCCTCGGCGCTACTGTGAATGCCGGTGCCTTCTCAAACAGCTGATTGGCAGGGATCCCGGTTGTGTCAGGCCCCCACCGATCAGGTACCATTCATCAAATACAGCACATAATAGTACAAGATCACGGTAACAGACTCCTTTTAAGAAAAATAAGCACAAAACTGAAAAGCTAGACTGTTTTCTATGTATCATTACTACTGACTGGTAAGTGCCTAATGTCCTCTGATATTTCAATGCATTAGGGATATTGCTCCGGGCGCTAGGCATTCTGCAGTGATTCATCCTTGTCAAGCTGCTGACCACTGTTCAGACATTCAATACATTTCTATGTATGATTATTACTGACTGATAAGTGCCTAATGTTACTGGTCACTAGTAAGGTGTCGGAATACCCCTTTAAATTAGCAAAACACTTATTTGGCCTTGGCTGTAAATAGAGAGTGGGATCTCAGAATTATTTCCTATGTTGGTCCTAATGAGTCCCACTTCGAAAAATGGTTACAGACAAATAATTATATCTCTACAGCTATCAACCTACCCTGACAGTGACAGATTGGCATTTTAAGTAGCTGTAGCCACATGGGGGGGTCACTTATTAAACAGAAATACTGTACGCCTAAATTAGACTTATTTCTGGCACAGATTACGGCGCAAAGCAAAGCTCCACCACTACAGGTCTAAAAAAGTGGGCGCGGTGTGGGGAAGGATACGGGCTGGTAGACCCATCTCATTTACCATTTTCTACGTTTGTTTTAGGCGTAGTTAATGGTCGAAATGTAAGACCGCTTGGAAGCTGTCTTACATTTAGAAGTGGCGGTGGATCTGTCCAAGTTATGGAGAGGCCAGCGCCTCTTCATAAGGGCTTATGCATATGAACCTATTTTCTTTCCGTGTCCGTTCCGTTTTTTGTTTTTTTTTGGACCCTATGTGGAACCATTCATTTCAATGGGTCCACAAAAAAAACGGAAGTTACTCCGTGTGCATTCTGTTTCTGTATTTCCATTACGCCAAAACATAGATACATGTCCTATTATTGTCTGCATTACGGACAAGGATAGGACTGTTCTATCAGGGGCCAGCTGTTCTGTTCTGCAAAATATGGACTGTACATGGACATCATCCGTATTTTTTGCAAATCCGTTTTTTTGAGGATAGCAAAATACATACAGTCGTGTGCATGAGCCCTAACTCCGGCAGATCTATCCTTTTAAAGGAAAAGCCCTTTTAAAAGGGGCATCTAAAACGCTGGCCTTAATAAATGTGCCCCATAATGTCTGGCTGCCATGTACAGAAAGCTATATTCCGTCATTGCACTGTACGGATATGCCGTCATCACCAGTGTTTTAATGCTATCACCTTCTGTAGTTGGCAAATTGAATACAATGGGGTCTGCAGGGTATGACAGTGACAAGATATTATTTATTTCAAGTGTCTACGAACTGGAGCTTTATTTTAAAAGTGACGTTAAAAATGCTACATATTCCAAAGCTTTTCTGCAGGGTTATCCCAATGGGGAAATACACGGCGATCTTTTTAATCAGTAAATGCTCTTAAAGCCCAGGATTTCTCCCTTTTTTTAAATAGAGCTGTAATTGTGTGCCAACACTATGCACTTAATCAGTTCACACTATTATGCTCATGATAGATTTTATTTTAATGCGCTTTAGAACATAATTACCAATGAATATGTGTTTATAAGCGTCTTATTGTGTATCTTCAGTCCTGGTCGAACATTGCTGAGAAAATGTGATTTTATGAACAGGATATCTTTCCACTAATTACTCAGAGAGTAATGATAAAAGAAAATGCAAATGTATTGAATGTCTGAACAGTGGTCAGCAGCTTGACGAGGATGAATCACTGCAGAATGCCTAGCGCCCAGAGCAATATCCCTAATGCATTGAAATATCAGAGGACATTAGGCACTTACCAGTCAGTAGTAATGATACGTAGAAAACAGTCTAGATTTTCGGTTTTGTGCTTATTTTTCTTAAAAGGAATCTGTCACCGAATTCTTGGACTATTATGTGCTGTATTACAGGAATCAGATGGCTATTTTTTTTATTTTCCAAGTGCCCCTTGGTCCCCTCAGCATCAGCATTTAAAGCTGTGCTCAAATATTGTAAGTACGTTGTCAGGACTGCTGCGCATTGGTACATGAGTCCTCTCCATTATGTGAGCACCGCAGTCCAGACTGTGTATTTCAGCACAGCTTTGAGTGCTGACAGTGGGGGAATCGGGAGCAGTACAAGATAAAGGGTGGAACCTCTGGACATAGATATTAAATCTAATCAGAGTATCAGAGGACGAGAGATTGGTGGCCAAACATGTCAGCTGCAATAATTCTTGTAACTCCTAGAAACTTACCTTTATATTACTATGGGAAAAAAGCTACAGTTTAGACTTATGTGACCCAACCAGTAAAGGAAGTTGGCAAATAACATTAGGCAAATCTTCCATTAAAATGCTACATAAGACCTACGCAGGGGCGTGGCTAAAGGCTCACGGGTCCTGGAGTTCAGCTTGGGCCCCCTTTCCTCAGTGGTTTGTGGCAAGGAGCGGAGGAGCACATAGTCCTCCTACAGCCTGAGCCAAAAACTGAAATGGCACTCCCATCCATGACGAATTCTTGACCTAACCTCTTCCCTCCAGTCAGAGGTGTAACTTGAAGATTCTGGGCCCAGTGCAAAATCTATGACAGAGCCTCCCAGAGTGTACTTTCTGTAATACAGGTGTCTTATTATGAGGCGCAAGGGTCTTTGGTCCCCTCAGGCCCCTGGGCTCAGTAGTGACTGCTACCTCTGCACCACCTATAGCTACACCCCCTGGGTACCAGCTAATATGTACCCACTTTTCCCTGTAGTACCCAATGTTTGCTTTAGAGGATGTGCAAAATCAGGTACATCAGTCCACATTTGGTAGATGTGCCATAAAATTCATTTTGGTTTGTTAGAACTCTAGAATACTTATGGTAGTTCTGAGCCACCCGCTGCACAAATATCCTTCTTCATACTTAATCTGGATAAAACTCAAGTTGCTAATTTTAAACTATTGTTTATTAATGGATGTTAGAATACATATCACACTTACATGGAGACCAAACCACTGCAGCGGACCAGCCAAATAAACAACATACCTATTGTGTTGGGTTTTTTTTAAATAGAAAAATGAGTGCCGATCACACTGACTCTAAGAAGGCCTTAAGGAGTGGTCCCAGACACGGGTTACTTTTTCAATCATTCCTTATGTGCAAGATTGCCCTTTCTCTGTAATATATTGATGAGTGTTTCAGATATTCCTATCTAATTTCCTAAAGAGAAACAACTACATTCATGAACCCAGGACACCTCCGTATATACTCTTTATTTACTCTCCTAGGCTTCTCTCACACCAGCGTTTTTGTTGGATCTGTCATGGATCAGCAAAAACTCTTCTGTCACGATTATACAACTGTCTACATCCGTTATGAACTGATCCAGTTGTATTATCTTTAACATAGCCAAGATGGATCCATCATGAATACCACTGAAAGTCAATGGTGGACGGATCAGTCTCTAAAACCATTGTAAGTCAATGGGGAACGGATGCGTTTTCTTTTGTGTCAGAGAAAACTGATCCGTCTCCATTGACTTACATTGTAAGTCATGACACATTTGTCTTGCTCCGCATCCCAGGACGCACTCAAAAACGTGGCTTGCCGCGCTTTTGTATGTGTCATGGGAACGCAATGAAAAGGAATGGAAAAGTGGGGAAAATTGGCTTCTACCTCACAGGGTTTTTTGCCTTCCTCTGGATCAACTTGCAGGATAACAGGCCGAACTGGATGGACAGATGTTTTTTTTTCAGCCTTGGGACAAAACTGAAGGGTACGGAGGGCACCAGTACCCTTCAGTTTTGTCCCAATTGACAATGAATGGGGACAAAACGGAAGCGTTTTCCCCCGCTATTGAGACCCTATGACAGATCTCAATAGCGGAAAGGGAAAGCGCAGATGTGAAAGTAGCCTTACTATCCTTTATTGACTACCACATCTTTTCTAAAGTTTTTGGTGATCATCTTCTACTTTACCTTTAAGATGAGTTTTATCTGATTGTTTGGCTAATTGTTACATATTTGTATTTATTCTCCTGTGCAAGGATTATGTTTTAATCCTTTTTTCTGTACTTTCCGGTATTTAAATAGAGCAATAATCCAGTAAGGAACTTCGGAACTAGAATAAACAGTTTCCCTTTGGTTGGATTCACACAGGTTTTTGGTGTGCATTTAAAACAGCATATTGTTTTCTTAGCTGTTTTTTTATTATTTTACTGGCTTTTTTTAATGATGTCTTTTATTACTTGCCTTTTCTGTGCTTTTAAAGCAATTCCTTTTACGTTATGGACAATGCATCATTAATAAAACCACATTTTTGCACTAGTATTACAGTGAAATGTTCCAGCCCCACTGTGGGACTGACAGCATTATAGGGATTTCTGATGCTCTTAAGCAGGAAGTGATAATTGTTCAAATACTTTGGCCATAGACTTACAGGGAAATTTCCCGGTGGGCTGATGCCCAGGGGGCTGCCTGGACCCTCCTCACAGCCGACCAGTGGAAGTTTTGGGGGATGTATTTTGTGATGGACTGTAGTTGGCTCTGTTGGGGTGGTATAATGTGCCACAATATGGTATTGATGGACCTGCCTTCCATCAATTTGGTCCTTACTACAAAATGGGGCCACTTTTAGTATTTTTTCCAGGACCACTTTAAGCCGTCCGCCCTTAACCTAAGTATTTATTTAGGTTAACTCTAATCATCTCTGGTCAGATAGGTGACCAAACAATACTTAGGATATTTCTAGTTACATGTGCAGCAAGCCCTGCAGGGGAGGAGAGTGGTTGATAGCTGCATTGGTAAGGGTGGTAGCTCTGATGGTGGCAGTCCCCACCCTGGTGCTCCCTGTACTGTGCAGTGGTGGGAGGGCAGGAGGATGATGGTGGTGGAATCAATGACCAGGACCATTTGGCTTCTCGGACTACTTTCGGTAGCTCACACATTCATGACCTCGTTCTAGGCCTGCTAAGCAAAGACTCACTAAATAGGGGTGGGACCGGCCCATCACCCAAGCAACTGAACTAAGACTGCCAGTTTGGACTATTTGCTGCCCATAGACAACCATTAGGCATACATAGTGCATAAGGAAATGAGTACTTTAACAATAAATCTCAACATTAACTCTTTAGCAGTGCTCTTTAATGACTTTAACTCTTTTGTAGTAGTCAATAGGGTGCATTGTATTTCCTACCCCATTCCAGTTAAGCTCTACCCCCTTTCTACTAAGCCTCACCCTTTGTCAAGCATATCAGAAAAAAAGTGTAGAAAGCCTTGATGCGCCAAATTGTGCCAATCTGCACCACCTTTAAGCAGATTTTTGGCACAAACACATTAGTAAATTGGGGCCACTGACTTTGCTAATATTCACTTATTTAACCTAATGTTCACTTCTTCAGCTGATTACTCAACCAGTTATCTTTATATCTGTATATAGCTGAGAGGCTTCCATCGAATTAATATATGTATAAGAATGATATAGCTTTATATCCCAAGGCTAGCAATTTCTGTTTCTATATTTGTAGCATAGAAAGCATGTGTCTTAGTTCTTTTCCAGCGTTCAAAGGGAAATTAGGACAGACACGTGCACCTGGCATCCTCAGGAAAGTGAACTCAATCTTTTGATGTATGTGGTAGTATTTGTGTACAAAGCAGCTGACTCTTCAATGGCCGCGATGTCATTCTGTTCTAAAAAGAGAACACTCCTGAAATATATCGAAAGTGATTTAATTGTGTCAACCCCATGAATTGTCATTAATCTTTAATTACTGGTGGCAACGTCTGAAAGTGGTCTACGGGATATAAGGCTGTAGGGTTTCCGAATTATAGCACACATAAATTAATACTGAAATATTTTTATTAGTGATGAGCGAGCATGCTCGACCGAACTCTCTGTTCGGCTGAGCATGCCTGCGCTCGGGTCCACTCGGTGTTCGGCCGAACACCGAGTGTACTCGAGCTCAAAGCTCAAGTCCCCTCCCCTCACCAAGACGGATCCGTCATGACCCCAATGCAAGTCAATGGGGACGGATCCGTTTGGTGTGACACAATAGTAAACTGATCCGTCCTCCACTGACTTTCAATGGAGTTCATGACGGATCCGTCCTTACCTTTCCCAGCAGCTCCCTCCTCCCTCCAGCAGGTGGCACTGTGATAAAACTTACCACTCTGCGCGCCGTCTTTCCTGCTGGAACAGGTCGAGAGCTGCCGGGGAAGGTAAGTTTAACTCAGTGTCTGTGTCTGTGTTTTTTTGTTTTTTGGGACCCCTTTAAACCAGACACCCCCCCCTCCCTTCCGAGCGGGGGGTGCCTGGTTTAGTCCCATAGACTTCAATTATGCTCGGGTGCTCAGTGTGTGGCCTTTATGATACTGTACTGTATATTGTGAGCTGCCCTGAATGTCAGTGGGATAGGAGGAAGCTGTACTACTTTCCTCGGCCGCATCCCATGCATTAACCATTGAAAGCAGCTCTCTGTTTAAACCTGACAGCATGGGGCTATGTTATTTAAAGAGGTCATGTCATTTCTCCTGACATGTCTGTTTTAGTAAATACTTCCATCTCCCCATAAAACAGTTCTAAAGCATCTTTACTCCTAAGGCCCCTTTCATACATCAGTGTTTGGTCAGTGATTTCCAACAGTGATTGTAAGCCAAAACCAGGAGTGGAGGCTACACATAGATAAAGTATAATGGAATGATTTGCACCTGTTTTGTGTATGACCCATGCCTGGTTTTGGTTCATGGAAATGCAAAAAGATTTTTTTTTTTAAACGTTTGTGTTTTTTTTAAGAGCAGTAAAACATAACAGGACCTACAGTATATAAATTTGGCATTACTGTAATCGTACAGACTCGCAGAATAAGGTTGTGTCATTTTTAGTGTACAGTGAACACAGATTGTATAAGTTGAATAGTTGTGAATGTAATGGTTAAACACGATTACATGTTTGTGTAACCTGTGGGAAAGGAGCATGAAAATTACTGATCAAACACTAACTGTGTTCACACGGGCTTGTTCACACGACCGTATGTATTTTGCGGTCCACAAAAACAGATCCGCAAAAAATACAGATGACGTCCGTGTGCATTCCGTATTTTGCGGAACAGAACAGCTAGCTCCTAATAGAAGAGTACTCTCCTTGTCCGTAATCCGGACAATAATAGGACATGTTCTATATTTTTGCGGGAAGGAAATACGGACATATGGAAACGGAATGCACACGTACCTTCGTTTTTTTTTGCCGACCCATTGAAATGAATGGTTCCACAAATAAAAAAACGGAACGGACACGGAAAGAAAATACGTTCGTGTGAATGAGCCCTAACTCTGTATTGCGCTGTTCCTCTGTTGTGACCACTAGAAATTTATGAATAAATTTAAAATGTTGTCATTCCTTTTGTCAAACGGGCATGTCCCTGCACTGTCTAGCATTGATTTTGTCAGACTGTATAGTGGCATCTCCAACTGGGAACATCCAATTGTCAATTTATTCATAAATGTATTGCTGGGAATGTTATATTATGGGGAATAAAATTACTTAGTTACTGCATTAGACATGTCAAGGAAGCTGACAGGTCCTCTTCAAAGTCTGTGTGAAAGTCCAAGCCCACTCACTATATTTGACACTGTTATTATTTAGCAATCTTTTACAGTGTATCACCCAAAATATTTTACAATTCCTGCCAATGAACTGTTGTCCCTACTGATCACAGCCAGTCCCAGATGGGTGCTTGTCTCAAGAACGTATCTGAATATGGAGACTAATGAAACCAAACGACATACACTATGAAGATTTCTTCTAAGCATGTGGCACTGCTGATCTTTGAAGAGGTGGCTGCAGTATCTGCAAACAATAAATAAATAATTATTAATTATATTGAATTATTATTTTTAATCATACTGCCTCAACCGAATGCTTAGTTTAACTCTTTAAAACAAAATTACGTACATGTACATAATTTACGTGAAGGGGATATATGAAGTGGACCCACAAGCTGAGCCTACTCCATACATGGAGGTGCTGGATGTATAAAACAGCTGACATCTGCTGGTAGTAACCAGTGTCAGAGATTACGCTGATCCGGATCATTTAAACCCTCAAATGCTACAATCAATGGTGACTGTGGCATCTGAGGGGTTAGAGAAAGAGAATGGGTTCCCTCCAGCCTCCAACTGGAGCTCCTGTAATGGAATCACAAGGCTCCAACCAGTTGATATGGCAGCCTGGGGCCTTGTGAAGGCTCCCAGGTCTGTCATAGTAAAGCTACTTTCACATCTCTGTTTAGGAGATTCAGCAGAAATGCCAGCCAGACAAAAAACTGTTGCATGAAATGTTTTTTGTCCAGCCAAAACCTGGCATTTGTGACGAAAATCAGCCGAATCACTGCCGGGCCTCATTGTAGTCAATGGGGATCCTGTGGTGAAGTAGAGGATCTGGCAGGCTGATCTGTGTCAGAACAGCCTGCTGGACCTCCTAACGGAGATGTGAACGAGGGCTAGGGGTACACGGCGACAGTTGTCGCGCGACACCCATAGCAGCCAGGATCCCTGAGTAGCGGGGATCCCATAGAGATGAATGGGATCGCCGCGGCAGTCGCAAGAAATCCAACACAGGTGTCTCGCGACAGGTGTCGCCGTGTAGCCCTAGCCTTAGCTACATGTTAAGTTCTGCCTACAGCATGGCTTAACAGGAAGCCTATTAAAATCCATTACATTGCAACAGTATACTATGGCAGTACAAGTGAACATAAGAGTGCATATTCAAGGGGACTAAAAATTACAGTAAGAAAAAAAAAGTTTTTAAAGAAATATTTTTAAAAAGTCCAAGAAAAAAATTCCAATTACACCCTTTTCCAAATGAATATATAAAAATAAATAAAAATTACAATAATACTTATTGTGTGTGGTGAATTTTGTAATGGAAAAAAAAATCCAAGTGGCCAATTTGCTGTTTTTTGTTCACATTGTCCACCCAACAAAGTTGAATAGAAAGTGATCAAAAAGTTGTATGCGCCCCAAAATGATGCCAATAAAAACTACAGCTTGACCCACAAAAAATAAGCCCTCGCACAGCTCTGTAGATAAAAGTATAAAAAATGTATAAGATGCAAAGAAAAAAGGTATGTGTATTTTTAAAAGTAGTAAAACATAGCAGAACTTATATAAATTTGGTATCACTGTAATCGTACTGACTCACAGAAAAAGGTTGTGATGCCATTTTTAGCGCACAGCGAACACAGATTGTATAACTTGAATAGTTGTCAATGTAATGGTTAAACACAATTTAAGATTGGGTTTGACAAAATTCATGTAACCCGTGGGAAGGGAGCTTGAGTAGGCTTGAAATTTCTCCTTTTTTTCTCTCATCAGTATAATCTACTTAAAACCTGAGTATGAGACACAATTCCAGTAATTGACAGTGTATTCGGTATTCTAACGCCTTTGTCACTGTCATGCTACGGGTGGAAAACAGTGATGTTGAGCAGAAGGCCATAGCATATGGACTTGCATTTTAAACACCCTGAATAACATATCTGTCACAGTCAAAGTTTCATAGTCACAGCCTTTTACAAGAATATCCAAGGCTGTCTGATCCGTTCTGTCACATATACTGTAGGTACAAGGCGCCAAACACAATGTAGACCTGTACGTATGTAGGTCTCTATGGATCTGTATGGATCTCTGAATGTATAAAAGTAATCATTATAGTCCTCAAAGGTCTTAAAAATCTTTTACTTTCACATCCTCCTTAAGGTGAATTTAGACAGGAGGATTCTGCAGCTGATTGTAAGGAAGGAAGCGCTCCTTCCCGACAGTCGGCTGGTCGTTCAGTGCAGGAGACTGCTTCATGTAAATGCAGTGATCTCCTTCACTGTATAAGGACGAGGGATCACTATTGCAATCCCTTATCCCCATACAGAATCATTGTTTCTGGCCAGCAGATCGCTGTTTAGACCACACCATCCATCTGCTGCCCAAAAACTATGATCCTTGTGCCTTGGGTGTAACACGCGTCGAGGTGGAATTGTTATTGGGGCATCCTCCATCATGTCACAGGGCATGGACCATTAATTTTTTACATTTGATTTTCATGATTTTTGTTACGTTTTTAATTTATTTTTTGAATTGCTTGATTTTCTCAACAGATAACTGCTCTAGGAATATGCATTTTTTTAACGCTGCTCTTTCTATATACTGTGTTTTGGTCACTATTATCATTTAGGACTATTGACGTTGTCATTTGTTAGGAATGTGCATTTCCCAATACTGAATAATATGTATATTGTCTATTGGTCACTATTACCATTTAGGACCATAAATCGTTGTTGCTTATTAGCAAATCATTTGACACGTTTTCTGCTTTTATAATTACGCTTTGTCATGTACATTTGTGATCGTTTGGTATCATATGACCTGTTGAGATGGTGTTGATGGATTGTACCATATGTGTGCTGTGTATTTTTGGGATCATTTCCTATAATATCCAGCATGTTGTTGAGATATATTTCTGGCTATTTTACTAAAATTTTGTATAAAAATCATAGTTATTTTTTTACATTTTGGCTTGCTCGATTTTCTTCGTTGTGCCTGCATGAGCAACAGGATCACCCGATGAGCGAGCGTTTCACTCGTTCATCGGGTGATCAGCGGCACATTTACATGGTCAGATTGTCGGGAACAAAAGCTCCCAGGAACTATAATTCCTGATTAATCTGGGTGATTATTGACTTGAGTAAATGCATCTTTAGATGTTAATGTATTGTAAGGGATCGCGCTCCCTCAGGGGGTCGCAATCACAAATCTTCCATCCCAATGGTGCTTTATATTTGCTCTTTGGCACCAACACACATGAAAACATTCAAATAAACACCTGCCCGTCTGGGCTCTACCTAATACATGTGTAGTCTCTATCTCACCTATAGAGCGCCGTTCACACCCGGTATTAGATCCGGCTTCCTCAGCCGTACGGTCCAGAAGCCTCCAGGCTGTGACCTCACCAGTACTTTTGGGGGGGATTGTCCAGTAGTCCTCCTGACTGTGACTGTGCGACCCTCTTTCCGTAGGCGTCGCTGGGCCCCCCAAACTTCAGGCTTTACAAAGCCTTGTGACCCCTCAGTCCTCCTGGCTGAGACAACACAGAGCCTCTGCAGGCTCCCTTCCAAATTCACTCTCTCTTACAGGCTTCCTCAGCACTGTGGTCCCCCAGCCCTCCCTAGCTGGGACCACATGGGCCCTTTCCAGGTCTGTTCCCTGGGGCCCTCTCTCTCACACTCTCATACACAGAGGGTCATTTTATCCCTCCGTGATTACCATAGCAGGCTTCACCTGTAATCTCCTTAGCTAACCGCAATACCTGTACTGGAGGGGTGAGGACCGGCAGATCCCACTTCCAAACCTTTCCCCCAGTCTAATGAAATCCAGCCCAGAACAAAATCTAGACAAAACTGTCTCAGCAAACTATACGTTGCTGAAACCACTGCAGCTTTCTGAATTTCAGTTATCTCACCCAGCTGGGGTATCTGGGTGGGATATACACACCTTCCAGCACTTATACTGTACACATCACCACAGTATTTACACCATCCATATGCACAACTACATGGATGCTTGTAGGTAAAGTCTTGCATTGATGCAATAAGGGCTGTATTACAACAACAGATTTTCTGACCAATTATTGAAAATGAGTAAAATAAATAAATGCCAACTGTTAATAACACAGTTTTTTTTAACTAATTGGTAAAGTGAAATATCGATTTATGAATCATTGATACAACACCCCGTCTACCTAGATTATCACTCTGGTTGTAGTATTCGCCTACCAGTGCCCAAAAGGTCCTGTTGGGACTTGAAGTTCCACAAGAGCTAAAATCTAATTCTGATTTGCAATGCTAATTATTTATCCAATATCCTACTGCAAGCCTTAAGCCTGTATTATATTACACACACATAGATCTTTATATAAGGATTTTTTTTTTCAAAGTATTTTTCCTTTGTTGTAGATTTCTTGAGGATTGCACTTAAAAGATCTATCTCTGCTACTCTAAGATCAGCAGTAGACTTCACTTGGATAAAGTATGAGTAGACAGATCAGCTAAAAGTAGGTCAGCTGGGAAGATACTCTTGTGTAGTCTAATAAAGATCCGCGTGTCTGAAAAGAACACATTTTGCTCTAAACAGAAAGATGTTTATCATTTAATGGGAATTTAGCTAACTGGAGCAATAAAATCAAATTGCTGTGTTGTGGTTCTGTTTGTAGATGTTCCTCTCATTTTACTGATGATTAAGTGGAATCTTATTGTTGTCTGTTTTGCCTCTGTCTTTGGCGTCTTTAAAATCAGGACTTTGTGACTGAGGATTGGCCTGCAGTCTGAATGCTGAGAGTGAAATTAGAGGGGTTGGTCTATCTGGTTGAAATCTCCATTGTTCCAGCCGTGTAGGTAGAAACAAACGTTGTAACCTTTATATATAATTTCTTCAAGGACGTGTGGATTTTCTGTCAAAGCCATTGTTAGCCTGTCAGTCTAATTATCATATTATTTATAGAAAAAGGTATTATTCCATCACAGTAAAGGAAATAGGCTCCCAAGTGTTTCAGCTATGACAGCAACCAATGTCTACCAATATTCTATTGTGTGTATGAAATATATATGTGTATGTTACTTAAAGGGGTTCTTCAGGCTTTTAATATTGATGACCAATCCTCAGGATAGGTCATCAATATCAGACTGGCAGGAGTCCGATATCCAGCACCCTTGTCGATCAGCTGTTTAAAGAGAAGGCACGCTTCATGCGGGTGTGCCATCTCCTGTGTCTCTGCTTGCCGTAGATATAGCAGCAGCGGGCAGCAAGAGAGAAGGGAGACGGTATATGCGCATGGTCCATGCCTTCTCTTTATACAGCTGATTGGCAGGGGTGCCGTGTGTCGGACTCCCGCCGATCTGATATTGATGACCTATCCTGAGGATAGTTCATCAATATTATAAGCCTGGAAAACCCCTTTAAGGGTAGGGCTACATGGTGACACTGGTCGTGGCCAGGATCACAGGGGTATTGCAGTGTAATGGTGATCCCATAGAAAGGAATGGGGTTACAGTGTGAGTCGCATCTGTGCCGTGACTCTAACCCCTGAATCCCAAAAAATCCAACTCTGCTGGGGTTGTTGTCACGGCACACATGCAACTGACACTGCAACCTTGTTCATTTTCATGGGATCACCGCTACACTGCAATGTTCCTGAGATCCTTGCCACGACCAGTGTTGTCGTGTAGCCATACCCTAAAGGAAGTCCATCAGCAGTTTTGACATCTCAAAACTGCTGATAGAGCTATTTGGGCAATAGGAACACAAGTGTACACATACACTACCCATTTGCATGGTCATGTTTTTGCATGACCAGACATCAAAGTTTTATGCTCCTGGTGCCGGGATTATAATTGTCCAGAGTGTGTTCTCCTCATGTGCAGTGCCCAGGGCTATCCGGAAGATAGGTCATCAATATTAAAAGTCTGGAAAACCCCTTTAAACTACAGATGTACAAGTGTTGTTCCAGTTGTTTAATGTGTCCTAACTGAATGGATCTTTGTACTTTGTAAGTTCAGCCCAGGTATGACCACCAATACGTGGCCTCCTCCCCTTTAAACCTGATAGGATTGGGAGAGTCACATGTTCCTGCACATTTCTGCCCCTGTTCCTTCCATAGAACATCAGTAAGAAATAAACTGTATAGATGAGATGAAAATTATTATCACAATGGTTTTTATCTGAGAAATGTTATTTGTAATTAATGTTTGTGACCAATACAACATGAAATTGCTACAGTAATTACATAAATTGCCTGGAGGAAACCACAAGGCAAGCTATAAACTGCAAGGTATTCTTCGTCAGGTTTCATTACCAACAATGTATCCGCTTTAAGTGGACAGTTTACAGCAAAGTTTGTATCTGATCCATGTAGTCTAATTTGACATTAAAGGGTCATTTCCATCTCAGACCATGGGGGTATATCACTAGGATCTCTAATCGCTAGGATATCTCTAAAATGAAGCCTAAGAATAAAGCCAGCAAAGTGTTGGCCAGCAATGCCTGGTCTGGCCACCACTAGTCGTTCCTATTGGCCCGCTCGCATGCCGCTCGGCTATTTTCAGAATCCCCATAGAAATGAATGGGAGCACACCACGTTTGCGAGGCCACCACTTCCATTCACTTCTATGGGGCTGATGGAAATAGCCATGCCAGTGCTTGGCTATTTTCATCAGTCCCATGGAAATGATTGGAGGGCAGCCTGGCATGCGCGATGCTCCCTCCTTCACTTTGCCGGCTGGGTTTACAAGTTAGCGATCCTAGCAATAAGACCCCAATGTCTCAGATGGGAAAACCCCTTTAAATGAAAATAAAACGACTCTCTCAGTATTAGAAGAAAAAGTCAGACTCCAGTTTTCATTTTCTAAACTGCACTGAAAAAGTGAAATATGGACTGACTGACGTGCAAAATTTATTGCTGTTTCATACACCAACTAGTTTAGGAACTATACCCAATGCAATAAGGCAGTTATGGTAAGGAAGGATGTTTTTTGTGGATCTGTACGGCAAATTGATAGTAAAATAAATGTAGTTATGGCTTATGCACACAGGGCACGTATGGTAGCACATGTAAGCCCCTCAGGAAGGAGACGGACAACCTGCTTACACTGCCTTACATGTACTAACACAACAACAAAAACATTACAGTATTACAAAAAAATTGCGGCCACTAATTGTACGTAACTCTCATGATGTTGCAAGTTGTCTCCATGTAAAGTGTGTGGAGTACAGAAATCATTTTCTTGCAATTTTTGTAAGGATAAGGCCACAAGGCAGCACTTGGCCTTATTTCAGCTCCTTTTTGTACAAAGTTATGATTGGCAACAACAGAAGGATATGGGGCTTTACTGTACCTCTGTATATTTTCAGTTTTAAATGGAGGCATAGACAGATTAATCGAAACTGGTTTAATGGAAACTGGCTTCTTCTACTACTTATTTCTGGATGTATAAAGTGACGATCCTGAAAGCATACATTTGGGGCCAACAATGGGATCAAATCTGGCCATAGGTGTATGCAATCAGGAACATAGGGTGTAATCGTAGGCCTTAAGGTGCATTCACATGGCTGTAAGTGTTTTCCAGTCAGCAAACCGTGAATCTGCAAAACGCTGATACCGGATGTGTGCGCTCCACATCAAGGTGTGACCCATCGTGACTTCAATGTGATCTGTGTTTTGCAACAAAGTATGAGACATGTCCTATCTTTTGCGGTGCAGAGAGTAAAACATCATGTGAATGCCGCTTATTCACATAGTCAGTGACTTCCATCAGTGATTTTGAGCCAAATCAAGGTGCAGGTCAAAGACACAGAACAGGTGCAGATCTTTCCATTATACTTGATCTCTGTGTAGCCTCCGATCCTGGTTTTGGCTCACAATTACTGATGGAAATCACAGACCAAACACTGACATGAGAACTATGTAGTCCTCACATGACCACAGCAAAAAAAAATCTAATCATGAGAGATGTTCACGGAAAAAGAGTATAATAAATCCTTGTCCATTTTGTGGACAAGAAAATGCATTTTGACAAAGGGGTTTGCGGAAATTGTGGGATGCACATGGCTGTATCCATATTTTGTGGATCCGTGGTATGCATGAATAAAACATTCTAATGTAAAGTGTCTGTGTTGGAACAAATTAGATCCTGTTCTAGAAAATGAAAGATGAATTGTGGTTGATTTTAAGGATTAATGCTGATACCTGTGGTTAGAATAGTTCTTCCGTGCAAGGCTTTTTGGAGAGACTTTATCATAGACCAGTGCTTTAAGCCCCCCTCCCCCCAACATCACCCCCACTTCTCGGAAAAGTGGCGAGGGATGCGGAGATACACTATTTGTGACAAAATTTGGCTTAAGTGATGTTAAAAAAGTCCCAAACACAACATCTGCAACCTTTTTACACCAGAAAACTGGCACAGGGGGGATGATAAATTCCCCCTTTTATGTTTATTTGAGAAATACATATGTCTGCCAACCACTTGGCACAGTATAGCATTTTTCATGCGGCAGTGCTGCGCTGTGACTTAATAGGGTTAAGAATCAGTATCCTCTTACTAGATAAGAAGGTGTCTAGAAGAGATTCCAGGATTGCCGTGTCTGAGACACCTGCTTATCGTATAAGAAGGATGTGAAACTAACACTATTATCTTCTCCTCCATAATGTTCATTGCACATACCGGAATACATTTCAGGCTTAGGTAAGTGGAGCTGTGAGTTCTGCCGAAAGGCTGGGTGATAATTCCAGACTTACTAATTGTGGCACAATGGTTCATCCTTTATTCGCAGATATCATAGGCTAGCTGCATGTTGCTGTGTATTATCATACTCTGCTTTCTAAGTATGTGCTGGATCAGTGGTGTACATAGAGAAGTAAGGGCCCCATAGCAAGGATCAAGCCAGGCGCCCCGCACAGGACAGAAGGGATTCCGCCTAAACCCCTTTCCAATGACCCTTGGGCCATTATTCCATTGCCTCATTTGCTAAATGTTTTTCTTTTAGAAGGTGGAGTCCTGACCAAGTGTTCACCCCCAGTAGAAGAGGAGATGATCCCAACTTGGCCCCTTCTTGCCCTGGGCCCCATAGCAGTTGCATGGTCTGCCGCTATGGTAGTTACACCCCTGTACTGGATGTATCTTTACAATGGATAGGGTATGGCCACATGTTCAGTTTTGGCTTCCAAAACTGGATCAGGAAACCTTTCACATGGACTCTTCCATTAGGATGCGATGTGTGTAGCAAACGCATAGCATTGGGACTAAATCCTGACCCATTCATTTCAAGTCTGCGGACTTTAGCAGCGTTTTTCTTGCATCATCTTTGCGTTTAGGAAAAATCGCAGCCTATTCTATATTGTGTTTTTTTCACGCCGCTGTTTGCCTGTGGCATGTATAAGTATAGACACCTTGATACAGGGAGTCACAGCAAACAATTCCTCCTTATGTTCAACTTCTTTCTTAATAAACTCTTTCTACTTGCCTTCTTGTAAATTACAAGCGGTTGAAATTGTGAAATATATTTTTACTACTGGATGCAAAACCGTAAAGCAAATTTTCAGTTGCTGCATCATTTAACGTAGAGAACTTCTTAACCTCAATTGAAGGGGTTTTCCAAGACTTTTATACTGATGACCTATCCCCTGGAATATCTGATTGGTGGTGGTCCAACTCCCCCCACCCCTGCTGATCATCTCTCTTCCTAGGCCAGTGATGTCACACTTATTGGCCTATGCACAGCTCAGTCCCACTCAAACGAATAGGCCTGAGCTGCAATACCAAGCACAGCCACTATACTATGTGCGGCGCTGTAGAGAGGTTATTATTGTCCTGAAGAAGGAGGCACTGATCCTCCAAAACGCGTAGACATCATTCCAATAAACATCTACTTCTCCATCAATATTCTGGTGACAAGAACTCCTTACACAGCGCCACTCCAAGTGATCTGATCTTCATCATCCTTTATCCACCACCATTGAATTATTGGTTGACCTTTGTGTGTTTTACTAAAAGTGTATGTACCTATGTGTGGTATTTGTTTTTTAACATGGTAATCTATGGGTGACAGATTGCACTGTATACAGTACATCTAAGGTTTCTGTTGGAAAATTCTGGTTCAATGTTTTTTATTGAAGTTTTTCAAAGTTTTCTGTTGGAAAATTCACAAGATGAAAACCTTGGATAGGCACTACAGAATGCAGAGTGGAAAGTCATACATATACTATTTTATAGCTGATTTTTTATTTTTGACTAAAGTTTAAATGTAGAGGGGTTTTCTGACTGCTAAAAGCACTCTAAAGTTGGCTAAAGAAAAATCCTAATATGTTTGCCTTTTGTATTGTTTGTATCTCCTGCACCACTGATCATCAAGGACCCCCACTGCTTCCTGTCGCCATCAATGCATGATAAGGCAGCATGCTGCCCACCAAAATGTAACAGCCAATTACATGGATGATATACCATCCCACCGCAATGACTACAGTAGACAGCAGGGGACGCACTAGAACACAGATGACTTGAGAGTAGCTATGTTAGATATTGTTCTTTTTGTATTTAGATTTTTTGGGAGTTTGGTGAAGTTTCTATGTCTTAGGTATGCTTTATTTATTAGAAGATGCTGGTGAATCACTCACAGACTTTTATCCCGTTGGTGTGCTGTAACTAGGATGTGTTTGTTCAAAAGTGCAGGACAACATTTTTATAAATGACCTTTGGAGACATGAGCTGAATATGTCAGCGGCAGCTTGTAGTGTACCGTTCCGGAATGTGGGAAAACTATGTCCATTCCTGATAAGACGAGATGTGTAGTTAGCTGATGGTCACAAGCAGGACACTCAAACACTCAAGCACTGCATATGCTGCTGTGTGTGTCGCCTGGTCTATAAGACTCCTCGCGCAGATTAAGGGGCTCTCCATAAGGAACTATAGTACCCCCCAAATCTCATATATACATGCACACACAATGATAATGTTAAAACCAAGCCTTGATTATCTTGTGACAGTGTGACAGGGGTAACTTGTATTAGGCAGCAAGTGAACAGTCAGTTGTTGAGGTATATGCGTTGGAACCAAGAAAAATGGGCAAGTGTAAGGATCTAAGTCATTTTGATGAGGGCCAAATTGTTACAACCAGACATTTGGTCAGAGCATCTTCAAAATGACAGGTCTTTTGGGATTTTCCCCTATATAGTGGTACCTACCAAAAGTGGTCCAAACCAGAACAATCAGCAACAGGTTCATGGGTACCCAAGGTTCATTGAGGCATGTGAGCAGTGGCCAGACCATCTAGTCCCAATCACACAAAAGAGCTACTACAGCACAAACTGGTAAAGAAGATACTGTAAAGAAGATACCTTGTGCATCATAGTTTTCTGCATATGGGGTTGCATAACCATAGACCAGTCACAGTGCCCATGCTGACCCCTTTCATGCGCCAAAAGCACCTTACGTGTGCGCATCAGGACTAGACTATGGAGCAATGGAAGAAAGTGGCCTGGTCTACTGAATCATATTTTCTGTTATATTATGTGGATCACCAGTACAGGTGTGTCACTTGCCTGGGGAAGGCATTGCCCCATAAAAAACACTATGGCAAGAAGAGGCAGTGTAATTTTCTGGGCACTTTTCTCTTGGGAAACCTTTCTGCTGTTTTAGACGTCCTACTCAATATTAAGCTGATGGTTTCAATGTTATTACTAATAAGTATATGCAAAGGCAGAACTCTTCATATAATATGATCTCTTCTATTACAAATTCAGCATATTGACCCATGGGTGTAACTATAGCTAAAACCACCACAGGAACTGTACCAGAGGTTGCAAGGACATTTTTGGTTGGCTTTCTTCTGTTTAGCGCACTACCATGTTGGTTCTCGGATACACTGCGCTATCATCCATACCTTTAGTTATAGCTACTTATGCCGTTATTTCAGTTTCCTGTCATTGGGTAGTGGGGGCCCATCTCATTTAGTTATGAGGTTGCCCATTTTATAGGTATGCTCCTGTTTTGACTCCAATCATGGGGTATTTCTGCCATATATATTTAGCTTTTGATGCTGAAAGCATTCTAATAAATAAAATAATCTTAATAAAAAATTTACCCATAAATTAAAAAATAAATAATTAAAGACATTCTGTATAAGCTAAGATGTCTATAACATTGTCTTCCCGTTAAAGGTACATGCACATGAACATATTTTCTTTCCGTGTCCATTCCGTTTTTTTTTTTTTTGCTGAGCTTATGCGGAACCATTCATTTCAATGGGTCCCCCACATAAAAAGGAAGTTACTCCGTGTGCATTCCGTTTCCGTATGTCCGTATTTCCGTTCCGCAAAAAAATAAATCATGTCCTATTACTGTCCGCATTCAGGACAAGGATAGGACTGTTCTATTAGGGGCCAGCTGTTCTGTTCCGCAAAATACGGAATGCACACGGACATCATCCATATTTTTTGCAGCTCTGTTTTTTGCGGACGGCAAAATACATACGGTTTTGTGCACAGTGCCATCCACAAGGACACATAACTATTCCAGCCAGAATGATCTGTAACTGTGTCAGCCAAAATTACTCAAGAATGTTCCATACAGCGCTAGCTACAAATGCCACCCATATCAGTGGCCGTTGTCAATAGCCAATAAATGGTCAGCAACAATGCCTAATACAGTGAAAGTCACGAGTGCCCACCATGACAGTGCCAACCAACAATAACCCAATCTATGTTCAGCAACAATGCTCCTTTCAGTGTCGTCAACAATTCCCCATACAGCTTCTAAAGTGTAAAGATGCCCATGTAGTTCAGACATAACAGTTACTTAAAGGGGTTGTCCCATGATTAAAGGGGTTGTCCCATCTCAGACAAAGGGGGCATATCACTAGGATATGCCCCCATTGTCTTATAGAGAACGGAGCCCCAAAGTTGCGCCGAAAATAGACGAGTGCTGGCTCGGCTATTTCCGCCGGCTCCATAGAAATGAGTGGTGGCCACACTTGCGCGGTGCACTCCCATTCATTTCTATGAGCACAGCAGGGTGCTGCGCCTGGTGGTGGCCAGACCCCAGGAAACCAGGGTCCTCCAGGCACAGAGCTCCCTGCTTCGTGCTCAATATAGTTGCGGGTCCCAGTGATGGGACCCGCACCTATAAGACAATGGGGCCATATCCTAGTGATATGCCCCCATTGTCTAAGATGGGATAACACCATTAATTTAAAAGATGAAAATCGTACATCATATAGAACATGACAATCTCTTTCTAACAAAGCTAGAACCAGCCCTGTACCTCACATGGATCCAGAGATCTCCCCATTCATTGCTCTGCTAGATTTATATCAAGCTGACAGCTCAAGGGGAGTGTCTACGCCTCTACATAACTTAGGCACATCCACCAGCAGCACACAGGGATTAAGATCGGCGTATCAATAGTTGGTCTTAATAAATGCCCCCCTAAGTGTTTTCTTTTAATATCAGAAACTGTTGTGTGTGTCTGCTGGAGTTTATTCTGGTAATCTATGATTTTGTTTTTTATTTTATGTATTTTTTGCTAACCATCTGCTCAGTGCTTACACTTTTACATGAATGAGTGATCTCATCAGGTTCTCATGCCAGCTGTCATTTCCACTGTGTCAGTGACCAGCTCAGGAGTTTTACTGCAAGACAGCGGTCACACCGAGGCTCATCCAGAGGGCAGGCACTGCTGTGTTGGTAAACAGAAGACTGGAAGTGCGCTGATCTTATTACCAGGCATGTGGAATAATGATAATATAGATTAGATAACATGGTTACAGCTTTCCATGCTACCATCCTGCAAAGATCGGAATTGCAATTAGATTACTAGGTTGATTGCAGTTTTTCAGTGTCTGACATTGTGAAGGTGAACGCAGAGGAAGACTCCAGTTTGCAGACATCAAAAACAATGGTATTTATTATTTTCAGTTGAAATACCGTAAATTGCTAGAAATCATTAGGTGCAGCATTTTAAATGGTGAACAAGGTGTCCGAGCTGCAGGCAGCATGTTACAAGCAGAAGGAGATGAGCATCTAGAGGGGTATTTAGTCTGTGGTGTAGAAAAATCGCAAATTATGTTGCATGCCATGTTTGCATCATAATTTGTGACTTTTTGAGCTTCTCACCACTTTTCCAAAGTGGCAAGAAAAGGTGTGGAGCTTAGCAGGAGGTGGCGGGGCTTTGTGTGGCCCGCTGGATTTACTGTAACTTACACCAGAAACTGGCACAAATTATAGATAAAGTTTACACCAGCCCCTAGCTGCCATAGACTTCAGTTTCTGGGACACGGAGTGCCAGATATGCCACTAATTTATTGAGGTATTTGCATGTCAATAAATTAGGTTCATCTCACTCTGGCACAGAGGGGATCAAAAATGGTGCATGGGAAAGCCAGTCTTGATAACTGTCCTTCATAGTTTTTTTTTTCATGGAAAAAGATCCAGTATAAGGCCTCATGTAAAGGACCATGTCCGTTTTGCGATCCACAAATTGCAGATCCACAAATCACAGATTCTGACCGTGTGAGCCCTCCACATGCCCTCCCCTTTGTTAGAAATGCCTATTGCTGTCCACAAAACGGACAAGGACATGTTCTACTTTTTTTTTAAATGAATGGGTCCGCATCCGATCCGCAAAAAAAATGCGGATCGGATACGGACCGAAACTACAGCCGTGTGGACGAGGCCTAAATGTGCATTCACACGCCCGTTTTTATTTTGCAGTCCGTAAAAAATATACAGATTACGTCTGTTTTACATCCGTTTTTTTTTTCTGCAGATGCATTGTACTGTAACAATGCCTACTCTTGTCGGCAAAATGGATAAGAATAGGACATTTTCTATCTTTTTGGCGGGACTGCGCAATGGACATATGGATGTGGACAGCACACTGTTTGCTGTCCGCATCTTTTGCAGGCCTGTTGAAATGAATGGGTCTGCATTTGATCTACAAAAAATGCGGATCGAATGCGGACCGAATCCAGTCTTTTCAGTGCAAAATTCTGAGGAGGTGTTATGTATTATTGCACTCTGTTTTAGTGTACTAGTTATGTGCTGTACAATAAAATAATTATCAGCAGCTGAAATGGTGCCCAACTGGAGGCACGTTTTATAATCCAGATTACATAAAGTCAGCATATGTAAAATAACTACTGTTTGTGTCTGTTATACAGCACTTTAAGGATCTCTGTTCAGTGCATATCTATATGGATTAAATGGTACAAAATTATTTGCCCAAAATTGATGTATTTTTACATTTCTGGGTTTATTCTTCTAGCTTGAAATAGTAGGTCTTTGTTTGTTTGTTTTTTACTTTGTCTGCATTGTTTTGTTGATACACAGTTTAATATGCCACCGCATAAACAGTCTCAGGGGCCAATCCGTGCAATGTACAGCATACTAATAGTCAGGCGTGAATAGACAGCCGGCACTCAGATCCATCATACTTGTCATGTAGACATAGTACAAGATCTTAAAACTGAAGCAGCACTGACCCATATTTCCCCCCTGGCCAGACAGAACCTGAAAGAAACAGATTGAACAACTTATATTTACAACGTGATCTAGTCTTTACATTTAAAAGGACTGTACCATGAGAAAATGACTTATTGTTAGAGTCAATATTTTATTTTAAAGGGGTTCTCCAGGAATTAAGAAAATGAAAATACTTAAATATTACTTTATTATAAATATATTCCCAAATACCTTTAATTAGTTATAATGGCTCGTTTTGTCACGGGAGCAATCATTAGTGGAAAAAAATGTTCGCCGTCCTATTAGTACACACAAAACCTGTCCTAATCACACAGGAGGAAAAGTTACTTAATAACACTGAGCTAAAGAGCTGCCTCATCCTCCTCTCTGATCTACTTGTCAGGGATTATGATCCTGAATACAGTTTAATATGTTCTTCATCTGAATCTCTGTGGGAATGGAGTTCATGAGGAGACATGAAGTACAGAGAGGACGGACAGGACAGACTGTGGTGTTGGAGACTACATACAAGAGCTGCTGCTCATTATTACACCCCCACCCCCTCTCTGTACTTCATGTCCCCTCATGAGCTCAATTCCTACAGAAAATCAACTAAAGATCTTATCAACTGTATTCAGGATCATAATCCCTGACAAGTAGGAGAGGAGGATGAGGCAGCTCTTTACCTCAGTGTTGTGAAGTAACTTGTCCTCCTGTGTGATTAGGACAGGTATTGTGTGTACTAATAGGATGGCAGCCATTGCGTTTCCCCTGATGATTGCTCCCTAGACAAAACGAGCCATTATAACTAATGAAAGGTATTTGGGAATATATTTATAATATAGTATTATTTTAGTATATTCATTTTCGCAATTCCCGGAGAACCCCTTTAAGCATATCTTAAAGTACAGTATATTGTGTTTTTTGTCCTTGTCACTATCTATATTTAAAAAAAATCTTGCAGTTGTCACTATGGCACTAATGCTACATTCAGTGTAAGTTTGTCAAACACAGCGGAGAGAAAGTCCTGCATGCAGGACTTTTTTCTCTATTTAAAAAAAAATGTTCTTCCGAATGTAAACCTAATGAATCCCATTGTAGTCAGTGAGATCTGTTAGGCTTTATTCCTGTCTGTTATATGCCGAATCTGAGAGTTTCATTATTTTCGTTCTTCTGTTCCTATAACAGAGCAGAAGAATGGGAATAAATAGCGCTAATGTGAAAGCAGTCTAAGACTAGTTTCACACTAGTGCTTTTAGATCCAGCAGGCTGTTCAGGCAGGGAACAGCCTGCTGGATCTCACTGCATTCTGGCATTGCCGGAAGCTACCACATTGCCCTCTGGCCCCATTCATTATAATGAGAACTGGTAAAGATCCGGCCGCAACCTGCCAAATATACTGAGAATCAGCGGGGCAAAAAAAAACCAAAAACACTGTGCGCAGTTTTGCCGGGTTGCAGCTGGATCTCCTCTAATCCCCATTATAGTGAATGGGAGCTGTCGAGTATCTGGTAGTGTCCAGCAGAGCCAGATATCTCCTGCAGGCTGCTCCCTGCCGGAACAGCCTGCCAGAAATGTCTAACGCTAGTGTGAAAGTAGCCTTAGTCTCATAATATGCTGACACTTTGCTGTTCTGTAGAAATCGCTTCTCAGTAGTCATCTTATTATCATCAAAGGCTGGATTACATTGACAGATAATGCCTAATATGTGGATATCAAATGACCCACCATTTATAGTAGGTGATAGTCATAGTTTATATACTCCTTTCCTGCACAGTGAAGGTCACAAAACAAGCTCTCCAGACTACACGATCATTTGGTCCATGAGACGGTTGCAATTCAGATCTTCAAATGCCATTTACCAGCGGCTCTGGCAAGATGGTCGTTCCCTTAATCGTGTATCAGTAACAGAATTTAAAAAAAAGCTGCAATCAGAAATTAAAAATAGATAGAAAAAAGGATATGGATGAGTATCTGGTAATTAGTTAAAAAAATAAATAAAGGTGAAACATTCCCTCTGAATCTTGTAGAATCGTCCAAAGAATGGATCCTAACTAGAGATGAGCGAGCAGTGCTCGTTACGAGCACTGTAACGCTCGGGTCCCGTGTGAAATGCCCGCAGGCATTGCGGATCCGTCCTCATCTGCATGTAAGTCAATGAGGACGGATCGTTTGGTATGACATTCATACCAAACGGTTCCGTCACCACTGACTTTAAGACGGGTGAGGACGGAACCGTTTGGTATGAGTGTCATACCAAACGATCCGTCCTCATTGACTTACATGCAGATGAGGACGGATCCGCAATGCCTGCGGGCATTTCACACGGGTCCCGAGCGTTACAGTGCTCGTAACGAGCACTGCTCGCTCATCTCTAATCCTGACTGAAATAAGTGGTTGCATTTCATCAGGTTATTTTTTTTTTTTAATAGAAAAGAATGACCATTTATAATTGAAATGCTAACCAGATGACGTGGTGAATGAAACCAAATGTTCATGTGCAGTCCATAGCATTATAAACACGTGGGGACCACTCAGACCGTTAAACAGTGACAATCACTTTTTTCCTAAAAATCAATGATGTTGATCGCTCCTCCCTCCTCGCTAATGCCCAGATGACCTTTTGTGTTGAGTGTAGCATGTAATCTGCGCTCAAACAGTATCTTGGGAAAAGAACGAAAGCGAATGTTGTAAGCGGATAGCCTGACACCTTTAATGCTTCAGGTGTTGGCTGCACATTGCCAACTGTATCAGCAATTTAATCTTCACTTACCCTGGGTGACCTACTTATACAAATATTGACAGGCAAATACTGAGCTTATGTTCTTTACGTAGTGCTTGACCACTGAGCCTAAAAATTAACGCTTTTGTGGCTCTAATGCTCTTACAAATATATAGAGAAAAAAGATATCTAAAAACATATAGCTGTTTATCCTGTTGTCACCAAATATGAGCCCCGAAATTTGTGGCACCAGATATGTTAATCCACCGCTGATGACACCTATCTCAAGAATGGCGGGTACCTAACCATAACAGCAAGTATACCGTGCTCAGTAAAGTGTGACAAACAGGTATATATGTATGTCAGTTCTTTTAGTTTGGCGCATCCCCTTTGTAATAACAATTCTGGTGCATCTGTTCTTATGACTCTAAGATGTGCCATTCTTTTATTATTCCAAGCTAAAAGTCTCCAGTGAAGGTCCAGATGGGTGTTACCAGTTGTAGGTGTGTTTCTGCAGAGTCTGACATTGGTAGCGCGGATTGGATAATGTCAGACTGTGCAGGGACTCACCTTGAATTTGTAGAACCCATCTGGACTTTCATTGCAAACTGCTAGGAAGTCATTCATAACTTCTAGCAGGAATAATAAAGGAACGGGGCAACATGGGGTAATAAGAATAGTTTTCCAGAATTTTTGTTACAAAGGGGATGCAAGTAGTGGCTAAGACAGACCTATCAGGAGAGGTTACAGCTTCTCTTTAAAGCACATCATTGCCCAGTTAGGGTGTATTCACACCTAGCAGTAGGGTATCACGCAGCAAAACAACATTACTATTTTACCAAGTATTTACTTTGCTTTTCCTATGCAGTTTTTAAAGGTGAAGAGCATTAAAAGTATATCTTTCACTTGTAAAAAATCTCTTTATGCTGACTTTAAGACATCAAGTTATGCTAGAGCGCATAGAGGATAAAGAACCCTATCACATACAAATACCAATACATATTTTATTGTGTTGCCTTGTTATCTTAAGATACATTTCTAGGAAATGTTTATGTAACTTTTGCTGTCATCCTCATAGAAGACCTAGTAGCTGATCCCACTCCACCTCCTTCCTCATGCTGCAGCCTGCCATGTGCCTTCTCCAGTGCCTATAGGATGCACGTGCTCCCTCAAGCTCTTAAAGTTTCCTAATCTTTGACAGCCAATGGTTGGCAACCTGTTGCTATTTTAGACTCCTTCCTCAGTTAGAAGGTGCCTCAGCAATAAGGTCCCTAGCTTGCTAGTTCTTTGCTAAAGCGCTGTTTTGTTGTCTGTCCATGTATCAACCTCTGCCTGTTTCCTGGCTCTGACCCCCTGCTACCTGACCTGTGCCTGATTTACTGTAATGACACTGTGCTTCCTGCCCCAATCTTGTTTCTGTTTCACGTATTTAAACAAACTTCATCTGCCCTGACCTAGACCTGTTACTGACTATAACTTTTGTCTTTTCCTTCCCACCTCTTTTCTTGACCCCCGTGGGTCAGCAGCCAAAACACAGATACTGCTCCAAGAAGTACAGTAGCAGTCTGCTGCTTTTCTTACAGCAAAGACCAGATTCTTGTATAGAGGATAAAGGGGTTGTATGTGTCTAACTAATCACATGTAAAGGATTTTCATTTCACTTCCTTTATCTGTAGTGACTCCTTTCTCAGATTTCACAGAGAGTCACATGACCTGTGATGTCAGCTTCTCTCCCTGCTCTGCTGATGTTTCGTGCACAAGCCTGAGTAGCAGATAAGAGTCTGTACACCAGACGTCGCTGTGCTGGCCACACCCCCCTGCACTGCAGGCTGCCCTGTGTCTCCTTCTTCCTGGATTTTTCAGCAAACGTTAACCCCTTCTGTAGCACACATTCAGGGCTCAAGGCTTTGTTGAGCAGCTGCAGGCAATGAAGAGACACCAGATCTGCCCTCCTCATCCTGCAAACACAGAGCTAACACTGGAGGAGATCTGAGGAGATCTGCAGAACATTGCACAAGAACAGGTAGGAGGAAGATCCTGTGTGTATCAGCAGTGTCATTGTACAGCTGGGGCTTGTAGTCCTACAGATAAAACATGCTGCTGAGTATCCCAGCAGGCAGACATGTTTCTCAGGGCAACACTTGTATACACTCCATTTGCAGAGCAGGGGGAGGGGCAGAGATTGTGAAACAAAGGCCAGAAGAGAACCAGGGAAATGTGGTAATAGAATTGTTTTTGTTGAAAACTTGCTTAGCTTCGTATAGATTGCTGCCAATCAGGTTTACAGTGCTATATTTTTTTTTTACATAACTCTGACAACCCCTTTAAAGAGTGAATAACAGGGAACTGCGAAGATGACTCTCTTAGGTGTAGCCTTAAGTCAAATCCATTGACACAGTGGCTCCACACACACACTGCCCATAATGTCTGATCAGTGCGTCTGATTTGGGGAGCAGGTTGTCTTGTAATTAAGATTTCTGTAGCTTGTTCATGCTAGTAATATACTAGTAATATATTATGCCCATCTGTTTCAAGCTGGTCCATCATGGCAAATCATATATTAACAGCTACAAATCACTATCACTGTAGCTGTTAATTTACATTTTATTTTTAGCAACCATTTAGTGTCTTCTTATTGGAAATCACTGAAAGAAAGCAATTTTCATGATTTAGGTCTTAATTTTAGCTGCCTATGAACGACTGCAGTCATTTTGCCATCTTACATTTAGTTACACGACTGCAGTCATTTTGCCATCTTTACATTTAGTTACACAACTGCAGTCATTTTGCCATCTTTACATTTACAGTTACTATTTGTGATTCATTTTACCTTTATTGAATTATTGGAAGCAAGGTAAATGACCGGTGATGGGTTGAATTATTGGACAGGGGATGTGTCAGTCGAAGGAGGATGATAGTCATGTTTCTTTATTGTTAGGCTAGTTTCACACTGCTGTTAGTGGTACTGGTAGGAAACAGCCTACCGAAGCTCTTTGGTTTTTGTCCAGCCAAATCCCGGCATATTTGCTGGGTACAGCTGGATCTCCGCCAGACCCCATTATCGTCAATGAGACCAGCGGGCATTCTGGTAACATCCGGGAATACCGGATCCAGAGAGATCCAGCAGTGTGAAAGAAGCCTTAAAATGGTATGGATGCTATTTTATGCAATTAGCTTAACTGATCCTCTATTACTTTCAATTGATTTTTTGCCTGATTGCAACTGAAATTGCAAAATTGCAGTTTTTTTTTCTATTGGATGGAAAAGTGCAGATTTCTGCACTTTCCCATCAAGTAAAAAGAAAACTGACAGGAATGCAAAATAGACAATAAAGTGCATTTTTGGCATCAGTTTTTTTTCCTTTAGTAGCCCATGTATCAGGCCAGGTTCGCATCTCTGTTTTGTAAATCCAGTAGTCTGTTCTGGCAGAGGAACAAATTACTGAAGTTACCGGATACCACCGGATTCCCATCCACTATAATGGGATCAGACGAGTTTCCACCATAAATGTCAGCTTTCTGCTTTAAATTTCCACTGCATACCGTGCCCAGAGGTGTCTGGCTATGCTGAATATGGTAACTCTGGTAGTCTGTTCCTCTGCTGGAACAGACTACCAGATTTACAAATCGGAGATGTGAACAAAGCCTTGGGTTGGCCGTAGACCTTATAGGGAAATTTCTCGGTGGGCCATTGCTCAGAGGGCCACCCAAGCTCTCTGCTACTGGCCGGGTATATAATGAGCTCTCAGCTGTAATTAACACTGTGAGAATCAGGTACTCAGCTAGCAACCGCATGCAACCTCCTGATTTCAACTGCTGTCTGCACCTCAGCTCCTAAGCCCCTGCTCCATATCTTAATCAGAGACAACTGGAGGTGGAGGACAGAACCACCACATAGAGACAGCTTTTGGGGCAATATATCATGCTGCACTGTGGTATAGAGTTCTGCTGGGCTGGTATTTTGCACTATGGTATTGCTGACTATACTTGTGTTGCAAAGCCTTCTGTCAATTTTGACCCCCCTACAACATGGGACAACTTTTAGTTTTTTTCCAGGGCCACTTTAAAGTGGAACTGTCATATTTTTTTTTTGCTAGTTTATTAGAGCTAGGCATGTATACCTGACTTAGTCTGTCAATTATTGTCAAACGATCTGTAATTACCTTATAATGACAGCTTTCATTAATGTCTCCTGTCCCTTTCCACTGGTCCCTTAAGAGACTATTGTTATGGCTCTTCTGTCTCCGGCTAATCATAAACAGAAGACAGAGGGGCGGTCCTCCACACTGCATGCCTGCATTAGGCTTCAGAGTGAGGAGGCGTGCCACTCTGTAATCCAATCTGATTGGCTGTCAGGAAGCTGCTGGCTACAGCAAGTGTGTATGGGAAGTGAGGGAAGGCAGTTTTGGCCTCAGAGAACTGGCAGAGGAGCCATCTTGAGAAGAGCTTCATATTGTAGGGTTCAAAATAGCCATAACTAAGGGAAAAAAAACTCAAGGAAAACAGTGGTATGTGAAGAAACTAAAGACTGCTTTATGCATAATGCTCCACCAAGAGTAACATATGTTAAAACTGATTTTTTTGATGAAAACATGGTGGTTACGCTTTAAGTTCCTAGTCCACCCGTGGTGGTGTGAGAGCTCTGTGCAAGTTGAATTAGCAGTACCCCCCTCTGCACAGGCTGCATAGCCCTTGCATGGCATAGTTCATAATTTTGTCTTGACAGCCATTAGTAATTTGACAAAAAAAAAACATTTTTGAATGGATACCATGTAGTGTACATTGGAGTGTACATGAAAGTGAGAGTTATTTTACTTGAACAACCCCTATTTGTATACCCCTTTAGGAGTTATGCGGCATTTGCCAGTCATCCAGGTTTTGCTTTCTTTCATTTACATATTTGGTGAGGTGACCTGATTTTTCCACCAGATCTTTAGTGGAAGATTAAATATTCCTTGATGAAGACTAATAAGTGCTGGATTTAGATGAAGCTTGTGTCACCTTTGTACCACAGGCTATGTAATTCAAGACAAAACCAACACATGGACAGTTTGCTTCAACATTTTGAAAACCTTAGTCGCCTGGTTTCACCAAAATCCCTTTATTTCACATGTCATTTATAGAAATAATACGGAAAACGTGCTTAGAATTATTGTGAAAAAATTGTGCATCTGAGCCTATCCTCCTCCTCCCTCTATGGTTTCTCTGCTGCAGCATTATTCTGAGCCGGTCGTCATTCAGCCCCAGGCAGCAGTCCTGCCTGCTCCTGTTTTCCAGACACATTTCAATGCACCAAATGCATAATCACCCTATAGTTTAAGAGCCCATCTATTAGGCATTCAGCAGAAACAAGAAAAAACTGCAGTAAATTAATCTGGAGACCTATCAGTATAAAGTATAGATAAGTGAAATATTTATTACCGCACTTTCACCTGTAGATATGACTATGACCATATACTATAGCCAGTGATCACTGCCACATTGCAGCATAACTCAGGTAGTATGAATAATAAAGGAGGGGAAAATTAGCATAAGAAAATTATATTTCTCTCTCTCTTTTTTAATTTTAATCCATTCCTAGTTTTGACTTCAAAATTGCAACAAAATGTCATATGTGAAACCACCCTCAACGTCAATAAAAGGGTTTGAAGTGCAATAGAAATAGAATATCTGATGATGGACAAAGGACAGCGGAGTGTTATAATCACACTTTGATGATTTATTTTATTATTATTATTTTAAATAATAATAATTATAAAGTTCTATATTTTAGTAATCTGTTAGAGATAAACTGGGTTACTATAGTGGCAAAAAAGTTCTGTCCTTTGGGTTATAGATGGTTAGCCACATCTTGCTTGCCTGTGTGTCAGAAAATGAATCTTTGAGAGCAGTGGTGTACATAGAGAAGAAAGGGCCCCATAGCGAGGATCAAGCCAGGTCCCCCACACAGGACAGAAGGGTTTCTACCTAAACCCTTTTCAATGAACATGGGGCCATTTGCTAAAAGTTGTTCCTTTAGAGGGTAGAGTCCTGACAAGTTTTCACCCCCAGTAGAAGAGGAGATGATCCCAACTAAGACTGGGCCTCCTCTTGCCCTGGGCCCCATAGCAGTCGGATGGTCTGCCGCTATGGTAGCCACACCCCTGTTTGCCAGCTATGAATGTAGATTTCTGCTTTAACATAGGCCAGTTTATGACATAAATTCTAGTTAATCTGTTGGCCTGTGGGATCAGAGATGCACCACCATTGAGGACAGGTGAGGCAATCGCCTGAGGCAGCACCAGATAGGGGCAGGAGGGGGGCAGCTCGAGGGCCATGTGCAATGAGCGCTTTCATTGTGACAAAGGGGTTAGGATAAGAAATTGGCATGGGGGGGGCACCAGTTTTCGCCTCAGGCAGCAGAAAGGCTAGGTGCACCTCTGCATCCCATGCCACCTCCTTCTGAGCCCAACCTACTATATTCTCAAAAGTGGCGCATGTGCCCCAACATTGAAAAAGTCAGAGAATGTTGGCAGAAAAGAGGTTGTGTGCCAAAATTTGTGGCATTCCTCTGCTACCATTATGGCACATGGCCTATAATAAATCGCCAGCATGGAATATTTACTGAAATTGATATGATTTTATATAACAAATGGTCCATTAAATAGTAACTTAAAGCATAGCTATCATTACCAGAAAAAACATGTTTGCTGATGGAGTGAACTGGTGTTATAGAGGAGCAGTCATGTGTGCCACGAGTTAGGGCTCATTCAGACGGCAGTATGACACAGTTCCACATGTCTGCAAAAAGACGCATTGTATTCCGCATTTTTGCGAGCCCATAGACTTCAATGGGGCCACGTCCTGATTTTCACTGATTAGCATAGGGAAACTCCAGGCTACGGGAAGGAGCGGAAACGGCAATATTTTCCTAATAAGAAGTATTATAAAATTGTATGTATTCACATGTGTTGTGGAACATCCAGTTTTCCTTTAATTGGGCTCACCTGGCAAACTAATTATCTCACAGGTATCTGAGATTGATTTCAGTGATCCAAAGAGCCCCGAGACACAATACCATCAATGAGTTTCATTGAAAAACAAAACATGTAATCTTTATGACACTTAAATCCAATTTGCATAATAATTTGGAACATAGTGTATTAAAACATCATTTTTCTCAGCAATGCGGGCACGTATGAACATGAGACCAACACAGATGTCAAGTGCACATGTAACAGGTTGGCCAGTTTCATAGGTACAAATCTGATGACAGATGCCCTGTCACTGTTACTCTAGGCTGTATATATTGGTGACAGATTGTTTTCTGAACATATTTAAAGAGACTCTGCAGGCAAGGATAGGGAAACTCCAGGCTACGGGAAGGAGCGGAAACGGCAATATTTTCCTAATAAGAATTATTATAAAATTGTATGTATTCACATGTGTTACTGATTCATGCAAAATGATGTTAGCTTAAAAATGCCTGGAAAATGGAAGTGATTGCTGTGATTCTAAAACCAGCAATTTTTATTTAATGTTATAAATTGCTACTTTATACTTTAATGAGTTTCTTCCAAGCTGCAAAAACTAGCTTCATAAACTTTCTAAGATATGATTGTAATGAGAATAGATAAGGTTAGCTGACGGCGGTGTGTAAACATATTCCGCTCCTGTTGCTTGGATACCTATGCGAGGTGGATGTGTACAATTGCAGATTCATGACTTGTTTCGGAAAGGTCTGGCCATCAACCAAATATGATTTGGCAGGTGGAAGCTTTTATATTTATCTATGGAACATGGCAGAAATCAGATCCTTAAATCTGCACGTGACAAATTTTCCTGTTTGACAGGTTTTGTGTTAAACAGAGAATATCTTACCCTTTTTTATCATGTTGATATATACATTATATATTATATATTACTGTATTTATTTCTATTTAAATTTTCAGTGCTTAAAATAGATTTCCACATGAAATGTGACATTCATAAAATATTGGTAAATTAAAGTATCAGCTAAAGTTTGATCATTTTGTTGGTTAGACTGATATTGTGATTTTTCTATCTTGCCACAGAAGTCATTTTTGCAAAAGTGACAACAGAAAGTGTGGCCATATTGGTTGTCCTCTTTGAATTAGTCTCTGACTATTTCTCTCAGCATGCTGCATGTCCATAACAAAATAACCATTTATGACAAGCTTATGCAAAAGTGACAACCGATGTAGACTAAACTTGCTAACTGTTATGCTGGCGGCCTGTGTCCACCACTCCACTCTCCCTGCTTCTGTCTCTCTATGTGTGAATGGATTCTAGCTTGCTTTATGTCTCCTTCATGTCCTTTGGTATTGCAGAGGTTAACTTCCTTTTCTGTGTTTTGTTGCAGTATGGCTGTGCCTAATTAGTTTGCCTATTTAAACCTCTGCTCACGTCTTCCTCCTTGCCTGAGCAATCTTGTTTCATTTTCTGTATGTGCCAGGACCTACACGTTGTTGCCTATAGTTGTTGTATTCTATTCCGTTGTTCTTGTTTGTATGTATTCCAGTGATCTTCTTTTCTTGTCTGCATATACTCTGTGTGCCGAATATATTGTTTAATTATCTACCTGTGCCTTGCTTGGTTCTATCTTTGTGCTTTTCACTGGTGGTGGACCAGCAGCTGACTATTTTGCCGTTGGTACAGTGGTTCCACAACCGAAGTTCGTAACACCAATCGATGGAAAAAATAAAAAACTACAAGGAGCATAAGTACTAAAAGGCACATTTATTAATACCAGCGTTTCAGATGCCAGTCTTAATAAAGCCCTAAACAGGCGGTGGTGCCGCCGAAGTTAAGAAGAAGCGCCACGCCCACTTATTTAGACCTGGCATGAGCAGAGAAAAGTCGCAGAAGGCTGTGCTGTTGCACCGCAGTCTGCGCTTCAAATGCGCCTAATATAGGCATATTTCAGCTTAATAAATGACCCTCTAAGTTTTGGTGGTCACTGTAATTTCTTATTTTATTCTACTGACAATTTTACATTTTGGATGGCACTCCGGATACCTTTTGTGACAGAGTTTTTATTTACTACATTTACTTAATTGAGCACTGGACTGCCACCTATATTGTAGCTAATTCCTCCCTCATTGATCTCAGTATTGTACACCATAAGTAACACATTTCATCTGCAGAGAACTCATCTAAGTTCGGGCCGAAAGCAACCACTTCCCTTGCTTCCCTTATAGCTATGGCTCTGCACGTGAAGCTAAAAAAATACTAACAAGTATGAAGGACTTCATTTACGGCAGTTCTGGATTCCTTGCAAACATGGAACAAAGTGATAGCACTACATAGGCAAGATTGTGTGAACAAGGAGTATATGGACAAGTAGTGTTATTGTACTCCCCTTTTGCAGTTGTGCTGGTAATATATGGGGTATATGATGTGTGGAAATTTTGAGGTTCAAGAGCCTTTCAAGGAGTTGTCCTCAGTCAATGCTCATTTGGTTACTAGTCTATGGTAAAGATGAACAAATGCTTGATTCAAAAGTTGTATCCCCTTAGCATCATTCACACATCCATGTCTGGAAAGCCTTCCATGACAAGACAGTCAGTGTTTCATCTGTGAAGATGTCTGTGAAAGGGTCGTCGTTGGTACGAGAATGCTTCTTTGCCTTTCATGTGTCATCTGTATTCTACGTGCTCCACCAGGCTGAGAAGGGCATTTCCAGAGCATCTCCTACCAATGGTCATTAATAGTTCTACCAATGGTCATTAATAGTCCTACCAATGGTCATTAATAGTCCTACCAATGGTCATTAATGGTCCTACCAATGGTCATTAATGGTTCTACCAATGGTCATTAATAGTCCTACCAATGGTCATTAATAGTCCTACCAATGGTCATTAATAGTCCTACCAATGGTCATTAATAGTCCTACCAGTGGTCATTAATGGTCCTACCAATGGTCATTAATGGTCCTACCAATGGTCATTAATAGTCCTACCAATGGTCATTAATAGTCCTACCAATGGTCATTAATAGTCCTACCAGTGGTCATTAATGGTCCTACCAGTGGTCATTAATGGTCCTACCAATGGTCATTAATGGTCCTACCAATGGTCATTAATAGTCCTACCAATGGTCATTAATAGTCCTACCAATGGTCATTAATAGTCCTACCAATGGTCATTAATGGTCCTACCAATGGTCATTAATGGTCCTACCAATGGTCATTAATGGTCCTACCAATGGTCATTAATGGTCCTACCAATGGTCATTAATGGTCCTACCAATGGCCATTAATGGTCCTACCAATGGTCATTAATGGTCCTACCAATGGTCATTAATGGTCCTACCAATGATCATTAATGGTCCTACCAATGGTCATTAATGGTCCTACCAATGGTCATTAATAGTCCTACCAATGTTCATTAATAGTCCTACCAATGTTCATTAATAGTCCTACCAATGGTCATTGAAAACCACTTCTGTTAGTGGTTTTCATGGGCCAATAGACTTCAGTGGACGTGTTTAGTTCGCATCAAGACCAAAGTAGTGCCTGTCTCCATTATTTTTCCACTTAATTAGTGCAAAAACAGGAATTAATGAATGAACACATTAAAGTTAATGGATATATGTGCTGCTTGTCGAGAACAGGGGTAGCGCACATCCGCGATTTACTGACGGGTGAAAGAGGCCTTAATCAATCTGGCGCAGCTTCAAAAGGAATGAAGTGAGATGGTATCTATTAAGGATACGACTTTGGTTAGTTCTGGATTCCTGGCACTGTCCTTAAACAAAACACATTTTTATTTGTCTTCTCCAAAGCTAATCCATGACTGCAGAAACTGGCAGAGGATGGGATACATGTGTAAGTGGCTGCTGACTGACGGCTCACATGTACGTTTCTGCTCACAAAGTAGACAATAGTGCAGGGCCAAGAGATCAGTATTACTTTATGGGCACTGTGGCTGACACATTTATATAGGGAGAACTCTGGCTATCAAATTCTTGGCTGTAAATAATTACCCGGAAGACCTGCAAGAGGGAAGGGAGGCAGGGCACGGTCACACTTTGCATTTTGCTATGTTGTTCTGCAGTGTATATGTATATTACATGTACATGAGACTTTGAAAAGAATCTCACATTGTGCTTGCTTGGGCAACACAAACTAAAACTGGAAATATTCAGAGATTACCATGGCTCCTGTGATAACACAAATTTGGGAAGCATTCCAAAAATAAAAAAAACTCTCCAATTTTATGTTGAAAAATGTATCACGTTTTTCTACATATATCTCCCCTATAGTTGGGAAACAACTTGGTAAAAAGAAACTAAGGAGGACATTTATTAAGACCGGAATAATACATTATGATTCTATTTTTTTTTCCACTTTGCAAATTGTTGTATATAATGTATTGCAAAACAATGTAAAATAACTTGTAATGTGAAAATGAAAAGAAAAAAAAAACAATTCTGTCATTTTTTGGGGGTTGTTTTCATGGCATTCACTGTGTAGTAAAGATGACATGACAACCTTATTTTGTGGGTCAGTTCAATTATGACAATGCCAAATATATACTTTTATTTTTTTTTTAAATGATGTTTTACCACTATGAGGGCAATTTTTTGCAAGATGATCTGTATTTTTTAATTGAATTTTGGAGCATTTTTATTACAATTTTTGGGGATGCAAAATGAATAAAAAAACAGCAGTTCTGGCAGTGAGATTCTTTTTTACAGCCGCCTCCCTCTATCTAACTTATGAGATGCTACAGTAGCTGTTGACTGTGGCAGCCAAGATCATAGTTATTTCTATACCAGGAGGGTGTTAGGTGTATAATACAGCCAGCACCCACTGTGTATGAAGTAGTCTCAGTTTATGACTCCACTCCATACACTTCCTGCGTGCAGATAATGTACAGTTACGTTGTTTTCCATAAAGGGGTTAAAAAAAAAAGGCTAAGGCAGGTCGCTGCTTCAGCCACTGATTAGCTGAGCATGTTTTTCCTGTTTGTCGAGATGGACCCTGGAAGTTGAGACCAGCAGGGATGCAGTAACTGTATGAATGGGAAATTATTTTATTTTTTATTTTATTTTTAATCCACTCTGAGCCCTTTGAGAATTGTCTTTTCCCTGCTGGTACCCTTTAATCAGCTCAGTTACACAGGTCATTTTTCATTTGAAATGATGACCAGACATATGACAGATGTAATAGGGAAATATACAACGTTCACGTTCATTTGTGGTTTTACATAGGTGTAATGCCTTTTGGACAAATATTTGCCTGTTTATTTTATTTTTTTTACCATGGACAGCTCCTTCAGTTCAGTACATTGACTAACACATGTTCACACTAAAAAACATGAACATTTGTTTAGTATCCTTAACGTGTGCTTGGAAGAAAAAACCCACTGCATTTGCAAATTTTATTTTATATGTGTGTATATGTATATATTGCTGGGAAAAAATATTTGCCCCCTCTTACAGATTTCCTTTGATTTTGCACGTGTGTCACACTTAAATGTTTCAGATTATCAAACAAATTTGAATATTTATTTATTTTATGCACTTATATAATGCTGCTATATTCCGCAGCTCTTTACAGACATTAGCATCATACTGTCCCCAATGAGGCTCACAATCTAAGGTCCCTAAATATCAAACAAAGATAACCTGAGTAAATTCAAAAAGCTGTTTTTAGGGAGTCTTTCACCTGTTTTTCACCAATATAACTAAGAGCAGTGCCTCACAGAAGATTGCAGACACATCCCAGACATACCTGTGTGCACTGTGTGTGTGTATTACATGTCACATCCCAGACATACCTGTGTGCACTGTGTGTCTGTATTACATGTCACATCCCAGAGAGACCTGTGTGCACTGTGTGTGTGTGTGTGTATTACATGTCACATCCCAGACATACCTGTGTGCACTGTGTGTCTGTATTACATGTCACATCCCAGACATACCTGTGTGCACTGTGTGTGTATTACATGTCACATCCCAGATATACCTGTGTGCACTGTGTGTCTGTATTATATGTCACATCTCAGACATACCTGTGTGCACTGTGTGTCTGTATTACATGACACATCCCAGACATACCTGTGTGCACTGTGTGTGTATTACATGTCACATCCCAGACATACCTGTGTGCACTGTGTGTCTGTATTACATGTCACATCCCAGACATACTGTGTGCACTGTGTGTGTATTACATGTCACATCCCAGACATACCTGTGTGCACTGTGTGTGTGTATTACATGTCACATCCCAGACATACCTGTGTGCACTGTGTGTCTGTATTACATGTCACATCCCAGACATATCCTGTGTGCACTGTGTGTGTATTACATGTCACATCCCAGACATACCTGTGTGCACTGTGTGTCTGTATTACATGTCACATCCCAGACATACCTGTGTGCACTGTGTGTGTATTACATGTCACATCCCAGACATACCTGTGTGCACTGTGTGTCTGTATTACATGTCACATCCCAGACATACCTGTGTGCACTGTGTGTCTGTATTACATGTCACATCCCAGACATACCTGTGTGCACTGTGTGTCTGTATTACATGTCACATCCCAGACATACCTGTGTGCACTGTGTGTGTGTCTGTATTACATGTCACATCCCAGACATACCTGTGTGCACTGTGTGTCTGTATTACATGTCACATCCCAGACATACCTGTGTGCACTGTGTGTGTGTATTACATGTCACATCCCAGACATACCTGTGTGCACTGTGTGTCTGTATTACATGTCACATCCCAGACATACCTGTGTGCACTGTGTGTGTATTACATGTCACATCCCAGACATACCTGTGTGCACTGTGTGTCTGTATTACATGTCACATCCCAGACATACCTGTGTGCACTGTGTGTCTGTATTACATGTCACATCCCAGACATACCTGTGTGCACTGTGTGTGTATTACATGTCACATCCCAGACATACCTATGTGCACCGTGTGTCTGTATTACATGTCACATCCCAGACATACCTGTGTGCACTGTGTGTCTGTATTACATGTCACATCCCAGACATACCTGTGTGCACTGTGTGTCTGTATTACATGTCACATCCCAGACATACCTGTGTGCACTGTGTGTCTGTATTAGGCCCCTTTCACACGGACGAGTTTTCCGTGCGGGTGCAATGCGTGATGTAAACGCATTGCACCTGCACTGAATCCTGACCCATTCATTTCAATGGGGCTTTTCACATGAGCGATGTTTTTCACGCATCAGTTCGCCATTGCGTGAAAATCGCAGCATGTTCTATATTCTGCATTTTTCAAGCAGCCCTGGCCCCATTGAAGTGAATGGGTCTGCGTGATTCAATGATGGTTGCTAAGAGATGTTGTTTGTAAACATTCAGTTTTTTATCACGCGAGTGAAAAATGCATCAAAACGCTTCACACCCACGCAGAAAAAACTGAACAAACGTATGCAATCGCAGTCAAAACTGATTGCGATTGCGTGCGGATTGGTGCGGATTTTCCAGAACGCACCCTGAATGCATCCGGACTGAATCCGTGACGCTCGTGTGAAAGAGGCCTTACATGTCCAGAAAAAAAAACACTTTTATTCTGCAGGAAAACAGCTCCCAAGTGCCCAGCTCTGCTGCTGCAAGTGCTCAAAGCAAACCAGACTGAAGAAGGGAGGGCTGCTTTAGCTGCTCATATCTTGGGATTGGTAGCAGATAGAAAAAATGGTTCTGACCTTCTTTGAAAGCTGGCAAGCTTTAAAATAATACCAAAATCACAGCATTATATTCAGAAGACATAGCTGTTAGAAATCGAGTCGGGAGAGACTTTCTTGCTGTAATTGACAGAACCATGAATTCTGCTCTCTACCAGAAAATCCTGAAGGAGAATGTCCGGCTATCAGTTTGTGACCTTAAGCTTAAGCAGACTTGGGTTATGCATCAGGACAATGATCTGAAGCACACCAGTCCACCTCAGAATGGCTGGAAAAAAAAGAACAAAATAAAGGTTTTGGAGTGGCCTAGTCAAAGTCCAGATTTAAATCCGTTTGAGATGCCGTGGCATGACCTTAAACAGGCCATTCCTGCTTTAATATCCTGGCTGAATAAAAACAATTCTGCAAAGAACACTGAGCCAAAATTCCTCCACAGAGATGGGAAAGACTCATTGACAGTTATCACAAACGTTTGATTGCAGTTGTTGCCGCCAAGGGTGGCACAACCAGTTATTAGGTTTAGGGGGCAATTACTTTTTTGACATAGGGCCAGGTTGGTTTGGATAGCTTTTTTCCCTTTATAAACAAAATCATCATTTAAAAACTGTATTTTTGCATTTACTCAGGTTATCGTCTGATCATATTTCGGTGTCACAAATGTGCAAAGCCTAAAGAAATCTGTAAGGGGGCAAATGCTTTTTCACAGCACTCTATATGTATCATTATTTCTATGGTAAAGTGTAAAGGGACCACCCAGTTTTGTTTGTACTACCAACTGAACCTATGGATCACATAGCGGTTGAGACTCAGCTGATATGACTTTGGTTTTAGACTACATGTAGTTGCATTGTGTAGGCACAGTGCTTTAATATTATTTTTTATAGTACCATTTACTTCTAGCATGCTGTAGACTTGAAAATGTACATTTCATCAGTGTAAATTAAAATGTTTTTTATACTGCTCATCGTGTATGTCTAGACCATTTATGATCTGTAATACATTTACCTAGCGGAGCTGTGGCAGTGCCCTAATGTCACAGCCGCCCCACCCCTCTTTGTGTACCATGGCACAGTGCACATGGTTGCTTGACTAATCACAGTAGAAAGCACTCAGCACTTGTCAGTAGGTATCAGGTATGGCAGTGCATACGCTGCTAATGTTTAATTCAAACTGACTGACTAACCTACCCCAATAATCAATTCTAACAAACCTCTTTCACCTTTGTAGCCACAACCATGACACTGCTTATAACTGAGGAGCTGGAACTTAAAGTAACGTAAAGCCTTAAACCTGCAAGTTTTACATAGTAACATAGTTTATAAGGCCGAAAAAAGACATCTGTCCATCCAGTTCGGCCTGTTTTCCTACAAGTTGATCCAGAGGAAGGCAAAAACCCCTGTGAGGTAGAAGCCAATTTTCCCGACTTTAGGGAAAAAAATTCCTTCCCGACTCCAATCAGGCAATCAGAATAACTCCCTGGATCAACGACCCATCTCTAATAACTATAACCTGTAATATTATTACCCTCCAGAAATACATCCAGGCCCCTCCTGATCTCTTATAGTGAACTTACCATCACCACCTCCTCAGGCAGAGAGTTCCATAGTCTCACTGCTCTTACCGTAAAGAATCATATTCTATGTGAACAAACCTTCTTTCCTCCAGACACAGAGGATGTCCCCTCGTCACAGTCACAGTCCTGGGGATAAATAGATCATGGGAGAGATCTCTGTACTGATCCCTGATATATTTATACATAGTTATTAGATCTCCCCTCAGTCGTCTTTTTTCTAAAGTAAATAACCCTAATTTTGATAATCTTTCTGGGTACTGTAGTCCACCCATTCCAGTTATTACTTTAGTTGCCCTCCTCTCAACCCTCTCCAGCTCTGCTATGTCTGCCTTGTTCACAGGAGCCCAGAACTGTACACAGTCCTCCATGTGCGGTCTGACTAGTGATTTGTAAAGTGGCAGGACTATGTTCTCATCACGGGCATCTATGCCCCTTTTGATGCAACCCATTATCTTATTGGCCTTGGCAGCAGCTGTCTGACACTGGTTTCTGCAGCTTAGTTTGCTGTTCACTAAAATTCCTAGGTCCTTTTCCATGTCAGAATTACCCAATATTTTACCATTTAGTATGTACTGGTGACTTGCATTATTCCTTCCCATATGCATAACCTTACATTTGTCATTGTTAAACCTCATCTGCCACTTCTCTGCCCAAGCCTCCAGTCTATCCAGATCCATCTGTAGCAGTGTACTGTCCTCTTCTGTGTTAATTACTTTACACAGTTTAGTGTCATCTTCAAAAATTGATATTTTACTGTGCAAGCCTTCTACAAGATCATTCAGGGGCGGATTGGCAATGTACCCCACCGGGACACTTCCCGGTGGGCCGATTGCCTAAAGTATGCTGTGGGCCGGTGTCAGCAGGGTGAGCAGCGGCCCCCGCCCTCACTACAATACACATTACAATACACATTGCGGCCACCAGCAGCCCTGCTATCTCATTATCATAACAATGTCATGATAATGAGATCGTAGCAGGGCAGCTGCTGGCCGCAATGTGTATTGTATTGCAATGTGTATTGTACAGAGGGCGGCGGCCGCCGCTGGCCCTCCTGTGATCTTCTTATCATTCCCTATTGTGCAGCCCCTGCCTCTCATAATGTACTCACCCCTGTACCTCCTGCTGTCAGGTCCTTTAACACCCGACAGCAGGAGAGAGCTCACTATCCTCTTCAGATGGGAAAGGACCTGTGGCTCCTCCCACTCCCAGCGTCAGCGCGACTGACGCTGTGTCATCACCCCTATCCCTCCTGCTCCAGGACACAGGCCAGAAGAGGCTGCTCCAGGTCTGCACACAAAGGTAAGTTTTTTGTTTGTTTGTTTTTTGCCAGCCATTAACAATAAGGGGTCAGGGCACATTTAAGTGTCTACTGTACATTACTGGGGCAGGGAGGGACATTACTGGGGGCAGGGGGGCATTACTGGGGACAGAAGGGAAATTACTAGGGACTCTATAGTAACATTACTGGGAGCAGAGGGGAAATTACTGGGGGCTCTATAGTGACATAACTGGGAGCAGGGGGCATTAATGGGGATGCTATAGTGACATTACTGGGGGAAGGGGGCATTACTGGGGCTTGTATAGTGACATTACTGGAAGCAGGACGGCATTACTGGGGGCTTTATAGTGACATTACTGGGGTGGGGGTGGGGTGGTATTACTGGGGCAGAGGGGCATTACTGGGAGAGCTATAAGGACATTACTGGGGCCAGGGTGCATTACTGGGGGCTCTATATTGACATTACTGGGGGTGGGAGCATTACTATGGCCGCTATAGGAATATTACTGGGGTGGGGGCATTACTGGGGCCTGTATAGTGACATTACTGGAAGCAGGGCGGCATTACTGGGGGCTTTATAGTGACATTACTGGGGTGGGGGGGTGGTATTACTGGGGCAGAGGGGCATTACTGGGAGAGCTATAAGGACATTACTGGGGCCAGGGTGCATTACTGGGGGCTCTATATTGACATTACTGGGGGTGGGAGCATTACTATGGCCGCTATAGGAATATTACTGGGGTGGGGGGCATTACTGGAGGGCAAGGGGAGGACATGATATAATGCTCCCTCTATGGTATTTCTGGCCCCGCCTCTCTCAATCTTGGCCCGCCCACAATTTGGGGCCACTTTTTTTTTTTTTCCAGGGCCACTTTTAATTCCCAATCCGCCCCTGAGATCATTAATAAATATATTGAAGAGAATAGGGCCCAATACTGACCCCTGTGGTACCCCACTAGTGACAGTGACCCAATCTGAGTATGTACCATTAATAACCACCCTCTGTTTTCTATCACTGAGCCAGTTACTTACCCACATACAGACATTTTCTCCCAGGCCAAGCATTCTCATTTTATATATACTTTTCCATTACTCCCCAGCAATAAATCTCTCCTTTACCTCAGCCCATGCTCTTTCTTTATATACTCTGCTTGTCCTGAACAGGGTACCAAGACCCTAAAAAAAAAAAGTTTGGGGGAAGGGGAGTGCTATGGATGAAATGTGCTGCCCAGTCCAATTCTTTCTTTGAACCAGGTTAATTACATGATCCATCCATTGTACTGAAAACCACCACTGAATGTCCAATTTTTCTTTAAAAGCCCGAGGAGCGTGCTTTACTTAAACCAAGTGCAACAAAATCGTGCAGCGTGACCACACAAAAACGTGCCCAAGGTTACGGTCCATCGCAGGCCCTCTTCCTAAGAAGAAGGGCCCCCCAGAACCTTCCTCATCCCTCCGGGCCAGAAGGCACCTGCAAGGGACTCGGACAAAATGGTGACCCCCAGCCGAAGCCGGGTGTACACCCAAATGGGCAACCCTCAGCCGAAGCCAAGGGTACGCCCCGTCTGTGCTCCGGCTTCCTCACCCAGGCGCCACCCCCGGGTGAGTCGGCACGGAGCTCAACAATCGGTTGGTCTCCCCCGGAAGGGGAGACCGTGGGGTTTGCAGGGGAGTGCGGAACCAAAATGGCCACACACACTCCCCCTAGACCTCAAGGGGGGTACCCATTAGGGCGCCGTAACCCTCAAAATCCTTGTGACACACAACGTGGAAAGTGACACACAGTGACATAAAAAATAAATAAAGTGAATGAGTGCCCTAAGGCCCGGTCATTCGGCCGGAATTATAAAAATTCCTCTTTTGCATGGTCCAGCGAGCCGAACCAGGCAAAAAAAGGTGTGTGCTCAAAAGAATGAAGTGAAGTGCTGTGCAAATGTGCATGAATCTCAGTGGGATCCCACCCCCAGTGAGTTCAGGCACCCCAGGGTCACCACTCCTGGGGCACTTCTGCACCTCGGGCTTTCAATCTACCCGGCCCTCCGGCATAAGATCCGTATACCTCCTGGTCGCATAGCCCGGGGCCCAAAGGCGCCGGCCGTCCACCAAGGAGGTTCCACGTGCCTCTCCATCCTACAGTCTGACAGCAGGACCAGACTGCCAGAACTGATAAGAACAGATACTACACTTGATCTTAGCCAAAAGGCCGAGAAGCGACCACTGAATGTCCAATATTACATTTGCAGCTAGCTTAAGCAGTATGGAATGTCATGCATGCCTCTTCTTGTTCCTTTTAAATGCTCAGGTAGAGCCAACTAAGAAATGCAATTAACACTTTATTTTAAGTGCAAATAATATCACTTTAGGTGTCATTTCCATGTGACAAACAGGGAATCCCCTTTTAAGTGTTAAACAAGTTAGGACACCTACAGAGCTATAATATAACGGACATGATTTCCATGTATCTAAACAATCTTTCTCCTGTAAGCACTTCTTGTAACTCTTATCAGGTTACTTTTAATATTTGCATTTTCCTTGAAATATTTTATGAGAAATCTGGGCTCATTAAATTGATTATCCAACTCCTATAATGTCCCACAAATGCCCGGGCCCCTCACACAGATTGTACTTATCTTGTCCCCGACATTTGCGTTGCTTTTGATGGTGGCAAGGCCGCCTCTGCATCTCCCCCTCACGCTTATGAAAACATTCGGCGTTGGGTGACAGCCAATAGCAGGCCGTGATGGGAACAAGCCTCCCTAGCATCAACTGCGATGTTAGGGAGGCTTATTCCCGTTGCCGCCTGCTATTGGCTGCCTTCCTCATCACCGGATGTTTTCAACCACGCGACGGGGAGATGCAACAGCGGCTGTGCAAGGGGCCTGGGCATATGGTGGGTGCATGATAGTACTTGGATAACCCCTTTAAAGGAGTTGCCCTATCACAACAATTTATCCACTTTCCCCAGATCCAGCAATCAGACCACCACTGATCACAAGAACCATGGCCTGTGTTTGCCTTTTTGAATGGAGGGGCAGACATCCATGCATGTCTACTGCTCCATTCAACTCTATCGGCTATCTCTAGCAGACCCATAGCGCTGAATGGAGCAGTCCCAGACATATGGCGCTCTATTCAACAGGCCCCCATTCTCATGATTTGCGGGAACTCCAACAGTTGGACCCCTGGAGATCAGTTTAAACACTGCATGCTCTCCATTCTTTGCTTTGGGAGTTTGGAAAATAGCCAGGCAATCGTGCTCAGCTGTTTTCAGAGGTTCCATAGCAGTGAATGGAGAGTGCACTGCGCAAGCTCAACCACCTCTCCATTTATTGGTCATCGGACCACCAGAAATAGGCGAGTTGGTGCTTGGCTATTTTCCAAACTCCCATAGTGGTGAACAGAGGAATGTGCATCTACTCTCTATTCTATTCCAGGGCCCTGTTCTGGAGATGGCTTTCATTAATGGCTTATCCTAGTGATATGCCATCAACTTCCCAGAGGGACACACCCATTTAACATTACTAAAATAAAAAATAAATGAAATAAACTGATCCAGTATAGTTTATATATTGTATTACTTGATTCTAATTCATATTACACTTATAGACAGCCCTTTTAGCATAGGAGCTGACACAATGATAAGCTAATTGGACATTTTCTAATCCCAACAACTCCAGATTCCGCAGCAAGTTAGACATTTTAACTCCCGTGACCCTGCAGTCGACAGTCAAAGAGTTACATGACCACCGCTCAAATGAGAGTCTGCTGAAGCAAGAGCTGCTGCTTATTAATATCTCTATGATGTGGCTCATATACGGTAGACCTGAGCAGAGAAAACCCTCCACGATTTCCATATGTCTTACCATAGCATAACTAATATATATATGTATACATATATACATATGTAAACAATCAAGAGGCAGCAATGCTCACCAGAGCACTGGGATCCCTTCAAAAAGTTGATTAGAGGGGGTGGTGAGAGACACCCACCATAGATAGGTCATTGGTATTAAAATTCCTACCAAAAAAAAACTTTAATAATTTGGCTTTATATTTTCATTATTCTTTAATACCTGTTTTTCTTTTTGTGTTGCTATTTTTATTATGCTTATTTTTATATGTTGCCAAAGATAACCCATCAAAAAGTATATAAATGATTTACAGTTACACTCACTGTCCATTTGACAGATCCATTTTGTTTTCCTAACAAGCCATATTTTTTCCTTAGTTTTTCCTCAGATGGTTCCAAACACATCCTGTACAATGTGGTGCCCACTCTGTATTATGTATCTCACTAGTTGGAATTATCACAAGCTTTCTCACAAATGCGTTTTTAGGACATTAGGTTCCATTGGTCTAGAAGACAGTACAATTTGTTATTGGATCCAATAGTGGCTAAAAGACAGTAATCAAAGAGTAGTCATAAACGGGTCATGTTCAAACTAGTCTAATGTTGAGTACCCCAGGGCCTGTACTGGGACCATTACTGTTTAAAGGGACTCCAGAACACCTTGCAAACTAGAGTAAGTGATGTATAGTGTAAGTGGTGGCATGTAATTTATAGCCTCATACTCCAGCGCTGCGCTCCCGCAAACCAACAGTAAAATGCATTGAGAGGACTCCTCTTTGAGTCCATTAAGTGTGTAAGCACACGAGTCCTCTCAGTGCATTTAACTTCTGGTTTGTGGGAGCACAGTGTCGGAATGCAAGTGAGTATGAAGATAAAACTTACTGTAGTTTGGGGGTGTTTCACAGTGGACAGATTCCCTTTAGGCCCCTTTCACACGACAGTATTTTTTGCGGGCTCCGATCCGCATGCCCATTCATTTCTATGGGTCCGCAAAAAATACTGAGAGCATACGGTGTGCTGTCCGCACCCGTATGCCCGTTCTGTAGCCCCGCAAAAAAGATGGAACCTGTCCTATTCTTGTCCGCAAAACGGACAAGGATAGGCATTGTTACAGTGGATCTGCAAAAAAAACGGATGCCATACGGACGGCATCCGTTTTTTTTGCGGATCCGCAATTTGCGGACCGCAAAACACAACGTTCGTGTGAAACCGGCCTTAAACTGTTTGGTAATTATGAAGAAGTGGAACTGACACTAATAGTATTTTTTCTGTATTTTAAGATGAGAGAAAGTACAGAAAATCCAGTCCCTACAAAGTGGCCCAAATAACCTGACCTAATGGGCAGCAAAATGGTAGCTGAGGTTTAATGGCAAATATAAGATTATACATTTTGGGGCAAAAAATAAATAGGCTGCTTTACAGTATACCATGCTTGGATTAGAGGTGAGTCTTCAATTGAAAATTACCTGGGTGTAATTGTTGAAACTCGATTATAGCATGCAATGCCAGTCTGCTGCATCAAAAGCCAACAGTATACTGTCCTATATGAGAAAGGAATGACTTCTAGAGAGGAAAGTATTATTTTATGACTTTACAAACCACTAGTGAGTTTTGGGCACCACTTCTATTTTATGGTGAATTAGGTCTCTGCCATTCAAAGAGTGGTCTTTGGCTTCCTCTGGATCAGTTTGGGTCTTATAAAATGGTTGAATTTGATGGTTTTAGGTCTTTTTTCATTGTTGTCTAAATTTATTGTTTCACCTTAAACCCTTTGCTTTAACCCTAAAACCTTTAATTTTATCTGCCCCATGCAGGCATGGACATCTGTTGTCCTCCTCATTTACTGTAAATGAAAATTATAATGAACTGAACAATATTTCTACTCATTGCTCACTTTTTGCCAATGGTTTCACTTATACCGGCTTAAAGCAAATTTGAGATTATTGTAGGAAAAAATATTCCTTACCCAGACACAAAAGTGATACTTTTAGCATCTCTTATTCCATACTGAAAAATAGTTGTTAATATTTCCATTGTGTCTCCAAAGCAAACTATGATGCTTTGTATTCCGCTGGAAATAATTGACATATTTGGGATACTGCAGAAGCCTGAGACACATTAAATATTGTAGAAAGTCTGTGGTCTGATGACAGCTAATCTGGAAGTTCTGACACTAACATGACTGTAAAGCTGAACATTCAATTTAGCTTTCTATTAATGAAGCAAAAGTGAAAAAAAATGTCACATTGCCTAAAATATCTTAATTCTAGGTTACTAAAGCACCTCTGCTCATTTGTTCTGGGAGTAAATTAAGAGGCTGATGGTAAAAATATAGACTTAGAAGATCAACACTTCAGACACTTGATTTTCTGCATATTCTTTTAAAATCCTCTTTTTATTATGCAAATGTTCAGATTTTTCAGATTTTACAATGAGGCCATCCAGCACACATGGGAGAAAACCCAGTTATCCTTTTAGAAAGAGAATTGATAGTCTACTTAGGTATCATCAAACACCTTTTAATCACAATGTTCCCACTTATCAAGTTCTTACTAATTGGGACACTACACATAAAAATTCCAAATTTGCACTCATACTTTAAACTCATATAGGTCATGTTTTTTTTTTTTTACTTTAAACAATATCAGTAAATGTAAGTATTGGTGCCCTCTTATTTGTGTATTATTTTTATAACTGGAGATGACCAAATTTCTTGAAATTAGTGTCGGGCCCAATCCTAATGAGTCAGTCCAAAAATTTGATTCAGGTCCAAATTGATTTATGAAACAGCAGGCCATCCGGTGGCTATGGCTCCCACTGCGCTTGAGAGAGAGTGCCATCTTCAAAGTCCTGGTATGTGTACGGCGCTGGTCAGGAAAGGTTTAAATTGGAATCTCACAAGTGATTAACAGACAGAGTCGCAATTAAATGTTCCTCCTCTTCTATGAACACACTGCACATTAGTATTGACACTTTACAGTGGTATTTTGATGCTGTAAACTGTGTTGAATTAAACCATTATTGACAAAGTAAAATGCATTGAACTGCGCAATTATAAACAGTAACAAAATGACAACAGTTTTTTTCAGTAATTAGCAGACACAGCACAATTAAACATCCCCTTGTATGAACACACTGCATACTGGTATTAACAATTTGCAATGATATAGTGACTCAGTAAAATGTCTTGAAGTAAACTGGTATATTGATTCACTAAAGCACGTTAAATTAAACCGGTATATTGATGCAGTAAAATGTGTAGAATTAAACTGGTATACTGATGCAGCTGTAAAATGCAATGAGTTAAACTGGTATATTGATGCATTAAAATTTATAGAATTAAACTGGTATATTGATTCAGTAAAATGTTCTTAATAAAAGTGGTATACTTACCCAATAAAATGTGTCTTAAACAGAAGCACAATTGCAACTGTTTTTAGACAGAAAAATGCACAATTGAGCAGTGTATCCAGCAAAACGTATGCTGCTGACGGTACTTGGAATATGCCAATAAAACACTTTTTTTTTTTTTTTTTTAAGAGCTGGCTGCTTATGCACAGAAAAAAATGATCTTTGTGCATGCACTGCATGATTTTTGTGAATGCAGTGCATTAAATGAACCAGCTGCTTCACTGTGAAACAAACACAGAAGAATGCTCTTATGTTCTCCCTCTACACTGACAAAACCCTGACTTAGGCCTCGTCCACATTTCAGTATTATTTCGCGTCCGCGAAAATCACGGGCATGTGTATTCCATGATTCTTTCCGTGACGGATCCGTGGATGATCCGTGGTTCCGTATTTTACCATCCGTGTGGAATCCGTATTTCACTGACGTTGCTCAGCTGAAAATTGATTTCCAAAGAATCTCCTATTAGTCATCAGTGAAAAACGGACGCACCACGGACACAACACGGATGTGTGTCAGTGATTTTCACGGACCCATAGACTTCAATGGGCGTGCTTGGTTCGCATCACGGATCAAAGTAGTGCATGTCCCCGTGATTTTTTTACTGACCCACGGTCAGTAGAAAAATGCTGAAATGTGAACAGATACATTTAAATCAATGGGTACGTGTGTTGTCCGTGAAAAATGCGGACAGCACACGTCAGTGAAAAACGGAAATGTGGACGAGGCCTTAGGACATGCACTACTTTGATCCATGATGCGGACCAAGCACGCCCATTGAAGTCTATGGGTCCGTGAAAATCACTGACACACATCCGTGTTGTGTCCGTGATGCGTCCGTTTTTCACTGATGACTAATAGGAGCTTCTTTGGAAATTATTTTTCAGCTGAACACACGGACCAACCACAGATCCTTCACGGACAGCTTCACGGATAAAACACGTACGTTTTTTTTCACGGATGTGTCACTGACACGGAAATGTGGACAAGGCCTTAGGCTTCATTCACACGACCGTATTTTGTTTCCGTGTCCGTTCCGTTTTTTTTGCAGACCGTATGCGGAACCATTCATTTCAATGGGTCCGCAAAAAAAACGGAAGGTACTCCATGTGCATTCCGTTTCCGTATGTCCGTATTTCCGTTCCGCAAAAAAAGATAGAACATGTCCTATGCTTGTCCGTTTTGCTGACAAGGATAGGCATTGTTACAATGGATCCGCAAAAAAAAACGGAAACACGGATGCCATACGGAACGTCATCCGTTTTTTTAGCGGATCTGCAATTTGCGGACCGCAAAACACATACGGTCGTGTGAATGAAGCCTTAAGGGCTCATTCAGACGGCCGTATGATGTGCGCAAAAATACGGATCCGCAATTTGCGGACTGCAAAACACACGGATCCGCAATTTGCGGACCGCAAAACACATACGGTTGTGTGAATGAAGCCTAAGGCCTCATTCAGACGACCGTATATTTGCGGGTCCGCATTATTGCGGACCCGCAAATATACGGGGACACGCCGTGCGGCCCCATTGAAAATGCCTATACTTGTTCATGCGTACGGACAAGTATAGGACATGTTCTATCTTTTTATGCGGAGCCGCGGCACGGAGCTGTCTCTGTGCCGCGGCTGTGCGCTCCCATAGAGGTGAATGGGGCTGCATGTATTCCGCAATTTTGCGGAATACATACGGCCCCATTCATACGGTCGTGTAAATGGGGCCTTAAAATACACATTTTTTTTTCTATGGAACTCTATGGTGACAGATGCCACTGTATGGCAACCGTCTGAGGCATACGTTTAATGTATATGTTCAACGATATGTGAACCCAGCCTAATACATATCCTTTCTCAGAAGGGTATTTTCTGGTGACAGATTCCCTGTCAATAAGAAACATACATTTAATATTTTCACAGAATGCTGTAAAATCTCGATTTTTAGATTCATGAAAGGCTTTGACCACTTTTTTACGGTTTTGTTTATTGCGGGTTTGCATCTTATATTCAAAATTAAGCAACTTTTAAATGGTCATCATTTAAAATTTCCTACTATTTTGTTGTTGTATAGTAGTATAGTATGTGCTGCTGCCTCTGACATAGATCCACCAGCACAGTGCTCCTGGCTATGTCAGCTCACTCCTTTCTCTTAGTGTTACAGATATATAGCAGCAGGAAGGAAAAGGATGTTGTTGATGGCAGATCAGAGAGTGGAGATGGATGAAAGCATCTAAGTCTTCAGGGAGGCCAGATCATACAGGTTTTAGTGTAGACAGGGAGGAAAGCACACAGAAGGCAGTCAAAAGGTTGAGGGGGAGAATAATATAGTTTATGTGTGAATATAGAGAGGAAAACGCCCATGGCAGACTAGACTCCCAAGGGAGCCTGTGTTCCTAATGAATTGAGCCAGGCAGCCAGCCCCTTCAGACATGTAGTTGCTACATGAGGCTCACAATGTGTCACAGCTTACCTGAAAGTTTCTGAACCTCCAAGACCAAGTGACCCCGGCTGCAGTCGGGTGATGTGTGCACTTTAATACCACTGCTTATGCATTTTTTTGCTATTGGATAGCCCCTTTAGCAGCGTATTTTTGTGTGGACACAATTAAGTTATAGTATTAATGCCTTCTTATATGAAGAGCATGTTGTCACGATTCCCTGTAGTGTGGCCTGGTTAGATTTGGTATGTTCCTGAAATACAATTTTCTAATAAACTTTTACTGGATTCTTTGTCACTTTTTATGCTTCTGTTCAGTGAGGTGTCCCAGTTTATGAACTTCCATTGGGAAATATTCATCATTTTCAAGTGCGTCTGACTAAAGCTGAATTTCTTCCCAATGCTTTTGCAAATAAATGCAAAGAAAACAAAACTAAAAAAGACAAAACCATAAATGTCAAGCATTTTTCATAGCTTGTTTTCGTGTCTTGTTACAAATGCTTATGGTAGCATTTTTAATCTCATTTGTAACAATTTGAAAAAAATAAATAAATCACTGAACCCAAGTCATGCACCGAACCAAAACGCTTTGTCTGTAGTATGTCCCTGTAGACTGTAATGTAAAATCTTGTTTTTGAGCAAAAAAAAATTCATACAAAAACACAGTGAAAATGCCTCAAAACACTCACGCATTAGTTGAAATGATCTATCATGCAGCACATTAAATTATCATTTCTGGGCAGCAGATTGTGCTGTGTGAACAGTGATCTGCTGTGCTGAAACAATGAAGCTGTATGTGGAGGAATGATTTCAGTAGCCATTGCTCATCCTCTACAGTGACGTTGATTGACGCATATAAATGCAGCTCTTTACCTCCACTGAATAGCAGACAATTATTGGGAAGTTAGGGTACATTTACACCAACCGATTATCTGACAGATTTTCTGACCAATCATTGGGCAGATGACCATTTACACACACAAATCTTTTTTATACACACCAACTATTGGTCTGATTATACAGAAATTGGTCAGATAATCTGTTGATTGTAAATGCACCTTTACAGTTTCTATCTTATAAACTTGTGTAAATATGCTTTATGTTTACACCAGAAACTGCCCTTACTAAAGCGTCTAGCGACCTCCTAACAGCAAAAAGAAATGGGGATTATTCCCTAATGATTCTTCTGGATCTCTCTGCAGCATTTGATACAGTAGACCATAAACTCCTCCTCACCATGCTCCACTCGATTGGCCTTAAAGACACTGCTCTCTCTTGGTTCTCTTCCTATCTCTCTGGCCGCTCCTTTAGTGTATGCTTCACTGGCTCTTCTTCTTCTCCTCTCCCTCTTGATCTTGGCATTCCTCAGGGCTCAGTACTAGGTCCTCTACTCTTCTCGCTCTATACAGCCCCCATTGGACAGACTATCAGTAGATTCGGCTTTTGGTACCATCTCTATGCTGACGACACCCAACTATACACTTCATCCCCTGAAATCACCCCTGCTTTACTCCAAAACACCAGTAATTGTCTGGCAACTGTCTCTAACATCATGTCCTCTCTGTATCTAAAACTAAACCTCTCCAATACTGAACTTCTTGTCTTTCCCCCATCTACTAACCCATCTAATTTTGATATTTCAATCTCGGTCTGTGGTACTATCATAACTCCGGTGCAATGTGCCCGCTGTCTCGGGGCCACATTTGACTGTTATCTTTCCTTTGTTCCCCATATTCAATCACTTACACGCTCTTGTTGTCTCAAAAATATTGCCAGAATCCACCCTTTTCTTACTGTGGAAACGGCAAAAACTCTTGTTGTTGCCATGATTCACTCTCGTCTTGACTACTGCAACTCATTACTAATTGGTCTCCCTCTCTCTAAACTCTCCACCCTTCAGTCAGCCCTAAATGCTGAAGCCCGGCTCATCTAGCCATCCGCCCGCTACACTGATGCTACTAGTCTATACCAGTCACTTCACTGGTTGCCCATCCACCACAGAGTACTGTTCAAAATTCTCACCCACAAAGCTCTTCACAGTGCTGCACCTCCATACATCTCCTCCCTCATCTCCGTCTACCAGCCTACTTGTGCTCTCTGTTTTGTTAGCGACCTAAGATTAATATCCTCCATAATTCGTACCTCTCGCTCCCATCTTAAAGACTTTTCTCGAGCTGCACCTACTCTTTGGAATACCCTGCCCTGGAATATTAGGTCAATTCACAACTTTCCTACCTTCAAACGTGCCCTAAAAACACATCTTTTCAGGCAGGCTTATCAAGCTTTCTAAAATGACCTTTCCCCAACTAAACCTCTCCCCCTCCAACTCCTCTGGCCTGATCTCGATCCTCTAACAGTCCCAAACCCGAAGCAGATCGGCCGGCACCACTCCTTTCAGTACAATTATGGCTGGAATCCTACTTATCACAATCAACTCCCTCATAGATTGTAAGCTCTTGCGAGCAGGGCCCTCACTCCTAGTGTTTCAGTGGTATATTAGCCAGTTATTTTGTATTGTACAAGAAACCTATGATTTTGTAAAGCGCTGCGGAATATGGTGGCGCTATATAAATAAATATTATTATTATTATTATTATTATTATTATTATTATTATTATTATTAGTGCACATCAGTGTCTAAAACACTTAAAGGGGTTCTCCAGGAATTAAGAAAATGAAAATACTTAAATATTACTTCATTATAAATATATTCCCAAATACCTTACATTAATTATGATGGCTCAGTTTTGTCTCGGAAGCAATCATTAGGAGAAACAAAATGGCTGCCGTCCTATTAGTACACACAGAACCTGTCCTAATCACACAGGAGGACAAGTTACTTCACAACACTGACATAAAGAGCTGCCTCGTCCTCTCTGTTCTGCTTGTCAGGGATTATGATCCCGAATACAGTTGAGCAGAATCTTCAGCTGAATCTCTGTAGGAATGGAGATCATGAGGAGACATGAAGAACAGACAGGAGGTGGGGATGTGCATAATGAGCAGCAGCACTTGTCTGCAGTCTCCATTACCACAGTCTGTCCTGTCCGTCCTCTCTGTACTTCATGTCTCCTCGTGATCTCCATTCCTGCAGAGATTCAGCTAAATATCTTATTAAACTGTAGTCCGGATCATAATCCCTGACAAGCAGAGCAGAGAGGAGGATGAGGAAGCTCCTTACCTCAGTGTTGTGAAGTAACATGTCCTGCTGTGTGATTAGGACAGGTTTTGTGTGTACTAATAGGACGGCGGCCATTTTATTTCTCCTAATGATTGCTGCCTACACAAAACAAGCCATTATAACTAATGAAAGGTATTTGGGAATATATTTGTAATAAAGTAATATTTGCGTATTTTCATTTTCTTAATTCCCGGAGAACCCCTTCATAAGGGGTTATCCAACCCCTATAATGTCCCCTCTAATGCCCGGGCCCCTCACACAGGTTGGACTTACTTTGCTCCCCAGCACCTGTGTCACTCCTGCTCCCCGCACGGCCACCACTGCATCTCCCCGTTGCGCGGATCAAAACACCTGCAATGCTAGGAAGGCTCGTGCGGGCATCAGAAGCGACACGCGTGCCGCGGAGCAAGGTACAACCTGTGTAAGGGTCGCCCAGGCATTATAAGGGGTGAATAACCCCTTTAATAAGTGTGGATATATGACATTTGTTGTCTTGCACCAATTCAGCATTGTCACCTGCATTTACATGTAGCAATGGAAGCTTGTATTCAGATACGCTCCCAGAATTTCTGGTCTCAGAAGTGCTAAACGAGTCTGAGTTTTTATCATTCATCATGTTCCATATTCCCTGCCTTTCAGCTCTCGCTTTCAGATTTGGCCCATGGTATTGTGACTGCTGAGACTGAGGGTAGTTGTAGTGGAACCGTTTCTCATTGTCCCATACAAAGGAGTGCAGAAACTATTGTATCTGTACTAGCAAGGCAGGGATGGCCAACCTGTGGCTCTCCACATGTTGTAAAACTACAACTCCCACCATGTCTTGCTGTAGGCTGATAGCTGTAGACAGTGTGGGCATGCTGGGAGTTGTAGTTATGCAACAGCTTAGCAAAGGGATGGCCTCAGGTTGGCCATCCTTGTGCTAAGGGATCTCAGAATGTAAAACTTGACATGAACTTTATAAACTGGCTGATGGAGGCACAGCTCATCAATCTTGCGACTGTACCATAAGGTCCTAGCTATGTGGCTAACGTAGCCTGAGGTTTAGCTACTGTGAGATTCAGGTTAACATTCCCGATTGAGATTTCTATCGGAGGAAATGTTGCCATGCAGACCTTGTGTGTATACAAATCACCAAATACATCACCAAATACATCACAGCTCAGCATAGAGGTAGCAATGTAAAAATGTCTTTTTTTCCACATTTCTTTGTACACTTATGTCCTAAATTCAGTGAGAAGTAAGGATGTGCTTCATGTAACAGATGCAACATGCCATGTAATGTGATTGTAGTGAAAACACTGTGTAATGAAGATGATCAAATGACATTTCTTCCTGTCTAACTGATCTTTGTCTAATCCCCTAAAAGACTTGGATTGACATGTTCTCATCATGTTCGCGATGTACATTTAGCATGTACGTCAGAAAAGCTCCTGACATACATGTTTGACATGTTATAAGATGTGATTAGCCCAATAGAGGCTAAAAGGGATGTATGATGGATTGTGATGACTGATATATCCAGCATGGATTATTGCATTGTATAGTTTTTGCAGTATTGTGATAGACAATGATATACTGTACAAAATGTATACCTTTTTTTTTTTTTTACAATAGGACCCTCTGGGTGATGCATGCTACAGTATGGCATCCATCAGAGACATCCATTTAACACATAGGTCCCGGTGTATACATTAAACAGAGGCCTTGAAGATGAAACGAACAGATTCTTGACTGTCATGTTTTCTTTCCTTTAAAGGGTCACTGAACTTTCACTAAAATTTTTATATGTCGTAGCAATGTTTTAAAGGTTTTGATTGGTGGGGGGTCTGAGTGATGAGACCCCCACTGATAGTTAGAATGAGGACAAAGAAGTGCTAACATATCGTGCTCTCTCTCCTCAGTGCAGGAAATAGGATCAAGATAGACCCATAGACTTCCTACGGAGTCCTTCTCCTGCAGGGAGGAGAGAGCACTTTGTGCAAGTGCTTCTCTCTCCTCATTCTAGCGATCAGTGGGGGTCTCTGAGACCCTCACTGATCAAAACCTTTGATCTGTTAAAATTTTTTCAAAGTGTAGTACCACTTTAAGTAAATTTCAAGTATATTCTTAAAAGTTTCTTCTGAGATAGGGGCGAGTTGGCCATAGACTCTACAGGGAAATTTCCTGGTTGGCTGATGCCCATGGGGCAGCCTGAGCCCTGTTCATGGCTGCCAGCCAGGTAAGTAATGATCTGTCATTCCCACAGTGAATGCTGGGGGCGTCAAGTAATTATATGTACCCGACCAGTGACCACAGGTGCCCTCCTGATTCCTGAATTCAACTATATTGCCATCCGGAGGCAATTGGACTAGGAGGACAGAATGTGCCCCTGGGGCTAACCACCACAGAGCAGCAGCCTCTGAGGAGGCATTTTGGGCTGCTGGGGCATTATTCTGTGCTACACTGTGGATTTTGATGGGCAGGTTATTGTGTTGCACTGAACTATTAGGCTCTGCTGGGGCGGTATTTTGTGCTGCAAAATGGTATTGCGGAGCCCCGACTACTTGTATTAGCCCTTCCTTCTGTTAATTTGGTCCTGTCTACCACATGGGGCCACATTTAGGTTTTTTCCCGGACCACTTTAAGTTCCCAGTCCGCCACTGTTCTGAAATGATACGAAAGTATACTAAAAAAAAAAAGTAAACACACTCAACCTTTATTTTATTATAAATATCAAAAACAATCTTATCATGTTGCTTCCATTCCAGTAAGAGGTACCCTCCCCAATGGTAATCCAATGTTATACTTGGGCAAGCATACCATATATACACAGGGGTGGATTGGGCATAGACCGTACAAGGAAATTTCCCGGTGGGCCGATGCCCAGGTGGTTGGCCAGTGGAAGTTTTTGGGGATGTATTTTGTGCTGCTGGCAGTATTATGTGATGGACTGTGGTATTTGGCTGTGTTGGGGTGGTATAATGCGCGGTATTGCTGGCCCCGCCTTCTTGTGTTGGTCCTGCCTTCCATCAATTTGGACCCTACTACAAAACAGGGTCACTTTTAGTATTTTTTCCAGGGCCACTTTACGTTCCCAGTCCGTCCCTGCATATACGTCCTGTAAAAAATGAATGTGATCATGTTGAAATTGAGGAAGACTGATACAGCCTAATTCACTTAGCTTGAGTCCCACAGAAGAAAATACAGATCTATTTAGGACCTTTTGGGGAAAAAACAACTCTGAATGTAACTTTCCCGACATCGCAGAAAATGTGCATTTTGCTTAGTGAAAATAGCAGCACTTTTATTTTAACCAGCATTTCAATGTTATCATCATCTGTAAAAGAGAAAGTCCTGACAACCAGTAATCCTATGATTATTTTGGTCAACCGCAGCAGACAGAGCAGTAATATGATGACTTATAGATTTCCTTAATATTCTGAAAACATGCTTTTCATTTTGTGAATACAAGATAAAGGGATAGAAAAGCAGATTTAGCCGAGTAATGCAAACAGTCTTTTGCCTTTTAAATGTATCAGTTTGAGTAAGTGGTTTGTGTAAACACATACTAGTGTTGAGTGAAAAGTATCCGAAGTGGAATTTGATCTGAATTTCAGGAAGAATTTGATTCGCCCCAAAGCCAAATTTCCTTGTGCTTTGTGGTAAAGAATCAATTTTCCCCGAAATGGCAGTAAAAACAAAAAACCGCCAAAGAAGCCGCCACAGAAACCAAGTGAAATCTCACGCGTGGTAACATATGATGTTACCAGCTGGCCAATGTGATGATATCATCACGTCACCACGTGAGATTTAGCACGGTGTCTTTAGTCAAGATGGCTGCAGCAGCCTCTACTACGTGGTCAAATGGATAAGGTGAGTGTTTTTTTTTCTTTTTCGTTTTTTTTTTTTTTTTTTTTTTTTTTACCGGATTAACCCCTGAAAACCCTCATTGTTAATCTCAGATTCCACGATCAGCGATGAACACGGCATCTGAGGGGGTCAATGACGGGGGATGGGCGTCGCCATCAATGTTCCCCGTCATTGCGACCGCTACATACAAAGAAATGCATCACAAAGTAAATTTCTTTGTGAAATTTGGTGAAGCAGTCAAATCAAATTTGTCATAACTTCGCTCATCTCTAGCACATACTATAGTTACTGGGGTACTAGACTTCTTCTCTGTTTTACTACAGGGTCTTAGGATTTTTAGAGGAGGGAGCAGCATGAGCAGAACCATTCAGTACAAAACAAATATATGATACTATACGATACTGTATAGTAATATATAGTAAAATTATAGTTTATACTCCGCATAACAGAATAGACGAATGCCAAAATGGACTCATGCTAGAAAGAGTTTTTAAGATCCGTATTGTATGTGCGTAGCTGGTAATATCCTGTGAGACCTTGTTGTATCTCCTTGTTCCTTGTATTTTACATCAGTTCATAAGTTGCTTCACAGACTGTAGAGAGTAGAGTAGACTCTAGAGTAGAGTGCTAAGACGATTTGTGTTGCGGATGATTTACTAAGGTCTGACCTGGCATGGTTCAGTAACTGAGTCATATTTCTTTATTGGCGTGTGCTGTCTTGGGAATTATGCTGCATGGTACACATTAATCACATAATAGCTGTCCACCAGTGTCAGTAAATTTACTCCATGGTTAGTCCATCAGCGCATGCGTTCACCTAATTGAGTTATACATTATATACAACTTCTTGTAGCATACCACTCCTTTAAAAGGCATCTGTCAGCAGTACCTATGAAACTGGCTGACCTGTTACATGTGCGCTTGGCAGCTGAAGACATCTGTGTTGGTCCCATGTTCATATGTGTCCACATTGCTGAGAACAATGATGTTTTAATATATGCAAATGAGCCTCTAGGAGCAACGGGGGCGTTACCATTACACATAAAGACTCTGCTCTCTCTGCAATAGCCGTGCTCTCTCCAGTTTGATTGACAGGGACAGGCATGATTTCTTTACACCCTGACCCTGTCGATCAAAGTGGAGAGGATGCAGCAGTTACAGAGAGAGCAGAGCCTCTAGGTGTAACGGCAACGCCCCCATAGGTTTCATAAGTACAAATCTGCAGATGGACTTTAAAGTGTGGATTCATATCATGATGCAGCTGCAAACTCTATTTACCACTCACTAAGCATCTCAAGTGTTTTGGCCTTCGGTTCTATGGAGAAATATTGTCAATATAGGAAGACCTCCATTCATAGCTATTCCCCTTTTTCTACAGACTGGCACAGAGATTTTTCACCTACAACCAGCCTTCATACAATTTAACTTTTAGTATTTAAGTTCTTATAACCATGCAGAGATTTTTCACTTAGAACTGAAATAATTTGCCAAGCCTTGGGCCACTATGACAGGAACACTTTAATTACCCACATAGAAAACCATAATCAGATTACTCTTTATGCATTAGAAGACAATGTCATTGATTATTTGCAGATAATGATTTTACAGTGCATCTTGTGAATTTCAATATATCTGGATTGGATTAGTTTTATGTCTCTTGAGCAAACTCCACAGGAGCTGATGTAGAGGATGGGAGTGGTAGTGGCACTGTTGAAGTGTTGTGTCACAGTGTACTCCCTTAGGTCGTTGCTCCCTGGGGACCTATGCAGTGGAAATGTAGTATAGAAGAATGAGGCCAGAATTAAACGTAACAAAAGTCTTTTTACTAAATACAACATAGAGCTTCAAATACATTCAATAGCAGCAGATTTTAAGTGCACTCTTTTGCCTCCTATAAAGATTATGGAGGCAGGTTGGATGGCTGTAATTTAGCACTTAGTCGTAGTGGCTTAGTAATGTTCTGGGTGATGGGTGTCTTTGCTGTAGTCCCTCACAAGATATCAATGTCTTCAAATGCTGATATACTTGTTTTCCCTGCTGTATCTCTTTTTAAGGATTCACTTGAGAACTTGATCAAGGTAAGAGAACCTTTTTAGGAGCAGGAGCTCCAACTTGTGCTTCTGTTACTTAACAGTGGACCAGTCTACTCCTACCAAGAGGGGAGGAACAGGGTGGTTAGTCTTGTTCCTAATTAACCCTTTCCATCCATAACTTTACTGGTAGTTACAGCCATAGCATACAAATTACAACACAATACATAATATAAAATAATAACTATATACAGAATTGTAGTATTCCATGGTCTGGGTACTACATCTCTGGTGCAAACCTGAAGATAGTGCACATCAGCAGTGCAATGTTCATTTGTAACATGCAAAGTGTAAAAAAAATAAGTGGCTGCTGGGAGACGATTGTGTAGTTACCTGTTTATTTCCAGTAATTCATGTAAATTATCATCAAAATAGTAATAACAGAACAGACTCCACCATATAAATGACACATGTCAGAGATGGAAATTGTTAAGGGCCAAAAATTGCCGCTCTGTGGTGGCCAGCACCAGCTGACATGTTCTGTCCTCCTACTCCAGTGGCCTCAACATGGCAATATAGTTGAATTCAGAAATCAGGAAGGAAGCGTTTGATCATTACTTACCTGGCTGGCAGCCGTGAGGAGGGCTCAGGCAGTCAGGAGTGGACTGGGAACTTAAAATGGCCCTGGAAAAAAAAACACTAAAAGTGTCCCAGTTTTGTAGTCGGGTGCAAATTGATGGAAGGCAGGGCCAGCAATACCACTTTGTGGCACATTATACCACTCCAACAGAGCCAAATACCACAGTCCATCACAATATACTGTCAGCAGCACAAAATACATCCCCAAAAACTTCCACTGGCCAGCCATGAGGAGGGCCAAAGTGGCCCCCTGGGCATCAGCCCACCGGGAAATTTCCCTCTTAGGGTCTATGGCAATTCCACCCCTCGTTGAAAGCACCATATTTTATATATAATGTCTTCTGTCTGTTTCTGGGTCATGAAAGTCATGTCTGCACATGAGTAATCAGGACTCTTTAAATACATCAGACTCAAAATAGGTAAACCATTCCCATATAAAATCCTTCCGTGATACAAGAAGTATGCCCTTGGTGTATACATTGAACTATCTCATTAGTCTCCCTGCATGAAAATACAGTTTAGTAATATTCTTCTAGGGCTCGCATGGTGTGTGACGTCAAACCATTAAAAGTCTTGGCATAAAACTTCCATTCCGCTTAATCTTTTTAAAAGTTTGGATCAACACATTACATCCAATATTTCTTGGAGGAGCATAAAATAAATGAATCCTTGGCCTTGTATGTTGATGACGTTATTCTAATGGCCTTCTAGCTATTAACCTCTTTCACAAAGCTCATTAAAGAAATTGAGGATTTTTGGCCAGGATTGCAGTTTCAAAGTGACTTGGCGTTCTCTACTGTATTTATACAGATACAGTACGATCGTCGGAGATCGTAACTGTTGAGCTGTAGATTTCATTATTTTAAGTTTATTGGCATAAACATTTTTAATTATTTTACATAATCATGAATTGCTAATTTCCTTGCCTATCCAGGATGATGAACACTTTCAAGCTTAGCCAAGCCTCTCATTCCTTAGCTAAATATTAGTCTCTAACTTGCATATAACATAGAAATAGGAAAAGCTTGAATGTACAGTGCAGTTAGTTATCCTATTGCCATGGCGTACCAGATAATAAAGCTGATAATCAAGATACTTAACTTGTAATGTTTGTCATTATATTTTACTATACCAATTAGCAATTTAGCTAGTTGCTGTGTATGACAGTCTTTAGTCTGTGAATGGGATCAGCATTACAGACTTGTAAAACAGTCTATACTATGCTGATGGGTTACAGAAGAGACACAACATGGGAGTTTATCAATCCACTCATGTCGGGATTTCTTCATAGAAAAGTCGCGGTTTATGATGCATGCCATATTTTTGCTTTTCTCTCCTCTAACCACTTTTGAAAAGTGGCAGTAAAACTGGTCAGAGTTGTTCAGGAGGGGATGTGGCCAAAGATCCTACAACAGATTTATAATTCCTAAAGTCAGAAAATGGTGCATCTGCCTCATAAATTTGGTGCAGCTTACTCCAACATACTTTGGTTTCAGGCTGGTGTATGAATGCCAGTCATAATAAATCTCCTCCAACAGGCCTCATGGGCAGGCATGGGATTCATAAAGTCACAAAAAATAATGCACTATAAAAATAGATGCAAACACAACATATGGACTAAGCCCTCACCCTAATTATAAAATCTGAGACTCTTAGCCAATATATTTTGATCAAAACACATCTGTGCCCACCTACCCAGAGCCACAGTGGTCTCAGTTCAGGCAGGTCCTACGCTAAACCTACCTATGCGGTTGTGCATTTATGTTTAGGTGCGCAGACCCTGCACATATAGTTTGCTGCTTCTAGTTACCTCTGTGTGCATCCGCAACCAATGAGAGGAGAAGCACACACACCTATATGTACCACCTTAATCAAGGTCGCCTCTTAGATAGGTGGGGCAAAAGTGGCAACCTTGATTAAGGTGGTACATATAGGTGTGCGTGCTCCTCCTCTCATTGGTTGCTGATGCACATAGAGGTAACTAGGAGCAGCACACTTTTGGATGCAGGGTCTGGCGGTGGCAGGGCAACTGGAGATATTCAAACCCATTGCTTTGCACGCTGCATGTGTGTGCAGTGTATATATAGTGTATTTATGTATGTGTACCACATATACGATGTATTTATGTGTATGTGTGTTGCATATATATGGTGTATGTATATGTAAACATGTGCCATGATGCCACGTGTCCGCCGTTGAGTAGGGAATCTGTTCTTAAAAATTTGATTCCCACGGCTGCTTAAAGGGGTTCTCCGGGAATTAAGAAAATGAAAATACTCAAATATTACTTTATTATAAATATATTCCTAAATACCTTTCATTAGTTATAATGGCTCGTTTTGTCATGGGAGCAATGATTAGGAGAAACAAAATTGCCACCGTCCTGTTAGTACACACAAAACCTGTCCTAATCACACAGCAGGACAGGTTACTTCATAACACTGAGAAAAAGAGCTGCCTGACTGTCAGGGATTACGATCCTGACTACAGTTTAATATGATATTTAGCTTTCTTTGTGGGAATGGAGTTCATCAGAAGACAAAGTACGGAGAGGACGGACAGGACAGACTGTGGTAATGGAGACTGCAGACAAGTGCTGCTACTTATTAGCCACATCTGCTCATGAACTCCATTCCTACAGAGATTCAGCTAAAGATCTTATCATCTGTATTCGGGATCATAACCATGACAAGTGGAGAGAAAGATGAGGCAGCTCTTTACCTCAGTGTTGTCCTCCTGTGTTATCAGGACAGGTTTTGTGTGTACTAATAGGACGGCGGCCATTTTGTTTCTCCTAATGACTAATGTAAAGTATTTGGGAATATATTTAGAATGAAGTAATATTTAAGTATTTTCATTTTCTTAATTCCCGGAGAACCCCTTTAAGGGAACTACTTTATAGAGCGCATAGCAAAATAGGTTTGCTCACTCATTTTAAGATCTGCTTTCAAAAAGCAGCAGCTGAAATCTGTATGATTGATATGGACAACAGGTCCAGTTCATGTCTACACTGGTCCTCATAGATGAGGCCCTGAAAACGTAAATGTCACAACCAGTACTGCAGGCTGTGAATGGGATGCTCCTGCTGTTAGAGGACAGTATATTAAAAAAAAATTGTTATAAAGGGATCCAGGTTAGCAATCAATAGATTACATTTTCCTGGTAGATTGCTATCAAACATTGAAGAGATCCCAAATTCTTTAGCTAAACCATGATGATGCCAGAGTCCAAAGTGTTGAAATCAAAGTTGCAACCGTAGTCCACAAGAATGCAGCTTTTTGTTTAAGCTGGCATTCCGCTCAACCAGATCCACCTATGTCACTATGTCAATTTAAAAAAAAATACTCAGTACAGCCTATGCCAAACACTTAAACGAAAACTATTACTGAAAAAGTGTTGAAAAAACAGTAAACCTACTGTAGTCATGAATAATAAACATAAACAAGAAATATATTTGCCTTCACTGTTCGTCTTCAGGATTTTCTTGTAGAAAGAAAACACAGGGGTTAATTCCCTATTGATCTGTTCCATTTCCTGGGGGGAACAGCTGAGGGAGACAGCGCTTAGCCAAATTGGGTACAAAGCCTAGACAGGGCACAGAGGGATAGGCTTCAGCTACAGCCAGTTGTCTTGCAGCCAGACATGTGACAGTGAAGAAGAGGAGGGACATGGCTGATCTGACAGAATAAATAGGGAAAATGTCTTTATAGTTTCTCTGTTTTTAACAATATGAGACAAAATTGGATACAAAATTAAAGAGAGATGAAGGGAGGAAGAGTGGTGATATTATTGACTAATGTAAACAATGAAAATCAGACATAATATAGTACATAATAATCTCTTTTTAACAAAGCTAGACCCAGCCCTGTACCTCACATGTATCCAGAGATCTCCACATTCATTGCTCTGGTAGATTTATATCAAGCTGACAGCTCAAGGGGCATGTCTTTTCTGCTGCAGCTCAGGGGCGTGTCTTAGCTCTCCCTATCACACCTCAGATGCAGCTGAAGGATGGAACTGAGCATGTGTGGCCTTCTCAGTGTGCTGGACAAAGAAATGAGAAAAAACAAATAGCAGGTGGCGCTACACAGATATACATTTTATCGAATAACTGTGCTAAACTTTCAATTACATGCAATTACAAAAGGATTCAAATCCAGGTGCTGGTCTGAAAACTGTAGAATATCTTTTGTGGGAAAAGCCCTTTAAAGGGAACCTGTCATCTCCGAAACACCCCCTGAACTAGAGTAAGTGGTGTATAGTGCAAGTGATGCTGAATCCGAATATGTAAGTTTTATCTTCATACTCACTTTCATTCTGACGCTGTGCTCCCACAAACCTGCAGTAAAATGCACTCACTGGACTCCAGTTCTCACTCACATAATGGAGAGGACTCAAAGAAGAGTCCAGTGAGTGCATTTTACTGCAGGTTTGTGGGAGCACAGCGTCAGAATGGAAGTGAGTATGAAGATAAAACTTACATTTTCGGATTCAGCATCACTTACACTATACAACACTTACTCTAGTTCAGGGGGTGTTTCGGAGATGACAGGTTCCCTTTAAGGTCATTTTTTTAATTTTATTTTATTTTTGCAGTTGTGTTATAGTCAGTTATTGGCCAATGGCCCAGTTAAAGGTTTGGAGGTTCTAGTTCTCTTTCCTGAAATCTTCATGCTGTTATTAATATTTTATAGTGGTTTATTAGCTTGTAGTCTTAAGAGTGTATTAGACACCCTGATGCTGCACGCGATTGTCAGGAGGGAAGCGTCAGTTGTCAGATAGCTAGCAGAGGAGACCGCTGCTATTATATGCAGCAAAGTCCTCGCTATGCCATCGCTTGTCCTCATGCAGGACAGTGGTGTGCTGATGGCAAATCATCATTATACAGGTCTATCTGCCACCGGCAAATCCAGATCTTTTAGTATCTTAGCACCAGATCTTTTTGGTGCTTGCTCATTCATCAAGCAATCGGAGGCAGTATTAGACTGCCAGATGATCGCTAACAAGCGTTCATAGGAGTGCTCATGAGTGATTATCGGGCAGAAAATCTGCCCATGTAATATACCCCTTAGTCTTATAGCTGACTCTTCAACTTTGTCCATCAGATATCTCATTTAGCTTATTTCCAGTCTGTTTCCTTATCTGCTGTTTATCACTTATAACTGCCACCTTGTGAACCGTGGTACTTGTTACATGTTTGTCCATCTCGTCTATTATCTCTGTTGTCTACCAAAAACAGCATGGTTGTAAATAGATGGAGAGAAGCATGGTGTCTACGTTCTATGAGCTTAGTTCTTTTCTGCTCCTGACAATGCAAGGTGTGCCCCAATTTAAAACTTGTCTGTAATTTTCTTTCTTCAAAAGGATGAGATAATTGGGAATTATAAGAACATGAATCGCAATCCCCCCTCCCCCTTCCCATTTCTGGTTCTATCTATCTCACCTAATTTCATTGTTACCTTACCCAATCAATCACATTATGGGCTGTGCGTTTTCATTTGCACTCACATTAAAAAAAAAAAAAAGGCTTGTATCATAATTGAGAAATATTCCCATGAAGATAAAGCATAATGGCCTTATAAAGTGTTCACTTCTATATGTCAAAATAACAATTTCAAAATGATTTGCTTTCTGTTGTCATGTAATTGCTGATCATAATAGCTGAATGCTGTGTGCATCATTTTATCTCTCTTTTACTGAAAATTGAGCCCTCTAAGCAGAGATCAAAAGACACATGAGCTTATGTAAAGACACCACAGTCAATCACACAGATAGGCGGTAGGGAGTCAAATATGAAAATATCAAAAATATTACATTATATTAGATTTGTTGCATTTTTGTTTATATAGTTATTAATATGTATGTAATATGGGGGGGGGGAATAGCTGATTAAAGGTAACTAAGGGATTTTTAAAAATTATGTATTTATATAGTGCCGATATATTCCGCAGAGCTTTACACACGTATGTCACACATATGGTAGAATATTTTGGAACCTGCATGCCATTATACCTTCAAAGTAGTATAATGGTTGCAATTGTAATGGTCAGTATAATATATACCATAATATATAGCTTCTACTAGATGTGATCTGGCCACTCTTACCTTTGTGATATCTGGGCCAAGAAACATAGAGTACGTAGTGCTACTGCCAATTAATCTAGGCTGCTTCCTATAGATGGTGTATGTCTTTTTTCACATCTGCACTGGTATTTATATTTTCCTGTTCTGTCTTAGAAACAGAAAAAATAAAATTAAGTCAATTAACACCGATGGCACCCAACAGACCCCATTGACTATAATGTGGTTCCTGGGTGTTTTTCACTTTACCGGAAAAAATAGTGCTGCATGCTCCAAAATATTTTAGTGGCCTCCAAAGCACATTTGAACAAATCTGAACACATCCCTTATAACAACGCCCCTGATTACACCTACCTGCATGGCTCTCGCTTTTGAAGACATTTCTTAATGAAGTTCTTACTATTGCTGATTAGATGGTTGTCATGGATTGGTGGCATCCATACAGCTGGTGTGAATCATAGACTACAGAGAGACTTACTTATGTGCTGGATTTAAAGGGCATCTGTCAGCAGTTTTGTACCTATGAAACTGGCTGACCTGTTACATGTGCACTTGGCAGCTGAAGACATCTGTGTTGGTCCCATGTTCATGTGAGCCCACATTGCTGAGAAAACTGAAGTCTTTGTATATGCAAATGAGCCTCTAGGAGCAACAGGGGCGTTGCCGTTACACCTAGAGGCTCTGCTCTCTTTGTAACTGATGTGTCCCCTGCACTTTGATTGACAGCTCCAGGCAATGAAAACATCAGATGCCCATTAAGGAAAATATGATTAATTCTGGTTCTCTATAATTCAGCATCAAGAGAGAAAGTATTAAATGGCAGGTATCCTCCATCGGTTTTACATGGTCAGCATTGTATGAGTTTGAGCTTATACCGACTGGGGACATGGTTTATGTCCTCCACCTGTCCTCGGCTCATGGACGGTATTTGGTATTTGTTTTTGTTGTCATACAACTAAATATGAGATGGATGTGCGCATACAGAGCTGAGTGCAATTCTATGCAGATATTAAATCACAGAAATGCCTTTCTGTTAAGCATCTCCATGTCCTGGAGGATTATTTTATGAAATCAATACCACTCCCCCCCCCCCTCTTTCTCTATCTCTCACTTTTTATATTTCCTTTTTTTTTCCAGGAAAAGGGCAGTTGTTTTTTGGCTTCTCCCCTTTGCATACCACTGATATATACTTAGACAGTCCTGTCTGTTATAAAGTGTGCATTTATAATAAAGAAAAAAAAAGTCTCTGCCGTTACTATGGAAACATCTGCGTCTGACAATGTCTGGAAAGGCTTTCTGCTGGTCTGCGCAATCAGTGACTCAGTGTCAGGTTATGTGATTCAGTCCCTCCTATCTCTTTGCTTCACCTCTTCCAAGTTCCCAAATCACCAACCTGTAAGGCATACTGATATAATCCATAACCAGGGAAATTCGCTGGATACAGCTTTAACAGTCGGCTTTGTGCACACTTGGCCTGTGTGCAATGACATTACTTTACCGGCTAATTTGCAATGCAGATGAGAGGCTTGCACAGAGAGAAATCCCATCCCTCCTTGGAGACAATAAGTAGGGCTTTTGTGCAGATATACCCATTACAGCGGTGACATCAGAGGTGCAATACAGAACCAGAGGACTTTCTCTGCTGCTCTTACAGGGAAATTCCATAGGTTTCCGAGTGATTTCTCATATGTGATTATGATGTCTCATTTCACTGCTGTCTCTTGTAGGTTTTGAGAAGTGCAAAATCTGTCTATCCTTTTTTTATAAGCTTTTTCCGGGGCAATTTTTTCATGATTGCATTTTACTCATTGCGGGCTAAAAATCTTTTTTTTTCACTTGGTCTATTAAAAATATTGAGCCATTCCGTCAGAAAGAATAAATTGTTTATCCAGCCGTGTGAATCCTACTTTTTACTTTGTCCCAGATATCTAATAAATCTTATCTCTAAATCACTAAGAGCTCATAAATGCTTATTTTTATATTAAGATAAGAACTGAGCAATAATGAGTTAGAGATCAGAGACAAGAAGTAGTCAGTTTAGCTGCCGGAAGAGAGAGAAAATTCAGATCCTGCTACTAGAGAAACTCAGCCCCATACAGAGAAAAGGGCTCTAAATTTTTAATGAAAACCAATTGAAAAAAAAAAGATTTTTTAGCTCAAAATAAATAGAATACAAATACAAAAAATGTCCTCAAAAGTGTATATAGCCTTTGAGGCCATTGCCAACCAATCTTCTTTGCATAAGGCCTGTGGCAGGATTGTAGCAGCACTGGGTACAGTCTGCAATCATTCCTGTGCCTTTACATTTGCTCATGATTTGGTATGATCCATAAAAAATATAGCATCTGCAAGATGTGATTCAGCAGCACCTTACTTTCCTTGACTACTGTACACATCTACCATGAGAAATGGCCGCACAGGTCTTATTGATAAACACCTTGTTTCCTTAGAGAAATAGCTACATGGAACATATAGTTACCAGAGAATACTACTTACAGTCCATAAATTTTCATTTTAAAAAGTAAATTGAAGGTTGCATAAAAAAATGATCATAATAATGATCAATGTATTTATTCTTAGATTGATCAAAAGAGTTTTTAAAAAATAAAAGCCTTAGTAAAACCCTTTTTTCCTTGCATCACCATATTCTGACATTATTATTATTATTATTATTATTATTATTATTACATTATTATATTTCTGACTGAAAAGCTGTATGGGACTTGCTTTTTGTGGGGTGAACTATAGTTTATAATGGTAGCATTTTGGGGTGCATACAACTTTTTGATCACTTTTTATTACATTTTTTTGAGGGGACAAGGTGACCAAAAAATGGCGAATGGCGTGGTTTCATACTTTTATTGTATATTGCGTATTGTTTTTTGCATTATGACATACATTTACACAGTGAAAATATTTTTGTATTTTAATAATTCAGACATTATGTGGAGATACCTGTTATATTTATTTTTCTATTGTTTATTTAATTTTCTTGTACAAATTATTTTATTTTACGCCAACAAAATATATTGACAGAATGATTATAACAAAGGAGACTTACAATAGTCTCCGATCTAAATCTCCACAAGTCACAAAAAGAAGAGCAGTGTAAATATGTCAAAGCGTACATCATGAGCATAATCAAGCATTACATGTTATTCAGAGAATTACTTTATATGGCCAAGAATGTAGAAATACATACATATAATACTTTATTGTATAAAGGTTCCAGACCTGTGGATTCGCAAGATATTTGAAAGAAAAGAAAAATAACATAAACAAAATAGAACAAAATGAACTAAGAAAGTTTGCACCCTGTAGAATATTCGGTTGTGTGAAGTAAAAAATATGTGAGTCTAGTCAAATGGACAGAAGCCTCTGCCCTTCATCCGAGACCTCAAAATGATTCCAGGCCTTCCATATTTTGTCATAATTTTTGGGTTTTCTCAACACGTTCCATTTTCTCTGTTCGTATGAACTGATATTCTTTACTAAGCTAAGCCATTCCCTAGTTGTGGGTGGATGTGGATCCAACCATCTTTTAGGGATTAAGGACTTGGCCGCTATTAGCATATAATTGAATAATTTATTTCTCAGAAGTGATTTGTCGCCTGTTCCTGATAGGTGTAGTAGAATAATTTCTCTGCTGATTCTGGCTTCACAATGCAGGACTTTGCCAACAATGTTGGCGAAATCTTCCCAATAAGGTCGTATTCGGTGGCATTCATACCATAAGTGAGATAAGGTTCCGGGAGCATGATTGCATCTCCAGCAGACGTCTGGAATAGCAGGATTTATTTTATGGAGGACATGGGGTGTCATGTACCACCTGGAAATTAACTTATAGTGAGATTCCTGTAAGTTAGTTGCTGTACCGGTTAAAAAGGAGTGTGTGAGGATATCCTCTTTTTCTTTTTCATTGAAGGTCCTCCCAAGTTCTGTGGTCCAACCCTCAATGAAAGTGGGTTTTAGTAAATTGTTAATTTGTTCCTTGTAAGTAAGTGATATTAAACCCCTGGTAGTCTTATTGTTATTTAGCAGTCTTAAGAACCCACTAGTTGGGGTATAGTTTTCGTTAAGTGTCTCTAATTTAGCTAGGTTCAACATGAGCTGTTTATGTTCTTTTTCTGTGAATAATGTTTCAGGTGATTGGGTGTTAAGTAGCTCTCTCTCCATGACTTCATTGTTTGTGAGTATCTCTTTGTTTTTCAAATGCTTGAAGTGAATGCTATTGTTAATCTTATTTAACAGAGATCGATGTTTTCCTGATACCAGTGCCGCAATAGGTAACTCCCTCACGGGGGGTGTGGACCACTCCATCTGTTTACATATTTTCTGCCAAATTTTTATGGTATGCTTAGTCAGGGGGTTCCGTATGTTTCTAAACAAGTAGGAGTTGGACTTCACTCTCCAATTAAGTGAGCTAAGTGTAGCACCAAATAGATCCTCCTCCAAGTCCACCCAAAGTTTTCCGCGTGGGGATACCGACCATTCCGCGATCCGAGCCATGTGTGTTGCCCTATGGTACGATGTGATGTCCGGAAGACTCAACCCACCTGAGTGTCTAAGTCTGATTAGTGTGTGATAAGCAATTCTATGTGTCCCATTTTTGTAAACAAATTTTAACATCACTCTTTTGAATGCTAGTATGAATTTTCTAGGTAACTCCAACGGTATACATTGCAGGAGGTATAAAAACTTCGGCAGTATAATCATTTTAAAGATGTTGATTCTCCCTATCCACGAGATAGCCAACTCATTCCAAGTCTCTAATTCTTTTTTACAAGTCTCTAATAAAGTAATGAAATTAAGTCTAAAGACTTCTTCAAGGTCTCTAGATATTTTAATACCCAAATATTTAAAATATGTGTGGGATGGCTTAAACAGTGGCTGGGAAATCAAATCTATCCATTCTTGTTGAGGGAGGGAGATATTGTATAGCGTAGACTTACTGTAATTTACTTTAAAGTTAGAGACCTTGTTGAATTTTTCTAGTTCCCTAACAATGTGGGGGATTGAAGTGAGGGGTTCTGTCACTGAAAATAAGATATCGTCTGCAAACGCAGATATTTTGTGTTCACTAGTTTTGGTTTTTACCCCTTTTATGAGAGTATTATTTCTGATTCTAGCCAGAAAAGGTTCAAGGGATAATATAAACAGTAGGGGAGAAAGGGGGCATCCCTGCCTGGTACCATTTTTAATTCTGAAAGGGGGGGGAAGTGTATCCGTTCACTCTAACTGTAGCAGATGGTGTGCTATATAGGGTCATAATTTTGTTGATAAATTCAGTGGGGATACCATATTATCATACCATGTTTATTTAATTTTCTATGTAAAATTGGGAACTTGTGGTGGTTTGAATTTTTATTATTTTTGTCTGTTTTTTTGTTTTACGTTTTTTTAACTTTTTCCCCTTTTTTACTGTAATTTTTAGTTCCCTTAAGGACTTAGAATACTATCGCACTCTTAGGGATTCTGATAGGCTGCATGAGAAGCTGTGGTTCGTGCCAGATTTTTCAGTTAGCCATGACAGCCCTTGGAACTTTCCCAAGGCCCCATGCTTTCAGGGCACCCGATCTTAGCCCTGCGATTTTGCTGCCGGGAGTCCAATCAAAAGGCAGAGGGATCCCCATCCCTCTGTCTAACCCCACAATGCCGCAATCACTATTAACTGTGATATCTGAGGGTTTACATGACTGGAGTCTGTGTCATCGTCGAGCCATTGCAGATGGATGTCTGCTGTCTTACACAGCTGGCACCCTCCACATATGGAGCGGGCTCAGCGAGTGAGCCCACTCCAAACACTGCACCACAACTTAGCTGTACTTTGTTGTATGTGTAAGGGTTTAAGAGGTTGTTCCAAGATTTAAACTTACCTCCTGTTTACAAGATGGGGTTTAGGTGTCTGAAAGTAGAGGGAGCCCCACTGATCATGACAATTGAAGGTCCTATGTCCCCAAATATGAATGACACAGAGGTGAAGCATTCACACTCCATTCACCTCTATGAGAATGATGGAAATAGCTGACTGCTGTACTTAGCTTTTTTAAAAGGTTTCTCTGAACTGAGAATCCCACTTGAGATAGCTGTACAGGGTGCAAAAGTTGGGTAAAAAAAAGTGTCATCTGTCCCAAGTACTCCGGGTCCAGTACGAACTTCCTTTCTCTCCTCTTCTAGTCTCTGCCGGACTGGAAGAGTAATGTGCACCTTACCGCTGCCAGCCAATGACTGCAGCCGTCATGTATTTGGGCACAGCATGGCCAGCAGCAGTGACATGCATGTAGACAGAATGTGTCACACTTCTGATCCATCATTGTCCGAAAGTGGAAAAGATGGGAGCTTTGTGCTGGACCCAGACAGCCACACGTGAAACTTTTTATTTTGTTGGGGGTTTTTTAACTTAGGCACCTAGCCTGGTCATTTTGAAGGGGTTACAGTCTTGGAGAACCTTTTTAAGCAATGCTCGATAAAATATTTATGGGTGCAGCCTTATGATGTAAGAAGTATATATATATATTTTTTAGTAATAAACAGGAGTGCAAATATAGACATAGCTTTTATCAGTAGGGGACGGTCTTTACCTTTTAAATTCTGAGGTTAAAAGTACAATGTATTAAAATGTATTTTCAATTACGCACATTAACATGTAAAGGGTTTGCTAAATGTGACACTGCCTTCAAAAAAAATTCTTCCTTTGGATCTTAATTTTGTAAGATTGAGGTGCTTTCAGTAATCAGATCAGTAACATGCCGTATGAAATGTGAAACTAATTACTTATCATCCATGTCTCTGTGGATCTTACACAGAGTGAATAGATAGGCTCAGCAAACTGAGTTAGTGAAATTAATTCCAATGATGCATGAAGAGATTTCAAAATGATTAATAGCCACTGCTCAAATGATCATTTTACAGTTTTTGTCTTGTTGGGACTAAGTCTGAATGACTACTGATACGGCCTAGGCTTATGTATGAAACTTTTGCTCCAAGTAAGTTTCCAGATATTTATCTACAGTACATGTGAGGTTTGGTATCTGGTGTCCATTCTGCATGTCTATACTTTGTAATTCTCTGTAAATAAATAGAAACATAGTAAGGCTCTGTTCACACTACTATCACAGCTTCCATTAATAATGGAACCATTACAGTTTACCTATATTAATATTTTTTTTACATTCATCTTTATAACTGATGCTATTGAGTCCTGACAAATCTCATAGACCTTAATGGAGTCTATCAAAAAGACTCCATTAAAAGTAGTGTTGTATATGCAGTGAGACCCTGGGGAAGCCGCACCGAGGATAGGAATGGTTTAAATTTAATTCCTCTAGTAGTCTGCAAATAGTTAGACTATCAGACATCATATAGTACATGATAATCTCTTTCTAACAAAGCTATAACCAGCCCTGTACCTCACATGGATCCAGAGATCTCCCTATTCATTGCTCCTCTAGATTTATATCAAGCTGACAGCTCAAGGGAGTCTTTTTCTGCTGCAACTAAGGGGGTGTGTCTCAGCTCTCCCTATCACAGCATGAAGGATGGAACTGAGCATGTGCGGCCTTCTCAGTGAGCTTGACAAAGAAATAAGAGGTTGGGAGTGGTAGTGGCCCTGATGAGATGTTGTGTCATGGTATACTTCCTCAGGCTGTTGGTCCCTGGGGATCAGTGCTGGGGAAAGATGGTTTGAGGAATCAGGTCAGAAGTAAAAGAATAAAAGTCTTTCTTTGCTCAGTGCAAAAGATAAATTATAGTACATACAGCAATATTTTGGCAAAGTACAATTTTACTTCTCTTCAGATGATGAGGTATGGTGGATGACAAAATGGCAGTTAATGACAACTATGATGTGCTATATTGCTGATGACTCTCTCTTGCGCATCCTGCTAACAGCTGTGTGCTGGCACTTGTGGTTATGGTTATCCACTGTGTAATGCAGGCTTTGAGTTGGTCTGGTCTGGATGTAATGTAGGTGATGGTGGTCTGTGCCGTAGTCCCTTATCTACAGCAGGGTCTGCAATGCTGTTATCTGCTTACTGTAAACAGTGTAACTTTTCTGATATCTGTATCTTTGATATTTCTGCAGTCTCTCTGGAGTAGTGGTCTCACAGAACAGTTGGATCTAAATTTGGTCCCTAAGACCATTGGAGTAAGAGCATTTGTATGTGCTTTCTTACTCCTCACTGCACTCACTAGAGCATCCCCTCCTGACAGGAAGCAGGACCAGCCCACTCCTACTAAAAGGGGAGGAATGGGATGGTTTGTTCTATACCTTTTGCCAACCATTGCCAACTGTGCCTCATCATGTTTTTTTAATGAATATATTAGAGAGTATTGCCATTCTGGCCATTGATGTAAGAGAGCTAACGGAAGTGTAAACCGGAGCCTAAAGTTCTTTGTGGGTGTATGCAAGCGCAATCTCCCAAACTATAAGGAAGCACTCTATATATCAAGCAACATGTCCCTCTGACTACTATATATTATCTCCTAATATATATTTCTATATTATATCTATAGATTTAATTTGGTCTTGTTTTATTTAATTCAAGACTAACCCATTTTACCTCCTTTGTGAACAGACACATTGTAGTATTTTTTTTGTAGAACACACGGGATCAAAAGCAATAACTTTTTTTTCCATTTGGTTATTCGAATTCTTTGTGTCCTTTTTGGTAATACATGGACTTTTTTATTATGCACCTTTTTTCACCCTGTTTTAAACCATGAAAATAAAAAAAGTATTTTTCACATTTTTTTAATAGTGCAACTAAAATATTAGTTTAAATCATGCCCCCTTTCTGTTACTTTTTTGTTTGTTTATCCTTATTTTTTTAAAATTGGATACTAAAAAGCTAATGCAGGATCTATTAAACTGCTGATGCTCGCGGACAGGAAAAGATGTAATAGATTTTCAATAGAAGGTTATTTAACTTCTTATTGAAAGTCCATTATATCTTTGCCTGTCGGCGAGCACCATCAGTTAAATAGATCCTGCTTTAGCTTTTTGCCCTCCAAACTGATTTTTATTATTGGACACTAAAATGCTGGGTGGATCGCTGGCTATAGTCAGACTTTGTCATAAATAGCGTCCTACCTCCTAGCATGACCTCCCAAGGTAAGTGCTATTGCACTAGATCACCCTTCGATTTTTCCCTTGATTACATGATATAACCTATGCAAAGTCACTTTTTTTTCTAAGCATTGCTTTTTGTTTTATTTCACATTGCACCCCCTTATAAAGTCCTTTGGGAGTAGTTTAACATTACTTTTTTTATGGCTGATTTCTCTGGTTACTGGGGCTCTTTTCTGCCGCAGCTCAGGGGCCATGTCCATTCTCTCCCTATCACAGCTCAGGGACCATGTCCATTCTCTCCCTATCACAGCTCAGGGACCATGTCCATTCTCTCCCTATCACAGCTCGGGGCAGTTGAAGAATGACACTGAGCATGTGTGGCCTTCTCAGTGAGCAGGTCAAAGAAATAAGAAAAAAACAAACAGTAGGTGGCGCTATACAGATACATTTTATTGACTAACTCCGTGGCTATGCTAAATTTTTAATTACATGTAATTACAAAAATATTCAGATCCAGGTGCTGGTTTGAAAACTGTAGAATATTTTTTGTGGGAGAACCCCTTTAAGTTGTTCAGTCGTTTGTGTGTTTATATACAGTACAGACCAAAAGTTTGGACACACCTTCTCATTCAAAGAGTTTTCTGTATTTTCATGACTATGAAAATTGTAGATTCACACTGAAGGCATCAAAACTATGAATTAACACATGTGGAATTATATACTTAACAAAAAAGTGTGAAACAACTGAAAATATGTCTTATATTCTAGGTTCTTCAAAGTAGCCACCTTTTGCTTTGATTACTGCTTTGCACACTCTTGGCATTCTCTTAATGAGCTGTTAATTATATAATTCTGTTAAGTATATAATTCCACATGTGTTAATTCATAGTTTTGATGCCTTCAGTGTGAATCTACAATTTTCATAGTCATGAAAATACAGAAAACTCTTTGAATGAAAAGGTGTGTCCAAACTTTTGGTCTGTACTGTATATATAACATCATCATTCCATGCAAAGGATTTATTCCTCATTTTCAGATTTCTGCTTGATGTCTGTGAACACTTTCCTGTTTACAGTTAGGGGCTGAAAACCACCAGACTTATTCCTGTTCTGATAGTTTGCAAAAATCTTATATTGTAGCTAACCTCCAGAAATCTGAAGACTAGAAGAAAAGAGATTTATGTTCAGCCCACAGAGCATTGCTTAGGCTGGGTACACATACATCAGTTGTGTCCAGGCATTTGTTTTATGCTGGAGCCAGACAAAACCAATGACCGTTTTGTGCACTTGTCCACCAGTCTGGTTCCTTAAAGAGCCAGGGAGAAGAAAGCAAGATACTGCATTTTATTTTTCTGTCTGGTGCTGGAAACATCCAGCATTTATTTTTTGCACCAGATTCCAGAAATGACCCAATAGAAAACATGGAATCAGTTCTGCCATTGGTCTCCCTTCAGGGTTTGTGTATCATTGCTGAAGGGCAAGGGCGTTGCTATGGGGAAGTGGTTTCTTTGGGGCCGAATTCAGAAGGGGCCCACTCAGGAGGAGGAATAAAAGATTTTATTGTTAGGGTCCCCTCAAAAGTATTACACAATGACATAATATACCATCACAGTATATACAGTGACATGACATACAGTATATACGTGTAGGAAAAGGACACAGCAGCTGCCGGGCCTCATCGCTCTTGACTAGCCGCAGGAGTGGGGGTTGCTCGGGAGGAAGGGGTTGTGAAGAAGTTGCGGCGGAAGAGGGGTGGGGGATTTAAAAATTTTCTGTGGGGCCCAGTCATTTCTAGTTGCGTTACTGCTGAAGGGAAACTACAACAGATGTTCTAATATATGGGAACCCAGCTTAACCGAGACCCTTTTCCAACTAATTTCTCTGCCATTGTTGTTGCTGAACTGTTAGACAATGAATTAATTTATAATGGGATAAAGGGTGGATTGTCAGAACATGCAAACCTAAACTGAATGTGCATACCCAAGTAGTATTGACGTACAGGGTACTAGATTAATAAATTGAGAGTGAGAGAGTATTGATGTAATTAGAGAAGCATTCTGTAATTATGACTGGTGAGCTGTGTGTTCTTATAATTGGTTGGATGATTAGTACAATTATGACAGAATGTCAAACTCGGAGAGGAGAACAAAAACATAGATGGGACTGTATGGAAGGGGGTGATGCACTAAGAAAAATGAGGTCCCGCTCCCCTTGTGGCCTTGTCAGGGGTATAGCTATATGGGAAGCAGGGGAAACAGCTGCCGAACTCAGATAGAGACCCATATAGGAGGACTAAAAGATTTTATTGTCTGGGCCCCCTCAACTGTATTATACAATTACATTATATACAGTGACAATGTAGTAAATGGACGGAGCGGCTGTCAGGCTTTGTCTGAGAAAGCAATCTTCACTATCCGCAGGAATTGGGATTGAACAGGAGGAGGGGATCATGCAGAGGTTTCTAGGGGGGAAGAAACCATTCAAAAATTTGCTGTGGGGCCCAGTCATTTCTAGTTCCGCCACTGGGAGCCAGCGGCAAGTGTATACTGTATGTTCTTAGAGTTCCGCTGCTGCACGCTTCCCCCTTGATTAAATTACCAGAAACTTTATTAATTATATAAACAACGCGTTTCAGTGTTGCATAAACCCCTCTGTCAGGTAAGTAACACCTGCATGACATCAGCAGTCAGTGCACGAGACTAGCTATACAGACCCAATCGGCAGGATAGTATTGCATGCTCTACAGTGCTAGCGAGGGATTCATTCTAATGCACGCAATGTAGCAAAGGGGGCAAGCCATGACTGTGTCATCAGTGATGACTGATATATTCATTGTGGGTTGTAACAAGGCTAGGATCATGAGCACAATGTATGAAACATGATCCAGGAAGGGCAGGAGCATATAATTTGACCGGGGGCGCAGCGTTTGCCTGATAGGAAACTTTTAATAAGTATCAGAGAAGTAAGGGCCCCACAGCAAGGATTAAACCAGGCCCCCCCTACAGGACAGAAGGGTTTCTGCCTAAACCATTTTCACTGACCTTTGGGCCATTTTTCCACTGCCTCATTTGCTAAAAGTTGTTCCTTTAGAGGGTAGAGTCCTGACCAAGTTTCACCCCCAGTAGAAGAGGAGATGATCCCAACTAAGACTGGGCCCCCTCTTGCCCTGGGCCCCATAGCAGTCGCATGGTCTACCGCTATGGTAGTTACACCCCTGTATCAGTGTAAAAGTTGTTGGTCTCAACAAGAGGGAGAATATGGGGTTTTTTGGTTAACAGTAATTATTTGGAGAAAGTGTTTTGTTGCATTATTCATTATATTATCATCTAAAGGTAGAGACTTAGAAGATATGGAAGAGTTCGATCATTTAATAATAAACCTGTAGGGGTTTGTTGAAAGATTTTTATGTGCTAGCAAACAACAGGAAATAACAAGAAATGAAATATGAGCCTACCCCTGATAACATCACTAGCCAAATAAAAGCCGTGCTCCACTCCTCACTAATGCAATATGTAAGCACGGATGATCAGTTCTTCATTGTAACAGGTGCAACAAACAACTCAGTGGGGAAATTTATTAAGGATTTTACACTACTTTTGTGGAATTCTCTATTTGCACAATAATTTGCGACTTTTTGCGCTTCTTGACACTTTTCTAAAATGGCAGGGCTTAGTATAAGGGGCCGTTCAGACGGCCATGGTATTGCGGGTCCGCAAAAATGTGGATCTGCAATACCAAGGATGCCGAACGGTGTGTGTTCCGCAATTTTCAGAACACACATCGCCGGCACACCATAGAAGATGCCTATTCTTGTCTGCTGTTGCGGACAAGAATAGGACATGTACTATATTTTCTTGCGGAGTCGCGACACGGAGTTGCGGCTCAGCAAGATCGCACGCCGCCCATTGAAGTGAATGGGGCCGCATCTATTCCGCAAAATTGCGGAATAGATACGGACCCATTCACACGGTCGTGTGAATGGGCCCTAAGGGGCAGAGCCTAAAAGTCCTGCTAGATTTTCTATAATTTATGCCAGAAAATTATTGATATTGATAGCCTATTCTGAAGATAGGTCAAAATACTGGAAAGCTCTTTCCAATAGCGTAAAGGTTCCAGATGTTTACCTGTGAAAAATCTGCCGAAAGGACAATCTTTCCACATACTTCTGACCCATGGAAATACACAATTTATATTTGGATATCTTTTCTATGATTACCAAATGTTTTTTTATGAACATTGAACAGTGTCCATCTTAATCCTTTGGTGTCCCATCATGCCTTATGGCAGTGTGATGTATCCTGACATCAGCAGATCATGTGTCCCTAACTATGCCCCTTGTTCTTACCAGTGAGGTTCCCTACATCTTACATTATAAGACTCCAACGCAGGACGTAACCAACGGCAACTGAAAATCAAAGCTGCTTTGCCACAGGGTGCAATTGTAGACTAATAACATCTGAAAAAGAAAGTTTTGATAACTGGTAGTATTCTGGGAATGTGATACAACAGCGATATCTGTTGGGCTGGATACATTTATATTAGTGGCATTACCCCTTTAAATGTTTTAAAATATTGTGGAGTTAAAGAGATATTCTAGTTATATTAAGTTATAACTACGAGACTGGTGGGGGTCCTACCGCTAGGACCCAACAATCATAGGAACAGAGGCCCCGTACCCTGTGAAGCACCCAAAAAATTAATGGAGCTCCTATCAGTAGTAGGACCCCTACCTATCTAATAGTAATAACTTAAGTAAGTTACTGCTTGAAGATACAGTAAATAATGTGATTTTAAGTTCATAAGTAATAATTTCCTAATATAATCTTGCACAGCTGTATAAAGGCTCCATTTTTTTATAGACCCTCAGATTGTAGAGGCCTTTACAGTAGCTCTGTATGCCGTCCAATATCCCTTACCCAGTGCTCTTGTTATTTTCTATTTTTGGATATTTACTTCCATGAAAATAAAGTGATTACCATGACTGATTGCACACAATCCAGCAGAATTTATTATTATCGGAGGGTTCTATTTCTGAGCAATAAAAACGCCGGTGCCTATCTTGAAAAAAGGTGTTTTGATGCCCAGAAAAACGCTAAATAAGCAAAGTTCTTGACGTCTTCAATATTCTGACCCTAATTTCAAAGGGGCCGCATGTTCGCTGATAAATTATAGATTTCTTCACAAAGCCGGGATCTTGGAGGTTGTTCATTTCCCAGCAGTGTCATCTGAACATAGTGATATTAATTTAAAAAGACAACTATGCTCTACCACCTGCACTTCTTTACATGGGTTATGTGTAATAGTTTTTTGTCCTGCTGTTTGTAATATATTTTATTATTTTTAGGAAGCGCTACATGTGCTATATACTGTATCCACCTGTACAGTATATACAAAGTAACATGTGTATGACAATTTTTGTCCATATGTCCTCTTAGGGCATAGGGACTGTTCCAGGTGAGGCACCCCAGCTGCTATGAAAAAAAGCTTTTTTCCCCCTTTTTTCCCACCCTTTCTCCAAATAGGTAAAGGACCTAGAGATTTTACCTGAACCTATCAGCCATTTTTGCCATAAATGCATCTCATGGGAACATTGGTGTACGTAGAGAAGTAAGGGCCCCATAGCAAGGATCAAACCAGGCCCCCCACACAGGACAGAAGGGTTTCTGCCTAAACCCTTTTCAATGACCCTTGGGCCATTTTTCCACTGCTTCAGTTTCTAAAAGTTGTTCCTTTAGAGGGCAGAGTCCTGACCAGGTTTTCACCCCCAATAGAAGAGGAGATGGTCCCAACTGGGCCCCTTAGTCTGCCGCTATGGTAGTTACGCCCCTGCATGGGAATACCCCTTTATTATGTATGACTTATCATATTCGCTGTAGGCACACTATAGGAATTTGTCACCAGTGACCCCCCTATTCGACTGTTTGCACAGTTTGTCAGAGAAATGGTTGGAGCTTGGGTGCAAAAAGTGCAATGGTGATGCCCTCATTGCACCAAAGGCCTAATTTGCATTTTAAGAAAAAGTATCATAACTCGGGAACAACAAAAGAAAAGCATTGTTTTAATCTGGTGAACTACAGCTATGTGTCTATGAACAGTTGAATAGGGAGGTTGCTGGTGACAGATTCCCTTTAGGCCGACTGCACAAGTACCGATGAATGCACATAAGATCTGCACAAATTTCCATGCGGATTTATGTGCGTTTCTGCACCATATCCGCACCACAATCCGCAATTTATAATTTCCGATCTTGCTGCAGATTTGATGCAGCTTTATCGCAAATCTCACCTTTCATTGGAAAAGGGTGAAATCCAAAGGTAAAACTGCAGACATAATTGAAATGCTGCAGATTTGGAAATCCTCATGGCAGGTCGATTTCCGCTCAGAAAAAAATCCACTAAGTGTACGAGATTTGTGTAATCTCATACACTTTGCTGGTACTGTACTACACTGCATTTTTTCCGCACGAGAATCCACACAGAAAAAAACGCATGCATTCCGCAACATGTTCAGGTGGCCTTAAAGGGACAGTTTGATAAAAGCAGAGGTTGTTTTATTCTTTAATATTCTGGCTGAACAAGTTTTTGCAGCTAGAAAAATACTCAGTTTGAAACTTAAAAATTTTATATGTACATTTTTTTAGGGCAAATGGGCGGGAGTACTGTTTTTGATTATGGAGAGCACCTAGTTGACGCAAGGATTCTGGCCATGCAATGCTTTCAAGGCTTTTTTTTTTAAAGGACCAGACATTGAGTTCTAGGATTGCTCCCTTCCAACAGGTGACGCTAGAGGTAAAACTTTAAAGAGAAATAATAGTACCTTTTATAGAAAATTTCTATTGAACTCAAATAATGGCTATTTTTTGTAGCTTATCTTTCACCCTAGAGTGGTGTAACTGGCTGTCATTGTCTGCAATATTCTGTATTCCCCGATTCAGTTAAAGGGGTTGTCCCACAAAAAATATTCTACAGTTTTTAAACCAGCACCTGGATCTGAACACTTTTGTAATTGCATGTAATTAAACATTTATTATGGCTGCTGAGTTATTCAATAAAATGTATCTGTATAGTGCCACTTAAGTTCTTTGTCCTGCTCACTGAGAAGGCCGCACATGCTCAGTTTCATCTTTCAACTGCTTCCTGAGCTGTGATAGGGAGAGCATGGACACGCCTCCTGAGCTGTGATAGGGAGAGCATGGACACACCCCCTGAGCTGCAGTAGAAAAGACACTCCCCTTGAGCTGTCAGATTGATCTAAATCTATTAGAGCAATTAATGGGGAGATCTCTGGATCCATGTGAGGTACAGGGCTGGTTCTAGCTTTGTTAGAAAGGTATAGTCATGGACTATATGATGTCTGATTTTCATTTTTTACATTATTCATGGGATAACCCCTTTAAATATTTATGCTGGAAAACTATATCAGCTTTTCCTCCAACTATATCTTCTTTTCCTCCCAGAAACAGTGCCACTATTGTGCATAGGTTGTGCCAGGTATTGTAACTCGGCACCATTGACTTGACTGTCACTGTTTTGGAACAAAGCAGACTTGGTTTTCATATTAGATCCATTTAATAACTTTGATAGGTGAGATAGCTGAGAAATTATGTGGAGATCTGTGGTGTTGTCAGGTCATAAAAGTCTTCCTCGATAAACCCCTTCAAGGCATTTATTAAGGTGATGTACTTTATAAGTAAATACGAGTACAGAGAACTGAAATTTGCAGGGAGAATTGCAGAAATATGAATACAGACTTCCTGGAAGGCTCATCTGGTAAAGCAGCACAGAGTAAATGATTTTCCAATTTACAATAATCCTGTATGTTATATAGTGTAACCAGTCCCAAGTGACCTCAAATGCACACACAAGGGTTATAGTCAGGTTATCTCTTCGGATTGCTGAATGCATAGATCGTATTATTGCACTCATGAGAGACATCTAAATCTTTAAGGTTTCCACATTGATTTTTTTTTACCACTATGGTTGCTGTTCAGGTGCTTTCAATGTCAAAGATGAATTTCAAGGGCACATTTAAATGTACACGTCTTAAAAATTTTAAAGGAAGGAAAAGTGTAAATGATAATCACTTTACTAAAGAAATACCTATCACCACTCCTGACAGTGTATCCTTAATGAAATACTGTATACATTTTTACAGCATCTTTCCTCATAACTCTCTGTTTCTGTAATATTCCTCCTCATAAAAATTAACAATTTGGCATTGCCATTCCTCTTGTCAAAGTTGTGTGCTTCTGTCAGCAATGAGTGGACAGTGCCATTGTACCCACAAGTGTGATACAACCACCGACATAGTTAGTTGTAAGGTACTGCCATATAATAAAACTATCACTAACCTTTAAAACGTGACATATATATTTTACATAGTAATATAGTTTATAAGGCTGGAAAAAGACATCTGTCCATCCAGATTTCCAAGGGAGACCAAAAGGGCATTCTTTTGGCCCTTGTTGGACTGGTATATGTCGGTATGCATTTTCTATGGTGTGGAATAGATACATGTTTTTTTAAAAATGTTTTATGGATTTTATAACGTATACGACATATCCTGCTGTATTTGTATACAGTGGAATAAGTTGCTGCCTTCCATACTAAGTATGTGTCGGGAGAACCAAAGCCAGGTACTGAATCACTGCAGAGAGCATTTCGTAATTACTACCCTTTTTTTTTTTTTTTGCTGATACAGACATAAAAGTTGTGTTTGATGACATTCATCCTGAGCACCATTTGTTTTTCAATGCAGTCAAACCAGGTAGCTTGTATACTTACACTGACATAAAAAATACAGGCTAAAAGCACTGCTTCTAGAGATGGTATGTGAGGGGAATTGCTTCTTAATAACAGTGTTGGCTATTTCAAAGACCACCTGCGGCATTGGGCCACAATCACTAATATTATGGGATATAAGCAAATTAGTGTACTTGCTTTTAGTTAAAGCATACTGAGTTTTCCATAATGGCTGTGTTTTTTGTACAGTCATAATCATGATGGCATAGGTCTTTTTTGGGCTTCCTGAATGTTTCTTTCAGCCATATTATTCACTATTTCAGCTGCACAGCTAGATACATTTCTCTTACAAGCAGGGGTCATGTCCCTTCTGTGGAATCTGCCAGCACTGTACTGCTGTGACGTCCTTTCGCTTAGGCCCCTTTCATACGAGCGAGTTTTCTGCGTGGGTGAAATGTGTGACGTGAACACATTGCACCCGCACTGAATCCTGACCCATTCATTTCAATGGGTCTGTGTACATGAGCGTTTTTTTTTCACGCATCAGTTCTGCGTTTTCGTGAAAATCGCAGCATGTTCTATATTCTGAGTTTTTCACGCAGTCCTGGCCCCATAGACGTGAATGGGGCTACGTAAGAAAAACGCATTGCATCCGCAAGCAAGTGCAGATGCAATGCGTTTTTCACTGATGTTGCTAAGAGATCTTGTTTGTAAACATTCCGTTTTTTATCATGCGCAGACAAAACTCACTGAACTTTCCTGCAAAATCGTGCGAGTTTCCCTGAACGCATCCGGACCTAATCCGTGACCCTTTTGTGAAAGAGACCTTACTTCCCACTATGTTTTCCGTTTCTGAGCTCAAAAAACAGATGTGGGAAAATCACTTACAGAAAGGCAGGCGGCTCCTGTTATGTTCAGAAGCAGTGTTAGAAGCAGTTCTTTCATCAGGTTCAGGATCGCGGCTTGCTCTGACACGCCCAACTTCCTCTCTCCCATCTTCCATGTCTCTATTACTAGGGATGGATCTTACCTGACAGCAGTGGACTACAAATTAGGTGGAAGTGAGACCCCTAGTGGCCATGACTTGGCAGGATTTTTTTCAGGTGGATGCAGGCAGATTTTTTAAACAAAGTGACTTAGAAATCTGCTAGTTACATCATTGTCTATTACATTAAATGCAATTGTGTGAAAGTAAAGTTACTATTTAAAGAGGAGCTGTCACCACAAAATTTAATACAATATGAAAGCACCATGTTATAGAACAGGAGTAGCTGAGCAGATTGATATATATTTTTGTGGGAAAAGATTCAACAAAACCTGTATTTATGCATTTATAGTGTTGCATTTTTATCTCCAGTAGAGGGAGTTATCAGTGATTGATAGCATTGTGTGTATTAGTGTATATAGTGAGATAGCTGTCAATCACTGATAACCCCTCCCTTCTTCACAGGAAGATATAAATGTTTAAATGAATAAATTACGGGTTTTACTGAATATTTTCCAATAAAACTATATATCAATCTGCTCAGCTTCTCCTGCTCTATAACATGCTGCTTTCAGATTACATCGTATTTTGTGATGACAGCTCCTCTTTAAGCTCTATTTACATACATTACATATTCCCTCTTATCAATGTTTTATATGCAAATGTTTATATAATACACACAATGAACCTTTCTATCTGAAAGTCAACTTATGGAAGGGTATGCCCTACTAGCCTGTCCGATTAGGAATACTTATCACATATGTTGCCAGTGGTAAATATTTCACATGTAAAAATACAAATGCCTTTTTAGTAAAGTCCGTGATCTGTGACCATGAAATAATAAATAAAAAATGAATAATAATAAATTCAAAATAACTGTCATTCTTTCTCTTATTGGCCATTGTCACAAACCATATGTTTTTCTTTGTTACAGATTGAAGATATCATCACCAGGATGCAAGATGATAAATCTGGCGGGGTCCCTATACGAACAGTCAAAAGCTTCCTGTCTAAAATCCCCAGTGTGGTTACAGGTAAATAACTTTCTGTTAGCCCTCATCTATAAGTAAAGGCCCTTTTAGACGGGCCGATAAAGTCTCCCTGAACGAGCGCCGATCAGCGACATCGGCGCTCGTTCAGGGAGCCTTTACACGGCCCGATGAATCGAGCGCCGGGCCGCACGAGTGATCGCTGTATCGCTCGTGCGGCCTGGAAGCTCCATGCTGTCAGGCGCACATCGCCTGTTTACACAGGGCGATGTGCGCCCGACAGATCGGATCTTTTGGTTTTTACAAAAGATCCAATCAGCCGACGAACGAGCGTTTTGCTCGTTCGTCGGCTGATTAGGGCCACTTTTACACGGGCCGATTATCGGCACTAGCGTTCCTAGGAACGAATTTTCGGCCGATAATCGGCCCGTGTAAAAGGACCTTTACACACTTAAACAATTTTATCTTGGTTCATAAAATTGTAATTGCTTGTGGTCCAACTGTTGGGACCTCTGTGATATGTAGATTGAAGGGTCCTGGACTGGTCTCCATTCTGGCCGGTAGTTAGCACAGTTACTTTACAGTGAATGAAAATGAAAAGCAGATTAAATATATCTAGGGGAATGGTCATACTAGTTGTATGACCGAGAAAACATAATGTCATGATTGTAAGTGTCCTCTGAGCATTACCATACTGTGAAGTTTCCTGGTCTCTGAAAATTCTCGAAACTGCACCCCACTGCTCCTGAGTGATGTCTGTTCAGGTGACCGCTAGCAATACTTCCTAATATTACAGACATTTAGGGCTGTTTGTGCCTCAGGAGGTACCAAGTACTATCTACATGCAAGCGACTGCATTGGGGTGCTGGTTGTCTTGTAGTCCATGCAGGAAGCTGTGAGACCACATGGTGGAACCTCTTTAAATAAAATTCCTGTCATAAAGGGTATCTTCATGACTGCCCCTTCCATCTTCAGGAGTTGTTGGCGCACATCCAACATCAACTGCTAAGCCTACTTTCACACTAGCGTTGTGTGAAAGTATGAGTTCCGTCATAGGGGCTCAATACTGGAATAAAACGCTTCAGTTTTGTCCCCATTCATTGTCAATGGGGCCAAAACTGAACTAAATTCCGTTCCGTCTTCAGACCGGAGAGCAAACCGCAGCATGCTGCGGTTTGCTCTCTGGTCCAGGCATCCGCACCAAGACGGATTTGGAATGACCCCCAATTAAAGTCAATGGGGACGGATCCATTTGGTGTGATACAATGGTGAACGGATCCGTCCTCCATTGACTTTCAATGGAGTTTATGACGGATCCGTCACCTGCACACATACAGACATACACATAAACATACACAGACATATACACATACAAATACACATACATACTTACATGCTCCTGGCAGGTCACCATAGCACAGGAGGAGCAGGACGGCGCACACATAGGACGATTCCACCCGGCGCCCAGCAGAGGGCGCTGTGGGGAATCGTCCTATTTGCGCGCTGTCCTGCTCCTGTACTGTGGAGACCTGCCGGGATCATGTAAGTATGTATGTGTATTTGTATGTGTATATGTCTGTGTATGTGTGTATGTACTGTGTGACATGTGTGGGGCCGGAGCGCGGCAGCACCCTTCACCTGCCAGATCTGTGCTGCCGCTAATGTGAAAGAGGCCTAATTCAGATTAGAAGGTACTCTGAATACATTTGTGTACTCACAAAGATAATTCCTGGGGTATCCATCATCACGTTGGTTGAAATGGTCCCTGGTAACAATGGTATTGTTTAATATTGAAATTGGTTTCATTCGTTTCATCGTACATTGACTATGTAAAACCAGGAGGGAGAAAGACATACACTTATGTCAGACCCCTATGGCAGTCCGGGGCAACCAACTGATTGGTGGCCCTGGCCTTGTAGCTGGCTGTAATGCACTTACAGATCTGCATTGTTACCTTTCATAAGATACGCAGACTATAAGTGGAAAATGTCTTTGAGACAACCATTGTCCTTGCTTTATCCACACTTTTGCAGCAGAGATGCTATCAGGAACACTGATTGATTGCTGTATAGGGCATGGGTGCAGTGCATTTGTCTTATTGTTTGCTCCTCTGCTCCCTCATTCAGTATAATTGAACAGGTGGTAACTGATGAGACAGGGCTCTATCACAGCAGACGTACAGAGGTTGGAAATGTTACCGGTTAGGTTATTACTATTATATTGCTTCAGTAGATGTTTTTGTTCTGTTTTATCATTGCAAAATGTTTGCAATACAATATTTGTATCTACGACTCTATGTATGTTCCTAAGGGATAAAGTTCTAATTCAAAGCTATTGTATAGCATAGGATCACCTCCCACATTGACATATTGCTATATGAATTCAAACTGCACTTTGCTAGTATAGCTTGCAGTCTGCTGAGATGTTGGAAGGGAAGCCATGAGGAATTTTAGTTTTCCAGAACTATACTATTGGAACACTTGCAGGTAAAAGGAGCCGACATCCAGTAGGTTCTACATTGGAAATGTAGCATTAAATGGCAACCACTTACATAATTAGCTATAAGTCTATTACATGGATGGACCAGGACCAATTGAGGGCTACCTTACAGCATAGGTTTGGCTTAGAGTCTAGGGTCGCCAATGGAAGACCCCCACTATGACATAAGCCCTAAGAGGGCATATAGAAAAGGATTGTATTAGTAAGACAACCTCTTTAGGTGATCTCCATCTTCATCTTATTAATTTCTGAAGGCAAGGTTAAAAAAAACCTTCAGCCAATAGAGTTATTAGGATAATAGGAATTATAAAATTTAAGGAGCCTTTTGAATTCTGTCAACAGAGACACAATTAGTTATATAGCGGAAAAATTCCCCTGGACCCCTGCTGCCAATCGGACAGTCCTCTAAATCAACACTCTACATACTATTAATCAGGGGCGAACACAGACAACAGAGGGCCCATGTTCAAGAATGTGCCTGGGCTCCCCCATTCCCCATGCCAAATTCTCAACCTAACCTATTCCCTCCTAATATTATGGTACATATAGAAATAGAAAACATATAGAGTAAGGATACTTTCACTCCTGCGGCACTACAATGTGGCCACCTGATCCTGGCGAGAATGTGGCCTTGAGGAGGGCTGGAGTGGCCCTCTGGATATTGGCCCACCGGGAAATTTCCCTGTAGGGTCTGGCCCTGCTGCCCCCTGATTGGATAAGTCATAAAAAGGTTTTTAAAAAAGTGTCTAAAATACTTGATAAATGCAGTGCAAAACATGTATGTCAGTTTTGTGGTGCAAATTGGTTCACTTTCAATAGTATATGCAGGGGTGCACCTACCGTTTCTGCTGCCTGAGGCAAAAACTGAAACAATGCCCCTCCCCCCTCTCCCCAATTTCTTAAGCTAACCACTTCCCTTCAGCTCATGGCCCTTCAGCTGTCCCCCTCTGGCCCCTACCTCATGCTGCCTGAGGGGATTGCCTCACCTGGCCTCACTGGTGGTGCACCCCTGAGTATATGTGCCCCGCTGTATCTACTACTGTGTATCTGTCCACACTTTCAGCCAATACCAAATCCCGTGGGAGCAAGTTTCATAACTTTACAGTGCAGCCAGTGGAGTGTCATTAGTAAACCACCATACAATCAGAGGTGCCCTATTCCCTTCTTCTGGGATCCATATGCAATTTTTGCCAAAAGAAAAAGTAAAAACTCTTTGTACAAACACTGTAATACCAATAGTACATATTGTAATGAATCTGACAGCAAGATGGCATCGATTAGAAGAAATTGAAAACATCTCACTCTTTGCAGAATATGTCCCCCATTTTTGGGTGTGAACCGAGAATTTCCCAGAATGTACACTGTTAGTATCCTAACTTGGTGAATCCGATTTTTGGGTGTACAAAAAACAAAACAAAAAAACCATTGAAATACATAGATACTGTATACACACAACTGCAACAAAAAGCCAAGGAAAGACCTTCTGGAAATAGCAGTGAGGAAACGTTAATAAGAAGCACAGCCTGACTATTTTACATGCTGTTTTCAAGGCACAAAACTGCAGCTTTCTTTGTTACCCAATTAATTCTGCTTGAGCTGCACGCTGTCACAGGGACTTACTCCAACAGATAATAGCAGTGGCGTTTCTTGAAAAATGTCAAAATATCACGAGTGTTAAACTAGACGATGATACATTTCATCGTCATTTATTATAGTTCCTTCTTAAAAAAGGGATACGCTTTAACCTGCTTTCTGATCGGGAACAAACAAAGGGAGGCGTCTCTTTCTGTTTATTCCTAATTTTATGGTACAGTGCTTACCCCACCTCTGCAGCAGCCATGGTTTTAACCACACTGCATCGCTGCTAATCCGCTGTTACAGGAATTTGGCTGTGACCCATTTACAGTAGGTCTGCTCCATAAATACTGTCAGTAGACAACTACGAGTTTGTTGCAGGGTTATCTTAGCTGTCGGCATTTAAAGCACTTTAATACGTAGGGTGTTTTATCAGTTTCAACTAGAAATGCTTTTGCTGCTTGACTCTTAAAATAGTTGTATGTAGGTCAAATTGAAGATGGGAACTGTTTGAACAGCGTTGTTTTTAATGGCAGGCACATAATACACTCGTATTAGGCCCCAAGACACACAAGGTTTTCTTTCTGCTTTCTTGGAGGTTTAAATTCACTATTTTTAGTAAGATCTGAACACTCACCCACCCACACACACACGCACTACACACACACCACCACCACACAGCACGCACTACACACACACCACACACAGCGCACACACTACACACAGCACACACTACACACACACCACACATACACAGATACACACACACACTACACACACCACACACACATATACACACACACCACACACACATATACACACCACACACACACATATACACACCACACACACATACACACACATATACACACACCACACACACACCACACACACACTACACACACCACACACATATACACATATACACACACCACACACACACTACACATATACACACATACACATATACACACACCCAATAGGAATAAACAAAAAGATTGCACAGTTGTGCATAGTGATTATACAATTATTAAACTCTATTATAAAAATTATCGTAGATGTGTTATATTACATATGAGTAGTTTGTCACAGTGGCAAACTTAGTATGGAGGCAGACCATGAGACTGCTATGGGGCCTGTGTTCAGAAGGGGCCAAGCACGTATCTTCTTCTTTCACTTCCCACCATAGATCCATGTGCAGCGAGCCGGTACCGCAGGGGGAACACGTGAGCGTCAGGGATATGTCACAGTGTGCTGTTGCCGATGGTTTTTACTCACGGTTCTGCTGGCTGCCCCTGGACCGGCGTGCAGTTGCGTGGAGGGTGGACACGACTTCCCTCGGGGCACACTCCGTACGCAGGACTCCACCGGATGGTCAGATGAGGTGCCCTTGGTGGTAATTTTAACCGTGTCAGTCGGCTGGGTCCTGGTTATCCGTGACGCCAGTGTCTTAAGGTAGACACACCCTTGGTAGCAATAATGAGGCAGTTTAAGATGTAAAAAATAAACTCTTTACTTTTGCCTTGAGGTTGGATGTCATAAAGGTACAATTTCTTTAGTAGGCAGCAGATGTTACAGAGTAGTATTGTAACATTTCTAAGCCAGTGATTGTAGGTTACTGTAGCTTTAAATCCTGTTACTCTTAATTTCTCCTTCTAGTCAGTCCCCTGATAAAACTAGTCTTGGCATTCCAGGGTATGTTGGCCCTGCACGGCAGGAATTAATACTTCTGCACCGTGTTACTTTAGTAGAAACCTGACTGCCCGTTAGGGTTTTCAGTAGGTCATTAAATCACAACTTTAGCTTGAAGTTGCTAGGTTTGTGTCCGGGTGCTGTGGAGTCACTATAAGTTTTGCTGACAAAGTCCATGAAGCTGACAGGCTCAGCGTTTACCTTTGACAGGCTTGTAGTCCAGTTCATGCCAGTTTCTAGCGGCCAAGAAATGGTAAGTTGCCATCTTGTAGCTGTGACATGGCCAGTGTCCAGCAGGAATGGCGGCCTTGGGGTGACTCTCTCCTCCTGCACATAGCTTAGGTTGCTTCTGCCTTCCTCTCACATTCTTCTCTAACTGTTTAACCCCCCTCCCTATACCATAGAGGGGTATATTTATATGTTTATGGTCAGCACCATCTAGTGGTGGAAATTGGTATTACTGCCTAGGATGGTCTTACAACACTTTTATACATGTAAATACAGTTTACAAAGACATGGCTATACAGAGAAAAAGAAACAAGTTTGTAGTGTCCCTTTCACACGACATGTGGGACACTGCACATGGCATTATCATGCAGCCACTGCTAGAGGGAACTCAGTGCAAAGAGATTTTTACAGCTGCCATTGAATTTAGCGGTAACCGTATAAATTCTTAAGAATTGAGCTCCTCCTAGGCAGCCAGTTTCATCATGTACAGAAAGAAAGCAGGAAACATACAGCTCTGTGCTTATGCACATGAAATTTGGTGTTCTGAATAAATGCCATATTAATAACGCAGAGTGTGATTTTTAAAATTAAAATATTCCTCCACATAAAAACAAATGTAAATTCAACTGAAATCTCAAGGGGTGGAGATGGAGGCTATGATATTTGTGCATGCCCCCATCCTGGTTAAGTCAAACGTCATTGTTATTTATAAGGTATAAGTGACTGCTGCCACTGAATAGTACAATTAAGTAAAGTGTTTGCATCATTCAAAGCATGCACTGTATGCAAGGCTCCTCTGGGGCACACTGAGAGGTATCACAAGGTTTCTAGTTATAGCGCTTGTTTATGGAAAGGAGTCATGGTGTCTCTTGAAAACCAGGAAGTTTGCTTATTAGCATACTACTTGCTTTTGAGTATAACTTCTAGGACACCTCTTTATTAATGAAGTCTGCCCTTTCCTTTCTTACAAAACATTTCCATCTCCAAGCTATTTATATCAATATCATGTATATTAAAGGGGTTGTCCGGTCATATTTATTGATGACCTATCGTCAGGATAGGTCATCAATATCATATCGGCAGGAGTCTGACACCCGGCACCCCAGCAATCAGCTGTTTGAAGAGGAGGCAACGCTCCATGCGAGCTCCTCTTCCTCTTCATTACACTGCCCGTTGTCTCCCTTGTAGAGGTGGTGTAGTGTAATTACAAGTACTCATTTCATTCAGTGTTAAATTGTACTTCCAAGACTAAGTACTGGAATAGCATGACAGACAGTCCATGTTATTGAATGTACTGTATGTAGGAAATCTAACAATTAAATCTGGAATTAAATCACAGCATACAGTAGGTTTCAAATAGTACACTACCTCGGCAACTTTGTGTCTCAGTTAATGTACTGTAGATTGAATTCGGAATAAAACTTTAATAATGTCGTAGTGTGTGATTGAGCAAACATGAGAAATGTAATCTGGAGTTTATTCCATGGTCTAATTGTCAGAGGTGCAGTATAGCTCACAAATCAATCACAAATGAATGTGAATTGTACTTTTATATGTTTATACAGTAATGTTAATATATTTGTTACATCATGTGTCTTATTAAGTTAGCTTCCTATGCTAATTTCTGTATTACTGTGGAGTTCTACCTCAACAATTAGTCCAGCAACTAAAGGGGGCCATCTCAACTGAAAAGGTGACGTTAGTGATGAAATGTATAGTATGTAAGGTGGTGTAGATTGAATGTGTTCCCATTCTAAATTTTACATTGATGTGCATGGTTACCCTGTGTGCAGGATGTCTACTATCCAGTATTCCTGCGCTGTGACATCACTGTGTGCATTTTCCCACTATTTTCACATCACTGTCTGCATTACTATGTACATTACCCCACAGTTAATTCCTCAGTTTGCACATTGTTCCACTATCACTATATGAATATCCGTGTACTATGACATCTCTTTGTGCATAAGGGAAACCAATCAAACGTTTTTCTGAACTCGCTGCTGCAAGTGGTCATGGTGAACTGGGGCACCAGTCCAAGTCTTGCTATGGGGCCCCATGGTTATTTGTTACACCCCTGGTCAGGCTGTTCAGCAATACTTTAATAATCAGAGTATTGCGGGGGGAGTTGCAGAGAGCGATGAGGAGAAAGCGAAGCTACTAAATATCTTTTTCTCCACTGTATTCACTGAGGAAAATGAACTGTCAGATGAAATGCAGAATATAAAAGTAAATTCCCCATTAAAAGTGCCCTGTCTGACCCAGGAAGAAGTAGAGCTACGTCTTAAAAAGATTAAAATAGACAAATCGCCAGGACCGGATGGCATACACCCCCGTATCCTAAGAGAATTAAGTAATGTCATCGCTAGACCCTTATTTCTGATATTTAAGGACTCTATACTGACAGGGAGTGTTCCACAGGATTGGCGCATAGCAAATGTGGTGCCAATATTCAAAAAGGGTCCAAAAACAGAGCCTGGGAACTATAGGCCGGTAAGTTTAACATCTGTCGTGGGTAAACTGTTTGAGGGTTTTCTAAGAGATGCTATCTTGGAGTACCTCAATGAAAATAAGCAAATTACTCCATATCAGCATGGCTTCATGAGGGATCGGTCATGTCAAACCAATTTAATCAGTTTCTATGAGGAGGTAAGTTCTAGACTGGACCGCAGCGAATCAATGGATGTCGTATATCTGGACTTCTCCAAAGCATTTGACACTGTACCACATAAAAGGTTAGTATATAAGATGAGAATGCTTGGCCTGGGAGAAAATGTCTGTATCTGGGTAAGTAACTGGCTCAGTGATAGAAAACAGAGGGTGGTTATTAATGGCACATACTCAGATTGGGTCACTGTAACTAGTGGGGTACCACAGGGGTCAGTATTGGGCCCTATTCTCTTCAATATATTTATTAATGATCTTGTAGAAGGCTTGCACAGTAAAATATCAATTTTTGCAGATGACACTAAACTGTGTAAAGTAATTAACACAGAAGAGGACAGTACACTGCTACAGATGGATCTGGATAGACTGGAGGCTTGGGCAGAGAAGTGGCAGATGAGGTTTAACACTGACAAATGTAAAGTTATGCATATGGGAAGGAATAATGCAAGTCACCAGTACATACTAAATGGTAAAATATTGGGTAACTCTGACATAGAAAAGGACCTAGGAATTTTAGTGAACAGAAATCTAAGCTGCAGAAACCAATGTCAGACAGCTGCTGCCAAGGCCAATAAGATAATGGGCTGCATCAAAAGAGGCATAGATGCCCGTGATGAGAACATAGTCCTGCCACTTTACAAATCACTAGTCAGACCACACATGGAGTACTGTGTACAGTTCTGGGCTCCTGTGAACAAGGCAGACATAGCAGAGCTGGAGAGGGTTCAGAGGAGGGCAACTAAAGTAATAACTGGAATGGGTGGACTACAGTACCCAGAAAGATTATCAAAATTAGGGTTATTCACTTTAGAAAAAAGACGACTGAGGGGAGATCTAATAACTATGTATAAATATATCAGAGGTCAGTACAGAGATCTCTCCCACGATCTATTTATCCCCAGGACTGTGACTGTGACGAGGGGCCATCCTCTGCGTCTGGAGGAAAGAAGGTTTGTACACAAACATAGAAGAGGATTCTTTACGGTAAGAGCAGTGAGACTATGGAACTCTCTGCCTGAGGAGGTGGTGATGGTAAGTTCACTAAAAGAGTTCAAGAGGGGCCTGGATGTATTTTTGGAGGGTAATAATCTTATAGGTTATAGTTACTAGAGAGGGGTCGTTGATCCAGGGAGTTATTCTGATTGCCTGATTGGAGTCGGGAAGGAATTTTCTTCCCTAGTGGGGAAAACTGGCTTCTACCTCACAGGGTTTTTTGCCTTCCTCTGGATCAACTTGTAGGAAAACAGGCCGAACTGGATGGACAGATGTCTTTTTTCGGCCTTATAAACTATGTTACTATGTTACTATGTTACATACTTAAAGAGGCTCTGTCACTAGGTTGTAACCTATGTATTTAAATACATAGGTTACAAGTCCTAGTGACAACTTTTAAAATCATACCTTTCATGCAGAGTTCTGCGCAGTAGTCGCGTAGAAATCTAAACTTTAAAACATATGCAAATGAGCCATCGGAGCACCGGGGGGTGGCCTCTTTCCTCTGGAGCACCGCTCCTTCACCGTCCCCCCGGGCCCGAGGCACGTCCCCTGTCTCTAATCACGCCCCCTCCTGTATTTGATAGACAGCGCTAGACTGGTAAGTCTAGCGCTGAACTCTTGCCCATGCGCCCTAAAATTTTCCCGGCGCATGCGCAGTAGCGCTTGCAGTGTCTACACTGCAAGCGCTGTCTTCTCTTCTGCGCATGCGCCGTCACTTCGCTAGTCCTGGGAGTGACGGCGCATGCGCAGAAGAGAAGACAGCGCTTGCAGTGTAGACACTGCAAGCGCTACTGCGCATGCGCCGGGAAAATTTTAGGGCGCATGCGCGAGAGTTCAGCGCTAGACTTACCAGTCTAGCGCTGTCTATCAAATACAGAAAGGGGCGTGATTAGAGACAGGGGACGTGTCTCGGGCCCGGGGGGGCGGTGAAGGAGCGGTGCTCCAGAGGAAAGAGGCCGCCCCCCCGGTGCTCCGATGGCTCATTTGCATATGTTTTAAAGTTTAGATTTCTACGCGACCGCTGCGCAGAACTCTGCATGAAAGGTATGATTTTAAAAGTTGTCACTAGGACTTGTAACCTATGTATTTAAATACATAGGTTACAACCTAGTGACAGAGCCTCTTTAATTTCCAAAAATGGTAGGAGACATGGTGGAATATGTTGTTCTATAGGTATCTATGATTTTTGTATATATTTGTTGTGTTATTAGACTTTAGCACATACATACATACATTTGCTCTCAAATATTTAAATAGAAATAATAATTGAAATAAGCAAAAAAGATTTTATACACCCTGTGTATAATGAGTTTTATTATGAATGCAATCACACAGCCACATTTTCCTTCCTCTCGGGCTCTGCATGTGCATTGAGTCTCATGTGGTAATCTACACTTATACAAACTTATAAGAAAAGTCCAGGATCATGACAACACCCTCACATGATTATATTACAGGACTTATAATTAGTTATATAGTCTGGAGAGAGCTAATTTCTAAAAATTTGATTTGGGTCAGATTTGAATAAATCACTCGTCTGATTTAATTTGGGTCTGAATAAATTGTACCTGAATCAAAAGTGCACTGATTGCCTGGAAAAGTCTCTCTCTAGCGCTCTCACTCTATCGCTCGCTCTCCTTGATTCCCTCTAATCAAATCACACACAATTCGGATTCTAATGAATCTAATTTTTTGGAAAAGTTAGGCAGAGTTTAACTATAAATGTGTTTGGCTCTATCAATACATATAAAGGGAAACTGTCACCATTGTAGATGCAGTGCTATTTGTGGACAGCATAGGCTATAGCAGGAGAAGTATACAGAGATAGCTGCCGGTCACTGATAGGACCGCCCACATGACTCCGAAGCATAGAAAGAGAAGGGATTTAAATGAATGAAACACAAATTTACTGAATCTGTTCCCACTAAGCTATATACAATCTGCTCAGCTCCTCCTTGTTGTGTCTCACTGGTGAGATGGATCTCTCCAGCTTCTGGTCCAGATCAGCAGGTCTTATGCAACATGGAGAGGTGGTGCTGTTGCTGGTAAAGAAGGGCAGAAGAACAGATGTAGCATGGCACCTGGTGATTTGGCAGTACTGGAGATGTAACTGAACTGATGACATAGGAGAACAATAAATGTAGTCGTGTTGATGATGTAGTAGAGCCACAGATAATGCAGAGTTGGCGGTATAGCAGACCTGAAGATATTGCATATTTAGTGGCGTCGCAGGCTGAAGATTTTGGGGAATTGGTGATGTAGCAGAGATTAAGATGTTGCAGAGTCTGTGCTACAGTAGTTGCAGAGTTGGTGAAGTTGCAGAACTACGGTAAAGCTGTTGCTGAATTGATGGTGTTGATTAGCAAAGTCTGAAAAATAAAACAAAAACAGGATCTAGAACATTGCTACTATATACTGCTAGCAGATTTTTCTGCAGGCTTTTCAGCCAAAGCCAGAAGTGGATTTGAAAGGTATCGGAAATATAAAGGAAAAACATATATTTCTCCTTCCTGCCGGATCCACTTTTGGTTTTGGCTGAAGAACCTGCCTTAAAACCTCCTCCAAAAAACCTCCATGTGAACCTACCCCAAGGATTAATTAAAGATTATATAATTTGTTCCATTGCCTTTTGATATGGAAGTACTTTTGAACAGTAACTTACTAGACTTTTAAGTGTTTGGTCGCACGGTGACCCTACTCTGTTGTACTATAAAACTTCAAATTCTGTAAAACGCCTTACAAAAAAAATTTCTAGGTGCAGATAGGTGTACAGTGAAAATAAATGGATTCTGATGTGCATTGTTGCTTTACATTGTATGTAATCATTACTTCTTTCCTGACTTTAAATTCTCTATTAAACGCTATCTGAATCATTTATATCATACACATCATGAACACTGGCATTGCTTTTATCTGAAAACTAGGATCTATATAAAGCATATTTTTGGCCAGAAATGAAAGACATCCTCCTACGTACGTCATGCAATGCATTTTTCTCCATAGATAGAAAACAAATCCTGTTTTTGGCAAACCATCCTGCGTCCTATTACTTGTAGTTCTGCCGGTGCCAGTTATGGGTCCATCAGCATCTGCATCTTACATACATTTATTTTTATGCCTGAATCAGACTCTTGCTGGAGAGTAGAGGGCAGATGTGAAATAAAAAGGAAGAAAGGGCAAATGTATAGTTGGGATTCTTGAGTTTTAGACTTTGCAAATACGTTCTAATACCGTACAGAACGCTTACTCCGTACAGTATTGAAACAATGTTTTATGTGAATTTACTTTGGATGTTTCATCCGAAGTCAATTCGCTCATCCCTGATTACAACCCCAATCATTAAGCCTTATTAGAGCATATAGACACCATGGAGGGAGTCCTCCACTTGGGACTTCCCTCTGCGCCAGATTGGAGAGTCACTCTATTAAAACGGCTCCTGTTCTGGTTGGTTCAAGTAATTCTTTCATTACATGGCTGGCTGGCCATGGGTTCCCCTGGCAAAATCAGTTGTTTGCTGGGATTAGAACCTGCGGAGATCAGCTGATCACCATCACAGCCACATTCTGTAGTTTTTGATGGGACAACTCCTTTAGGGTAGGTTCAGAGTTTTTTGAAGGAGGCTTTGAGGCAGATTTTCCTACAGGTTTTTCTACCAAAGCCAGAAATTGATTTGAGAGGAAATTAATATTTTCTTATCCTTCTCCTTCCTGCTAGATCCACTTCTGGCTTTGGTTGAAAAACCCGCAGGTAAATCTCCCTCAAAACCTCCTCCAAAAAACTCCATTTGAACCTACCCATAATGTGAATTTTAAAGGATGAATGCAATAAACCACTAGTTGTACTGATTTGGAATATTATGGGGTAAAAGACACTTGGTGTCTGAGGGGTTGGATTTTACGTGTTTAAAATATGCAGCTATAATTTCTCAAGATTGCTGTACATTACTCACTCAACTCAATTAACACATAATTGATAACATTCCAACAGCAACAAGCGTGAAGGCAATATCATTTGCAGAGAGTGAAGTACGTGGCAAGTTTATGTAATCAGATCTGGTTTACTTAAAGTTATCAACATCCAGCTTTGATAGTTTCATTTAGGGGATCAGTGAAATACAGTTTGTTTGACCCTGAGACCTCTGAGCATATGTACTTTAACCGCTTCCCAACATCCACTATTCCATGGTGGGTAGCTCCAGTGTTAGACACCAGCGAAGCAGTGTCCGAGATTGGAGAAACTCCAATCACAAACATTTTTCCTTTCAGATACCATAGGTAATTGAGACCAGAGCATCTGAGAGGTAATTTAAAACAGTAGGCTCCCTCTGACAACCAAACACACCTCCTTCAATAACACGATCACAGGAGCCGTTTGGTTGCTATGGCAGTCAAGAGCCTTTTGAAGGTTTTTGCCATAGTCAATAGTAGTTTATTAGAGTCTATGGTAAAAGAAATCCAATGATCTCATGTTCAAGCTGCCTATTGAGTTAATTAAAGTTTTAAATATATCATTCTTCTTTTACCATTTTACACATAATAATAAGCAAAAAAATAAATATCATTGAGATTGAGGCGTCTCAAAATGCCCAAACTGTTAAAATAGAAAAGTATTTATCCAGGACAGTGAAAGTCATAATAGAAAAACAAAAATCAAATTGCTAAATCAAAATATTTTTGTCACTATGCCTTCCAAAAAAACTTAAAAAATTGATCAATAAGTCAGAAATACCCCACAATAGTATCAATAAAAACTACAGCTTACACAGCTTCATAGATGGAAGTATAAAAAACTGTTATGGATTTCTGAATATGGTGATGTAAAGAATCTTTTTTTTCAAGCTTTTAAGAAAATTTACAGTAGTAAAATATAATAAAAGCTATATAAATGTGGTAGTGCTGTAATCATACAGTCAAGCAAAATAAAGGTAATATGTCATTTTTACTGCATTAGTGAATACCATAAAAATGGCAATACATTTTTTTTTTTAATACAAGGCATTGAATACATCTGAATATCTGTCTATCTATGTAGCTGGCTTACATTTAGACCATTTTCTATGCCTAAAACAGGTGTAGAAAATGGTAAATGAGACGGGCCTACCGGCCCAACCCGCCCACACCACGCCCACTTTTTTAGACTCGCGGGGAAAAGTCGCGGACTGCAGTGCAAAGGACCTTTGGGCTGCAATATGTGCCAGACATATGCCTAATATAGACGTATTTCTGTTTAATAAATGACCCCCTTAGTGCTTTGCAGAAATATTCACCAAATTAGTATTTTTCCTGTTTAGTTGCCTTACAACCAGGAATTAAAATTTATTTTGGGGGGGGGGGGTGTACCATTGTACCATTTAATTTATATAACATGGGTACCACTCTGAAGGCTCAAAATATTTTTTTTACTATAACACAAACAACAATTAAGAGCACAAAAATTTGAAATTGAATACGCAAGTATTCAATCCCCGAGTAAATACTTTGTGGAGCCACCTTTTGCTGCAGATACAGATGCAAGTCTCTTGGAGTACGTCTATAGCACATCTAGACACTGGGATTGTTGCCCATTATTCCCGGCAAAACTGCTCCAACTTCTTTAAGTTTGATGGAAGGCATTGGTGTACTCTTATGTCATACTATTGGGTTAAGGTTTGGGCTTTAACGAGACCATTCTATATCACTCCACTGTAGCTTTAGCAGTATGTTTAGGGTCATCGTGCTGCTGGAAGGTCAATTTCTATCGCCGCCTGAAATCCTTGGCAGACTGAAACAGGTTTTCCTCAAGAAGTGCCCTGTATTTACTGCCATCCATCTTTCCTTAAGTCCTGGACAGTTTCCCATTCCCTACAGATGGACAGCATGATGCTGCCACCACCATGCTTTACTGTAAGAATGTTCTTTAGGTGATAGGAAGTGTTGGGTTTGCACCACACACAGGGGCAGATTTATCAAAACTGGTGTAAAGGAAAACTGGCCCATAGAAACCAATCAAATTAACCTTATATTTTCCAAAGGTGCTCTGAAAAATGAAAGGTGGAATCTGATTGGTTGCTAATTGCTATGGACATCTAAGCCCCTTTTATCTTTAACCCTTACACTCCCAACTGGAGTTTGTGGTTTCAAACAGCAGATACTTGCCACTACTTACCGATATAGACGATTGGTAACTAAAGGCATTAGATGCTGTGATCACGTGAGATCACGGCATCTAATAGCGCTAAAACCCGAAAGCGCGCGCTTCCGGGTCTGTGCAGATGCCCCATGTGGTCAATTGGGGTATCTGCACACGAGCTGAAAGCTGTAAACCTCGTTGATAAGGTTTACAGCTTTCAATCTGCAATTCTTATTTTGGCCACCAGATGGCAGGCCTGGATAAGATATGAGCAAACGGGACTTAAAATTGAGTTTTAAAAATCCCTGATTGCTCAAAATTAAAAATTAAAAACACTATCTATATGCTCATATATGAACCTTAAAATAATCACAAAAATTTTTTAAAAAATGTTTAAAATTATATTTAAAAAAATATAGTTTAGAAGTTTAAATCACCCCTTTCTGTATAATTAAAAATAAATACCTAAATAACAATAAATATAAACATCATGGGTATCACCGCAACCAAAAATGCCCGTACTTTTAAAATGTAAAAAAAATTCCAATATTGTGAATTGCGTGATGGAAAAAAAGGTCAAAATGGCCGATTTACCATTTTTTCACTACTTCTCTTACCCAAAAAGTGTAATAAAATGTGATCCAAAAGTCACGCACACTCCAAAATGGTATCAATAAAAACTATGAATTGTCTGGCAAAAAATGAGTTCCTAAACAGCTCAGTGGATGTAGCTAAAAAAAAGTTATGGGGGTCAGAATATGACGATGTAAGAAAAAATATATATTTTTTTAAAGTTTAAATTTATTTTTACACTATTTAAACATACAAACCTACACATATGGAGTATCATTGTAATTGTACTGACCCAGAGAATGAAGTGCATGGGTCAGTTTTGCCGCAAACGGAACGCCGTGGGAACAAAAGCTGTAAAATGTTTTTTTTTCCAATTCCCCCCCCCCCAGTTTTTTTACCGCTTCCCACTACATTTTATGCCAAAAAATAAGCCCCTATACGGCTATGTGAACAAAAATATAAAAAAGTTAGGGCTCACAGAAAATAGGGAAGAAAAATGAAAAGGCAGAACCGAAAAAGGTTTAAATCAGTTTACCAGGGTCGCCAGACGTTTAGTCTCATCTGACAAGAAAACCATCTTCCGTGGGTTTAGGGAGTCTGCCACATTGTGTTTGGTCCGCTTCGAGTCCAAACAGAATTTCTTATGTTTTTCTTCAAGCTATATGTTTTCCCATAGTATTCCTATGTTCCTTCCATCTTCACTGGGAATTTTATCTTTGGAGCCATTGGTGCCTTTGTTGAACCTCTTATTCATGGCCTCTTTGCCTGGTCTGTGAGTCTTGGTGGGCGACCTTCTCTTGTAAGGTTTGTAGTGGTGCCATATTCTTTCTGTGTTATAATAAATTTAATGGCACTCCATGGGATGTTCAAAGTTTGAAATGTATTTTTATAATCCAACCCTGTCTATGCTTCTCTACAACTTTGTATGCTTGGAGAGCTCCTTGGTCTTCGTGTTGCTGGCTTAGTAGGGTTGCAGACTCAGGTGCCTTTTAGAACAGGTGTATTTATACTCATCATGTGACCGGTCATGTGACACTTTGCATGCAGGACCTTATTCAACTAATTATGTAACTTCTGGAGTTAACTGGTTGGACTAGACCTTGTTTAGGGATTTCATAGCAAAAGGGGTGAATGTATATGCACTCACAACTTTGTTTTTTTTATACTTATATTTTTAAAAAATGATTACAATATGGACAATTTGAGATTGTAAGAGAGAAATAAAGGGGTGTATGGGGGTTTCCATACATGTCAGGGAAAAGAATAATGAGGCATGCTGGATTTCAAGATGCCAAAGGGGTCTGGCAATGGATTATTCCCTTCTCCCCTTAAAAAAAAAAAAAAAAAAAAAAACCCTGCTTGGTCAAGTATGCATGCTTATGGGCGAGTCTCTGACTTTAATGTATGGACAATGGACATCTTTTGTGTAGCAATATTGATTTTTTTTATCACTATGATGATATAGTTTTATATAGGTAATGTGGTATCGACAGGTTAGAAGACTTAGACTGTTTACAGGACAGCCCTTACTAGAATTCATGACCACATTCAATGATACAATATGTGACCTTTAAAGGGGTTGTGCAGCTGGTAGATATTGATGACGTATCCTCAGGAATGGGCCGAGCACCTGTAATTACACTACGCCTCCTCTGCAAGGGAGATGACGCGCAGTGTAATCTTGAAGAGAAAGCAGTGCTCACACGAGCGCCCCACCTCCTCTTCTAACTGCTGATCGGCAGAGGTGCCAGGAGTTGGACCCCCGCCGATCTGATATTGATGACCTATCCTGCCCAACCCCTTTAATATATTGGTCATAAATCTATGGCCCCAAATTAATCCAGCAGTTGGAAAAAGGTTGATATATGCTGCTTTGTTTGTTACAGGCTTTTAGTAACACTTTCCCAAATTATTGGGAATAAAAGGCTTACATATCACAGTATCATAAATATTACCCAGAGCCAGTTTGCAGCCGGACAGCTGTGGATTTTTATTTTCCTGTGCTTGTCCCAAGACTGTCCTTCTGAAGCAGGTGTCTGTCTGCAGGGCAGTTTTGTGTATCTGGCTGTGGTTTAATCATCATGAATCCAGTTACATCAATGTTAACATTTTAGGAGTCCCCTGCGTTCTTGATGGAGAGATTAAATTTGAATAAAATCACATTATTTTGTTAGGATTTAATTAATGCAAATATTAAATTATATGTGCCAGTTATTATGAAGTGGTATTAGCCTGTTGTAAAAAGAGAGGACAACAGTAAAAAATAAAATTCAGTCTGGTCAATTATATTCCTATATTTAAATACTGTATCTTATTAGAGGATTCTAAGTTAACAAAGGGATGTTCTCCATTCACCTTCATCTATCAACCAAATAGAACCTGGCTACAAATCAGCTTTGTTGTCTCCAGAGGTGACACCATGTCCATACATTACCCAGACAACTTGGACAGTCCATTGGTTTCAATGCAGAACATGTAATGCATTATTTCCCCTGTGGTGCTACAGGAAAATTGCTGTCAGGACCACCACAGATTATATCTTTTGTTTTGTTTTTTGAGTGACTCTTCAAACAGAATGGAATTATCCAAAGTGGATAACACTCTTCATGTCCTGGGCTATACAAGAACAGGGCTGGCATCTGGTCAATAATATGAAGAGCCATACATGTATCATACAGGGATGGCGTGGGCTCAGTAACTAAACCCTCACCATCAGCAGTGGATGTAAGCTCTATCATACAGAATAGCTAAAACCCCTCTGCAATGGCCAGGATTGGAGAAAACTCCATTCCCAGCCACTTAATCCTTTAGATGCTACAGTCAATAGTAGTTGTGACATCGTATTGGTTAGTCAGAGGGAGTGTGCTCTGTCACCCCATCAGCAGCTCCACAACACAACTGTAGGGTACAGATGGGCAGGTACAGGAACCTGGACGACCACTGCAGGGGCCCAGCTGTAGCTGACACCCAGGCTCCTGCTGTGACAATCCCAGTCAATTAACCCATTTGCTGCAGTCAAATCTGAGGGAAGAGGTTTCCCCTGTACATCATTGGTCTCCGTAATGTGATCTCTGGGTGCCATTGAGTGCTATAGCAGCCAGAGGCCTTACAAGGGTCGCTCAGCCTGCCATGAACAGAAGGTCTTGCCAGAAGCATGGTCTAATTGGCAATCGGTGTAAAACTGACAGGTATACAGAGTACTGCAGTATATAATACCACTAATCAGAAGTTTAAGTCCTCTAGTGGGACTAGCATGAAAAATTAAAAAAATTTTTGGAAAAATAAAAAAAATTTCAAGGGAAAAAAATCGTGTTTTCCCTCATCATGTCTTTTATTATTGAAAAGAAGAATAAAAACCTAAACATAATTGGTATCTGTAACAACTTGAGCTACAAAAATAGCATATATATACTGTAGGGACATTTTTCAAATCCGCCTCCATTTTCTTTCTATTTGTTTTTTAATATAGACTCCTCAAAGTCACTTCAGAACTGAATTTGTCCCTAAAAAATGGTTTTAGAAATTTTCTTGAACATTTAAAAAAAACGCTGCTAAAGTGATTAGCCTTCTAAGTTCCTAAAAAAATAAAATGATGTCTACAAAGAGATGCCAACACAAATTATGCAGTAATTGTTAATTATTTACTATTGGAAAATGAGCTTTTCTCAGGAAGTTCAAAACTTGCTGCGGTGGGAAATAACTCAAATACAACTCATCCCACAAAAAGAAAGCCCTCATATGGCTATATCGATGGAAAAATGAAAAAGTTATGGCTTTTTGAATGCAATATGAAGAAACGCTGCATTGTTTAGGTCCAAAAGATTTGCATACATTTTTATTTGCATACATGTTTACCGCCTACTACTATTAATTGTTATAATCATCTTTCATTTTTAATGTTTAGTGATCTTCAGTGACAGCAAGTCTTTAGGGCAAATAAATAGCTATATTTTGGCTGAATGATAAAATGTGATGCCAGGGCTAAAACACATTTAAGCCATTATGGGGAGTTATCTGAAAAGTATAATTCTATAATTATTATAAGTAACTCATCTTTTATGACCATTGAGCTTCATAATCATTCTGTATTGAGATCTGGCTTTTCCTATGACTGCTAAATTTTATCACAATCTTAAGTTGACCATATAGTGGATATCACTGGTGCTTTACAGCGCTCGGTCCTAGGTTCAAATCTGACCAAGGACATCCGTATGGAGTTTGTAGGTCCTCCCTGTGTTTGCGTGGGTTTCCTCCAGGTACACCGGTTTCCTCCGATACTTCAAATACATAATGATAGGAAACTTAGGGCCCATTCAGACGGCTGTATTATTGCGGGTTATAAGGTGAAAAGAGTGGATGTTTTATTAACCCATCAAGCAGCAACGTTTCAGCTCTACTCAATGGAGCCTTTGTCAAGCTGCTTGATGCTTATATCGGAATGCTGCCTTCTTTTCTATACAGTATTTAAAGGGAACCTGTCATCTCCGAAACACCCCCTGAACTAGAGTAAGCTTTGTATAGTGTAAGTGATGCTGAATCCAAATATGTAAGTTTTAGCTTCATACTCGCTTCCATTCCGACACTGTGCTCCCACAAACCGGCAGTAAAATTCACTCAGTGGACTCTTCTTTGAGTCCTCTCCATTATGTGAGTGAGCACCGGAGTCCAGTGAGTGCAGTTTACTGCAGGTTTGTGGGAGCACAGCATCAGAATGGAAGTGAGTATGAAGATAAAACTTACATATTCGGATTCAGCATCACTTACACTATACAACGCTTACTCTAGTTCAGGGGGTGTTTCGGAGATGACAGGTTCCCTTTAAGTGGACGTTGGTCTCCGGTCTGGTTGAAGGATTTTTGCACCCCCACTATAGAGTGCTGCTTTTTTACCTTTTTGTCTTTATCTACTTCACACATAGCTATGAATTGGGAATAAATGTTATTATAAATGTTAGTATGTCCCTGAGAGATCAGGTGCACAATAAAAGCATAAGTATTAAAGAGGTTGTCTCACTTCAGCAAGTGGCATTTATCATTTAGAGGAAGTTATTACATGGCTCTTACTAATGTATTGGGATTGTCCATATTGCCTCCTTTGCTGGCTGGATTCATTTTTCTATCACATTATACACTGCTCGTTTCCATGGTTACAGACCACCCTGCAATCTATCAGTGGTGGTTGTGCTTGCACACTTTAGGAAAACGCATCAGCCTCTCTGGTGGCTGGGACCATAGGAGCTCACATAGGCTGGTGCTTTTTCCTATATTGTGCAAGCACGACCACTACCGATGGATTGCAGGGTGGTCTGTAACCATGGAAATGAGCAGTGTATAATGTGAAGAGAGACATCCCTTTAAGGAGAAATTTTTCACAGGATCTAAAGCCACCAGACTAGAATATGGACCTTGTTATATGAAAGTCAACCAGAAGTTATCTCAAAGCCAGACTGCCAACTGAAAGCAGACAATGCCTTCACAGTTCTCAATAAAGTCCGTATGTGGCTGTAGCCACGTTTTACTTTATTTTTCTATATTATATCTTCTTAATACAAAAGGCTAAAAAGGAACAACATAATTAATACATCACAATACCTAACATTCACCCAACCCTGAGCAGAAGAAGAAAGGTGGAAGAGGACCTAGCCAGTATACCTAACAACAAGGCCTCAGGTCTAGACAGTTTGCCTTTAAATATATTAATGGACATCTGGAAACTTTCTGTCCTCAGATATTATCCTCACAATAAATTCCCCCCTTTTGTGAGGAAGGAAAAGAAGAAAATATACGTTTCTTGGGTGCAATTGTTAACAGTTACTGACTGCCTTTGATACAATGATATTTGGACGGTAATGTAGTATGTCATCTTGAGAGGTGAATTAAATATTTTAGGACAAATCTGGGATGTAGATAAATAAGCGGTTTAAGAGAGTGCACACAATACACTACCTCTGTGGATGGGATTTACTAAGCAAAATGTGCCAGAATTCTATAGCAAAGTGCAGTAAAATAGAGTTCACGTTTAATAAAAATTTCATTAAAAGGGGTTATCAAAGATTAAATCGGAACTCCAGACGTGGCCAACCTGAGGTTCTGATGACACTGACCTGTTCACCCCTCCCTGCTACTGGCTTTAGCCCGTGTGGCTCCCAGACCAGCCGCCACACACTCAGAGGCCGCACACATTATGTGTGATGTCACATGTGTCAAAGTGCTGGTCTGAGAGCCACACAGGTCAAATCCAATGGTGGAGACCAGGTTAATATCATCTGCACCGTAGGTCGGCCAAATCTGAAGGACTGATTTAGTCTAGGATAACCCCTTGTTTTTTACTTTTTACAAATACCTTAACATTCATAAAAAGTCAAGAGAAAAATTAGAGATTAATTTGCAAAAACGTTTGACGTACATCAACCCAGCCATGAGATGTCATAAGGATATCATAATGCTCGAACATTTTATGAAATATCTGTCTTTTATATGACACTGAAGTCGCATTTCCCATCTAAAATTTTCATTTGAGATTTAAATGGGTTCTCCAAGTAAAATTTATTGATGATCTATCCTCAGGATAGGTCATCAATATCAGATCGGCGGGGGTCCGACACCCAGCACCCCTGCTGATCAGCTGTATGAAGAGGAGGTGCGCGCCGTACCAGCGCTGCCTCTTCTTCACTGTTTACATGCTGGCCGTAACAGGGGTAGTGGTGAGTAGGTGTAATTACACCTCACCGCCCCATTCATTTCTATGGGAAGAATCGCTCCCATAGAAATGAATGAGGCGGTTAGGTGTAATTACACCTACTCACCACTACCCCGTGTCGGCCAGCATGTAAACAGTGAAGAGAAGGCAGCGCTGATATGGCGCGCGCCTCCTCTTCAAACAGCTGATCGGCGGGGGTGCTGGGTGTCGGACCCCCGCCGATCTGATATTGATGACCTATCCTGAGGATAGGTCATCAATATATATAACTCAGGGAACCCTTTTAATCTCTTAATTCCTCTAGACCTCCTTTGCCTGAGTTCACTCACTTCAGTTGGATTCAGTTGGAGGGGGTTGTTCTTCTGTAGCCATTGCCCAGTCTCTATTCTGCAGATCCATGAATATTGAGCTATTATTTATGACGCAGTAGGTATGGTTCTGGCACCCAGGACAGACATCCTTTCTGACTACTGGAAATTCTACCTAAAGACACCCCGCCAGATCTTATAAGTTCTAGAATGCTAAAGAAGATTCTGGAAGAGGACTGTCTTGGGAGGTTAAAAATCCAGCTGAAACTGAATTTTCAGTTATTACCTGGAGACTGATGTTGAGGATTAAACGATGAATCATAATCGCTAATACAGATGATCACTATTCATTTCATCTTCAATAAGCCATAGGCAATGTTTCTACAATACAATTTGATCTTGACGTCTTAACACTCTTTCATCAACTAAATATGATACAAATCTGAAAATAATAGATGTAGTTCACTGTGTAAGACCACCTGCACACGATGCGGGTGCAAACACGTAAGATCCGTGTGACTTTACGTTAGTTTCCACACCATATCCACACCAAAATCCACAATTTCTAATTGTGGTTTTTGGTGAAGATTAGATTTGGTTTTGCTGCAGCTCTCACCCCTCATTGGACAAGGGTGAAATTCACAGCTAAAACTGCAAACGTAATTAACATGCTGCGGTTTTGGAAAACAATCTGCAGTTGAGAGTCTTGGTGGCCAGAGTGAAAAGATTATTCAATATCATTTCTAATATAAATAATGGCATGGAAACTGCAATACAAAACAATTAAAAATGTTTAAAAAAGATGTTTCACATAAAAAACTATAGGTAATTTTCTTACTGCGTTCCTGGGAGTAGATGTTTTATTTTTTTGCCCATCAACATACGATAGTTGCTTGTGAATTTATTTTTTAGTAAAATGAATTGTATAATGTAATTTATGAGAGCATTTTACTTAATTTGCATCAGAGATAGCGTTACCAAATATATTATGCACAATTTTTTTTTCTTTTCACCATCACCATATTCTGACCCTTATAACTTTTTTGTAGTTGCATACAGAGCCCTAAGAGGGCTCATTTTATGCGGGTGATCTGTACTTTTCAGTGATACCATTCTGAAGAGTGTGGGACTTTTTGATCACTTTTTTATCAAATTGTGTCAAAAATTGTGATCAAATTTTTTATCAAAAAGTGACAACAAATGGAGAATTGGCCATTTTTCATTTTTTTTACATTGCTCTATTATGCCGTTAAGCCGTATGGGATAAATATTGTTATAGTTTAATAGTACGGGTGTTTTCACATGCAGCAATGCCCATAATTAGCATTTTTAAAATTGGTTATGTGCTTTTATTTTTATTTTCGGGAAAGGGAGGAACGCTGTTACGGGTGCAGAAGAGCTCGGCTCCCGCTTCCGGATTGTTCAGATGCTGTGGTCACATTTGAAAAAAAACTTTCCTTTTCACCCCAATTACCTTTTAATCATGCTAACTACTGAATTTCCATGAGCAAATATAGCAGAATGTGTCTCATTTCAGCCTCTCAATTAGTATTTCCCTGGAGCCTTCTTAAAGCGTAAAAGCAGACATATCAAAACAGGGATTAAAATTACAACTATAGGGACATATAGGCAGAAAAATGTATCCATTCAGTTCAGCCTTTTGCCTGGCAAACTTGATTCAGAGAAAAGCAAACTTATCGTCTTTGTGTTCATTTATTTGCAAAGCGTTGTTATAACCCCTCTTCAGCATCCACTGTACATGTACAGCAGATGTCAGGCCTTGAACGATGGCATCTGCTCATGATGTGAGCCGGTTCCATAGCCGATAACTGCCTGCTGTTTTACACAGCAGAAACTCAGTGACAGAGTCCATGATCAAAGACAATTCCAATCACAGACTTTTAACCCCATCAGATGCAGTGATCAATTGTGACTATGGCATCTGGGAGCGTGGCCTGCCTTAATAAAGTTCCTGTAAAGCCTTGCCTGCAGCAGGAATTAATAGGAAAAAAGGATTTTCCCATAGACTGCAGTGTATGGTATAATCAATCTAATGAACACATGTTCATAAAGGCAAAAAGTTTTTTTAAAGTTTTAAAAAAATATTTTAAAAAATCATATTACCCCTTTCCCTCTTTTACAAATAGAAGTAAACCGTAAAAAAAAATAAAGATCATTGTTATCACAATGTCCAAAAAGCCCAAACTGTTAAAATGTAAAAGTATTTACCGTATTCTACTGTATATGGTGAATGACATGTCTTTGGTTGTTTTGCCTTCTAGAAAATTGAATAAAAATTATCAAAATGTCATAGATACCCTAAAATGATATCAATAAAAATTATTGCCCCACAAAAGAATTAACCTTATATAAAAAAAAATTACGAATGTTCGAATATGGTGATGCAAAGAAGATTTTAAAATTTTAAAGGTGTTAAAACATAAGAAAAATGATAAGAATTTGGTATTGCTAAAATCATACTGACCCGCAGAATAAAGGTAACATATCAGTCTTACCACATAAAGAACACCGTAAGAATAAAACCCATAAAGCAATGGCGTAATTGAATTTTTTTCCCCAATTCCACACCCTTTTAGATTTTTTTTTTCAGTTTCCCACTACATCCTATGTATGGAATCACTTCAAGTCTGCCCATTGACTATAAACGTCCTTCAGCTTTGCCCCCTGTGTGCAGCACCTGTACATAGAAGCTCCATGACTCAGCTGCCTCCTGACAGCCAAGAACATGGAGCTTTAACTTGAGACCTTTTTTCCTGGTCTCCAGGCTTTTGATCACTCTGACAAGCTGTCAAAGCCATCACAAATGCTTGTACTATCTCACTCTCATTACTGTCGGTCACAGAGCAGTTTACAACTACATATTGGGTGTTTTTGCAAACTTCAGAATCAGGAAAATAAATATTCAGGTTTGATTTGCTGTTTACCCTTGCTATCTTATGGGAAAAATGAATTAAAAATTGAAAATCTGCGAAAAAATATATATATTTTAGATTTCACCTTCCTTCTGTTTTAATTCTGGTGGGAAATCTAAAGGGTTAACAAACTTCAAAAATCAGTTTTGATTACACTGGGGGCTGTAGTTTCTAAAATATGTTCATTTATGGGAGGTTTCTATTATTTAAGCCCCTCAAAGTCACTTTAGAACTGCAAAGGTCCTTTAAAATTAACTATTGGAAATTTTCATGAAAATCTTAAAAATTACATCTACAATTTGAAGCCTTCTAACGTCCTAAAAAAATAAAATTACATTTCCAAAATTATGCCAACATAAAGTGGACATACGGTGAATGTTCATTAATAACAATTTTATTAGATATCCCTATGCAACTTAAAAGCAGAGAAATTCATATTTAAAAAATTGTGATTTTATTTTCAAAATTTTCAGTAAATTTTGATTTTTTATAAATAAAGGTAAAACATATTGACTCAAATTTACCATTAACATGAAGTGCAATGTGTCATGAGAAAACAATCTCTGAATGGCTTGGATAAGTAAAAGCGTTCCAAAGTTATTACCACATGAAGTGACACATGTCAGATTTGCAAAATTAGGCCTGGTCTTGAAGTGGTTAAGTAGTGCTAAGTAAGTAAAGATTTAACGACAGTATGTGAACAGAAAAATAAAAATACAAAAATATGACTCTTGGAAGGCAAAGAGTAAAAAATTATAGAAAATGACTGCATCAGGAAGGAGTAAATTATCATAATAATGCAAGTCTTGCAGTCTTATAACTTCCCCGTGTTTCCTGTGCCTAATGTCTGCATAGCAATCATCCTCGCTGCAGCACACCACATCACTTCTTGACGTAATGCAACCATTAATTATGACATTCATATGTAAGGCCAAATCCAGTAGGTACTTTACAATAATGAAGCAGTGTATGACTAATGCTGCCTGAGTTTACTTAACTCATACTCAGCGGCTTCCTTTTCTGCGGTAACTATATGTACTGAAAATTCTATGGAGTAGCATGTCTAATCCATTGGTGAGTAGATATTGATCCTTGTACACAAATCACAATAAACCTGCTCAGCTCAAAGCTTTGCTCAATTGTTCATCGTCTATATGAATAATCATTGACTGTCAAAACATGCACAGTGACTGCAGCAGGGGTGCCACCCAGGATACATGCAGTGATTTGAAGTATATGGATTTTACAATCAAAAGGTCTGTACACAATTAGAAAACAGGATCTGCACTTTATTCCCTCAAGATACAGCACCATGCTTGTCCATGGATTTACATCTCAGTTCCATATGAAGTGAATTAGACATTGCCAACATGAGTACTGCCTTTAATGCTTAAAGAGGACCTGTCCCCTCTCCTGACATGCCTGTTTTAATAGCTTTATGCATTCCCCAAGTAATAACAATTCTGGAGCATCTATTCTTATGGCTCTCTGTTGTGCCATTCCTTTATTATTTCCACTAGAAGTTATGAAAGAATTGCTAGCAGTCTGCAGTAAGGGTACAGAGGGGAGGTAACAAGTCGGAGGGTGTACCTGCACAGTGTAAAAATGGCAGCACTGATTGGATAGAGTCAGACTGTGCAGGTACACCCCCCCCCTAACTGGTTACCTCCCCTCTGTACCCTTACTGCAGACTGCTAGCAATTCATTCATAACTTCTAGTAGAAATAATGAAGGAATGGCACAGAATAGAGTCATAAGACTAGATGCTCCAGAATTGTTATTACATGGGGAATGCATGAAGCTATTAAAACGGACATGTCAGGAGCAGTGAAAGGTCCTCTTTAAAGGAATTTTTTGGGTCATAAAATGATAGCGTATAAATAAGTTATGCCATTACATTGTGATAAGTGAGGGTCTGACCTCTGGAAGTGCAACCACCTGCCCTATTTTTTGTGTGCTGCCTGCATCCGTTTGTCCGTTCCGCAGCCCCGCAAAAAAGATAGAACAAGTCCTATTGTTGTCCATTTTGCAGACAAGAATAGGCATTGTTACAATTGGTCTGCCATCACTAAGGGAAAACCCCCTTTAAAGGGAGTCCGTCAGCTCTGTTTCTCAGCTTTTTGCATATATCACTACTGCCCTAGAAAAATTGACCTTAATCAAATATGTATATTAGTTTTGACATGCCCAGCTCCTCTCATCTTATTTTGGCCGCACTCCACTTTGTTGCTTTGCATTATCACCTCCTTCTTCCTACAACGTCACTCAGGCCAGATCTTAAAGTTAACTCAAGGCCTCAGGCTGTCGTGGCCACCGATCAGAGCCCCGTGATTTCACAACAGGGGCTAAAATCGGTAGTCAGAGGGAGCCCCCTTCTTCGCGTCTGCCTAACCTCAGAGATGCAACAGTCGCTATTGACAGTGGCATCTGAAAAGTTACATGACCAGGTTTGACGTCATCGCCAGGTGATTCTGCATGTGTAGCATTTGTTATTGTTGCAGTAAATGTAACCTGTTCCTGCGCCTTGACTAATAGTGTATTTAAGGCACCTTGACCTATTATTACATCATGGATATGCCATGGGCACTGCCACCATACCCACACGATCACTGGCGATACTGTACAAGAATACACAGTCAGACATATGCCCCAACTGCAGCAATCAGAGAAAACTCCCATCCTGGTAGTTAACGCTTTAAGTGCTGGGATCAAGTCTGATTGCAGCACAGTACATAGAGAGGGGGGGACACTCTCGAAGGCATAATCATGAGTCTCAATGATGTGAACATTGGTGTCATTATGGAGACAGCCTGCAACCATATAAAGGTTCCCAGGGCTTTTAAGAGGTTCAGACACTCATGGGTCTGGTCTATGGCTATTATATGATACCTGCTCGAGGATGAGGCAGTGATGCCTCCACAGCTGTTACCACGGATAGTAAGACAGTCTTTAGATACCACAAGCAGTTGTCACAGGTAGCAGGATGGTGCAGAGTCATCCAGTGCTCCACATACAGGGTACTTATAGCATGCAGTTTCCCCTTAACATCAGGACAGACACTTTCAGCACTCACTGTACTCACTTTGGGTTTATCGGACGGTCACCGCACTAGCCTCAGGACAGTCTCTACATTCAGGTCACAGCGTGTCTCATGGTACATTTGTCACTGTCCACAGAGAGATCACAGGATACAGTGGGCTGGTAGACCACAATCTCTGAGCACTACTCCTTCCAGAGTATCGGACTTTGGCACACCACATCTTCTAGCCCAGTGATGGCGAAGCTGTTAGAGAACGAGTGCCCAAACTGCAACCCAAAACCCACTTATTTATCGCAAAGTGCCAACACGGCAATTTACCCTGAACACTACAGTACAATATAGTTTATCTTCCATGTACTTTATGATATTAGCCTGTCTATATTCAATGCCCTGCCTGTGCTGTTCATAGTGCGCCCTGCGCTGATGAGTGGCGGGAGGAGTCTAAGGTATATTGGTACACCAGAGACTTTTTCCAGTGTGTGGGTGCCCACAGAGAGGGCTCTGAGTGCCACGTCTGGCACCCGTGCCATAGGTTCGCCACCACATCTTCTAGGCCATATGCAATTCCATTCATTCAATGAAATCATTATAAATCTATCCTCTACCTAGTGGCAGCCATGGGCCCCATTTTTACATTTAAAATGACCAATTATGTAAATATATTTATTTTGTATTATTTTTTTATTTGTATGTCCTAGCTGATTAATATAGAGCACCCAGCTTGCTTCATAAAGCTTCGAGAGCACATTTTTATAGAGTCAAAAACAAATTTTATACCATGTAAAACGAATCCATGTTGCACATTAGAACAACGCTGCACTGCATAATAAAACAGACAGACGTAGTACCTGCCCATGTCTCCATTTACACTACCTGCTTGCTAATTGATAAGAAAATATATTACCAACCATTTAAAAGTCCTGTCCATCTGCAGCTTCACAGTGCTAACAAGGATAAGGATTAAGATCAATAAGTCAGTGTTAAATGCTGACAGCGCTTCCTGTAACATAATATTTAGTCTTGCACTGAATCCCTGGAAGCACCTGTGCTCTGTACCGTATTTGCTCAGCTAATAGTGAACAACAGCTCCACCTGTAGGCCATTCATGGTCAATCTGTAGTAAGTGTCTGAAAAACGTTTTAAATATATTTGCCGATACTGAGACAACTAACAAAAATGATGAAATATAATTTGAAATCATTTTATTTTCCCTCCCTGCCATAATTTAAAAAATTTTTAGGTTCACAACAAGTTGTATTGTATTGGAAAAAAGGGGGAGAAAGTCTTTTCCCCAAAGGGGGGAATTTATCATTAGGAGAATATTTGAAGTCAGTTTTGCTTCAGTCTGTGTTGGAGTACTTTGTGCCACATTTATCAAACGTCACAGGTTGTTTGATAAATGTGACTTGTCCTTAAACCTAACACTTCTGTCTAGAGAAGCTTCTCCACTTTTCCTACTCCACCCTCCTCCTGGAGTGAGATTGCGACTATTTTGCGACTTTTTTAAAAAAAAAGTCGCAATGATAAATCTGGAGTGAAACTCATTAACATGGCTAACCACACCCACTTTTCCACCCATATTACAAACTGGAGTGAGTGGTGTACACATGCAAAAAGTCGCAAAAGCCCTATCGTGCGACTTTTTGAAGACAGAATTCTGGAGTGAAGGTGTGATAAATCAGGGCCTTTGAGTGAAACTGAAAAAAAAACAACACAATTCCACCTTTCTTTATGCACTGCAAATGACAGGCCGACCTTGCTCTGCTGGTTAGTATAATTATGGTGATACCAAATTTATATAGTTTATTATATTTTACACTAAAAAATAACTTTTGAAAATAAATAATTTATTTGCATGACCATATTCTAGTTTCTATTTTTCCAGCTACCGAGCTCTGTGAGGATTTGTTTTCTGCAGGGCAAGCTATAGTTATTACTGGTACCGTTTTGGTGTACATATGACTTTTTGACCACTTTTTATTCAATTTTTGGATAAGCAGTATACTATTGAGTCTGTGGGAATTCTCTGCAATGCCTATTAAAGGGGTTGTCCGAGTTCTAAAAAAAAAATATATAGTACTTTAAATCTGATGGGCAGCAATAGTTTTAGGCAAAAAAATCTCTATTTCCTCATTTCTCTGGTTCTCTTCTGGTCTTTGTTTACATGCAGTAATAACAATCTCTGCCCCTCTCTGTAAAGGGAGTGAATACAAGTGCTGAGTGACATGTCTGCCTGCTGGGATACTCAGCAGCATGTTGTATGTATAGGACTACAAGTCCCAGCTGTACAATGACACTGCTGATACACACAGGATCTCCCCCCTACCTGTACTTGTACTTTGCATCTCCTCCAGATCAGCTGCAGTCAGCTCTGAGTCTGTAGGGTTAGGAGAGCAGATCCTGTGTCTCTTTACATCTGCAGCTGCTGTTGTAAAGCCTTCAGTGTGTTCTGGCTGAAGGGGTTAATGTTTTATCTGAAGGAATCCAGGGAGAGAGCAGATAGCAGGAGCCCGGCAAAGCAGGGAGGCGTGGCCAGTGACGTCTCGTGTACAGACTGTTATCTGATCTCTGAGGCTTGTGCACGAAACATCACACAGCAGCTAGATAAGCTGACATCACAGGTCATGTGACCCTGAGTTAAATCTAAGAAACCAGCAGCTTTAGAAGCAGAAAGTGTATGGAAAAGCTGTTGTATTTGACTAGTTAGAGACATACAAAGGACAAAAAAATAACTCGGACAACACCTTTAAGCCCTGCCTGAGGCAGGACTTAAAAGGAAGCTGACTATGACAGGTCTAGAAGCCCAGGCTGCCATAGAAAGCAATCAGGACCTTAGAATTTTACTTTGGGAGAGCAAATCATATGGGTTAAAGGAACTCTAAACACAGATAATGCACAAAATTAAATAAAATCCCAACACTTATCGTCATCTCATTTCCTTTGATCCTATTTTTTTTCACTTTTTGAAGCCTCTAGTTGTTCTAATCTAGTTGTCTTTATGTATTTCCCATTGCACAATGAAATCTGCCATGAAATTGCATAAAAGGATTATTCTAGTTACCTCAAGTTATCCCCTATTCCATAGATCTAATAGTTATCCTCTATCCTGTGGATAGAGGATAAATTGGTGTTACCAGAAAACCCATTTGAATAGTGATAAGGTCATGCAACTGAGCAATAAATTGTTTCTCTACATTCATCTACAAGTTTTAACTCAGGGTATGCGGTTTCTTCTTGTAGAGAGCGCTAGAACGGCTGTTTATAGTTTTCTAGATCAAGCAATGCTCTCTGAGAATAAGAACTTCCTGTGTTACTTCTTGTGCTCTCCACGAGGAGAAACAATACCCTGCGAGCCTATGTTAAAGGCCACTAGCCAGTGTTAACCACTAAGCCACCGCGAAGCCCATAAACCGAGAGCAATTTTTTACATTTATTATATTTTACTCACTTATATAGCGCTAACATATTCTGCAGCACTTTACAGACATTATCATCATGTGCTGTTCCCAAAGGAACTCTGTATCTAAGTTCCCTATGAGGATGTCTTTGGAGTGTGGGAGGAAACCAGAGTACCCAGAGGAAACCCACGCAAACACAGGGAGGACTTACAAACTCCATGTAGATGGACCCTCAGTGCTGCAAGGCACATAAGCTGCAGGAAACTGATTAGAACATCTAAATTTTACATTCTAATAATGCTGCATTACGCCTTGTCTGTAACTGACCATCTGCATTAGATAAATGTTCGTTAATCTTACTGATAATCTAATGCGCAGCCAAGCTGTCCAGCCTACCCACAACATTTGCACTTGGCTATTTTCAGAAGTCCCATAGTAGTGAATGGAGAGAGCTGTGCATATGAGGCCTGCTCTTCATTCACTGCGGTGTGATGGAGTCCCATTATTCAGATAGGTGCAGTTCCCACAGGCAATGATACCAATACAGTGTTCATGGCTATAGGGCTCAGCATAATCTAATAAGGGTGCTGTTTTGTGGACCACATATATGCAAAACATGGCTGTGCGCACACCGCATTGCAATGCAGACCCATTGACATCAATGAGTCCGTGATCTACAAGATGCAGCCAAAGATAGGACATGTTCTATCTTTTGCAGCGTGGCCTGAAGGAACCAGATGCTCATAGAAGGACTGCTGAGTCCATGCGGTCCAGCCATAAAGATAGAACATGTCCTATCTTTGGCTGCATCTTGCAGTCTGCAATGCAGCCTAAATCAGATCATTTTTTAATATTATAGGCTCTTTAAGATTTAAGTTGATTAGTTAAAAGTAGTTTTAAACTTGTTATTGTTGCAGCTCACTTTGTGGTACAAAACAAAGATTTCTGACTTACATCAAAACTGTTTTACATAATGTTATTTTACTATGTTAATATGACCCCTCAGTATTCTGCCGTCCTACAGTTACATCTGTTGACCTGAAAGATCTTGTACTTTACCTTTCTAAATAGAAATCTTTCAGCTCCTACTTCCTGGCTCCCATAAGACTTTATAGTGAAAGAGGAAGGAACCTGCTGGGCTTTGCTTTGATTGAACCCTTATTGTACAGTCTCTGGCAGCCATATAAAAGGGATATTCTTAGCAACAAACAATACAGAGAGAGGAGATGAAGATGGAAAATTCATATATTATGAATTGGGACAATTACATAACATAGCAATACATTTAAAGTGAATTAAGCTTAAACAAATAAGTAAATTACATTTTATGCTACGGTGGATAATGGCATATTTTTCTACATACCGTAACCACTCTTTCTTATTCTTCATTTTTAGTAACAGCCCTGACTGATATAATTTGAATGTTCCTGCAGCTAAAGAGGATGCATGAGAAATATAAAGACATTGATATTTAACTAGTTCTACAATTATGTGGAAATGTGTCTTCCGTGTGGAGTTTCATATTGTATTAGTGAAAGGGGGGTTTTGAAGACACTGCTATCAGGCTGGCAAACTATAAGCTCCTGAGACTTAGATTGCCCATTCCTGGACTGTTCTGCCCTCTTACTCTTTAGGGAAAAAAGTATAATGAAGAACTTCGAAAACCTATTTAGGTCCCTTATGCAATGGAAAAAAATGTACATCACAACCTAATCTAACTGTCTAATAATGAGAAGTACCTCGATGAAGACCATTAATCCACTTTCTTTAACTGTTTGCAATGAAAAACGCAATAAAAATTATTGAAACAGAAGTATAAAAAAGATTCCTCTGGAGCTGTAATTGAATAATTAGATATGTAGGGGGCACAGACAGTGAGGAAAGTTGGGATAAAAAGTTTCCTTCACTCTTATGGGTAAAATCATCCACTTTTATTTCAAGTTTGAAAATCACAAAGCTCAGGAAATTATCTCAATGCCCAACGGGAGACCTGGTGAGCTCCAATTTTCAAAATTCACATAGTAAAGAAAGATGTTTTTTAAAAAATAAAACTCTTTAACCCCTTCATGACCAAAGTAACTTCCTTCTTTTTTTTTGGGGGGGGGGGGATAGGGTGTCAATTGTTTTACTCCCTAACTTTTTAAGAAGTCCCATTGAAATGAATAGGAGGTGTACTGCGCAAGCACGGCCACCACTCCATTCACTTCTATGGAGCTGACGGAAATTCCCTCCTTTAGTGTGCGGGCTCCGTTGTAAAGATAGGTGCTGGGACCCGCACTTATCAGAAATTGGGGGCATATCCTAGCTATATGTCCCCAATGTCTGAGGTGAGACAACCCCTTAAGTGAAGGAAGAGGAGAAAGCTGACAGTAAGTGTACTGTGTTCCTGTATACTGACTGTCAACGCTGGCAGCAAGTGATTTAGTCAGAGATGCTTCAGAAATAGGGTAGAAGCTCAGGGATAGTAATTAGTAGAGCAGCAGCGATCAGCACTGGTATGAAGTCAGATAGGCAGGGACAAGTCACACATATGTAGAGAGGCAGGGACTGAGACACTAAAGACAAACAGGCGTTTTACATTCTGTTATCTAGTAAAAAAAATACTCAGTTCCCTAAGGAAGTACATTACAAGAATAAATAAAATCACAGTCCCTACACAATATAAAAAAATACATTTAAGCAACAATTAGACTTTAAAATACGGATTTGATTAGTCAGTTGTTGACTACATTGTAAAATGTGGCGTTTAATAGTTATAGGAAAAAATAATGAAACTCCACTCAGCGTAATCTTCTTTATCGATTGATGCAATCTACATTTTAATGAAGCTGAATTAGTCACAAAGTACTTTTATGCATATAAAATGTTCCTTTGCATGGCACTGAAATGGCAATACAGTGTTTCATAGGCAGCGGTGTGACAGTATTGTTTTAAGTGCTTAGGAGAAGGAAATGTTCATGTTATAAGCATGAGGTAGACTTATAAAAACTGGCTTAATTGCCCATAACAACCAGTCAGATTCCTCTTTTCATTTCCCAAAGGAGCTCTGTAAGATGAAAGGTGGAATATGATTGGTTGCAATGAGCAACTAAGCCAGTTTTCTTTGCAACCAGTTTTGATAAATCTTTCCTTATGTGTTAATCTAATTGAGTAATAAAACGTGTTTATTGCTTTAGTGATATACAATGAATGGATTCAAGCATGAAAAGTATGAGTAGAACAGAGACTTGGTGATTGCGGTTGAAATCTATGGGCCTTATGCCATAGCAATGCATGAGCCACCATGTGATGCACCATATTAAGATGGTATTCTTCCTTGGAAGCAATACAGAGGTACATTAGGACTCCAATAAAGTCTATAGGTACCTTATTGAAACACCGTATGGAGCTGTGGTATAGTACACTTTTGTACATAAACCTTAAAAGTGAGCAGAGGCATTTAACGGGGTGCAATTATCTGTTTTTGGGGCAGACATATATGAAGTGTTGTAAAATACTGTAGTAACTCAAATGCCTTGTTCATTTACAACAATACCTCATGTTCTTCTTTTAGGAGCTGATATTGTCCAGTGGCTCATTAAGAACCTCAACATTGAAGACCCAGGTACAGATCTTTTTCTACCATGCATTTTATTTTATACTTTTGCTTGTTTTCTTTTCTGCATTATTATTTCACACTGTGTTCTATGTTATCGTATATATATTATTTTTTTAATGTTTTAGAGTGTGTATGTTATACTGCTTTTTAAATGAACGTACACAGACACATGAAAGCAGAAATACAGTATATATGTATGTGTGTGTATGTATATACTGTGTGTGTGTGTATATATATATATATACAGTACAGACCAAAAGTTTGGACACACCTTCTCATTCAAAGAGTTTTCTGTATTTTCATGACTATGAAAATTGTAGATTCACACGGAAGGCATCAAAACTATGAATTAACACATGTGGAATTATATACTTAACCAAAAAGTGTGAAACAACTGAAAATATGTCTTATATTCTAGGTTCTTTAAAGTAGCCACCTTTTGCTTTGATTACTGTTTTGCACACTCTTGGCATTCTCTTGATGAGCTTCAAGAGGTAGTCACCTGAAATGGTTTTCACTTCACAGGTGTGCCCTGTCAGGTTAATAAGTGGAATTTCTTGCCTTATAAATGGGGTTGGGACCATGAGTTGTGTTGGGCAGAAGTCAGGTGGATACACAGCTGATAGTCCTACTGAATAGACTGTTAGAATTTGTATTATGGCAAGAAAAAAGCAGCTAAGTAAAGAAAACCGAGTGGCCATCATTACTTTAAGAAATGAAGGTCAGTCAGTCCGAAAAATTAGGAAAACTTTGAAAGTGTCCCCAAGTGCAGTTGCACAAACCATCAAGCGCTACAAAGAAACTTGCTCACATGAGGACCGCCCCAGGAAAGGAAGACCAAGAGTCACCTCTGCTGCGGAGGATAAGTTCATCCGAGTCACCAGCCTCAGATTAGAGACCAGGTCAATGCCACACAGAGTTCTAGCAGCAGACACATCTCTACAACAACTGTTAAGAGAAGACTGTGTGCAGCAGGCCTTCATGGTAAAATAGCTGCTAGGAAACCACTGCTAAGGACAGGCAACAAGCAGAAGAGACTTGTTTGGGCTAAAGAACACAAGGAATGGACATTAGACCAGTGGAAATCTGTGCTTTGGTCTGATGAGTCCAAATTTGAGATCTTTGGTTCCAACCACCGTGTCTTTGTGCGACGCAGAAAAGGTGAACGGATGGACATGCCTGGTTCCCACCGTGAAGCATGGAGGAGGAGGTGTGATGGTGTGGGGGTGCTTTGCTGGTGACACTGTTGGGGATTTATTCAAAATTGAAGGCATACTGAACCAGCATGGCTACCACAGCATCTGGCAGCGGCATGCTATTCCATCCGGTTTGCATTTAGTTGGACCATCATTTATTTATCAACAGGACAATGACCCCAAACACACCTCCAGGCTGAGTAAGGGCTATTTGACCAAGAAGGAGAGTGATGGGGTGCTACGCTAGATGACCTGGCCTCCACAGTCACCAGATCTGAACCCAATCGAGATGGTTTGGGGTGAGCTGGACCGCAGAGTGAAGGCAAAAGGGCCAACAAGTGCTAAGCATCTCTGGGAACTCCTTCAAGACTGTTGGAATACCATTTCAGGTGACTACCTCTTGAAGCTCATCAAGAGAATGCCAAGAGTGTGCAAAGCAACAATCAAAGCAAAAGGTGGCTACTTTGAAGAACCTAGAATATAAGACATTTTCAGTTGTTTCACACTTTTTTGTTAAGTATATAATTCCACATGTGTTAATTCATAGTTTTGATGCCTTCAGTGTGAATCTACAATTTTCATAGTCATGAAAATACAGAAAACTCTTTGAATGAGAAGGTGTGTCCAAACTTTTGGTCTGTACTGTATATATATATATATATATATATATATATATATATATTATATATATATATACATATTTATATACACTACTCACAAAAAGTTAGGGATATTTGGCTTTCGGGTGAAATTTATGGAAAAGTTAAAAAGTTCACGCTACAGTTATTATTATTATTATTATTATATAATGAAAGTATGGCATTTAAGTAGAAGCAGTAATGGTGATTTCCTCATCTCAAACAATTTATTGGAACAAAAGCCTACACCAGTGCTGAGTATACCCCCACAAAAATGTCAATGTCTCAATAACATGTCATGTGGCCCTGAGCATCAATTACAGCTTGACAGCAATGTCTCAGGCTGTTCACAAGTCGGCTTATGGTCTGCTGAGGCATGGTATCCCAGTCTTCTTGAAGGGCGGCCCTCAGGTCATTGAGGTTCTGGGGTACAGAGTTTCTACATGGCGACTCGGCTGATCCAACAGGTTTTCGATTGGATTTACTGTAGGTCTGGAGAAACTGCAGACCACTCCATTTGAGGTCCCCCAGTCTCCAGCAGCCGTTCCCTAATGATACGATCTCGGTAAGCTGGAGCATTGCCGTCCATTAAGATAAAATTAGACCTATGTTGTTCATGCTTTGGCACAATGACTGGATACATGATGTTAATTAAGTACAGTAGTATGGGCTTGTCACTGAACTATTAACAAAGTGTAGGGCAGTTCTGTATTGACTAGACACAACTGCCCACACTGCCCACCACCACCATGAGCTGGACTTTGTTACAAAAAAAACTTCTACTACTCAGGAAAAGAATTATAGGCCCATGACCAATTTGCCCATCATTCCATAGAAATCAAAGCCCCAAAACAGGACTTACCAAAGCCCTTAGCAAACTACTCTTTACTAAGAGTACTCTAGAGATGAGTTACAGTGAGTTTCTTGACCCTGTTTATAGACACATGTGTTAGTGTGTCAGAAGAAACAGTGGCTTGCTTTTCTATCTTCTAACTGGGAGCAGCAGCAGAAGTACTGTGTGGATGTGGAAAGGGTAGGGTAATAGTACCATGTAGCAGCAATAGTAGAGGCAGTAGCAGCACAGCATGGAACCGACAAGCCAGTAGAATAGATGTGTGTGCAGATGTGTACAGGTAATAATAGTAACTAGTAGTGGTGGCTGGGTGGGGCTAATGCTAGTGGCAGTAGGTAGCAGCAGATTTTATTCATAATTCATTGCAGTCTATGGGGAAAAACAATCTAACAATTGCATGTTCAAGTTCCTAAGAAGGATTTAATATCAATGTAAAAAGTTTAAATAAAGTTTTTAAAAATATAAGATTAAATTAAAAAAATCAAATTATCCCCATTTCTCCATAATAAAAATAAACATTAATTAATTTGCACTGACACATCCCAAAACGCCCATACTGTTAAATTATAAATGTATTTATCCCCTACGTCAAAAGACATTCACACATTCTAAAATGGTATCAATAAAAGCTACAGATCACCCCGCAAAAAATGAGCCCCCACAAGGCTCTATGGATGCAACTACAAAAAAGGTATGCTGGTCAGAATATGGTGATGCAAAGAAAAATTTGTATTTTTTTTAAGTATTCAAACACAAGAAAAACCATTCAAATGTGGAAACTCTGTAATCAATCTAACCCAGAGAATGATTCAGAGAACACTTTAAAATGAAACTCATAAAACTATAGCGGAATTGCAATTTTTTCCAGCTTCCCACTACATCATATAGAATATTAAATGGTGCCATTAGAAATTGCATCCTATTTGTTGCTCATCTGTAGAAATAGCTTTCCCTAGGAGAGATATATACTTCCTGGAGCTTAGTACACATATACTTTTCCTGTCACTATCTCATAACATATATATATATATATATATATATATATATATATATATATATATATATATAACTAGGATATTAATTCTAGGTTGATGGATGAGTAATTTCATACAGGTTATGAGAAAGAGATGGTTTGATGCACTGCTAACAGACCAGCAGCATCTGTCATGCATTAGACAGAAAGTGGCTGATTGAGCTGAAATGAAACTTCATCAATAACAACAGAATTTGATGCATATAAAGAGAAAATTATCTGGTGCAACAAGCATCACTCCTCAGGGAACCCCAACATTTCAGGAAAGGATAGTCATCTTGATTGACTATATCAAGCAGTGGTTCCCCCAAGCACTGGATGAGTTGAACTGTCCCTGAGGACAGCAGGATGTACATCTGTGTGCACTCTTCAGCAGCTGCTGTAATTATCTTCCACATTTTTCTGTGAAAAATTGCAATGTTAAAAATATCTTCACCGTTTTTATGTTCCATCTTGCAAGGTCTTTGATAACCAGTTATCTATTGTTACCCAGCAACGGTTGTTGGTGTTTGTTCATACTTGGTTTTTAAACTAATTATGTTCTAGAAAATAAGTAAAAAAAAAAAAATATATATATATATATATATATATATATATATATATATATATATATATACTTTATGTAAATATATATAATAACACGCTGGCTGGTAAAGTACTGGAGGGGATGTAAATCTCAGATGGGTGAGGTAGAATCCGGAAAAGCTGCGTTGCTTCAGCAAAGTGTAGTTTGTTGAGGCACTTTTTTCAAATTCTATTATGGACTGGATTTTTATAGAATGGCAGGTTAGTGTTGGTAGTGGGACCTCCCCCACTCCAGTATATCATTTTCTTCTAGCCTGAGGAAAAACTAGGTGTAGCTGCTGGGCTCATTACTAGGGGAATAAATATGGGGCTCATTCAGTGTCAGAGCCTGGAAGCTGCATGAGCTACTGGCTGTGTCAAGCCTGATCTTCTCGTGTTTGATGAAAGTGTCAAGGTGGGAAAAGCACCTATGTTTAGTTAGCACCCAGGCGGGCATTTAGTTTCGTTATATTTATGTTTTGTGACTTCACCCAAAGTGACTGCATAACTTTGGCTGCCTGTGTATTATTTTTAACTGACTTTTTAACTCTTGGAAGCCCTGACCCTGCCCATATGTACAGATCACAACACTATATCACTATATATATATATATATATATATATATATATATATATATATATACATACACACGCCTCTGAATGGGATTCTGCAGTGTCACATATCTTGTCACATAAGCCTTTTGAAATTCACTGAATGGTGTTTCTTTCGGACGTCATACACAGCTAGATGATTCTAAAAATACACTACGGGGCTGATCTTTGAAGTGTTATTCCCTTCATTTATCTCTGCTCAGGTGGCTCTAGAAAGGTTGTCATATTTTTGACAGTCACGCAAAGGTTTATGAAGGGGACCTTGAAGCAGCATAAAATACAGAGAGTGGTTATTTTTCCACAGAATGAATTGTGGAGCACATTTACAAGATGTCACTGACAGGCATGTGTACAATATAAAGCATGTGGACTTTTTTAATATTTTCTTTATGTCTGTCAGTTTTCTGGCTTTGAGGTCTAATTGGTCAAAAAAAGGCACCAATCATATCTTCTACATCAGAAACTTGTACACCGTCTGAGCCACACCAGCCATACATTTAGGGGGCACGGTAAGGGTGCCAACAATTTGTATGTTATAGATGCCAAATTCATAAAATTTGCCAAATATATCATAACAATTGTTTTATTGTGGTAAAGCCTGTCAGTATAATATCACATTTTATTTCTGTACTTTCTTGACAATTGTACTCTACCTTTACCATACAGCATTGTATTACAGTGGTATTGTTTCTGATAAGCAATATCTGTAATACAGCATGCATGGGCATAGTTAAAGGCCCATGAGCCCTGGTGCAAGAGTTCAGCTTGGGCACCCCTTCCTTCAGTGCTTTGTGGCAAGGAGCAGGGCTGCACCTTGCTTTTCTGCTGCTTGAGGCACAAATTGAAACGCTATCCCCCCAATGCCAAATTCTCAACCCTACCCCTTCCCTCCAGTCCTACTGTTAAAGACATACTTGGAAAGCATTACATACAACGCTATAAAACACAAAGGAAAACACAGTGCCAAATACTTCTTACAATGACAGCTCCTCTATTGTAGATGTTCTCTTTCCTCATATTCTCCTTTCAGACCAGACCATCATGATATTTTTTTTTCACCCATCTCTCATCTCTGCAGTTTGTCAGACATCTTAGTTTCCTACTTTTCTGATTAAATAGTTTTTTTATTGTTTACTTTAACAACAGAAGTACTGTATAAAATACACAACATACATATCCACATCATCCTCCCATCTTCTGAACACCACATCCTGCCACCCCCAATACTGTGGCCACTGTGCTCCCCAATACAATACTGCAGAAACAGGCCCCCTGAAAATAATCGTACCACAAAGATAATGCCTTTAAAAATAACTGTGCCCAGCAAATAGTGTCTCTGACACTAATAGCATAAACATAATGTCCCCCAAAAATAATTATGCTGAGCTGATACTGTGCCTGAATACCACACACAGTACTAGTACTCCCCAAAGTCCCACTAATACAAATAATCTCCCAGAATGCATTGTGTTATCAGTGCCCCCAATGCGCCCATACTATTAATCATGTTCCCCCTAGTCGCCCAGTAGTAATTATTCTCCTTATGCGTACCAGTTGAAAATGCCCCCTAATGTGTGCCAGTACAAAAAATACCCCCTTACAATGTGCACCAGTACAAAAAATACCCCCTTACAATGTTCACCAGTACAAAAAATACCACCTTACAATGTGTGCCAGTACAAAAAATACCGCCTTACAATGTGTGCCAGTACAAAAAATACCACCTTACAATGTGTGCCAGTACAAAAAATACCACCTTACAATGTGTGCCAGTACAAAAAATACCACCTTATAATGTGTGCCAGTACAAAAAATACCCCCTTATCTTTCAGATCAGACCCCCATATCAGAACTCAGATCAGAGTCAGACCCCATATCAGACTTCAGATCAGAGTCAGACCCCTATAACATACCTCAGATAAGAGTCAGACCCTCATATCAGACCAAAAATAAATAAACTTACCTCTCCTGCTCTGCCGCTGCTCTCCACGTCCGGCGTCTTCTCCTGCAGCCCCGGCTCGCTGGTCTTCTCTAGGCCCATGCTGCACTGCCACCTGACTGCGTACATTGTCAGGTCATAGTGTGCGCTGTGTGTCCTGGCGCTGTACACAGTCAGGACACAGCAGCATAGCTCGGAGAAGGCCAGGGAGGAGGGGTGAATACAGCAATTGGCAGTGTGCTTCTGGCATGGGGGACCCCTATGGCTACACCCCTGACAGCATGACATGATTTTTTTCTTTTTGCTTCTGTAGGAATCAGAAAATCCTCTGAATGAAATAATAGGGAGGTATTATATAGCTCGTACCCACCCATGGGCGCCATTTTATTGCTCTGAACGGCTAGTAGCTTATTTAGAGCCATCATATCATTGTGTATGAGCAATAAAATCTGTAATAAAGCAGTCAGTAGCTCAATCTGGAGAGCAGGCACAATATATAATGAATCCGACTTGTTGATGAAGAAAGAATCAACAATTTATACCAAATATTGCACGGTCATCAGTTTTATGAGAAAATCAATCTTTAAAAATGAGTCTTGGCACAACCTGCAATAGGGATAAACTAATTTCCTCCTCGAGAGACAGGAAAGGGTTTGCTATTAGTCTGCTGTGATTGTAGATACACATGTATGTCTATAGGATATTTGTCTTCTGTACTGATAAATCACGTCTGTCTGTTATGGATTGCTCCCATGGGTCCATGTTATTTTATAGATTTCTTCAGTTAAAAGTACCATCAAATGTACCTTAATGCATTCCTCTCCAATTGTCATCACTCTGCCTGCAAGCTAAATATACCAAATGAGCCATCTCTCCGCATAGCAAGGTGCATTCTAGTTAATGATTTTTTTTTCTGTTTTTCCAAAAGTTAGCAGATTCTGCTTCCATAATCTTCATCTACCAGTCTATCTGTCCCCAATAGCAGATGACTATATAACATTAAGACAAATTACTAATGTACTATACATATAAAGGCAGGGGTGGACTGGGAAATTTAAGTGGCCCTGGAAAAAATACTAAAAGTGGCCCCGTTTTGGAGTCAGGTCCAAATTGATGGAAGGCAGGGCCAACAATACCATATTGTGGCACATTATACCATCCCAACAGAGCCAAATGCCACAGTCCATCACAAAATACTACCAGCAGCACAAAATATATCCCCAAAAACTTTCACTGGCCGGACGTGAGGAGGGGCAGGCGGCCCCTGGGCATCGGCCCACTTGTAAATTTCCCTGTAAAATCTATGGCCAATCCGTCCCTGTATAAAGGGTCTCAGTAATTCTACAGAAACTGCTAGAAATGATAAAATAGTAAAAAATATCTATGTGTAGATATCCAATATCAATATAAGAACAAAAACAAATATCACGAATGGTAAGCAAAAGGTACATTTAAACAATTTTTTCTAACACATAATGGCAGATCCCTAGAACAGAAGGGGTCAACTCCAGTACTTTTTATGAATACAGGACCACTCTTCACCATGAGTTATACAGAGACCTGCAGTTCATGGCTGAGCTGCCATACCCAGCACAGTAACAGTGGTGAGCACGTGTTGGTAATAATCATTACGGGCTATGGCATTCCAAAAAATGGTGGTCTTCATTCTAGAGAATGGGGATCCAACTCTGGATTTGGGTCATCCACCAAAGATCAGCAAGTCATTGCATATCCTAGCAATATAGCATGACTTGATTAACTGGAAAACAGTATACATTTAAAGGGGTTGTCCCATGAAAAATATTCTACAGTTTTCAAACCAGCACCTGGATCTGAATACTTTTGTAATTGCATGTCATTAAAAATTTTGTATAGTTACTGAGTTATTCAATAAACTGTATCTGTATAGGGCCACTTAATTTCTTATTTCTTTGACCTGCTCACTGAGAAGGCCGCACATGCTCAGTTTAATCTTTCAACTGCCTCCTGAGCCGTGATAGGGAGAGATGAGACACGCCCCCTTAGCTGCAGTGGAAAAGACACTCCCTTTAGCGGTCAGCTTGATATAAATCTAGCAAAGCAATGAATGTAGAGATCTCTGGATCCATGTGAGGTACAGGGCTGGTTCTAGGTTTGTTAGAAAGAGGTTGCCATGTCCTATAGGATGTCTGATTTTCATGTTTTACATTATTCATGGGATAACCCCTTTAAGTATAATTCACAAAATAGTAAATTTGTAAATGCATTACATTACTCATTTTGGTTGGGTCTCAAATGACATCTGTATTCTCTGTTCTCTTAGTTCCTAATGAAGGTATTCCATGCAGCTTAGATATCACCAGTCAGTCTTTCAAGAATTTGTACATTCCTTCTATGCTCATCATGACTGGCAGGTAGATACATCATCATTACGAGCATACTATTCATGATGGTCGTGTAGAGGCATGCAAGCTTCAGGAGGACAATGGCTGTCATACAGTACTCGGTTGCAACCTCACATTAGTGGTGGAGATCTGAGAAACCTTTGATACCTGCTGTTTAACCTGGTGATTGGCTCATTGAATGGCTCCAAGGCTGTGTGATCATTTTCCCTGTTGTTAGGGAATATGGAAACATACTGTATTTTCTACCGAATTATACTTTACTGAAGAGAACCTGTCACTAGAGTTTTAGTGATTAACCACATCCCTACTGCTTTATGACTATATACATTGGCGATAGGGTCTTTAAAGATGGCATAGCCGGCAGGTTTTTGCTGTTTTAAGCTGCAGACACCCAGAGGCAAAGTCTGTGATCGGTGCAAGGAAACTGGCTTTCATTTAGGTAGTTAAGTTATGTAGAGGCTGGCGGCTCTTCATAAAATGAGCCCTCAGACAGCACAATACACATAAAAATTTTTTTTAAAAAGTTATGGGGATCAGAATGTGGCAATGCAAAAATAATAATAATAACAGGTATTTTTTCCAAAGTTTTTTTTATTTCTTTCAGTATAAAAACACAAGTTTTATTGCATAGGAAACAGTATTAAACTATGCTGTAATGGTGGGTTTTTTTTTATAATTCCACCATTTTTTTCCCACTTCCCACCACATTGGATGCAGGTAGGGATGAGCGAACCGAACCGTAACGAACCAGATTCGTTACGAACTTTCCCAAAAGATCGGTTCGTCACCGAACCGAATTTTGACAAAGTTCGTAACGAATCTGGTTAAAATAACGGCGACGCAAAATATACGCATATTTATTGAGAATGTACGCTAATTCGTACATATTCAGTTAAGTAGCGTACAATTGACAACGCTACACTGTATGTTAGTTACTTGAGTAGGAATGTTCGCAGACGCAGTGTATGAGTACGCTAATGCGTACATATTCAGTTAAGTAGCATACCTTTGACAACGTTAGACTGTATGTTCGTTACTTGTGTAGGAATGTTCGCAGACGCAGTGTATGCGTACGCTAATTCGTACATATTCATTTAGTTAAGTAGCGTACCTTTGACAACGCTAGACTGTATGTTCGTTATTTGTGCGGGAATGTTCGCATTAGCGTACGCATTAGTGTAGATTCTCAAATATGCGTATATTTTGCATCGCCGTTGTTGAAGTCACTTGGATTTTTTCCACTTTTTTCATTGTAATAGAAACTGCAAGTAAACGAAACTATACCCTATCTGACTCCCATTATTGTAGAAGCAATTATTCAGCCGTTATAGCAAGGTTCGTTTTAGGTTCGGTTCGTACGAATCCGAACTTCAAGAAAGTTCGCCGAAGCGAACCGAACCGAACTTTTCAAAAGTTCGCTCATCCCTAGATGCAGGCATAAATGGTGGCATTAGAAAATACATCTTGTCCCGCAAAAAAAAAAAAAAAAAAACAATCCCTCAAACAGCCTTGTGAATGAAAAAATAAAATTGTAATGGCTTTGGGAGGGCTGTGAGTAAAAAACAAAAAAGAAAAAAACGGAAAATCACCCGGTGTTGAAAGGGTTAAGGTGTTAAAAAAAAAAAAAGTGTGAAGCGAATATTACTTTCACGTAATCCATACCATAATCCCATAGGCCTCTATAGAACAGAACTACTAGTATTGTGACCCCACCACTGAGAAACATTCAATAAACCTGTATTTTACATTCAGTGAACTTGAATAATAAGTGAATATAAAAGTATAAAAATCTGAAAAATAAAGTTGCATTGTTTCAGATATGATATTATGTAACTAAGTAACTTAATTAAAGGCATTCTGTGTAGCAGAGAACAATCATACATAACCAATTATGTTTTTTTTATTCTTTTTATTGCAGTGGAAGCAATACATTTAGGAAGCCTTATAGCAGCCCAAGGTTACATCTTCCCAATATCTGATCATGTCCTTACGTTGAAGGATGATGGAACCTTTTACCGTTTTCAGGTAAGTGATTATTGATAACTGATTAACCACCAAATACGCTGCCTGATCAAATACACACACCTGAACATCACATGCATATGTGATAGTTGGACATCATGTTCCAAAGCCTTGAGCAACAGCATTATTAGAGACAATGGTGCTTGAAAGTTTGTGAACCCTTTAGAGTTTTCTACATTTCTGCATAAATCAGACCTAAAACTTGTCACCAACTTACCAGTCTGGGCTCCGGCTCCATGTTCTGGGACTTGGGCACTAGACTACTTTTCAAGTAGACTCCGTGATGCAGTGTGCCTTCAATTGAACGCACAGTAGTTTGCTTTAAGGATGTGAAATGTGGAACAATTATTGAATGCTTTTTTTTTTTTTTTTTTTTTTTTTTTACAGAATAACAAGCCTTTAATAACACTCATGCAATACTTTTACAGTGCTTTTCAATTAGACGATGTGGTGCAGTATTCTTTCACTTCTGTGTAATTTGCATTACGGATGTGAAATGCATTATAATTGCTGATCGTTTTTTTTCACAAGGATAGGACTGTTCTATTGTGGGCCGGATGTTCCATTCAGCAAAATGCGGAACACTCACGGCCGGTATCCATGTTTTGCGGATCCACAATATTCAGACCTCAAAACAGCCTACAGTTGTGTGCATGAGCTCTTACACGACACCTCTTTTCAACTAGTTGCCTTCACTATCACTTAAAGGGAGTCTTTCACCTGTTTTTCACCAATATAACTAAGAGCAGTGCCCCACAGAAGATTGCAGACACATCCCAGACATACCTGTGTGCACTGTGTGTCTGTATTACATGTCACATCCCAGACATACCTGTGTGCACTGTGTGTCTGTATTACATGTCCAGGAAAAGCACTTTTAGGCTCCATTCACACGTCCATGTTTTGCGGATCCGCCGCAATTTGCGGACCGCACATAATAGAAACGCCTTTTCTTGTCCGTGTATTCGGACAAGAATAGGACATGTTCTATTTTTTTCGGGAGCCGCGGAACGGAAGTGCGGATGCGAATGGCACACTGTGTTCCGTCCGCATCTTTTGAGGCCCTGTTGAAAGTGAATGGGTCCGCACCCGTTCCGCAAAATTGCGGAACGGATGTGGACACCATTTGCGGACGTGTGAATGGGGCCTTATTCTGCAGGAAAACAGCTCCCAAGTGCCCAGCTCTGCTGCTGCAAGTGACCAAATCAAACCAGACTGAAGAGGGGAGAGTTGCTTTAGCTGCTCATATCTTGGGATTGGTAGCAGATAGAAAAATGGTCCTGACCTTCTTTGAAAGCTGGCATTCCAAGCTTTCAAATGATATACAGAAGATCAGAAGGTATAGCTGTTAGAAATCGAGTGAGTTGGGAGTGAAAGCTGTTTTTAGTTTCACTTTCAGCTGGTCACTTGGTAGCTGTTTTCCAGCAGAATAAAAGTGCTTTTTCTGGACATGTAATACAGACACACAGTGCACACAGGTATGTCTGGGATATATATGCAATCTTCTGTAGGGCAGAGCTGTTATATAGGTGAAAGACTCCCTTAAAAAAAAGACTGGAATCTGTAATGTGGAACTAGTTGCCAGATGAGCTGACTGGAGCCTGCCAGCAAATAAACGTGATAGTGACCAGTTCCAACTCCATCCTGCCTACCGAAAATTATGAAATATTCTCTCGCTATAATTTTCTTATACTGTCCCTCCCTAGCACCATTTCTCACTCTAAATACAGTGGGGGAGGGAGTATTTAGTCAGCCACCAATTGTGCAAATTCTCTGACTTAAAAAGATGAGAGAGGCCTGTAATTGACATCATAGGTAGACCTCAACTATGAGAGACAAAATGAGAAAACAAATCCAGAAAATCACTGTCTGATTTTTTTAAAGAATTTATTTGCAAATTATGGTGGAAAATAAGTATTTGGTCAATAACAAAAGTTCATCTCAATACTTTGTTATATATCCTTTGTTGGCAATGACAGAGGTCAAACATTTGTAAGTCTTCACAAGGTTGGCACACACTGTTGCTGGTATGTTGGCCCATTCCTCCATGCAGATCTCCTCTGATGTTTCGGGGCTGTCACTCAGCAACACGGACTTTCAACTCCCTCCAAAGGTTTTCTATGGGGTTGAGATCTGAAGACTGGCTAGGCCACTCCAGGACCTTGAAATGCTTCTTACGAAGCCACTCCTTCGTTGTTCTGGCGTTGTGCTTGGGATCATTGTCATGCTGAAAGACCCAGCAACGTTTCATCTTCAATGCCCTTGCTGATGGAAGGAGGTTTGCACTCAAAATCTCACGATACATGGCCCCATTCATTCTTTCATGTACACGGATCAGTCGTCCTGGTCCCTTTGCAGAGAAACCGCCCCAAAGCATGATGTTGCCACCCCTATGCTTCACAGTAAGTATGATGCTCTTTGGATGCAACTCAGCATTCACTCTCCTCCAAACAGTAGTTGTGTTTCTACCAAACAGTTCTACATTGGTTTCATCTGACCATATGACATTCTCCCAATACTCTTCTGGAACATCCAAATGCTCTCTAGCAAACTTCAGACAGGCCCGGATATGTACTGGCTTAAGCAGGGGGACACGTCTGGCACTGCAGGATCTGAGTCCCTGGCGGCGTAGTGTGTTAATGACAGTAGCCTTTGTTACGTTGGTCCCAGCTTTCTGCAGGTCATTCACTAGGTCCCCCCGTGTGGTTCTGGGATTTTTGCTCATATTCCTTGTGATCATTTTAACCCCACGGGGTGAGATCTTGCGTGGAGCCACTGATCGAGGGAGATTATCAGTGGTCTTGTATGTCTTATGCCTATTGCAGATTCAGTCTTCCCAGCCTGGTGCAGGTCTACAATTTTGTTTCTGGTGCCCTTCGACAGCTCTTTGGTCTTCACCATAGTGGAGTTTGGAGTATGACTGTTTGAGGTTGTGGACAGGTGTCTTTTATACTGATAACGAGTTCAAACAGGTGCCATTACTACAGGTAATGAGTGGAGGACAGACGATCCTCTTAAAGAAGAAGTTACAGGTCTGTGAGAGCCAGAAATCTTGCTTGTTTGTAGGTGACCAAATACTTATTTTCCACCGTAATTTGCAAATAAATTCTTTAAAAATCAGACAATGTGATTTTCTGGATTTGTTTTCTCATTTTGTCTCTCATAGTCTCTCATAGGTCTACCTATGATGTCAATTACAGGCCTCTCTCATCTTTTTAAGTGGGAGAACCTGCACAATTGGTGGCTGACTAAATACTTTTTTCCCCACTGTAATCTTCTTATAATGTCTCTAGCTATGAGTTTCAGGCTGGAGAGGCAGAGCCGCAGCACAGCTTCCTACCAGGTCGCAAGTACACAGCAGAATGTCGTTTTGCTCATTTTGCACAGGCACTTCCCTGCCTGCTGCCCCCTGATTGGCTGATCTAGGTTGTCCGTCAGCTGCGATCCAATCAGGGCAAACCCTTCCACTCACTTTCTCCCAGTGTAATGGAAGCATCCTATTTTTCCTCCATCGTGGTTTTGCCCATCAATTCTCGCTGTAAAATGGAGCTGTACACTGTTTTATGCAATTTGTCCAAAACACATTGCAAAAGCTTCAATTTTGTTTGGGGAATGATTTTTCTGTGAAATTCGTAATCAACCCTTTTCATTATGAATTGATTCACTCATCCTTAGGATATCCTTTTAAAGGGAATATTTCACAAGCAACCTCCCAGTCAAACTGTTTGCATAGACACATAGCTAACTATAAATGGAGCCCACTTACGCTTCAGTTCATAATCTCCACTGAGTGTCCTAAATGGATTGGTGCAGTGCATCAGCGCAGGAAATAATTACTGGCTTGTGCAAAATAATCCAAGTAGAAAAAAAGGTTTCCGCACAGAATTCTTTTATTCAAAAAACATTAAAAATAGCATGATGCAGAAGCACCGCCAACGTGTTTCAGACAAACTGTCACGCTCTGGTGTGGAGGGGAAAACCACACTAAGCGTAGGAGGGAAGGGGATGAGGTCAGGAAACAAGTAAAGGGAAAAGGTCACCTCCTGAAGGAAACCCTGACACCAATCCTGACTGACTTACAGTATGAACAGGCCTCAAATGTAGGCGAGTTCATACACAGGAACCTAAACCAAACTGACCCTATAGGACCCTGCAACTACTGACAGGGATGAGTCTACCCGTTCCTCCAAAAGGAAGGACAAACAGGAGTCTCCAAAAAGCCAAATAACACAACAGGGAAAAGCAGGGTAAACACAAAAGGGAAAGTGGACACTTATCTTTAAAAAGAAATGGAAGCAACCGGATCTCAGGAGAGAACCACACCAATCCACCAGAATGTCCACAGAAACTATAAACCGCAAGTAACTGTGGTAGAAGCAGGAATAAATAGGGGAAGGGGTGTGGTAAACAGCAACAACACAAAAAGGTAAACAAGTCAGATTATGTCACATGTGCAAGCCTAGCCGACTTTCTGCAACGTGTTGCAGGAATGACCGTGACACAAACGTCCTTAATCATGGCAGGGCATATCTTTGGTTTAAATGATTAAAACACAGGTTTTTTTTGTTGATCCAAGGCTTTGTTCCCAACATATGATATTTTTTCTTAATATGAAAATTAGGCCTTTGGTGCAATGAGGGCACCGTTGCTCTTGTTGCACCCAAGCTTCACTCCCTTCTGTGACCAATATAATGTTAAAGTATCATAACTCAGGAATGGAGCCTTGGATGAACAAAATAAAAAGTGTTGTTAATCATGTGAACAACAGCTATCTGTCTTTTGATTTTCCCATTTTTTAATGAAAAAAGTGTCATTATATTGTACTTTCAGAGGAATTTGGACATTCCTTTTGTCTTTGACACCTAGTATTGATAAGGAGTTTATGCCCATGAGCTCACTATTTTTATTTTTTTTTTGTTGGAAAAATAAAACATGCTTAATTGAACATACTACATACTTTGTTCTATGAGAACTTATTATTCTTATATTAAGTATGTCAACATTGGGTATAGCTATCTGAGGTACTGTGTTTATCTATGCTATATTCAAATGTATGCCATGCAGTTGGGCTGTTTTCTCCTTCAATAAAAAGAAATTTGAAAGAAAAATAAAACATGCTGGTGTGGGAGCAGATTCTGCAGTAAATCTGCAGTTATGCCCTAATAGCAATAGCAGCAAATTTTTATGTGAATTGACTACCTGTTTTCTAGAATTTGTTTAGTCCTTGGGAAAAAAAACATGTTGCTGTCTGAAAGAGAGACCTAGGTTTGTTTTCCAACACGTTTTTATTGAAAGTCATTTTTAAAATTCAACAAGGAGAAAAAAAACATCAGAAGGGAGGTGTATTACAAAGCAGTCGGGAGGAAGTCACTTTTGCAATAATGGCTGCAATCAAGAAGGCTCAGAATGGGACTCTTACTGAACAGCAATGGGCAGAGTGTTGATGACAGTCAGTCCTGAGTGGAGGTAGGTAATGGAAAACATAGGGTAGGACATAGAGATTTGGATTAGGGTAGCCTACTATACCGTGGATATGGAGAAAGAGCAGTCTTACCCAGGTCATGATGCCAGTGGCCACCACCATATTTTGGAAGAGGGAACATCCATATAGAAACAATTCACCTGTGAACTAAAAAGAAGGAGAAGGTAAGGGTGTTGAGGGCTTGCAGACCAAAATCATATTGAGGGTCCAAAGTTGCAAGAAAAAGAATAAGTACATAAAGGAAACACGCGCTGCTGATATCTCAAAATTTCAAATTTATTGAAGAAAGGACACACAGTAAAGTGTTTTGATTTGGGCATCATATCTTCTTCAGGCCATAAAACATACATAAATGACACACGACAGGGTATATATAGCTGAAAGAAAATGGCACCTAACAGGAAGCAACCTCTGATCTTCCAACCAAACAGGCAAACAATGCACATAAAATACTTAAAAATGACCAAATAGTTTAATACTTATATAAAATGCAAATTAAAAGGAGTACATTGATTGTAATATAGTAAGAAAGTGACAACAAATGTTTATAAACAAGTATATAAATACTTACATAAATACTATTTATATACTTGTTTGTAAACATTTGCTCTCATTTTTAACTATATTACAAGCAATTTACTCCTTTTAATTTGCATTTTATATAAGTATTCAACTATGTATTCATTTTATGTATTTTATGTGCATTGTTTGCCTGTTTGGTTCTAAGTTCAGATGTCGCTTCCACTTAGGTGCCATTTTCTTTCATCTATATATACCCTGCCAAGTATGTCATTTACGTATGTTTTATGGCATGAAGAAGACATGATGTCCACATCAAAACACTTTACTGTGTGTCCTTTCTTCTATAAATTTGAAATTTTGAGATATCAGCAGCGCTGGTTCTTTTTTTCTGCACCCTTGATATATTATCCTAAGGAAAGGTCATCAATGTCTGATGGTGGGGGTTTGACGCCCGGCACCCTGCCAATTAGCTGTTTGAAGAGACTGTGGCGTTCAGATGAGCACAGCGGCCTCTTTCTACGTCAGTGACATCACTTTCTTCAAACGCATGGCCAAGGTGCAGCTTAGTCCCATTCAAGTGAATGGGCCTGAGCTGCAATTCCAAGCACGGCCGCTATAGAGCAGTGAGTGATGTTAATATCTGCGGAATATGCGTCAACTTTTAAAAAATTGGAGTGTTCAAAGCAGGCCGTGTCATCTGAATACTTCATCTATAAATAATGGAATAGGACTCCATGCTGCTGCCACCGCTCTTTATCAAACTGTCCAAAATTTAAGGTTGACATGCTGCTGCCGAGCAGACCGTCCAAACAACCCCTTTAATAAGAGAATTATTTCTAAAAGTAAAGTTCAGCTGTGTACTTCCTAATGGTATAGGTAAGTGCTTATTTAGTCCCTATGATAAAATCACAAAAACAATTTGCTTTTTAAGCTTTCAAACCTAATGCATACATGAATTATTACTATGGACTCATAACAGTTGTCTGCACATTTAATAAAGGAGCATTAATATTCAAGCATTCCACTGTCAAGTCTCATCTAATTAGCCTGCAAGTAAGCAGGGGTCAGGCAAGGGCAGCATCTTCCTCAATAACTGGAGCTTCTGTCACACCATGCCATCCCAAGCATTCTGTACCCCCTAGGTATATGTCTTTTGTGTGCATTTTCATTTATTCATGCACGGTTTAAGGTTACTGGAAAAACGTGCCTTTCACTAAATATGACAATGCAGTTATATGTTATTTTCACAACATGCTTTGTAGTAAAATACCTGTGCAGCACTGTAATGACCAGATCAGCCCATGGTCATGTTCTTGGGCAACATTATGATATACTGTATTTCATAGGAGGTTCTTTACATGACAACATTATAGAACGGTATATTGGTACAATCACATCATAGTAACAGAGGCTTTGGATATAAAATCTGTGTAGAAAACAAAATGTTTAGCACAAAAACTTCCCTTTGGTATAATATGCTTTGTTTTCATATGCGTTAAAGGGGTTGCGTCTAGTGATGATCGAGCACCCCAATGTTCGGGTGCTCGGGTGCTCTGGTCGAACATTAGGTGGTGCTCGAGTGCTTGGCCGAGCACCCGAGTATAATGGAAGTCAATGGGAGAAGACCAGGCACCCCCTGCTCTGCAGAGGGGAGGGTGTCTGGTCCATAGGGAAACGTAAGAAAATGGTGGAAACACCACAGAAATGGTTAGGGAACAGCATGGGGAGAATGTCTGGATGCATCTTGGACACCGAAGTCGCTGCTATTAAAGATGATGTCCGACTATTACGCCACTTTTATGGAATGACAAAAATACCCCCCAAAACCCAAGATAACAGGAAATATTGTTAGGAAACATAGATTTACTTGTACGTTAAGCGCAAGTGCTGTCTAAAATTACATGGATGAGGCACTCCCATACAACAGGTATATCATATATATAAAGGAGAGCCTCATTCACATTGTGGTATCATTGTGGGACTCCGACACTCATAAAGCCTATGCACTAAGGGAAAGAGCTGCCAAAAATTCCAAGGATCGGGCACTCCGATACACCCTTTATTACACATAAAGGAGTGCATCAGACACACCCGTGAAAAATTATCATTGATGGCCTGCTGCTGACACTCAAAAACAGCAGACCGTCCCAAAAATTTAAGAGTGACACTCTGCTGCCGAGCTGACCGAAAAAAAAATTTAAAGGACACATGCTGCTGCCACCGCACCGCTAAGAGTCACTGACAACTGTTTCTTTTTTCTCTATCCGCCGCGGGAAGCCGGGCCCCCCCCAGCGGCGTGTGCCGCGTCGGCCGTTCCACTCTCACTCTCCGCTCCATCGCCAGGGGGTCGCCTTCTTCAAGGGCCCCCGGAGAGGGAGCCAGAGAAACGGCTACCACATCCAATGAAGGCAGCAGGCGCTTAAATTACCCACTCCCGACTCGGGGAGGTAGTGACGAAAAATAACAATACAGGACTCTTTCGAGGCCCTGTAATTGGAATAAGTACACTTCAAATCCTTTAACGAGAATCTATTGGAGGGCAAGTCTGGTGCCAGCAGCCATGGTAATTCCAGCTCCAATAGCATATATTAAAGGGGTTATCCCATGAGTAATGTAAAAAATTAAAATCGCACATCACATAGTACATGACAATCTCTTTCTAACAAATCTAGAACCAGCCCTGTACCTCACATGGATCCATAGATCTCGACATTCTTTGCTCTGCTAGATTTATATTAAGCTTACAACTGAAGGGGAATGTCCTTTCTGCTGCATCTCAGAGGGCGTGTCTCAGCTCTCCCTATCACAGCTCAGGAGGCAGTTGAAGGATGAAACTGAGCATGTGCGGCCTTCTCAGTGAGCAGGTCAAAGAAATAAGAAAAAGAACAAACATCAGGTGGTGATATACAGATGCATTTTATTGAATAACTCAACGGCTATGCAAAATTTTTAATTTCATGCAATTACGAAAATACTCAGATCCAGGAGCTAGTTTAAAAACTAGAATATTTTTCGTCGGACAACCCCTTAATAGTTGCTGCAGTTAAAAAGCTCGGAGTTGAATCTTAAGATTGAGCTGGCGGCCTGCAGCGATTATACGGCACAGTACAGCAGAGACCGCTGAAAACTAGGATCCACTGCCAGCCACTGTTCTGCCATCACAGGAAATAGAGTAAATGAACACTCCGCCAATGCTGATGAACCCAGTAAAGCTCCTACTGCTGTACTTCAGAATACAGAAAGAAGTCACAATCAGATACAGTAGCTGCAATGTGATGGTTGAAAGTTCATCAGATCATAATGATGTGAACGCAAAGTTCTGTATGGGTGCAAGCTCGGACATACTGTACAGTAGTGGATCCTTGGATGAACAGAGAAGCGTTAGAGTGTGATAAAGAATCTTCAGGGATGAACCATGTTGGTGAAGACAACCTTCGACTTTTTAAAACTTTTTTGTCCACTCTAAGTCAATACAGAGTGATGACATCAGACAGGTTGGTGAACACACAGACACCATTACAAGCTATCAAGGATCACAGAAAATGGAAGGACTGGAGTTTGGTAATAGTCCAAATGTTTAATTTCATGCAATTACGAAAGTATTCAGATCCAGGAGCTGGTTTAAAAACTAGAATATTTTTCGTGGGACAACCCCTTAAAAGTTGCTGCAGTTAAAAAGCTCGGAGTTTGATCTTGGGATCGAGCTGGCCGTCTGCAGCGAAGTGAGCTACCACCTGTCGGAGCCCCTGCCTCTTGGCGCCTCCCCGATGCTCTTCGCTGAGTGTCCCGGGGGCCCGAAGCGTCAACTTTTAAAAAATTGGAGTGTTCAAAGCAGGCTGTGTCATCTGAATACTTCATCTATAAATAATGGAATAGGACTCCATGCTGCTGCCACCGCTCTTTATCAAACTGTCCAAAATTTAAGGTTGACATGCTGCTGCCGAGCAGACCGTCCAAAAAATTTAAGGGACACATGCTGCTGCCACCGCACTTTATCAAACTGTCCCAAATTTAAGGATGACACGCTGATGTCAAGCTGACCGTCAAAAAAATAATATTCTTGATGTGACATTCTGCTGAAGAGCAGACTGTTAAAAATATTTAAGTCGAGTCGAGCTGACCGTCCAAAAAAATGATATTCTTGATGTGACATTCTGCTGAAGAGCAGACCAAAGAAGAAATGACCAGGGCATGGGTTATGTTTCTGGACACATGCTGGTGTAAGACAGGGACGGCACACCGGGAAAAATAGTGGCGGCTGGGGACTGCGTAACGAGGGACAGCTGCCGTCATCAGGCTGCAAAAAGCCTCGGTGTCCACCAGCCTAAATGGCAACATTTCCATGGTCAGCAATTTAGAAAGTTGCGCATTTAGAGCTATGGCCTGTGGGTGGGTGGCAGGGTATTTGCGCTTGCATTCAAATGCCTGGGGTAAGAACATTTGAACGCTGCGTTGGGACATTGAAGTGGACGTGATGGCTGATGGTTCCTGCGAAGGTCCAGGTGCAGGGCGGGAGGCATCTGGGCCTGCGTCTTGGACAGCAAGTAACAGAGGGGAAGAGGAGGCAGTGGTGTGACCTGCAAACACAAATCGTGGACCCAGGCGTTTGGGCCACCTTTTAGGGTGCTTTGCTGACATGTGGCGGATCATGCTGGTGGTGGTCAGGTTGCTGGTGTTTACGCCCCTGCTCATCTTGGTACGGCACAGGTTACAAATTACAATACGTTTATCGTCAGCACTTTCCTCAAAAAACCGCCAGACTGCGGAACACCTAACCTTTGGCAAAGGAGCTTGCCGCAAGGAGCTGCTCCGGGGAACAGTTGTGGGCCTGGTTGGCATGGCCTGCCTTCTCTCTTTTGCCACCCCACTGCCTCTTCCAGCCTGTTGCGCTGCTGCAGATCCCTCCCTCTCTGTACTGCTGTCCTCGCTCGGCTTGCCACCTTCCCAGGTTGGGTCAGCTATTTCATCGTCCACCACCTCCTCTTCCACATCCTCACTCTGCTCCTCCTCCTGACATGGTGAACTAACAAGAACCTGACTTAACTGCGTCTCATCCTCATCCACAACCTCTTGAGACACTAATTGCCCTTGACTTATTGGCAACTGTGTCTCATCATCATCATCCACCACTTGTCGTTCCCCACCGTCATCTTCTTCAAATTGTGTTTGCTCAATAGGTTGGGAATCAGGGCACAATATATCCTCATGTCCCACTTCAAGTGGCCTTGGCGAGAGGCCCAAGCCAAGGGACGATGAGGAAAAAAAGCTCCTCGGAATATCCCAATGTGGGATCTCTTCTTTGCCCAGACTCTACATGGTGGGAGGAAGGAGGATCAGGGTGAGGATGCGGTTGCCCAGACTCATGGCTACTGAGACTGGACTTTGTGGAAGAGGGGGTGGTGCTGAACTGGCTGGATTCACTATCAGCTGAAATCCAACCGACTACTTGCTCGCACTGGTATATAATAGCCCTTAAAAGGGCTTTTGGGTCTTTTCTGATCGTTTTCTATCCCTGCCTAGCGTGCTTCTCTCCCTACACTGTCTGTCCCTCCTTTCTGCAGCTGTCCCTGGCTCGGTATGAGCCGGTCACATGTCACCGGGTGCTTTATAGCACCCGATGACGTGTTCCCGGCCAGCCAATCAGTGTAATGCCAGTAGCTGACATGGCTACTGGCATTACACTGAATGCCAGCACCTTCCTGCACGCTAATTGGCTAATTAGCACGCGGGGAGGGGACTCGAGCATGGCACTCGAGCACACGCGGTATTCAGCCGAATACCGCGTGGTCCCGAGCACCGCCATGTATTCGGCCGAACATGTTCGCTCAACACTAGTTGCGTCACGAAACATATTCTACATTTTATCAAACCAGCATCTGGATCTGAATACTTTTGTAATGGCATGTAATTGCCCCATTGGCTTTGTCAAAGTAGAAGGTAGTCGATTAGCCTGTGACTAGTATTTTATTTTTCCATTACTGATAGGAATCCTTCATTTCATGTATATTCTAAGTTCAGAGTATGACTATGCCCAGATTGTTGCACCAAACACTCTCACCAGACACTCTTCCCTGGTAGTTCATACCCAACTTCCTTTATAACTGGAGAGTTGTTTCAGGGCACTGTAGCCCCTTCTTCAGATCAATAGCACAAAATAAAAATAAAAAGAGGAATCGGAAGAACTAACTAATAAAAGTGGACTTTTATTAAAATATAAGGGTAAAAAATTAACAGGGAAACTCGTTTCAAAGGGGGTCTCCCTTCTTCAGACCCCAGTGTGTCAGATGAAGAAGGGAGGTCTCCTTTGAAGCATATAACCCTGCTTATTTTTTGCATTTTTATTTAAGAAAAGTCAACTTTTATCAGTTAGTGCTCCTGATTCCCCCTTTTTTTATTTTGCTGGTCCTTCCTTTCTGGACCTTAGAAAAGTATTTCCAAGAGGAGGGAGCGGCTTGTGTTGTGGACTGACATCACCTACCCTGGGTTCCACCCAGTGATATGCCTGCACTCTGGTGAGCAGCTTTTCACTGGGCCAGGGGTGTTATTTATATAGCCCTGACACATTGTTGCACCAGGCGCATTTTTCTTTTGTACAGTATCTTCTTCAGAGTTACTCAGATTCATCTGAAGAAGGGGCCAAGGTGCTGGATTCATTTTTTTCATCACATTGTACACTGCTCATTTCCAAGGGTTAAATTCCCCCATATGTCCATTCTGTACTGTGAATACATTGTACATAGTGTAGTACTGCAAATTTTGCACAACCTCTCAAAGACATTCCCAGGTTGTAGTATCTCCGTCCTCACAACCACTAGGCACTCTGTCCTCAATTCGTCACTGCAGATAATCTCAAGCAAATGCAATAACTAAGCGCAATCCTATTCCCTGATTTACATAATATATGTCTGCACTTCTGTCTCACCCTTTAGTTGCATAATTTATTCACCAACACAATACAACTGAACTTTTAACCTTAATGGAAACCAACAAGACTGTGTATCCTTATGCATAAAAATGTCAATTGCACGTGATGCATAGATACAGCAAAGTGCTATCACCTGTAGTAATCCAAGTATCATGACAAAGTACAATGAGCAATACAACCAGATGGTATAATCCTACATGTTAAATCAAAAGTCCTCTCTCTCTACATTAGGCAAACATCAGATATGTCAGTTATATATACTGTACATCATATAAATTGTTATGTACGTTGCATATAAATGCAGGTGAAGATTGTTTTGATATCTCATAATATAAATTCTCTGTCATTTCTAGGCTCCATATTTCTGGCCTTCAAATTGCTGGGAACCAGAAAACACAGACTATGGTTGGTATTACTTTTACTTTTTTTTTTTTTTTTTAACTAAATGGGTTATTGTATTTGTATTCTTAAAGTGTAACCGTCATGTATTTTTATTTTTTTCTTCTAATGTGTACATTTTTCGAATTCGCTTTATTTAGATAACTTTTTCATTTATATTAGAAAACTTACCCTGTAATGTCCTTAGCATATAAGTAAATGAGCGTTGCTAAGGCATGTACATAGTACAGAGCAGCGCTCACTGTGAATACAGCTGGGGTTAATTCTTTTTCCTTCCCTGCTCACTCCTATATATTTCTAGAAATTAACTTCTGTAATAGATATAGACTATGCTGTGCACTCCTGCTATAATGACACTGGCCAGTGATGACAGTGAATAATTCTTCTGTGTCCCTAGCACGCTGAATAACTAACCAGCCGCTGGACAGATCATGCAGTTAGCACTGGCTATTTAGGAGGAGACAGGGAGTATCTGATTTACAACATATAGGGAAAAGTGTATACCATAAATCAGCTACTCACTGTCTCTCCTCCTCAATAGCCTGTGCTGACTGTACGAGCTGCCCTGCACGCCCAGGATACAGACAAATTATTAACTATTGCCGCTGGCTACGCTAATCAGTGTCAATATAGCAGGAGCAAAGAGCAAATGTATATGCATAGTACAGATGTTAATTTCTAGAAATATATAGGAGCCATCAGGGAGGGAAAAAGAATTAACCCTAGCCGTCTTCACAGTGAGCGCTATTCTGTACTGTGTAGACAGACATGCCTTAGCAATGCTCATTTAAAGAGCTCTGCTAAGGGACATTTCAGGTCAAGTTTTCTCCTATAAATGTACAAGTGCTCTAAATACAGTGGATTAGGACAATGTTCCCTATCACTGACCCTACACATTAAATTATGCGTGTGTGTATAGATATATATATATATATATATATATATATATATATATATATATATATATATACACACTAGCTGAAGGACCTGGCTTCGGCCCGGGTATATTTAATTTATTTCATTTAATGTTTGCGTGTGTCGTTAAAAGATATTGAGAGTTACCTCTACAGTGCCCGCCCCTTTAACAGTGACCTCCAAAGCAGAAACATCCACAGCGCCATCCCCTTTAACTGTGACCTCGACAGCAGCTAGGGTGGCCTCTGTCTACAGCCCAGAAAGCTGGACCTCACCGGCCATTCCCCCAAACATGAAGCAGCGTCCCCGGTCCCCCTGAAGCCACACCACTAAACATGAGGCCATGCCCCCTGGATCTGTGAAGACATGGAGGAGAAGCTGTCTGAATGTGAGCTACTGAAAGGGTGGACATCCCTACGTCCGTCCAAGCAATGCCCCAGACAGAGGACAGGGAGCCAGAAAAACGGACTTTCCAGCCTAAAGCCGGACATCTGGCCACCCTAACATCAGCCTGCCCCTAAGGGTGGCCAGAGGTCCGGTTTTAGGCTGGACAGTCTGGCTTTCGAACTTCCTGTCCACTGTCTGGTGCAGTGCCTGGACAGACACAGGGATGTCCACTCTTTCAGTAGCTCACGCTCAAACAGCTTCTCCTCCGTGTCTTCATGGAACAGGGGGCGTGACCTCGTGTTTAGGGGTGTGGCTTCATGGGGACCGGTGGCACGGCTTCACGTTGGGGGATGGCTGGACATTCTGGCTTTCAGAGTCCCTGTCCTCTGTCATGCGCAGGGCCTGGATGGGCACATGGATGTCCTTTTGAACAGCTCACTCTCAGACAGCAGCACTTTTCAGTCTGAGCATGAGCTGCAAGAAGAAAGTCACCCTCCCTCCCCTGCAGCTGACAGAAGTTGATTTTTACCTTCATTTTTTCAATCCCGGTCAGATGCGGTGTGGAAGGAGCGTGGCCTGACTGAGTCGGGGGCGTGACTTAGTGGGACCTGGGGGTTTGGCTTTTAAGTACTTCTTTTGAGGGTGGCCTGAATTACAGGTCGATGCCATAGTAATTTAGGAAAAAAAAAACAGTGGGTAGCAGTTGAAGAAAACATCTTTTATTACTACTGAACGGTAAATATGTGAAATTTACATTATATTAGGTGATGATTGATGATGAGTTAGTCTAAAACATAAGTTATATTTATGGTAACCGGAATACCCCTTTAACAGTGTCATCCACAGTGCCCTGCCCCTTTAAAGCAGACCTACAGCAGTGAACTGGCTAGGTTGTTATGGAAACCTGGTGTGTGTAGAGACTAACTGCCTGTGAGCTTCTATTGGCTGATAAGGGTTATGTGACCAGGCTTCTATTGGCTAATGCATTTTTTGGGAATGTCTCAGAAATGGTACATCCTAGAGACCCGTTCTAAAACCTTCCCAGACACCTGATGTGCCTGTGTGCCAAATTTCGTGATTGTAGCTGCGGCAGTGCGGATTCCTTTAGCGGACATACACACACACATATACACTCAGCTTTATATATTAGATTAGTGTATGGGAGCTATGGAAACAACATAGCACAACAAGTTATAGTGTTTCCTAACTTTACAGTTACACATCACATTACATAGAACATGTCATATCAGCATCAATAGTAAATACTTATAGGTATAGAAACAGTCGTATTACAGTCCAGAGATTCAACTATGTTGAGTGACCGATGGTAACCCATAGCAACAGGTTTAACACAAAGCATGCAGCCCTTCTTTATAACAGAGGGAGGGTACACTTCACTTCAAACCTCTTACACACTGTGGGGGAAATTTATCATCCCCCCTGCTCCTGATTTCTGGCGTAAAAAAGTCGCAAATCTCATGTTTATGACCTTTTTAGACACGATTGCGACAAAATATTTTTACGCCACCCTTGCCGCTTTTCAGAAAGAGAGCATTTTGAGGGCAGGAAGGGGCGTGGCCAGGGACAGCAAAACATGCATCTTCATTTTTGCCAGTTTTCTGGCGCAAATGAGAACTGACATCTTTAAGCACACCGCCTGCCAGAGGATGCTCCTGATACATGATTAGGCGCATCCTCTGGCTGCTTAGGGGACATCAAGATCAGTGCAGAAATTGTCGGTCTTGATAAATATCCCCACCCCTATGTTTTTCTAAGGGACCATTCACACGTCCATATGAACGGGTCCGCAAAATTGCGGCACGGGTGCGGACCCATTCATTTCAATGGGGCTGCAAAAGATGCGGACAGCATACCATGTAGTTCTATTCCATGGCCCCGCAAAAAAAAAAAATAGAACATGTCCTTTCTAGGCATATTCTATGATAGTGCCGGCAATGTGCGGTCCCCAAATTGCGGAACACACACTTGCCGGCAAGTACTTCGTATGAATGAACCTTAATACTGTATGTAGTGATTGCACTTCCACCATTCCTGTACTTGCTCACTGTAGGTGCCATTATATGATCAACCACCATGTAACTACAGTAATATGTTTATATGCACGCTATATTGGCTACTGCAGCATAAAATATGTTTCAAAGTCATTCTCCTGGTAATTGTTCAAACTACTAAAATCCTTAAAATCTAGTCTGGGCCAATTTTCTACTATTGCGATGGACAGTTCATACCATGCATGAGAAAATGGATTTGGGGCCATATGTGTTGCATATCTGGTTTGTACAGATGTAGCCGGTGTTAAAGTTATTCCTGGCACATTAACACACAAGCTTATGGAATAGTTTAACAACGTGCAGAGCTTGTTACACTGTCAGGGTAATGCATTAACTCATAGATGTTGGCACTTGGTAAATCTGTACATATACAAGAATCTATTAAAGGGAACCTCTCACCATGAAAATGCATCATAAAGCAGGAGGAGCTGAGCAGATTGATATGTACTGTAGTTTAATGGAAAATGATTCAGGATGTCAATGCTCAGTGATTTCAGCCTTCCTTGTATAAGTGTGTATACAAATACAGCTGTCAATCACTGATCAGGACCACCCACTTGACTACTGAGCTCATTTACATGAATAAATTACAAGTTATGCTGTTTGATGTCTCATGCACATCTTTTGGCAGTCTATAAGCCAGAAAATCACATCTAAGCCGATTATGAGCTGCACAATAATTCACACCAGTTTCTGGCATAAATTATAGTAAATCTGTTGAACTGTGGGAGCCTCCCCTCCACTTAGCCCCTTACATTTTTGGGAAAGTGGCATAAAAAAGTTTTTAGCACAAAATTTGCAACTTTTTTTTACACCAGCAAGTCGTATAATAAATTCCCCCCTTCATTTTTTTGGTATCTTTCTACACACTTAAATTGTGAGTAGCTATATATATAAGAGTATGCTATTTATGTCCAAAAATAATCACAAATTTGAGTTCAAAGTTGAATCCTTTCCAATTGTTACTGAGGATCATATGTTGCATTGGTATGAAGCAATCAATGTTCATGTTTAGAATTATTAGTCCATTGGTGTGAATTTACTGTATATCCAACACTGGATTTATTATATCATATTCAGTCATTTCCTAGTTTAATAAGAACATGCCACCACATATTTTTGATCACTCACCACCCGTGGACATACATTCAGATAAGTATATTCTTGTCAGGGCTCTTTCACATGAGCGAGTTTTCTATCCGGACGCAATGCGTGTTGGGAACGGAGAGTATCCATACTGAATCCATTCATCTCATGCTTTCAGGCAAAAAATGCAGCATGCTCTATATTCTGCATTTTTCATGCAGCCCTGGCTCCATAGAAGTGAATGAGGCTGCAGTGAAAAACGGAAGGCATTCGGATGCAATGCAATTTTCACTGATATTTGGTAGCAGATGTTGAGTGTTATTCTTCACACGTGTGAAAAATGCATCAAAAACTAATTGCATCTGCTGGGGAAAAACGGAAACACTGGACACAATCACAGACAAACCTAATTGACCTTGTGTGCAAAATCATCAGTTGTTCCCTAAACAGACCTTGATTCATTCTGTATCCCTTCTGTGAAAGGCCTTAAAGGGGTATTCCAGTCATTCAAGTTATTCAAGACAATGGGTGCATATTGCTAGGATATGCCTCCATTGTCTGATAGGTGCGGGTCCCACGACTGGGACCAGCACCTATATTGAGAAAGGAGTGGGGAGCGCTGCACTTGGCTATTTTCAGCGGCCCCACAGTGCACCCTCCGTTCATTTCCCTGCTCCGTACTCTATATAGGTGCGGGTTCCAGAGGTGGGAGCAGCACCTATCAGACAATGGGGGCATATCCTAGCGATATGCCACCATTGTCTGGGATTGGAATAACCCTTTAAGATATAGATCACCACAGTAACCTAGTATCCACGATATTGTTATGTAAGGGTCAGTATAAAATGAGTATGCAGAGTGCAGTCTCCCGTGACTTAGTTATATCAGCAGGTATTCTGTGTTTTGCAAAGATTTGGTTGAATCATGGATCTGGTTTTTCCACCTTACACAATAGGAACAATGAGACTCCATTGTTCAAAAGGTCTCAGTAAAGCTCCATGTTCTTGGCTGTCAGGAGGCAGCTGAGTCATGGAGCTTCTATGTACAGGTGCTGCACACGGGGCAAAGCTCAAGGACGTTTATAGTCAATGGGCAGACTTGAAGTGGTTTTTAAACAAGCTTCTTACCGGTGCCTATATTTGTGAGTTATCCACTTCCTTCTGATCCTCAGCTGTGTCATTAGACTTACACTCTGACTCTTCGACTGAAACAGCATCTTGTGTGTAGACTGAAAGTCAGTTTTACTCTTCATGTCTATTGTGGCTGTTATAGGAATGAATAGAGAAACTGACTTCCTTTCTACACATAAGACCCTTAATCATTGTTATGGACAACTGTGGCAACCAACGGATTTGGCAATGGGCTACACCTAAGCGTGTTATCCTGGCAGCTCCTTAGTATTCCCCCTTTAGACCCTATGCAGGGATCTGGACTTCACTACAGGGAATGCACAAGGCTGCAACCTCTTGTAGTAGTCTCTATCTGGTTGGCTGCTTACTCAAGGGGTTCAGAGACACTTATGAGGGACACTGAGGGAACAGGGAAACTCGTACACAATAAAAGGACAGGTAAGAGTTTGTGATAATCTGTGAAACAGTCCAAAGGTTAGGGCAGGTGGCACAGGGCAGAATCCGGGAATCAGACAGAAGTCAGTACATAGGCAGACAAACGGATTATGGCACCTTTCCAAGATCTAGCTAGGTAGAAAGACCTATTGCTCAGGCACCTCTCCCAAGGGAGAGGTGCCTTATATACCCACTGATGTACAGCCAGGCCTGCAGTGTGGTACACCAGAGTCTGGAAGCTGGCACCGCTGCTGCAGGGCAGAGGAGAACCAGCAGGCCTGGCCGTCGGGGATAAGTTAGGTGAGTGATGTGGCACCTATGCCCACCATGAGTAACTGGACAGGGGCGAGCTCAGAGAGCCACCACTATAGTCAATTGGGCAGTTGTTAGTCTCAAACACATCTGAGGGAGAGGATAACTCTCACAGTCACTGGTAAGATTACATCATCTATCTTTTTAATGGGAAAAAGAATACAAATTTTTGTGGGAGTACTTCTAAGTGGAGCTAATCTTTATGTTTTGCCAATGCTAACTAACACTGTTTCCTTATATGTCAGTTAATGGGTTATTTTAACTGTTTTACTAGTATATACCACATTATTGATTAGGAAGTTCATCTGTTTGTTTGGATTTTATACATATTTATGTATAATCAAAAATAGATGCACGCCACAGTTTCAAAAAGAGTCAGAGACAGAATCCTTTCATGGATTGGAATCATTGGGGATGTTCTTATGCAATGAATGTATCACTACATTTATTTGGGTTTTAATATGTGTTTTGTATTTATAGCTATCTATCTATGCAAGAGGACCATGCAGAACAAAGCAAGACTGGAGTTGGCAGATTATGAAGCCGTAGGTATACCAAGATCATAGCCTGTAGATAGCAATGAAGCAGAATGTTTTCCTATGTAATATGTAGTTTTTGTTGAAAAATTCTTTAAATTTAAAACATTCCAGGCATAAATGTATAATTTTAATACAACACATGTAATTTTGGATGATCGGATTTCTTTCCCGCAATTTTACCATGACTCGCAGGTGTTGCTGTATATCTGTAGTTTTACACTATGTTCGTAACTGGTTGAAAATTGAGGATTACAAAAGGTAAGGTTATTTTGACAGATTTGTTAAAGTATACATGGTGCAAATAAATTTAAAAAATTCTGTTTGATTTTTATAAAATAAAAAAGGATTATTTATAAATTGCAGAATGAAAATGATTTTAATGTGAAATACAGAATGTTGTGTTGAAAAATGTATAGTTTGATTCAGCACTTGATGATCCATGAATTTGACTAGTTTGATATCAATCAGAAAATTAATTCCAGTTGTTAAATTAATCTGACATTGGTCTAAATCTGGAAGTCTAAACTTTATTAACCATATTTTAATTTATTTATTTTTTTAGTCCCACCAGAGGACATCACTTTTCTAATGCATTGGTATACAGTACCTTTTATACTAATGCATTATAGGCTATCACTATGACAGGCTATTAGACTGAGCCCAGGCACTTAGCTATAGGGGATGTAGAGGTAGCAGTCGTTACCATCGCCCAAGAGTCTGAGGGGGCCCAAAGATCTTTGCGCCACATAAGAAGACACTTGTAATAAAGAAAGTGCATTCTGGTGAAGTTATACCACTGGCTGGAGGGAATGGGTTAGGTCAAGAATTTGGAATGGGGGGGGGTATCGTTTCATTTTTTGCCTCAGGCAGCAGGAAGGCTATGTGCTTCCCAGCCCCTGGCCACACAGTAGAGAGGAAAAGGGGGCCCAAGCTGAACTTTTGCACCAGGGCCCATGAGCTTTTAGTTAGGCCCCTAGCGGAGCCTGTGGCATAGTCTAATAGACATTCAGCCAAGGCAGGTGTTAGGCCCCTACTGTGAGATTAGCACCCCGAGATTGTCTTCCCCGGGGGGTGATGGTGACAGGGAGCCTCTTAACGTCCTAGATGCCGTGGTTACTATTGACCGAGGCATCTAGGGAGTTACACTCCCAGGATTGGTGTTATCTGCATTCCAGCGGAAGCCCAGCTACAGTGTATCAGCGCAGCCTATGTGGGGACTCTTCAGTCTCTGTTGCCTGCACCAGGGTTAATGGTGCGGGTGGCAGGGACTGAACACACTACACACAATTAACTGATACCGCACTCCACATGAAAACAAAACTGCTTTTCGATATTTCTAAAAACAACATCCTCAGGCTCTGAAAGGGTGAATTAATTGAATAAATTGATTAATTGCCCAGCCCTATATGGAGATATTCTGTCATAAAAGCAATGTAAATCCAACATACCGTAAAAAAAACCTCTTTAGGCCATTGTATGTTATTGAAAGCATAAAGAGGTACAGTAGGCTCCCACAGGTATCAATATAAAGAACCATCATATAGTTTGTGAGTCTGAGCCCTAAACTGGAGATTAGATAAAACTTATGCAAACCGTTATGATTAAAGCTCAATTGATCTTAAAATCTCATCTCTCCATAATAAATATGACAACTTCACAAATCTCTGTGAGTGTGACAGGGAAAATGGATATCTGGTTTAACTATTAAAAAAAAATTAGAAATTAAATTCAGGAGTTTGTAAATAGAAAGCAATAAGCTTTGTAAATAGAAAGCAACTAGCTCAAATATATAGCGATACCAAGAATTGTCCCAGCTATACATGAGATAAATGGTAACAGCTGCGTATGTGGAAATGACATACTGTACATTCAAAGGTGTGACAGCTCAATGTGCAGCTTTTCTGGCATTTGTTAGTATAATAACTTCCATTATACATACTTACCTTACCTTAAGGGTAAATGCACACGATCAGGATTTATCTGCGGACAATCCGCACTGAAATCCGCAGGTGTTCTCAATGAAATTTGTGCGGTAAATCCGCACCAATTGGTGCGGATTTGCGTGCGGATTTTTTTTTCAAGTGAATAGAGAAAATCCTCATGAAATCCGGACAGGAAAAATAAAATAAATTGACATGCTGCGGATTGTAAAATCCGCACCGCAGGTCAAAATCCGCACTAAAAAAATCCGCATCGTGTGCATTGAGAATTTCAAATTGTCATAGAATATAATGTACATGACCTACGGACCGGATTTTCCGCACGCAAATCCGCACGTAATCCTGATCGTGTGCATTCACCCTTAGTGTAACATTTATTCTTTGTGGCTGTAGCACTATAATTAATCCATTTATACATTGAGCTATCGTACCTTTGAATGTATGCCTTTCCAACATACGCTGCTGCTGTTACCAGTTATCTCATGGTATCGCTATTTATTTGAGCCTGTAGCCGTACCTTACGTTTGTTTGCACTTGCTTTCTATTGGTAACCCCTGATGAATCATAACAGGAGAAACGCATCGGGACAAAATAGGGTGATCCAGAGAAATTAGGGGTAGGTTCCAGGGCAGTGTGCATCCACCAATCCACCATTAGGGTGTGACTGTCAGGGAAAGTTAGGGCAAAACTAAAGCACCCCCCGTCCCCTTTCCACATCCCTTCTACTTTTTTCCCAGTCTATAACTGTAAACGCTGTCTACGATACCATAATTGGTTGTTTTATCGCCCAGACTGTGGGTAACTCTTTGTAATCTATGTATTTATGTTTGCTTTTTTTCGGCCAGGTTGCTTGTTTATTTCATCTTCATCTAATTAAAAGTTATGTTTTGGATTCCAGGATTTCAGTGCTAAAAAGTATTTTGGCTGAACTTTGTGATAGTAAAAAAAAAAAATGAAAAGAAATATGCGAAAAAATAGACTAATTTTCCAATTTTTAACATTTTCACAGGTCTAAAAATAAAATACTAATATAAAAATAACATAAAAATAAAGCCCCACCCCATGTATTAACAAAAAAAAAAACGCAATTTTTTCCCCCACATATCCAAATGGAAAATAAGTTATGAATTTCAAAGACACACAAACAAAAGAAAATGAAAAATAAGCCCAGTCAGGAAGGGGGGGTGGCCCAATCTTGATTTTTACATTGATGGCCTATCAATGTTAGAACCACATGACTGGTTACTGCAGCTCTGCTCTGATTCACCTCAATAGCAGGAATGCTGCAGTAACCAGCTCCATCCACTCCACAGTGACCAGAGCTGTGGAGTCCCAGCGCTGGAATTGTTCCTGAACAGGTTATTTGTGGGGTGTCAGATCCCCATCAATATGATATTCGTGGGTCATCAATAGCAAATAGGATAGGCCATCGATAACAAACATGCTAAAGACCTAAAGGGGTTTTCTGGAAGTTTTTTTTACTGATGACCCATTGTTTGGATAGGTCATCAGTATCTGATCAGTATGGGTCCAACACCCAGGACCCCTGCCAATCAGCTGTTTGGGAAGGCAGTGGTTCTCCTGTGAGCGCTGCAGCCTTCTCTCAGATCACCAAGCACAGTGCCATACATTGTATAGCAGCTGTGCTTGGTATCACAGCTCAGCCCCATTCACTTCAATGGGACTGAGTTGCACCTAGGTCATGTGACTGATGAACTTGAAGTCACATGGCCTAAGCAAAACTACGAGAAGTCCGTAGTGCTACTGCGAGCACCAGTGCCTTCTCAAACAGCTGATGGGTGGGGGTCCCGGATGTCAGATCTCACCGATCAGATACTGATGACCTATCAAGAGGATGGCTCATCCATAAAAAAAACTCCCAGAACACCTCTTTAATAGCCTGACAAAACAAGGCAACTTGTTTTCTAAGGCAGTAGAAGTTGGTATCTAGATGTATTCATCTGTAAATTCATTGTACATATAAATTAGTCATGCCAAATTATAACCTCTCCGATGTAAAGGCTTTAGGAGATCGTATGTGCTGAAAATAGAATGCCTTAATCAGCCTAAAAATGTACAGAAGTAAAGCCCATCATTCCTTTACTTCATTGCTGTCCAATGAGTAATACGCCAAGCAAAATGTTTGAGGCATTTAATATCCTGTACTTGGCTCATGATCTTTTCTAATGGTTGTGCATTAGCAAAAGATTGCTTTCACAGTACCATGGTATAATGCATTATTTACATGCTAAATGTTCCTTTTTTGTCTTCTTTACTCTTTTGCTAGGAGAATTTAGCAAGACTGCAGCGGGCATTTGCAAGAAAATGGGAATTCATCTTTATGCAAGCAGAGGCACAAGTCAAGTAAGATGTAACTCAGATATATCAAAGGGTTTTAGGCCAGGTTCACATTGTACAGTTTTTAATGTGTGATGAAAAGTTAGACAGTTTTCTGTAACAGTTCCTTACAGTTTTTAAGATCTCAGCTTACAGTCATACAATAGAAACTTTCTTTGTTTACTTCCAATGTATGAAATCTGTCCTGGTCATATTATGAACGGCTCCTTACACAGACACAGCTCTGATGCATATACTGTGAGGGTACGTCTACACGTAACTGGATTTGCTGCGGAAAGCTGCAGAGAAATCTAAATCTAAAATAGATAACCACTATTCTGACTTCCCCTTTGACGGTCCCGTTATAACATTTGCCCAGTCCCCACTCTCTGTACTCCCAGCCTCAAGCAATGATGTAGTCCTAGACTACTTTCACACTAGTGTTTAAGTTTTCCGGTATTGAAATTCGTCATAGGGTCTCAATACCAGGATAAAATGCTTCAGTTTTGTCCCTATTCATTGTCAATGGGGACAAAACGTAACTGAACAGAATGGAGTGCTCCAAAATGCATTCCGTTCTGTTCTCATACCGGAGAGCAGCATGCTGTATTTTGCTCTCCGTCCTGAGATGCGGAGAACGATGTATCAGTCATGACCCACAATGCAAGTCAATGGGGACTGGTCCGTTTCCTCTGACACAATAGAAAATGGATCCGTCCCCCATTGACTTTCAATGGAGTTCATGACGGATCTGTCTTGGGTATGTTACAGATAATAGGACCAGATCCGTTCATAACGGATGCAGATGGTTGTATTATCAGTAACGGAAACGTTTTTGCTGAACCCTGCCGGATCCAGCAAAAACGCTAGTGTGAAAGTAGCCTTACATGTGACTGCTGTAAAGGTCCTTTTTAGAGTTGAGCGAACATGCTCGTAACGAGCACTGTACTGCTCAGATCCCCTGCCCTCGCATGGGCGCAGCCATCCGGATCCGTCGGGTGAGGAGGACGGATCCGGATGGCTGCGCCCATGCGAACGCAGGGGATCTGAGCAGTACAGTGCTCGTTACGAGCACGTTCGCTCAACTCTAGTCCTTTTACACTTTCCCCAGTAATCAGGCTGATTATCAGGGATGAGCATTTGTGGAAAAACATGCTCCCATGATAATTGGCCTGTGTGTCACCTTCTAGCGATCACCCGATGAACTTGCAAACACTTATTCATAAGGTGATCATGTCTTTCAGCCTGCACCTAAAATCATCATTTCGTGCAGCAGATCATGCTGTATAAATAGTGATCTGCTGCCTCGGAACAATGATTTTCTATGGGAATATTTGATCACTGTATCGATCGCTGGTCCCCAAACAAAAGAGGTGTTTGCTGTATGTAAATACAGCCTTCATCTCCGCTGATGATCAGGCAATTATCGGGAACTAGGGATCAATTCATTCATCGGAATGAATTTTACACTTCTGAGGGAGCATCCCCACGACTCGGGATGCTCCCTAAGCCGCTTGGTTGTAGAACAGCACAACTCACACAGCCCCGTTAATTTTGCATAAGCCCCGTACTGTGAGTAGCGGCTCATGTGTGAATGATCTGCGTACAAATCTCCATCAATGAATTTGCACAAGCCACTTATACACAAATGTTAGCGGTGCGTGCACAACTACTAATTCATAATTGCAGTCAATCATCTGCACATGTGCTGCTCCTCACAGTAAAGGCACATGCGCAAGGCCACGCAATATGATTGGCTATGTCAATTTGCCACCAAGCTAGGGAATTGTATGTAGAGGGAAAGCCCTTTACAGATGGAGAATTTGTTCAGATGAATAAATCGATTTGCTCATCCCTGTCAGGAATGTTTGGTTCCTTCTCAATACTGGCCCATGTAAAAGGACCTTGAGTTTAAAAAAATATCATGTCATTGCTGGAGGCCATCTGAACAGAGCTGTGAAAGATGGGGGTGGAAGAGGAGCCCCGCCGCATTAGCACCAGGGGAGGCAAGTTCTTTTTCATTGTAAAATTATCTGTACTAGTGAATTTTGCCATGGTTAATCCACAGAAAAATCCACAGCCATTGGTCCAGTGTGGACGTGCCCTAACTCAAATCAGTCCTGCGCCTGTTACTTGAAAGACATGAAAAAGTTAGGCATAAAACTGTACAACTTTGCATCATAGAAATGATTTATTTGCATTTATTTGCTGAAAACAAAATACACCTATAAGCACCAGTGCACTCCTTTTATAAAAACGTACATTTGTTTTGTTTAGTGTGGAATACAAATTACTGCATATAACAATAGTAAAGTTTGGATATCTGGTTTCTATGCAACACCTAGTGGACTGTGGTGGTACTACTGTTTACATTTCTAATTGAGGGAATTCAAGGTCATTGTTCTCTTCACACATCAATACTAGCAATTATTTTGTGTAAGCTGCCCTTTTTATGAAAACTAATTGGTACCAAATTTAATAAATAAAGCAAAAAAGCAGGGTTGCTAAAAAAACAAGTTACAGTAAGTACAAAAATATTTGTACCCTTCCGTTAAAGAAAGAAAACCCGACAATGATCCCTGAACATAATCTGAAACTGACAAAAGCAGTCAACATCATTATTTTAAAAAACAAACTAATGAAACTGGCCAGAAAAAAAATTAAGGTACCCCCAGAAAAGATTGAAAATAATTTGACCATAGGGACATGTTAAACTAAGTTGTGTCCTGTAATCACAGGCCTTGCAGCGCTGGGGTCATAGGTTCGAATCCGACCAAGGGCAACATCTGCATGACGTTTGTATGTTCTCCCCGTATTTGCATTGGTTTCCTCCAAAATAAATAAAATTAGCATCACAGGTGTCTATTTAAAAGGTAAAAAGGTAAAAAGTAGTTACTGTTCTGTTTGGTATCATGGTGTGTACCACACTGAACATGACCAAAGAAAGATAAGGAGAGAGTTGTCTCAGGAGACTAGAATGAAAATTATAAACAACCACATTAAAGGTAAAGGCCCACTCCAAATAGCTTGATGTTCCTTTTACTACAGTTGCTCATATTATTCAGAAGTTTAATGTCTATAGGACTGTAGCCAACCACCCTAGATATGGCTGCAAGAGGAAAATTGATAACAAATTGAAAGGATGGATAATATCAATGGTAGCCAAAGAGCCCAGAACAACTTCCAAAGAGATTGGAGGTGAACTCCAAGGTCAAGGTACATCAGTGTCAGATTGTACCATCCGTCGCTGTCTTAGTGGACTTTATGGAAGACAACCAAGGAGAAAACCACTGTTGAAAGCGAATCATACAAAAACAAGACTGCAATTTGTCAAAATGCATATTGACAAGTTGCAACACTTCTGAGAGAATGTCTTTTGGACAGATGAGACAAAACTGAGCTGTTTGGCTAGTCACATCAGATGTATGTGTAATAATGAAGCATACGAAGAAAAGAACTTTGTACCTAATGTGAAACATGGAGGAGGCTTGGTTATGTTTTGGTAGTGTATAGGTTGGTCGGCACTCCGTTTGTTCTTAGGGGGTGCTCAGTGGTCACAGTTGTGAACAATAGTTAGGGAAACACCACGGCACTCCAGTGTTGTTAGGATGCAGATCAATAAGTTTATTTATCCATTCAAGTATACATAGAAGTATTATGGCCAACGTTTCGGTCCACTTTGGACCTTGATCACGGCCCGTTAATAGTGGTAAATTGGAGTGTGGATGGGTACCGCGTACCGCGTAAGCTTGGTCTCAGTCGCAGGTCATGGGTCCTCCAACAGGATAATGACCAAAACACCTTTAGCTAAAAACATCCAAGAATGGCTAAGAGCAAAATATTGGACTATTCTGAAGTGGCCTTCTATGAGCCCTGATCTAAATCCTGTTGAACATCTGTGGAAGGAGCTAAAACATGCAGTCATTTTTTATTTATTGTGACTTATTAGTTATTTTAGTGACCATTGCAAGTTATCTTTCTTTAACGGAAGGGTATCTTACCAACAATTTTGACCATGTGTGTATATAAGATAGAAGAAAGACTAGATCTAAGGAACTAGAATACATGAAGTGACTTGCAATAATTATATGCAGAAAACTATCCACCAGTTTTTATATACAAAAAAATAAATGTTAACTAAATGTTAAATGTGAACTAAATGTTCACATATAGCTTGCTGAAAAAAAAAAATTATGGAAACTTTAAATGCTTCCACCACCTAACATCTTGAGGGATCTTTGTCCTTCTTCAGATCCTACTTATGAAGATGACACAGAGTATAGATAAAATTTCTAAAAGTCATATCTAAAGATACATTTCAATGTGTTTTAACAACGGCATGAAAGTACAAATGATTTCTATTACAGTTTTGGAGTAGGAACAAAGCTGGTTAATAAATCCAATAATCTAAAGATACACCAGGGTAATGGACGAGAGCCAAAATCTGTATGTTAATGGTGATCATATAAGATGAATTAGTATAATGTGACAGCTTGCTTAGCTACGCTAAACCAAGAGGATGCCTTGGAAGATAATTTTAAGTAATTACATGATGAGTGTAATATGACTAAACATGACATATAAAATAGTTACAGCAGATACTGTTGGATCCAGGGTAAACTTAAAAAATGGGACACTGTATGTAATATTGAGTCTTTATGCTATAAATGTACATATGGTAAATGTATGGTGAATACCTGGAATTTACTATAAGACTATTTCTACTCCTTCTAAAAAACAGATGAATATTGCTTTGGTCAGGTTTCCATGCTGCACTGTTTTGTTGGGTAAAATAAAATGGAAACTTGAAAACATCATAAGATGAAATAAAATGCATCCTAAGGGCTCATGCACACGACCGTATGTATTTTGCGATCCACAAAAAACGGATCCACAAAAAATACGGATGACGTCTGTGTGCATTCTGTATTTTGCGGAATGGAACAGCCGGCCCCTAATAGAACAGTCCTATGCTTGTCCGTAATGCGGACAATAATAGGACATGTTCTATTTTTTTGCAGAACAGAAATACGGACATACGGAAATGGAATGCATATGGAGTACTTTCCAGTTTTTTTTGCAGACTCATTGAAATGAATGGTTCTGCATACGGTCACCAAAATAAAACGGAACGGACACGGAAAGAAAATATGCTCGTGTGCATGAGCCTTAACAGATCATTCTGGATCAGTCAAAGGATCAAGAGGGATCTGTCATATCCATCAAGTATTCTGATGCAAGTCTCAAACGGTGTGCTGTGAATGCCCCCAAAAAAAGATTTTTTTAAACGTCCCGCACATGGATGTGTGTTGTCCATATTTCTTGCAGACCAGTTCACTTGAATGGCCGAGGCCAGTGAAAAAATTCGACTAAAACCGATTTTATCTGCAAGGAGAGACGATTGTGGGGAAAATTGTGGATGTGAATTGGCACATTGACTAAAATGTGTCAGTGTTCAGTCTGTGTGCTGTCCATTCTACATTTGGACAGTACATGAACGTGGACATTCATCACCTCAAAACAGTCTAAATCATATACATAATCAGTCATCTTTTATGCTGTTAACATAATGCTGCAGATGAGGAGGGGTTAACAGCAGCCGAAGCACTCCAGCGCTAAGAACCAGTTGTTACTAACCGCCTGGGCTTCACAGCCTGGGTCGGGCTTCCCAGTGACCCAATCAGAGACCAGGGGAGTGACCTATAGTTAGCTGTAAGGTCCTCTGAAAGACTCCAGAGATGTCCTGTTTTTGTCATATTGATATATATCCTCAGGATAGGTCATCAATGTCAGACTGGCAGAGGTCTGATTCCTGGCACACCCGCTGATTAGCTGTTTGAACAGACCGCTGTGTTCCTGCAAGCGCTGCGTTCTCGTCACTGTACCTGTTTGCCATTGAAACGTCAGCTGTGGCTACACTGGTCCACTGCTGCAATGTTGATGGCAAGCAGGTAAACAGTGAAGAGAATGCAGCACTCTCAGGAACACTGCGGACTCTACAAACAATTGCTCGGCAGGAGTGCCGGATTCGGATAAGTCATCAAAATGAGAAAACCAGACAAATCCTTCAAAGTTGTTGTACAGCCATTAATATTGATGATCTATCTTCAGCATAGGTCATCAGTATCAGATCGGAGGGGGGCTGACACCCGGCACCCTCGACAATCAGCTGTTAGACGAGCATGTGAGCACTGCTTCCTGGTCTTTACATTATGTCTCGTCTACTGTGGAGCGGTGGCATAGTGTAATTACAAGTACTCACTTCATTCACTTGAATGGAGCAAGTACTTGTCATTTACATTGCGACGAAGTGCAGTGTAATGAAGAGGAAGCACTGCTCACATGGAGCACCACGGCAGCTGATGGGTCGGACTCTCACTGATTTGATATTGATGACCTATCCTGAGGATAGGTCATCAAATTAATGGTTGGACAACCGCTTTTCAGTGTGTGAAATGATGGGTTCTGCATTGTATAGGTCACACTAGGATTCTCAAGATCATGAGAACGAAGGGTTCAGTGGAGTGATGCATCCCTTTTAGATTTTACCAAATACAGCAGCACCTTCATCTATGTATTGTCTGGCATTTCAACTCAAGGCCATTGGACTTAGTGGGGCTGAGCAGCTACTAAGTTCCAAAACTTGATATAGACAATAGACAAAAGTGGCAACAGTCCAGTCAAGAATAGCAGTCTATTTGTTGTGATCATGAGGGTCTTAGTAGTTGGATCTGCACCCATCACATATTGATAGCAGTATACTATAAAATAAAGAAAATTGAAACCACACCACTACCTTATTCCGGCACTGGCAGCACAACAAATGTTTTGACAAATCCTCACCATTCTCTGTGCTACTGTATACGTTATATACTCTGACAGCACTCGAGTTCATAGGTATGAACATTTGCACTGGATCACAAGATGACATTGCAGACTGAGTTATTACCATGGCAGAATTGATATATGATAAGAATGATAAGAATTTTGATTTGTTTAAATAAAACAAATTGTTACATTTATACAATACACAAGCTAAAATATTTTGAATGGGTACTTTTGCAGAATTGATAGAAAAAAGGATAAAACTGAAAGAAAGATCCTGGACAGTCAGGAAAGAGGATTTTGGGATGTGCACCGACCAGTGGTATGTCTAAATATTCTTCACTGTTACTGTATATTTTGTGTAATACCATTTCCCCTAATATAAATGATACAATACTTGTGCTGAGGTTGTGCAAGTACTCTATATTGATCACCTAGCCACAGGATAGGTCATCAATATGTGATCAGCAGGGGTTCTGAAACCCTGCACCCCCGCCAATCAGCTGTTTGAAGAGGGGGAGGCGCTCTATTCGAGTGCTGCTTCCTCTACAGTACATTATACTGCACATCGTCTCTCTTGCAGCAGCAGTGCAGTGTAATTACAAGTACTTGCTCCATTCTATTACACTGCACTGCCGCGGCTTCCAAGATGACAGGCAGTGTAATGTAGAGGAAGCAGTGCTCGCGTGGAGCACCGTCTCCTTTTCAAACAGCTGATCGGAACGGGGTGTCGGAACCCCACACCTGACATTAGGTCGCCAATATGTAGTTCCTGCACAAGTCCATTAAACATTCTGTTCAGATATTTTCTAATTAGATATATTTGTTAGACAGCTCTGTAACAACCAATATGACCACGAACAGGCAAAGGTGTTGTCAATAGAAAATCTGGTTCATCATGTAAGAAGATGTATCACTATATAACTAAACAGCTAGAAAGATTAACCATTCAGGGCCTGGGAAAGAGCTTCCTTACAGTAATATTTCAGCCGCTGCTCCACACCATGTACCTGCTGGCAGTGACCGGGGGTCCCAGCAGTCAGACCCTAAACACAGATCTAACATACTGTGGATAGGTCATAGATGTTAATGGCTGACATATGCCTTTAAAGGGCATCTGTCAGCAGATTTGAAACTGGCTGACCTGTTACATGTGCACTTGGCAGCTGAAGACATCTGTGTTGGTCCCATGTTCATATGTGCCCGCATTGCTGAGAAATGTGATGTTTTATTATATGCAAATGAGCCTCTAGGAGCAACAGGACATAGGCTCTGCACTCTCAGCAACTGCCACTGCCACGCCCCGAACTTTGATTGACAGGGCCAGGCAGGCATGATCACATTTACACTGTCTGGGCACGGCAATTGCAGAGAGAGCAGAGCCTCTAGTTGTAACAGTAACGCCCCTGTTGCTCCTAGAGGCTCATTTGCATACATTAAAACATTTTTTTTCAGCAATGCAGGCACATATGAACATGGGACCAACACAGGTGTCTTCAGCTGCCAAGTGCACATGTAAAAGGTCAGCCAGTGTCATAGGTACAGAACTGCTGACAGATGCCTTATAACAGAAATAAATATAACCAATGTAGAATTTAACAGCAGTTTTATTTACTATCTTCTTGTTATCAGCGAATCACCAGCTTCAAGCAGAGCTCCTATTTGCTGAGGGGAAGAAGGAATTCAGGCGCTACCTCTCAAACCTGCTGAAACTGCTCAGTAAATATGCAGAAGCAGTCCCAATGAATACAATGATTTGAGAGAGACTGATTTTTGCTGATCCAGTGGTGGTTCATTATTTTCAATGTAATCTGTTACATTTAAGTTTCACAAAAAAATACCTGTTTGCATATTCAGAGATGGCTGGCTGAAAACATCAAACTCCATCCATTTTTGACGCCTATACTGAGTTAAGATAGCTTAAGGATCGGGGGAAGTCAATGTGATATCGGAATTATTGTAATATAAATTGTCACACTCAGCTTGCATTTACTAGAGAAGTCAAAGTTTGATGTGGTTTTTGCATACGATTTTCCACAGGACATAATTTTACCCCTGTGTTGCTATTACTAATGGCTAACAATGCAACTTGTGTAGATTTAAGTTTTGAAATCTTTAAAGTTTTCATTACACTCACAAACGTACAGGCGGAGGTTGCATATCTAAAAACAACTATAAGGTACACCAAGGTACACTAGTGAATGTATGGAACTAATTATTATTTTTTTTAAATTTTTTTGCAATTGTTGTGCAATTAGACTTCGGCTCTTTGTGAAATAGGTGTTTCCTGAGCTCACACTTTACTCCATGGGCATAGAAACCTACAATTTTTTTTACATTTTTATTACACTCACAGGGGTACATGAATTAGTTGTATATCTAAAAACAACCATACAATACACTAGGAAGGTTTGGGTTCTCTGGTAAATGTGAACTGAGCATGAGATTAATTTTTTTTGTAATTATTGTGTGATTGGACTTGTCTATTTAAAGACTTCGGCTCCTTGGGAAAGTGATATACTCTGTTTTAATTATTTTGTAAGGTGACTATAACTTTCCAATACATTATTGAGTATTGCTTTAATAGCTTTTATGTGCTATACATTTATATAATTTATATAATATACATTTCTAGCCAGTCAAAAAAAAAAATCTAATAGTGCATTATAAGACATTGCTCTTAGTACATGAATTCATTTTTGTTCCATTTTCTTTAAGCCTGGATGTGTGAATACTACAGAGATGGACATAAGAAAGTGTCGTCGAATGAAAAATCCCCAGAAGGTGAAAAAGGTAAGTCAGTTCATCTACTGTGGTTCCTGCTTACCTCCTTGTAAGCCTTTCACCATTACTTGGGTGCTGTGGATACGTGTCTATATTTCTAAAGGAATTTATCAAACCTAGCTCCAGTCTTCTGTCATCAAAAAGTCGCAAGATTGGGTTTGTGCAACTTTTTCAGGTCATTTGGTTGAGGTGACAATAAGTCCAAGGGCTAATGGACATGGCTGTTGCCGTTTTTGTGGTCCGTGAATTGCAGATCTGCAAAACACGGATACCAGCCGAGTGCGTTTCTCGTAACTGAACAGGCTGCCCTTTGTAGAACTGTCCTATGCTTTGCCGCAAAACAGAGAAAAATAGGACATGTTCTATTTTTTTGCACAGCCATGCAACGGATACGGAGAGCACACGGTGGGCTGTCTGCATCTTTTGTGGCCCTATTGAAGTGAATGTGTGCGTATCTGATTCACAAAAAATGCTGATCGGATGCGGACAAAAACCACGGTCATGTGCATGAGCCCTTATACTAGTTCTCACATAACCACAGTATTTCCTGCAAGAGAAAAAGCTGTAAGTGACTTAGGCTACTTCCACACTAGCGTTAGTACGGATCCGGCGGGTCCCTTCACCCGCCGGATCCGTACTGAGTAATACAACCTTGTGGATCCGTAATTCCGGATCCGGTTGTATTAGCGTTTAAACGGATCCGGAATAACCTCTATTGAAAGTCAATGGAGGACGGATCCGTTTACAAGTGTGTCCACACCAAACGGATCCGTCCCCATTGACTTGCATTGGGGGTCATTCCGGATCCGTTTAGGTGCGGATAACTAGTACGGAGAGCAAACCACAACATGTTGCGGTTTGCTCTCCGGTCTGAAGACTGAACGGAATGCTTTCAGGAGCATTCCGTTGTCTTCAGTTCAGTTTTGTCCCCATTGACAATGAATGGGGACAAAACGGAAGCGTTTTATTCCGGTATTGAGCCCCTATGACGGAACTCAATACCGGAATCCCATAACGCTAGTGTGAAAGTAGCCTTACAAGGGCAATCACTAGAATTCCAGCAATATCATTCCAGAAAAGGAGATTCCATCAGATACAAGCAGGGTTGTTTTGGCAGATCTTAAATACTGAAAACATCTAAATCGACCTTCTGCATATGGTTGCTCTGTGCAGATCTGATGATGTCAGAGCTTTGAACACCACAGAATGAGCAGTACTAGCAAAACTTCGGCACTATAGGAGGTAATACATATTGCTATTTTTACCCAGATTACTTCACTCCCTTCCAGCGCCTCAGGGTTTCATTCTAGCAAATTAAAGCGATGACTTCCATTTTGAGGTTCTAATTCAGAGTTAATAGGTAAAAACAGCAAGAAGATGTCTTTGAAGATAAAGCCTATGTGAATACCTTCTTAATGGAGTGTAGATAAAAAGAGTTTAAAAGATGTTTTAGATACAAGGGAAATATTTTCCAGGGTGTCTTCTAGAGTCAAAACAGAAAAACGTTTTAGTAATAGTGGAAACCTTAAGTTTCATTTACCATTTAGACATCAATAAAAAGAGATTGAAGCAGAAACATCCATTATTTTCCATTTCAATCCATTAAAACGGACCTCAGATGCTCCTGTGAACAGAGCCTTAAACTTTACTTTTCCAGTAAGCTGTTAAGCAGGACAATATCATGTAATTTTTATTTTCACTCACTTTAAAATTTGTTTTTAAAGCAAGTGAAAAAATCTAAATCTAAGGAATATCATTAAAGGGGTTGTGCGAGTTATTTTTTTGTTCTTTGTATGTTTCTAACTAATCAAATGTAAAGGCTTTACTGTGCACTTACTGCATCAACAGTTGCTGCTTTTTCAGATTTCACTGAGGGTCACATGACCTGTAATGTCAGCTTCTCTCCCTGATCTAATGATGTTTCGTGCAAAAGTCTGAGAGAGCAGATATGTGTCTGTACACAAGACATCACTGTGCTGGCCATGCCCCCCTGCACTGACTGCTGCTGTCTGCTCTCTACCTGGATTCTTCAGGAAAAACTTTAACCTCTTCAGCAGCACAGACTCAGGGCTGAAGGCTTTACTGAGTAGCTGCAGGCAGTAAGGAGACAAATGCTGGGCAAATGCTGACAGCTTAGAGGAGTTCTGCAGAACATTGCACAAGAACAGGTAGGGAGAAGATCCTATATGTATCAGCAGTGTCATTGTAAAGCTGGGACTTGTAGTCCTACACATACAACATGCTGCTGAGTCTCCCAGCAGGCAGACATGTCACTCAAGGCAGCCCTCGTCGATCGACGGGGGTCCAGGATGTTGGACCCCCACCAATCAGATACTGATTACCTATCCAGAGGAAAACCCTTTAAAGAGGACCTTTCACCGGTTCAGAGATTATCATGTAAATAGCTGGCTTTGTAGTACATACTGAAGGCATGTTAAAGCGCTTACTTACTTATTTTCCCTATGCACTGCTCCATTCGCCCGCTGTGCCCCCCGTTCTGGTTTGGCATATAAATTCATACATCGGTCGGCGCCTCTTCATAACTTCGGCGAATCCACCACCAGAGCACAGTTGTAGAACTGCCTATTGTTGTGCACCAAACGGACAGGAATAGAACATGTTCTAGAATTTGTGGAACAGCTTTACAATTGCAGACAGCACACGTGTGACATTTGTGGCACCATAGAGATGAATGGGTCCGTGTGCAATCCACAAAAAAAGTCAGACGCAGACCGAAATATGGTTGTGTGAATGCTCTCTTACCAGTATTCTAGATACTTTTTTCTTTGAGAGGACTGCACCCATAAAATGTCATTACCATTACTTTTTTGTGTGTAATTTTTGTAGTTGTCTCAACGAGATTTCACTGTGTAAAAGTATTTCTATAGTTAAAAAAAGGTACACCTATCGATGATTGTAATATATTATTAAAATCATTTTTTGTCATATATGGTCTGTCCAAATAATCATCTTTCTTGTAATGATATAGTTTTTGTGTTCTTTGTTTCAGCATTGTTTGGTCCTATTCCCTAATTTCCCCCTTTTCTATGTTTGTGTGTGTTTGTTATTGTATTTGTAAAATGCTAATAAAAACAGAAATTCAATAACCCCACTTTTTTTTTATCTTTTATTCAGTCTGTATATGGTGTATCAGAGGACTCTCAGTCACAAAGCCCAGTGCACATGGCTTCCCATGTGATTAGAAAAACGACAAAAGATGACTTGCGAAGACAGGTGAGTGGCTTAGTGAAACCAATCTTTTGTAAAAGCATTTACCCCCAAGATGTACACCATTGGGACCACCACCAATCACTAGAATAGTGGTCTTTTGTCCTCTGTTCCTCCTCAAGGTTGCCAACCACAGTGTTCCTTTTCTGCTGGACAACTTATCCTAAATTTATGGACAGCCAAAATCTTTATGAACTAATGGGAAAAACAACAAATAATAAAATATTCTAAGTAATACATGACTATAGATCAATATACTGATAACTCATTACCAGCATTTACTGATGAAGATTACCAACAAAATAACCACGTTACGTACTACCAGTCTCTAAAAAACTCACAGACACATCCAAACTGTATTTTCTTTTTTCATGGACACATGGAAATGTTGTCTATTTTTACGGGCTGTCCAGACATTTCTGGACGGTTGGTAACCCTGCTCATGACTGCATGACTGAAGGAGGACTTTGAATAGAATGATGGTTGATCATGCACATATTATTCAACGTCTAATGGGCCGACAGAGACAGCGGAGTGCAGTGTTCAGCTCGTTCCGTAGTAGAGGTCCGAGTAGTGGTGTCCCCGGAGATAACACATTTCTCATCTATCCTGTTGGTCAGTGATATTTGTTTCAGAAAACCTGTTTAATCACAACTATATAGAGCAGGCACAGTGGGCTGCTATGTCCTGTAGCTCACGTCAGCTTTGCTGTGGAGACTGAGACAGAATCGGCAGAGGCTGGGGGATTTAGTAACAGTGGACTACTGGAGGCCTAGAAAAATCAAGATAGCAACATTATACTTAATACACACCAATATATTCTCTTTAATATACCTTTATAGGGGTCAGATCTCTATTTTCCCTACACAGAGCTCCAAATTCTCCATACATGATGAAACATCATCAACAACCATTAGAGCAGGGGTGGCCAAACTTACAGACACAAAGAGCCAGGAAAAAAAACGTATGACTACCAGGAGCCACAAGCTATACATTTGCACACGAGTCACTGTATTTTTCGCCCTATAAGATGCACCTAGGTTTTAGTGGAGAAAAATAGGAAAAATATATATATTTTTCATCTAATCTGAGGTCTGATAAAAAATGTTTTTTTCTTATTTTTCATTAGCAGAGAAAAAAAAAATATTTTTCATCAGACCTCAGATCAGACTTCTAAATAAGACCCCCAATCCTCATCTGACCTAAAATATGGTCCTCAACACAAATCAGACTCCCAGTGTCAGACCCTCAGTGCTCAGATTTCCCCCCATGCTCAGATCTGCCCCCCCCCCCATGCTCAGATCTCCTCCCATGCTCAGATCAGACCCCCCCCATGCTCAGATCAGACCCCCCCATGCTCAGATCAGACCCCCCCATGCTCAGATCAGACCCCCCATGCTCAGATCAGGACCCCCATGCTCACACCAGACCGCTCATGCTCACACCATATCCCCCATGTTCAGATCTGACCCTCATGTTCAGACCTGCCCCCCCATACTCAGATTAGAACCCCCATGCTCAGATTTGACCCCCCCATGCTCAGATCAGATCCCCCATGCTCATATCAAAACCTCACATACCTAGATCAGACCCCCATGCTCAGTTCTATAATTTAGAAAAATCTCCTACCTCCCCTGATTGGGCTCCTGCTACTCTGCAGGTCTGACACATTCTCCAATTTGACCTGATGCGCACAACGCCAGGTGATAGCGTGCTTCTCCACATACTACGTTCTGACACTGTGCGCATCAGGACGTAGTGAAGAGTGAGCTGGAGCTGCAGAATAGCAACAGTGCTTGATCAGGAAAGGAGATCTGAGCATGGGCGGAGAGTGTGCCGGCCTGACCGCTTCCCGGCTCCACCACTAGACCCACACTTGAAGAGGCAAAGAGCTGCATGCGGCTTAAGAGCCACAGGTTGTCCACCCCTGCACCAGAGGGAGTTTAGAATCTTTCTGCATATGATTTATGTATTTAATAATAAAACGGTGCGCAGTAAGCTCCCGAACTCCTTCTAAAGGTAACTACAGACATTATGTGATTTACTGCCCAGAGGTAAAAACAAACTAAGAAGTAGAAACAGCAAAAAGTAAATAAAAATAAATAGAAATAAATTTGAAATATAAAATTTTTTATTTTACATTTGCAGACTACATAGCTGTTATCCAGTGCTGTAACATTGATGATGATGTTGTTTCTTGTGTATGTGAGTTTAAAGGGAACTAATATGAGATTTTTTTGTTTATTTGTAGATAGATTTTTTGAATGTTCAGATAGATCGACATTGTTTAAAGATGTCCAAAGTAGCTGACAGGTAAGCATTTTTTTTTTTTTTTTGCAAAAGTGAATTACAATTCTTTTCATTTTTACAGAATAGGAAAACGGCACAATGAATACTTACTATCTTTCATTAAATGTTCTTACCATATAGACAAAGTGCACAAATTTTAGGCTGGTGGCTTATAATCAGGACTATGTAAAATGTTTTTCATCACTACTCTTACTACAGCGATAAACCCAGTCAACTACGGTGGCCCTTTGCTTTAGATCGAATGGTTTCCCAAGTAAGGTGCTCATCTAAGAGCCACTTTTAGGCATTGTACTTGCTTTGTCAGAAGATATGTAGAATTTGTGTAGTTTTAATCTGACTTTCCTAGTACAACTTGCCGACCGCTGATCATTTAGATATTATAATAGATAATGTGGAACATTTATCAATAATGGCATAATTTGGAACATTACAAATCAACATTGGTGATTTGTTTCACCTCATATATCAAAAGGCGCGTGCCACTTTTAAAATATGACTTTTTAAAATATAAACTTGATTTTTTGTACAAAATTATCTGGGCCCGTCCATCAAATCGTCAAGGTGATCTCTGTAGGACGGGAACCTAACACTATTTCCTACCTGTTATGTGCCAACCTTGGCTTCCATATAATCAGGGGGTGTTGGTTCCACATGCATGCTGGGTCCCTTCAGCATTTTGCCATTTATGGTGCTTCAAAGGTCTCCACTAATACAGGGATGCAGGTACCAACATGAGTCCACTCGGCTTTATAGTTACACTAATTAAAATCAGCCTATGGGGCAGACGGGGTTAGCTGATTTTAATTAGTGAAACTTGATTTTTTTTTGCCTATTTCTCTCGCTTTGGAACGTTTTAACGCTAATAGCACTAAAATGCGACTTTTTTAAACTGAAATGCACCATTTCAGCCAAACCTGCTAGACCACACTTGCGACTTTTGAAACATATTTGTGACATTTTCACTGGTAAATTGTCTCGGACTCGGGACATTTTGGTTATTGTTTTGTTTTTGTTGGATGTCAGTTTACTGACAGAACCCTGTTGTTTAGCTCATGTATATTAGATAAAAATAAATGCATCCTGTTTTAAAACTTAACTATCACCTGTCCCTATAACGAGTTGGTTTGCTTTTCATAACTGCGACTTTTTGACAAAAAGTTCCATCTTTATTCCATAACTGTGACTTTTTACACAACACACCACCACATAAACTGGCTTAATTGTCCACAACAATTTGAGCCATTTGTGCCGATAAGAGGATGATAAATGAGCCGTAATATGCGCCAATTTGATAGCCCCAACCCCTTTGACATTTATAACTCATTTCTGCCGGGATGCGTTCTTTATGGTGAAAATTCTGGAGAAAACAGTTCATATATTTGGTGCAAATCAACATGCCATTCTGCACCAGGTAAGAAATATTGCCAGCTTTTATAACCCCAAGACCGATTAAACAGCACCTACGCACATTTACGTTCTGTGTGTTCTGTACATGCTAGTACTACACCATTTTTAACAGGTCAGAGAATAAACATTTTTGTGGGAGTGCTACTTTAAAGGGTTTATGTAATGATTGATGTAAAAAAAACAGACATTACATAATACAAGGCAATCTCTTTCTAACACAACTAGAATCAGCCCTGTACAGTACCTCACATGGATCCAAAAATGTACCATTCATTTCTCCAATTGCTCTATGGATTTATGTCAAGCTCTCTCCCTGTAACTGCCATAGCTTCTAACAGTAGCTATGGCTGGTCATAGTTCAAGGATGGAACTGAGCATGTGCGACCATGCTCATGCAGCTTAGTAGGAGGACGTGCACATTACTATACAGAATAAACACCAGGGGGCACCATTATAATGAACAACTGGAGAGTTTTTTGTAACAGGAAGTAAATTACAGAGGTAAGTAGTTTTTCATGCTGATTTATATTAAAATCTCATTTATTGGTGGCCAACCCTGAGTGGTAATCATACTTACCTGATCCTCGCTGCTGGGCTACAGTTCCATTGCAGAGTCTCCCTGTGTCAACATCTGATCAGGTAAATATGATTACCACCCCGGGTCCAGCCATGCTGTGTGGTCTGTAGAAAAGCTGTGCAAAGGTGAACAACCCAAAAGAGGGACATAACCCAAAAAGAGCTCAGGATTATAGATATATTCAGAGTAATTACCTTGGCATTCCCCTATTCTTCTCATAGAAGTCAGCTGCCCTTTTATATCTAGAACTGGCCCCTCTTCCCCGCTGGTGCTTGGGACTGTCAGAGGTAATAATATACTGTGTTCCCTGCACTCTCTGTAACATACACTCTCTGTAACATAACATATATCCGTTCAGGTCACACAAGCCTGGATCTCCTAACGTGAAGGACATTTCTTTTTGTCTTGTACAGCTTTATTGCTTATTCCGAACAATACACAGAGTATGACCCTTTCCTTACTCCGCCTGATCCCTCCAATCCATGGATAAGTGATGACACGACTTTCTGGGATCTAGAAATGAGGTAAATATTGTTGATGTGTCTTTTGAAGGTTATGCTAATCTGTGCTTTTTATATTCCGTGCAAGTTCTGATAGTTATACATGGTGTGATTTATGTATACAGTATTTATACTAATTAAACAGCGTGTTTGTTACATCCCACCTTATGAGGGCTCTAAAATTCAGAGCTAGTGGTCTGAATAGCCCTTTTTTATAGAGTTTTGCTTTCAGCACTTTTTAAAGGGCTACTGTTGACCAATGTGTAGGTCAGGTAACTATATGGCACTTACTAGTCTTTGTTGAAATGATGTGCCATTTGCCATATTTCTAAAGCCATGTCCTCATACTGGACAAACTCTTGTTCGCCTTGAGGTCCTGTCCATAAGATGGCCGCTGATGGAGGCTAATGTGACAAGACACATCACTCAGCCTCCACCATTCTAACTCCCTGCACTAAATTCTCAACAGGGTTGGACTTACCATATGTGCAACCTGTGTTTTTGCGCATGGGAACAGTAGGTCGGGGGCCCATTGTCAACTTAACAAGATTATATTGTGAAATATCAATAATTTATTACAATTCGTGTCAAATTTCTCATCCTTGAAAGCAAAGAGCCAACTCAGCAACGTGTGAAGCGGTGGGGATTCACCCTGGATGAAATGCTTAAAGACCCTGTAGGACGAGAGCAGTTCCTTCGCTTTGTGGAATCAGAGTTCAGTTCTGAAAACCTCAGGTGAGTGGATTAATGTTATAGGGGCTTTATGATTCCGTCCATATTTCTCCACTGTCACATGTTAGATTTAATGCAATGAAGTATTATGATTTTGGGACATTTCAAGAGGTAGTCCACATCCTTATGCATTAAAGGGGTTGTCAGAGATAATTAAAAATGTCCAACAACGAATAAAAATTCATCTTATACTTACCCTTTGTCTCCAGTGTCAGTCTCTGCAGAGCTGGTTTGGCTTTCTTGTCACTGCATGTTTAGAAACTGTCGTCGAGATATGACCGTATACAGCATGTGACCACTGCAGACAATCACTGTTGTCAGCAATCTAACGTTGAGGCCAGTGGTTGGATGTAGAGGTCACATGCTGTATACCTGCATGTTACTGTGCATGTCATAGCATCAGTGATGTGCACAGTGACGTGCAAGTGTATGGAACATCACCACTGCAGCCAATTACTGTTGTCAGCAATCTTCATGTCACGGTACATGTCACTGCGTCAGTGATGTGCACAGTGACATGCAGGTGCCATATATCAGCACATCCCTAATCTAATTAGTAGGGAAGCATCAGCAACAGGACTGGATTAGCGTTGCAGGAAAGGGCTCTGGAGAAGGGATGAGCATGTCTGAGATTTTTTTCTCATTTTCATGTGACTGTTAGGGCTCATGCACAAGACCGTATGTATTTTGTGGTCTGCAAAACACGGATCCACAAAAAATACGGATGACATCCTTGTGCATTCCGAATTTTGCAGAACGGAGCAGCTGGCCCCTTATAGAACAGTCCTATCCTTGTTCATAATGCGGATAATATTAGGACATGTTCTATGTTTTTGCGGAACGAACATACAGAAACGAAATGCACACGGCGTAACTTCTGGGGGTTTTTTTGCGGACCCATTGAAATGAATGGTTCCGCATACGGTCCGCAAAAAAAAATGGAGTGGACACGGGAAGAAAATATGTTCGTGTGCATGAGCCCTTAGGGGGCGTAGTATTAATATTTCACGATAGTCCTTAGGTATTCAAAAAAGATTTTCACATTTGTCCTTTGGGGGCACGATCACAGCCGTAAACTGCAGTCTCAAACCGTAGCCTCCCATTGAAAACAATGAGAGGTGGTTTTCGTGCTGCCATTCGGAGGCTTCCTCTGACAAAAAAAGATGTGCTAACAGTGTCCATACATAATCAGGTTTTCAGATGCAGTTTTATAGGTAAAACCAGATTTGTATTTGTAAAAGAAAATAAGGGTAGGTTCAAATCTGAAACAGGTAAATCTGTAGTCTGTTCCGGCAGTTACTGTATCCAGCATAGCCAGTCACCGGCAGATGTCCATTCCCTATAATGGGATCCAGCAGGTTCCAAATGGCTTAAGAATTTGAGTTATCTCCCCACAGGGGCGTAACTACCATAGTGGCAGACCATGGCACTGTTATGGGGCCCAGTCTTAGTTGGGATCATCTCCTCTTCTACTGGAGGTGAAAACTTGGTCAGGACTCTACCCTCTAAAGGAACAACTTTTAGAAAATGAGGCAGTGGAAAAAATGGCCCAAGGGTCATTGAAAGGGTTTAGACAGAAACCCTTCTGTCCTATGTGGAGGGCCTGGTTTGATCCTTACTATGGGGCCCTTACTTTTCTATGTACGCCACTGTCTGCCCATATCTTTACATACTTCAGTGTGTGTATTGCCTAGCCTATTAGGTCTTTTTTTAACAATCCAAGTAGCAATCACCCTAGGAAACATAATTCTTAATTATTGTATAATACAGCATGATGCGTTATGAATGTACTATATAGAGAAAACCTTTATAAACAACACACATCCCTTTCCACTAGATGGCAATATTGTTTTTCCAGTCTAACACTATAATTGTGTCTTTTGTATGTTAAAGGTTTTGGATGGTTGTCCAAGATCTGAAGAAGCAACCTTTACAGGAAGTACCGAAAAGGGTAGAGGAAATATGGCAAGAGTTTCTGGCCCCTGGGGCGCAAAGTGCCATCAACTTAGACTCCCACAGTTTTGAGAAGACAAGCCAAAACGTTAAAGATCCTGGGAGGTACACATTTGAAGATGCACAGGTATGAAATGAAAGCGCTTGTAAATAGTAAATGATTATATGAGAAATATTTATTGCAGAAATTAGTTTTACAGTTCACTAACTTCAGCAAATGGTCTTTATAATGTAGAGGAAATTAATACAAGGCACTTACTAATGTATGGTGACTGTCCATATTGCCTCCTTTGCTGGCTTGATTCATTTTTCCATCACATTATACATTGCTCATTTCCTGGGGTTACGACCACCCTGCAATCCATCAATGGTGGACGTGCTTGCACACTATAGGAAAGTGCAAGCCTCTCTGGTGGCCGGGTCCATGGGAGCAGGCATAGGCACGCTCCTTTTGTAGCATCTCCCTTCTTGGCCACCTCATATCTGTGCTGCAGTGGTAGCCATTACCCCTGGAAACTAGCAGTGTATAATATGATGGAAAAATGTGACAATATGGACAATCACAATACATTAGTAAGTGCCCTGTATTATCTTTCTCTATCTTTCTTTTTTCTAAGTTATTAGAAATAGTAAATGCCATGTAACAGAAGTAGAAGCTTAAATATATTAAAGGGTTATTCCCATCTTAGACAATGGCGGCATATCGCTAGGATATGCCCCCATTGTCTGATAGGTGCGGGTCCCACCGCTGGGACCCGCACCTATATCGAGAACGGGGCCCCAAAAGAGGAGGGCGCACTGCGCATGCGCAGCCGCCCTCCATTAATTTCTATGGGGCCACCGAAAATAGCCGAACGCTAGCTCGGCTATTTCCGTCGGCTACATAGAAATGAATGGGAGCGGTGGCCGCGCATGCGTGGTGCATTCCCATTCATTTCTATGGGAGCAGCGGGGGAGCTACACCTGGTGGTGGCCAGACCTCGGGAAACCGGACGGCCTCCAAGTGCAGCGCTCCCCGCTCCGTTCTCGATATAGGTTCGGGTCCCAGCGGTGGGAACTGCACCTATAAGCCAATGGGGGCATATGCTAGCGATATGCCCCCATTGTCTGAGATGGGAATAACCCTTTAATGAAAATACTACCCCATTAGACACTGTAGCATCCACAGTAGACATGGCAAAATCCATCCAATACCCCAGTAATCACAACAAATGATGAAAAATTTGATTTGGCTACTTCGCCAAGCTTCGACAAGAATTTCGAATTACCTTGTTACGAATTGCCTTGTCACAAATCGCTTTCCATTGTATAGAGCGGGCACAATGAAGGGGAATGGCAATCGCGCTGCCTCCCCTCACTTAACCCCTCGGATGCCGCATTCAACGCTGATCGCGGCATCTGTGGCTCACATTCAGCTTTTCAGGGGTTTAAAAAAATAATAATAATGCTAACCTCATCCGCTTGCTCACGGAGAGCCTGTCTACTCCCATCTTGATTGAAGAAAACACGCCACAGGACCTGCGGTGATCATGATGACATCACCACTACGTCACCATATGCTTCCAGCGTGATCACGTGGTGACGTCATCACGCTCACTGCAGGTCCTTTGGTGGATTTTCTTCAGTCAAGAAGGGAGCGAACGGCCTCTCCATGAGCAAGTGGATGAGTTGTTTTTTTTTTTTTTTCAGCCACCATTTTAGGAAAAATTGATTCATTACCATGGTGAATCGAATTTTTCCTGAAATTTGGATCGAAGTCCACTTCGGATACTTCGATTTGTTCAACACTAGTCACAACAAACCCTCAAACTTTCTAAGTATTCATTTCATAGCATTCCCTCCACTTTTCTTCTAGTCTCACTGACCCCTTACTTCAACAGTAGTGACCGCAGACTCCTTTCTTCTACAGTAATAACTGCAGATGCCCCCCCGATGAAAGAATCCAGCTCCATGCTTTCAGCATTTGGCCTGGCACCACACCTGGTCACCAGGACCTTTTTTTTTATCTAGTCACTATGATGATTGTGTTTTATCAAGCCTTAGGTTACACTCAGCGGTCAGTACTGAATGAAACTACTGGTATCTGGCATGTATAATATAGAGGACGGAGTGGTCTCTCTGTGGATTTAACTTGGACATCTGTATTATGTTGCAGGAACACATCTACAAACTCATGAAGAGTGATAGTTATGCACGGTTCTTGCGTTCCAATGCCTACCAGGATTTACTGATGATGAAAAAGAAGGTAGAGTTTGGGGTGAACATGCTTGCATCCACTGCACATTACTGATTCTGGCCTGCTGCTTGCTACTAGTGTGGAAATGAGAACTGTGTTTTCTTGTCTGTACTCATCTTCTTTGCACGAGGACTAAATGTCATCTCTTTCCCAGCTACTTAACATAATACAGTAAAATGCTCTATTGCATAGGCTACTGCAATACAAAGTTGATAATATTTAGAATAATTTGGAAAGTTTGACCAAGGCTTTGCTCCATGTCCACACAGATATGAGTTTCGGAAAAAGTTCATTTTTGCATTGCACCATCATCGCCCTTTGAAAGATAGTCCCTTTGCTAAATAGTCTTCAGTTTTTGAGGGAAAATTGAAAATACAGTCTTTTGTTCATATTAAAGGGTCACTAACTTTTCAAAAAACTTTTGATATGTCATAGAGGCATATCAAAAGTTTAGATTGGTGAGGGTCTGAATGCTGAAACTCCCACAATCCCTAGAACAAGGGAAGAGAAGCAGACACTTAGTGCGCTGTCTCACCTTGCTGCACGAGACAGGCTTCATAGAAGTATATGGGCCCGTCTCCATTATGTCCTTAGCATGCTATGCATGCTTCTCTCCCCTCGTTCTAGGGATCGGTGTGGGGGCCTCAACAGTCAGACCCCCACCGATCTAAACCTTTGATATGTCTCTATGACATATCAAAGGTTTTTTGAAAAGTTAGTGACCCTTTAAGTGTATTGCAAGTTTAGGCTAAACTTACTCAAAGAAGAACTCCCACAAAAATTTTTATTCCATGTCCTGCTAGAAATGTACATGATGTAATCTGTAGTGAATGTCATTTTCTTACCAGTGGCTCCATTTTTGAGTTATATCTCCCTGATGCTTCTCATCTGTGTCATGTGACTTGGAATTAGACCCACCAACTCACACAGTAACTTATGTGTGGACAGGAAGTCTAATTTTCTATGCATTCATATGGGAGCCTCACTTTCAGTCTCATAGGAATGAATAGAGCAGTAACTGGCTTCCTGTCCTGGGTCAGTTGGAGGTCAGGGAGTTGGTCACATGACCCAGCTACAATAAGAAGAGAGTGGATAACTCTCAATTTCAGCCTCTGATAAGAAAATGACAATCACTACAGATTATATCATGCGCCTTTCTAACAGGTCAGAGAATAAAAATTTTTGCAGGAGTTCTTCTTTAATGAAGTAAGTCTACTCTATCATTTGAGTATAGTTTGTCTCCCTGCTGTATGCTGGGTAGTATACGCCATTGTAATTTAAAGTTATAGGGGTATTATGGCTTCAGCCAAAAGTTTATTCTTTTTAAAAAGAAAAATTATAATATTTTTTAACTTTTGACTCTTTTCACATTGTGTCTTGAGTGTCCATTTACCATATGTGATGGTATGCCCCATGAGTGGCATAAATGCCCTGTTAAAAAGTATACCATGTGGTATCCATTTTTTTACTGGACACCTCTGGATAGAATAGCACAGTCTGCTACCTTACTCTGTACGGCTAATAAACTGCCTACGGCTGTCTTTTAAAGTCCGTTGGTGTAAAGGGGGCCTATGGGTCCGTTTAATGGATGCTCCCAGAGCATAAACAGGCACTTAAGACATGTACTCAAGATGCCTACACTCATAAACCCGATCAAGAGCTTATACTACCTAATGTTTTCCATAATCTCTGCTTGTAGTCATTCAAAGTGAACCTTCATTGTTAACAGTTATCAGAACTCTGTCTTGTAATGGATGTGCCGAGCATCATGCGACCAGGACAGATATTTATCCCCCAGAAAATAATGAAGGAGCTTTTTAAATGACTGCAAGCAGAAGTTTTGAAAGCCATAAAGGATACAGAAATTGAATAAAGTTTACTGAAACTACCATTTTAAATATAAGCAAGGAAATCAACGTATAGTATGAGATACGTTTTAATATTAAAACCTTGCTCATTCTCCCGGAGGGCCTTACAGAACAGCAACATGCTTTCTGAGGGGCCTTTATGAACCCTGGCCACAACCATCCGAGGTCTTCCAATAGGAAGGAAACCACAGATGCATTGTGACACGCAGCCATGACTTCCGCTTATTGCAGAGGCTTATTTTAGCGAACACATAATTTCTGTGACCAGTAGGTGGCAGCATGACATAGTCTGGTGGGGAGAAGAAAAGAAGGGAAGTGTTTTTCCTTCTTCCACCCCTCCCTACAGCCAAGAAAAGCTGCCTTTAAAGCATTCAGCATTGTAAAGGGGAAATGAGGACATAAGATGGTTGTCTTCTATTTGGGGTGCAAAGTGAGAGTCGGGGAGCAGGGGCAGTGTATAGTAGCTTGTTCCAAGTACACTATGTAATTAAAGGGATTGCCCAGGTAAAAAATAAACATCTGGCTATAGTGTAATAAAATAATAGAATAAATAATACTGCTAGAGCTACTGCCACACCAGCAGTGATGCCCCCTGGCTGCCTTTGTTTATACGGTAGCAGCAATGCTGTTCTGTAGCAGCATGTGACAATGCATGTGTTAGCTCTGGTCATCTGGTGATATGTCCGGACTGGATAGAGAACCTTAGAAGCATGTTAGAGTGGTGTGGAACATCGATGTTGCTTGGAAATGTGTGAGTGGCTTACGTTGCCTATGTGTAAGGGCCCATTCACCCGACCGTGTGAATGGGTCCACATCTATTCCGCAATATTGCGGAATAGATTCGACCCCATTCACTTCTATTAGAGCAGGCAGCCACAGCTCCGTGCCGCAGCTCCGCAATAAATTATAGAACATGTCCTATTCTTATCCGCAACAGCGGACAAGAATAGGCATTTTGAACGGGGCGCCCGGCCGTGTGTTCTGCAAATTGGCATCTGGGCGTCATCCGTGATATTGCGGATCCTCAATACTACGACTGTCTGAACGGCCTCTAAGTGGCATGTGTGCAGTATACTGGTATGTCTTACTTATGTGTCATGCACAACATTTGTGTCATGTGTGCTATAAGTGCTTTATATGTACACATATATAGGACACATACCGCAGATGCTGCACATGTACCACGTATAAATAGGACATTGTGTATAGCATATATGTTCTATGTGCAACATAATTTGTAAGGCTGAAAAAAGACATCTGTCCATCCTGTTATCCTGCAAGTTGAACCAGAGAAAGGCAAAACCCCCCCTGTGAGGTAGAAGCCAATTTTCCTCACTTTAGGGGAAAAAAACTTCCTTCCCAACTCCAATCAGCCAATCAGAATAACTCCCTGGATTAACGACCCCTCTCTAGTAACTATAACCTGTAATATTATTACACTCCAGAAATACATCCAGGCCTCTCTTGAAATCTTTTTGTGAATTCACCATCACCACTTCCTCAGGCAGAGAGTTCCATCTTCTATGCTTGTGTAGAAACCTTCTTTCCTCCAGACGCAGAGGATATCCCCTCGTCACAGTCACAGTCCTGGGGATAAATAAATGATGGGAGAGATCTCTGTACTGACCTCTGATATATTTGTACATAGATATTAGATCTTCCCTCACTTGTCTTTTTTCTAAAGCGAATAACCCTAATTTTGATAATCTTTCTGGGTACTGTAGTCCACCCATTCCAGTTATTACTTTAGTTGCCTTCCTCTGAATACTCTCCAGCTCTGCTATGTCTGCCTTGTTCACAGGAGCCCAGAACTGTACACAGTCCTCCATGTGTGGTCTGAGTAGTGATTTGTAAAGCGGCAGGACTATGTTCTCATCACGGGCATCTATGCCTCTATTGATGCAACCCATTATCTTATTGGCTTTGGCAGCAGCTGTCTGACACTGGCTTCTACAGCTTAGTTTGCTGTCCACTAAAATTCCTAGGTCCTTTCCCATGTCAGTGTTATCCAGTGTTTTGCCATTTAGTATGTACTGGTGACTTGCATTATTCCTTCCCATGTGCATAACCTTACATTTGTCAGTGTTAAACCTTATCTGCCACTTCTCTGCCAAAGCCTCCAATCTATCTAGATACATCTGTAGCAGTATACTGTCCTCTGCAGTATATATACAGTATCCTGTCCTCTTCCATGTTAATTACTTTACACAGTTTAGTGTAATCTGCAAAAATGTATATTTTACTGTGCAAGCCTTCTACAAGATCATTAATAAATATATTGAAGAGAATAGGGCCCAATACTGACCCCTGTGGTACCCCACTGGGGTTATGATGTCTTATAATTATAGACATATTTGTCATTCTTTGTCATTTACATATTTATTCTGTACTATTTAACATACATTTTGTTTCTTCAAACATATTTTTGTGTATGCCCCATTTATTAAATTATATTTGTAGACATTTTAACTAATCTTTAGATCTTAAAACATTTTATCTTTTTGGACCCCAAGTCCTGGCACCTGTACTATTATTACAATTAACAAATAGCTGCAAGACAAAAGAAATCCCTTTGTAACTATTCTCTTTATATTTGAGCACTGACTTTTTATTCAATTTTTTCCCTTTTATTTATATGAAAACATATTAATGATTTATTTGAACGTTATATTAAAGGGATGTTGACTAGAGATGAGCGTATCGTTTCTAACTAATCAATTTGACTTATCAGCAGGTCTTCTTCACCTGTGAGGGGCTACTGGGGGCGCCTGTGAAGCCGCAGCTCCAAAGTCCAGCCTCTGTCCTTGCTCTCCCAGGCAAAGAAGTCCTGCTGGATAAGACAAATCGATTTCATTAGAATCAATTCGCTCATCTCTAGTGTTGACCCCATGAATCTGAAGAATGGTGGCTTGTTCTTCACGTAAATGAATGGGAGTTATGACAATGTGAAGCAAGCTGTTACTGTTTTGTGACTCCCATCCATGTAGCTTGGGAAACTGTGTAGGTTCCATTTGTTTTAGTGAATAGCAAACTGCACTTATGATGCCTGCTCTACAATAGTAGTTAGGTCGTCACAATCCCAAGAACAAGCAGTCGATTTCCATTTCCATTGATGAGAGGAAAATGCAAAGAACAGTTACTCGTCACTTTATACTGTATATTTCCGATTCATGTAACTTGGGACTTTTCTGAATCATTTTGTAGGAGATTGAGCCTACTGAAAGCATTTTGTGTATGAATTATGAGGGGAGGGCAATAGAATTGTTTTTGGTTATGTTAACAAGAATGTCACTAGACAGGTCACATTATATAATGAGATTACTTAAATAGCAAAATAACAGTAAGTTACTAGGTGCAACTGTATGTTGAACATTGTGTGTGTCTCAGCTGATTGGTTGAAGCGATTATGAAACTACCTCCACAGAACTTTTTTGCCGGAGAATAGTCTACCATGAGTAAGAAGTTAAGGATCCTCAGTGGCCGATACTTTTAACGGAAAAGATCATGACTAGAGATGAGTGAATCTATTCGCTGCTTCGTAGATTCAATCCGAATCTTCGTTTTTTTCTACACCGAAGCGAATCCGAATCTTTTCAGATTCGCTTCAGAAGATTCTTCTTAAATCCTTGTTCTTTTGACAAAAATTTGGTGCCACTTCCATACATTATAATCTTTGGAAAGTCTCCCGCAGAAATGCAGAATGAAAAATTGTAATGGCACTTGGAAGCTTACAGTTGATAAAAAACTGAGTATGCTTTTATTCAAGATGACACAGAACCATAGCAAATTAAAGGGGTTGTCCTGCCATATATATTGATGACCTATTGTCAGGATAGGTTATCAATATCTGATCGGTGGAGGTCCAACTACCAGGACCCCTGCAGATCGGCTGTTTGAAAAGTAGGCTGCACTCCATGTGAGCACAGCTTACTCTTCAGTACACTGCCCATCATCTCCTGTGGAGCAGTGGCGTAGTGTAATTACAAGTGCTCAGTCCATTTAAGTGAATGGGGCGAGTACTTGTCAAGACGTCCAAGACAACGAGCAGCGTAATGAATAGGAAGCAGCGCTCACATGGAGCACGACCTCCTCTTCAAACAGCTGATCGGTGGTGGTTCCTGGAGTTGGACCTCCACCGATCAGATATTGATAACCTATCCTGACAATAGGTCTTCAATACATATGGCAGGACAAGCCCTTTAATATTTTCTTTTTATACTTTCTACTTTGTCAGTATCAGTACTATAAAAACCACATTCCTTCCTTATACTCTAACTTGGTTCTATAGCCAAACATTTCTGCATTAATCTTACCTGCTTTAAGCAATATCAGCACATATTAAACTCTGCCGGTCTATGTGCATGTTTGTCAGCTGCTTGGATGTCACGTATTAATTGTCTTAGCCTCCATTCATAATGTTTGGTAATCTTGTGGCTGCCTTCCTGTGGTCTTTTCTGACTCATACATAGTGATGGCGTGTGCAGTTTACTCATTCTATTTGCCATGGTCTCTTGTATTTTATAAGTAGAATCATTTTGTTATTGAAATATGGTATTACTGAATAAACATAATTTCATGCTGAACTAAATGTTAAGAAAATAAAAGCCTATATATAAAAAAATATAGACTTGTAAAATTAGCTTAGAAGCAACATTATTAGTTTACCTTACTTAAAGTGACAAAAATGGTAATAAATCATGCAGCAATAAGAGTTTCAAGTGCAACAAATCAACGGGTTCAGTTAGTTTAAATGGTTCTAAAAGTTTATAATATAATTAGAAGTTCAGGATAACAATAGTCATAATAATAAAATTTAACGTACCATTTATGTTTAGATTTCCTTTATAATATGTAGTTGTATTATGGTTTCAACTTACTTTTCTGTGTCTCTGTAGAGTGCTTTCTCGAGACACTACATTTTCACATAGAAGAAAACTTTCTAGGGTATAATACCTCTGTAAGATGCCATACTGCTTTCAAGTTGTTATTGTTTTAACTCTATGGGATAAATGATAGGATACAGCTTTAAAGGCCCAACTTTCATAAATAACTTTTTATTGTGCCAATGCTTTTTAACAAAAAAGCAACTATGTAAGTAGTATGGATACAAAATTTCTGCAGCTCCTTTGCAGACATTTGTGTCTCCATGGTAACAGACAACAAACTGTGTAGTCTGATCTTGTAGTCATACTCTCTCCAATCATACTCATACATTTTGCTAAAGTTCATTTGGTAGGTTAGGTAAGTAGGTACAGATTGAAGGGAGTATGACTCCATTGGTTAAATAAAATATGTAACATACTGCAGGTGTACACAGACTTGAAAACCATTATTAAGACCACGTAAATATTATATAGCTATATGTCATTTCTTCATTCTTCAGCAATTGTAATGGACAATAATTAGAGATTTACAAATAATTAAAAAAATAATAATAGTTAAATAGTTAAACAAAGTTTCTCTAGTTGTTTTGGAAGCTTTGGTTTAAAAGGGGGATTGGGTTGAAAATAGAAAAGAAGCACTACTCACCCAAAGTGATCTCTGGTTGCTGCTGCCTTTCCAATGCTGCCTCAGTCCTTCCCTAATTGACCCACAAGAAGTGACTGTAAATGTCAATCACTAACTACAGTGTGTTGACATGGGACTGAAATGTTGTGTCCAGTTGGGACCCAATAAACATTGGAACAGCAGTGGTAGGAGGTCGGTGAGAGTGAGTAATGCTTCTTTTTTATTGTAATCCAATTGCCCCATGAATAACACTTAAAGAGGAGTTGTTTGCCCTTCTGACTTGTCTGTTTTAGCAAATACTTGTATTCTTCCTGAAACAACAATTATAAAATATATTGAAAATTTACAACTGAGTTGTATAATTTGATGGTTTGTCCCTATATCCTTTAACACTGTGCAGTCAGTGCTGACATTGCCAGGCTGGTGCAGAGACACACAGCATTGACATGAGGAATGGTAACACCAAGTTGTCACTTTATACATAAATATTAAAAGTAATAACAAAGGAAAGAGAAAATGCAAAGTAATGCTCCCAAATTCTTATTATATGGAAATTTCAAGTATTTGCCAAAACAGACAATAAATACATTGCATTAGATTTGTTTAAAGTGGCAGCACTAAAAATAATTACTAATCTGTATTATTTACATTGATTGACTTTGAAAATATTCTTAAAAAAAGGTTTTTTGCTAAACATTATTTATACAAACTAAAATAGCAGTTAAGATTGCAATCCTTATGTATTTACATATAAAAGTAAGTGTATTGAATTTAAATATTAAACTTAAATATAGTAAATATATTTACATAGTTTTTTTTTTAATAACCCACATTATTTCATTGCTTTGGCAAACAATTCTTAATGCTTCTATTGTTTTAGATTTTATTATTTTTCTTTATTTTTGGCTCCCTGACATCTGCTAGCATAGTAAGCGCTCACTGCTAAAAGCTGAAGGTTTTTTTCCTGTATTTTTTCTGTCCCAAACCCTTTTTTGTTTTTTAAGACTGAGAATGAGCAAGGTCGTAGAACCTCCCTAGAAAAGTTCACTCGCAGCGTGGTAAGTTCTGGTGCAGTGATCACTTTTCTTTTTGCACACCGAAGCTGTGAATTATAATTAGTTTATATTCTTGCTTGCAGATCTGTGATGTTTTATGTTACGTAATTCCTCATATATATTGCTTTTGTGTTGCAATGCTCTGTTGTCCTAAATCTGTTTGCTTACATAGGCCTGAATTATTAGGAACTAGATTGCAGTCTCATATGTTTCACCATCTAAAATAATCAAATTAAATTTAATTGTGTACATAGCAAAGAACCTGCTGGTATAATACGCAATACGCAATATAAATTTGTATGCATCAATATAGATACATTTTAACTTGTGTACACACATATTTATATGTACAGCTTAAAAATTGCTAATGAAATTTTCAAGAAATATCTTATTACACCAAAATGATTGCACAATAATGGGACACTAGTTGAGAATTTCTTTGTGATCCAAGAATACATTTGTTGAAACTGTTATGCGTCATTCACACGTCAGTATTTGGTCAGTGATTTCCATCAGTGATCGTGAGCCAAAACCGGATCTCTTTTTAGCTTCCAATCCTGACTTTGGTTCACAATCACTGATGGAAATTACTGACCTAAACACTGAAGTGTGAATGAAGCTTTACACTGCAATGTAAAAAAGAAAACTAATATGGGGTGAGAAAATATTTTTATAATACTACTAAATCTTAAAAACTAAAAACTAATTCTGACCTGCAAATGTTGACACATAAAAACAGTCTGATAAAAATAACTGGCATAGTTTTTATTAGTTTTTTAAATTGGAAAACACCTCGGATTTTGTTTAAGGTCTTTTACTTGGTTAAACAGAATTCTGTTCTCCTATTCCTGATAACCCCTAACTGAATAATTTCCTAATTGTGAGGCAAGGCTCTTTGGTGGGGTGCCCGCCAGAGTTGTGACTTGGGTGGCAGTTTCATCAGGAATAATCATATTTACTTCAGTGCTTTCCCTGGCTACCCAAACATCTGATTTAGCAGCAAAATTTTATCATGTTGAATTTATTTTAGTGCTATATTTGGTCTCGAAGAGTAATCTGTAATATCATAACGAAGAGGAGAGAAGGATGAAGCGGCACTCACCATAAAATCCTTATTCTTTATTGTCGTGGCAGATTCACACTAATAAAACAGTGCTGGGCGACGGACTGTACCACACATGTTGGCGGCGTCAGGCGACGGCCGTTTCGCGCAAAATCGCGCTTCGTCGGGCCTGTGACCAGTAATCTGTAATATGTTATTGTAAATTTGTAATATGTGTTTGAATTTTAATATTGTAGGCGCACAGCTCAGGGGACATAATTGTGTTTTTAACCCCTTAGTGACATAACTCATTTTAGACTTAAGGACCAGTAACATCCCTCCCCCAAATTTCCAAAGTTCCAGCAGTCATAAATTTTTCTTCTATTTTTTTTATTTTGCAGGATGAGTTATAGGTTTTTAGGACATATTGTGGGGTATATGTAGTGTTTCAAATAACTTAACTTTCTCGCTCGTATCATTGGGGGACACAGGAGACCATGGGTATAGCTGCTGCCACTAGGAGGCGACACTAAGCAACCAAAGTGTTAGCTCCTCCTCTCAGCTATATCCCTGCTGCAGGCACTGAGCTAATCAGTTTTTAGCTTAGTGTCTGCAGGAGGCAGACCTCCCTGCCTTGCAGGGTGTCTTCTTTCTTAATTTTACATCTTTTTCCTTTAGGTACGGGAAACAGAGATGCCTGGCTTCTCTGTTTACCCGGGGAGGAAGGCCGGTGTCGGTTTCCCTCACCGCCCGACCCCCCCCAAGAATGCAATGTGGACCAGGGCAGCCCAGCTCTCCTGCATCCCGCCAGCCATGGGGTCACCTACACTTCTGCAGTCCTCCCCTCGAACCCAGCCTCACTACCACCTCGGTGCTAGTAGCTGAAGAGGTGACCCTGCTGGTTCTGTGACGGAGGTGGAGGTGAACAGAAGAGGATGAAGATGAGGTGAGTACTCTGCAGGTGAGTATAACCCTGTCCCTCCCTCCCTCTCACGGCTCCATTCCCCGGCCAAGCACTGCTCCACGGCCCGGGCCCCCTCCTTGTATTCCCGGTTCCGCAGCGGTGATAACTTCTGACCGTGGCCATCCCTCCGGGTTACCTCTGGGGCAAACTTTTTAGCCAGCGGTTACTTCCCCGGCGGTTACTTCGACCGCTACATCTGGCCACCAGGCGCCGGGAACGCCCGTCCCTGATCTTCTTGGCCTGAGGTTCCATTTCTCCACGGCCGTTCTTCCGACCGGAAGCTCTTCCGGCCGGCTCGCTTCTACGCGAGCCCCCGGCTTTGCGGCCTAGTAGGCCACAACTCCCATCCCGAGGTTGATGGGCGGGGTCTGCGCCTCGGGTACGTAATTTTCGCGCCAGGTCGTCCCCTTTCCGGTAGCCTCTCTGAGCTCTGCCCCTCAGGTCTCTATATATGAAAGAGAAAGAGATAAGGAGAGAACTCTTCCTGGCCTTACTGGGGCTGGCTCCCCATTAGATGGCTGGCTAGTTTTGAATTTAACCCCTTCGTTGTCTCAATTGAGGCATAGAGGTTTTAGTGGCATATACACGACCAAATGCAATTGACCACCTCTAAGGTGGTGCATCTACTGTTTCTGTATATCCCTCTCCTCCCATGAGTGAGGGCTTTGCCATTATATGTGTGCTTCCTGTCGTTTGTCCTTCCATCCATATATGGACTGATGGACCCGCGTACACCGTACATGCTGTCGTGTTCCTTACTCCTCGTGGGGAGTATTTACCACTGAGTGCCGCACACTCTATAGCATTGTGAATACACGACCACTGGATATTGTACTGCCTGTCGCATTACCCCCCTTCTTAGGCGGCGTAACTGCTCGACCACTGGATACTGTACTGCCTGTCGCATTACCCCCCTTCTTAGGCGGCGTAACTGCTCGACCACTGGATACTGTACTGCCTGTCGCATTACCCCCCTTCTTAGGCGGTGTAACTGCTCGACCACTGGATACTGTACTGCCTGTCGCATTACCCCCCTTCTTAGGCGGTGTAACTGCTCGACCACTGGATACTGTACTGCCTGTCGCATTACCCCCCTTCTTAGGCGGTGTAATTGCTCGACCACTGAATAATATAGTGCCTGTCACATTTCGCCCCTCATAGGCGGTGTAATTGACCACCTCTAAGGTGGTGCATCTACGGTTTCTATATATCCCTCTCCTCCCATGAGTGAGGGCTTTGCCATTATATGTGTGCTTCCTGTCGTTTGTCCTTCCATCCATATATGGACTGATGGACCCGCGTACACCGTACATGCTGTCGTGTTCCTTACTCTTCGTGGGGAGTATTTACCACTGAGTGCCGCACACTCTGTAGCATTGTGAATACACGACCAGTGGATACTACACTGCCGGTCGCGTTACCCCCCCTTCTTAGGCGGCGTAACTGCTCGACCACTGAATACTGTACTGCCTGTCGCATTGCCCCCCTTCTTAGGTGGTGTAATTGCTCGACCACTGGATAATATAGTGCCTGTCACATTTCGCCCCTCCTAGGCGGTGTAATTGCCTGTCGCATTACCCCATTCATAGGTAACGGGATTGCACGATCATGTGATGCTGTCTAGTCTGTTGCATTACCCCCTCCCGCCTTGGGCGGTGTAATTGCTCGGCTATTGATGGTACAACCTGTCACATTATCTCCCTTCATAGGCATCATGATTGCATGACCACCGGATATCACCAGCTGGTTGCATTACCCCCTCCCTTAGGCGGTGTAACTTCTCTATCTTAGGAAGTATATCCCGCGTTCCTACTCCCACAGGTACAGCAATCACATGTGCGGGCGAACACATTGTCCCACAACTGGATACTATGTCTAGTACGCCACGGCACTAGAGACAATATTTACTTTCTTGATTGTCCCCTGCACGGGTGAAGTAGACTGACAGACGGTACCGACTATTACCTGGTCCCCCACCACAAGCGGAATGTTGCCGCGACCATGGGATACTGCAGCTACTCTGCATTACTTCTTCTTTGTGGTTGTGGGTTGTGAGCACTAACATGACTATTCTGTCATCCAGGGTGTAACCCCACCATACCGCTTCAAGTCCCGGAGGAACTCTACTACATGACTGATCCTGTTACTGGACACCTTAATAGGTGGCGTATCTATCTCAGGGGGAAATTTGGTAGTTCTTACCAAACCGTTTGAGCATTACAATGCCAGTGTATAAGGTATCCACTTCTAGTGGGGGCGTATCAGCTAGATCTCCATACCATTGCTACTACCGTATGTCCTCCTCCGCTGGTGGAGTATTTACGCTAGAACTAGACATTGTAGCTACTACGGTGCATCCGCCTTCCAGGGGGCGTATCTACCCTAGCTCTGTCTTGTGGCTCATACGGTGTAACCTTTTCAGGTGGAGTTTTTGCTCTAGCATGCGCTAGCCTCGATTTAGATCTCCCACTAGGGTGCAGTATTTGCCCTAGTAGCTCCTACGGTGGAGCCTTCTTATGTATTGCACTAACCTTGTTTAGGCGTTTACTATCGGTATGGTCTGCTTTCCAAGCACTCCAGACTATGGCGCCTATTGATCACTCTCCCCCTCTGGTGGAGTATTTGTGTTGATACTAGATACCTTAGCTCTTTCTGTACAGTCTCCTCACCAGGTGGAGTATGGTGTTAACGCTGTACACTAGGACTTTTGCGGGATGCCCTCCTCCTCAGGTGGAGTATTGCACCGGCACGGGTTCATGTGGATTCTCCAGTCTGACCTCATTCTCAGGTGCAGAGTTCCCTTAGCCCTAGGTGCTTTGTCTACCACGCCGTGTTGTCCTTCTCAGGATCAGGGTTTTTGTTCACCCTGCGGACCATGGTGGCACCCCCGTTGCTTCCTCCTTGTTCCGTGCATTCGCACTGGTTGCGGTTCTGTGGTTCTACCACATTGCCCTTGTCCCATTCCATGTTTCGGCACTGGCTCTGTATACTGTAGCCTCTGCCGCTTCCCTCATTCTATGGGTGGAACCCTCACACTGGTCCTAGGTGTGGTTATTGTGTCTTCATTCCCTCTCGGGGATCTCCGGCTCATTTTACGCTATTAATGCATGCCGTTGCCCCAATGGTGGGGTGTTTAGGTGTCGCTTCGGGTTTTGTGGATTCGCTCACTCTTTCCTGATGACATGGTCATCTGCGGTACTTCCATTTTCAGACCGAGTATTCGCATTAAGATACATGCGATAGCTCATGAGCCATTCACTCCTGGCACTCACTTGCAGGGTTCTCCTTGATTGGCATAACCTTTTCGGTTATATGGCACTAGTCTTCCACATGATGTCCATTTCAAGCTAGACAGGGCACTAACTGTTGATGCTATTACACCATCAACACTGCCTCTTTTGAGATGTGTTAAAGATTGACATGTCCCTGTGTAGGTGACACACCTATTCAGGGCACATACGGTGCATCAACTGCCTTCCCCCTCACACCAGCCGGTGCCATGGTGCTGGCACATATTGTCACAGCTACTGGTTGTTTCGTTCCTGGAACGCAACTCCCTTTCAGTGTTATGTCCCTCTGCAAGACAAGTAATTGCGCTCCCCCCAGACGCAGATTCTGTCTATCTGACCAGTAGCCAGTTTCCTAAGTCGGATGGTTATTGTTCCGGAGCATTTGCCATACTTTGTTCTTAGATGTTTTGCAGCATCGGACATAGTCATCCCAGGTTCTCCTGGGGAAGTATTTATCCTTTCTCGGTTTCGGGCAGAGTCGCTACACGGTGACAGTAGATGGTCTTTGACACTACACACCTCCTATATATTTGACCTTTCAACTACAGTTGGGTCCGCCTTATCCAGGCAATTTGGGGGATATCAAGCCACCTTCTTTCTTAAAGGTCTCATGACAACCTTCTGTGGTTCAAGGGGCCTCTGTCTTACACAAGTAGCGGCTCTTTAGGGAGCATTTCCTTTTAGCAGAGATGTATGCGGTGATCCTTATCTCTTGGATCTGTTTCCGTGAGGGTATTCCTACCAGGGTTTGTGCCCTCTCTCACGTATAGTAGCCTACGTTCTTTAACAGTGCGGTTGCTCCGTATTTGGAGGCTGCCTAATGCCAACCATGTTTTGGTCCTGCATCCAGCATCAGTCACAGTATTCCCTTTGTCTAGTGGCGGAAGTTGCTTGGCTGCACTCTTCTGCCGCATTGCTCTTCTGCTGCGCGGACGAGATGCTTTTGTTTCCTTTAACTGGTTCTGGTGGTTACTTTTGGTCCTCCTTGGCCATCCCTCATTTTGTTTAGTCTCTTCTCGTATTGGATTCTTGCAAGCCTCGCGGAGGGCTGAGCGGTCTGGACGGCTGCGCGCCGTTACCCGTTTGAGCAGGTCCCACAGGCCCTTTTCTATTATCATGCAAGAGATCCTAGGTTCCAGTCCGGGCGCCACGGCAATCCTGTGGTCCTCACCATCCGGAAGTTCCTTCCGCACATCATTCTCAGTCGTCAGACATGCTTATACTTCTTGTGGATATTATGTGCCGCTATCCACATCTTCTGACGCTTCTTGAGCCCTTGGACTTCATTTGGCTGGATTTTCCTTGTTTCTTTCTTTACCCAGCGTAGCACGCCATGTGTTATACCTCTCTGGCTGGCCTTCTTGATTCATACTCTTCCTGGCCCTTTCCGGTATTCTGTGCACCCTCCCTCACATTTCTGTGTGGGATCCCATGGCCTGCCTTGAGGCTGTTCTTGTCTTTTGTTCCCTCCCCATGGTACTGCTTTGGGACATCCCATGGTCTCCTGTGTCCCCCAATGATACGAGCGAGAAAATAGGATTTTTTGTGCTTACCTGTAAAATCCTTTTCTCGCTAAGTTCATTGGGGGACACAGCTCCCACCCAGTAAGTACATTGCTGGCTCTTTTTGATGGGTCTCACCTATCCTGGTTCTGACCCATCTCCAGCTCTCTTCTCACAGTTGTTTTCTGTTGGCTTCTCCTGGCTGCTCCTACTGCTTTTGTACAAACTGATTAGCTCAGTGCCTGCAGCAGGGATATAGCTGAGAGGAGGAGCTAACACTTTGGTTGCTTAGTGTCGCCTCCTAGTGGCAGCAGCTATACCCATGGTCTCCTGTGTCCCCCAATGAACTTAGCGAGAAAAGGATTTTACAGGTAAGCACAAAAAATCCTATTTTAAGTTAAAAAAACAGCACTTTAACATTATTTTGTAGAATTTATTTATAGGGTTCACTGGTATAAATAACATAACACTATTATGTGGGTCTGAACAAATTTGATAATCCAAAATTTATATTTTTTAATATTTTTTCTTTTCTTTTCTTCTTTTTTTCTTTTCTCCTGCAGGCTGTCAACTCCACAACTGCCCTCCCCCCTCCAGGCTGAAGGGAGGGCTGCTTTAGCTGCTCATATCTCTGGATACGTAGCAGCTAAAGATATGGGCCTGGTCTTGTTTGAAAGTTGGCATTATAAACAATACCAGAATCACAGCATTTTCTCAATGTTATTGGGAGATACAGTATGGCTGTTAGAAATACGGATGCTGTGAATGTAGCTAAAAGTAAAAGCACAGCTTTAACTCCCAACTTGACAGCTATATCTCCTGATATGGTTCTGTGATCCTGCTTGGAATGCCAGCTTTCAAACAAACCCAGGCCCATATATCTAGCTGCTACCAATCTGGAGATATGAGCAGCTAAAACACCCCTTCTCACCTCACATCCTTCTGCTTTAGTTCTGCTCGGGCTGAACTGTTCAGTACTTTTCTCAACGACTGAGCAGAACTCTGGCAAAACTGTTAGGTGGTTGGGAACTTATGAGGGACACAGTAGAAAAAGATTGTGACCCCCCCTTAGCAATACTTAGGGGGAAATCAGTGGCTACAGTCTAGGTGATCAAGATGAATGCCAGGACCCAAGGCTTCCCAGCAGCACATTGTCCAGAGTATCACACCACCTTGACAAATTTGCCTTCTTTCAATAGTGCATCTTGGTGTAATCTGTTCCCCTAGGAAATCAAAGTAACTGCACTGGGCAGTCCACCTAATGTAAAAAAAGAAAACTTGATTCATCAGACCAGGCCACCTTCTTGCATTCCTTCACTTCTGTGACGTAACCTGCACCTCACAACCCCGCCTGACGTCAACTACGTCAGACTCATGTGATGTGGTTGCATCACTGATTACCAAGACGTGACGTTACGCCTTCCTAGAAGCATGTAAGGTCAGCTTGGCACAGTTTACACAGATGCCTCTATCCCACACAGGTACAAGGAAGGCCGGGAAATGAGAGGGGGTGGTCCACGCATCTCCGGCGTAACCCCACACTTCCTCACAACCCTGACAAGCTAAGAGAGCCTTTTCACTGCAACAGTGAAACAGAGCTTTCTCAGCCCGGTAGACTGCCACCAGTTCCTCGTTTAATATAAGCCCAGTCCGCTAGCGGAATTATATCAGGCCAGGAACCACCCCCAGGTAGCTATGATTGTGCTGAAACACGGACATGGGGATTTGTGATTGAGATACAAGAACAGCACAAGATCAAATTATATATTTAATTGCCTTAAGGACACTAGAATATAACTATATACACAGAGGATAGATACAGTGGTCTGATATGCAAATACAGGTGGTATGATACAACAGAATTGAACAGAGCAATAGTCAGTTACTAGGTGGATAGGTGGATAGTCCGTTAAGATGAGTTCTGGGTTGCTGTAAGTCCTGGCTGTAGTTACATGGGGGCGGTGATGTCAGCAGTTGGTCCACAGTCCCTCCAAACACATGCTAGATGTGACCCCCTTTCAGAGTAAGACAACTGGCCTCTGTCCTAGTAGCTTTTTCACTTGTAGCCGGCCACTTCCCCTCCTCCCTCCGGGAGAAGTCCACCCTCCTTTCCCAGTTCTGGTAGCCAGAAGACCCACAAAAACCATTATGGCCCATAACTCCAGACCGGAAAGTCACATGGAAATGGTTCTGGTACCAACGGATCCGTCTGGGTCCCGGCTACAGATGGAGACCAAACAGGATACATTTATCAGATTCCTAAGACCACAGTAAAACGCGCCTTGGTCTATGGGTTGCAAATATATAACTGGTTTATACCTGTGATGGACGGGCAATTCATAATTCCTTATTAATTCCTGGTTCTGGACTGTCTGTGAATTCAGTGATATGGCTATCAAGCTGACGGCCCCCTGCTCAGGGTTTTTCCTGGAGGATGAGTTTGACTCTGTGCTGGCTGGGTGACGTGTGAATTGTACACATGTGACCTGCTTTGAAGGCAGGACCCCTGCAGTGTTTACTCCATCTGCTAGTTGACAGCAGATAACTATGATTGAATCATGGCTAACATGGATCATAATTCCACATTCCTCACAAGTTCTGATTCTAACATGGACGTTGGAGGTGCATTTGTCAGTGGTGGACAGGAATCAGCATGCAGCTTTGCAGCTCCATGTACTTTTTTTAAGTTTTCTTTGTTTAAAGAGGACCTTTCATGTTTTTTTTTAGTTTAGATAAATACCTGTTCTTGCGGGGTACCCCCTGCTGATGCTGCCACCCTGCCTGTTTTTTCAAATATCACTCCTACACTCCACTGTGCCCTCCTTCCTTTATCCCACTCAGTATGTAAATCCTGTGCGTCGGTACAGGGAGGAGGAGACACCAGGGTTTCTCAATGGGCATCTCCTTCTCCCTGGCTGTGCTGCGATCAAATCACAGCAGAGAGCGTCACAGCCAGGGAAAAGGTGAGCTTTTTTTCTCCATGGTTGTGACGCTTTGCTGTCATTGGATTGCAGCACAGCCAGGGAGAAAGAGATGACCATTGAGAAATTCTGGCATCACCTCCTCTCTGTACCGATGCTCAGGATTTACATACTGAGCGGGAAAAGGGCAGGGGGGCACAGCGGGCATAGGAGCGATATTTGAAAAAACAGACAGGGGGGCAGCATCAGCAGGGGGTACCACGCAAGAACAGGTATTTATCTAAACTAAAAAAAAACATGAAAGGTCCTCTTTAAGCAATACAGATGCAACAGTGTACGCTACACACAAAGGTTGTGTTATGTGCTGACGAGTTTTGATGCTCTTTGTGTTATGATAACTTTCCATCACAGCTACTGTAGCATTAACTGTTTCAGTAATATTTGCTAAAGTAGTTGGTGTGGGATTAGACTAGATGGGCTTGCTTCATTCTCCATGAGCATCAATCCACTTTGTATACCCATGACGTTGTCACCACGTTTACTGATTCTTTACTTGGATCACATTCTTGTAAGTACTAATTGCTGTATCTCAGGGAAAACTCACAAGACATGCAATTTGAAGATCATCTGATCTAGTGGTCTAACCATCACAATTCTGCCTTTTGTCAGATCCTGGCAGATGCCCATTTTTTCCTGCTTTCTGCAGATGAACTTCACTAATTGTTACTTGCTGCCTAATATATCCCACCTCGTAGACCAGGGGTGGGGAACCTTTTTGCTACCGAGGGCATTTGGATATTTGTGACATCATTCGCGGGCCATACAAAATTTTCAACATAAAAATGTGACTGCTATATTTGGTCAAACATATTACTGACTTAGGGATAATTTACAGAAATTGAGCTTTAATTTAAAAAAATCTAGAGTGCTGTATTTTTGCAGCACAAAATGGCGCCTTTACTATATATATATATATATATATATATATATGTTACATATAGTACAGGCACCATTTTGACCACACATAGCAGTCTAATTTTTAAATTCACAATGTTACATATTTAGTTCTTTATTTGGCATTAATGGCAGCCAAGCACATCCCAGGGGGGTCCAGAGTGGGGTCCACCCAACTTTCACTCTCCCTCTCCATGCCACTGTCCCTGCCTCTTTCTTCGCAACTGTCCCTGCCTTTGTCCCTTTCTCAGCCTCAGATCTGCCCGCCACCTCCATCAGCCTCAAATCAGCCTCCTATCAGCCCCCCCAACCTACATCAGCCTCAGATCAGACTCCAATCAGACCTCACAGCCTCAGATCAGACCCCATCAGATCCGTAGCCTTAGATTAGACCCCCAATAGGCCCCCCAGCCTCAGGTCAGACCCCCCCCAGCCTCAGATCAGACCCCTAGCAACAAATCAGACATCCTCCTCCCTCAGATCAGCCCCCATCAGACCCCCCAGCCTCAGATCAGACCCCCAATAGGCCCCCTAGCCTCACATCAGACCCTTAGCAACAAATCAGACCCCCCCAGCCTCAGATCAGCCATCATTTCCGCCAGCCTCAGATCAGACCCCCATTAGACCCTCCCCACCCTCCATTAGCCTCAGATCAGCCCCTATCAGACCCCCCATCCAATAATTCCTGTGCTGGCTTTTATAGAGTATAATTACACTGATTTGAATCATTTATTTTCTTCCATCTGATCCAGACCGCCATGATGACTTCTCATGGCCACGACTTGTTTTTGCAGAGCTTGCCTGTTCGTTTTTCTAGCACACCCTCAGTCTCTACACAAACTTCCTGTCCTGCTGCCCCATTTAACATTGCTGTCCTCCTGCAAATACTTTCACACAAATATAGTCTCCACAAAATAATAGTAACAAACAGATACAGTAGTACCCAGGTTGGAATTATGCCCCATATAGTGCTCCTATATACATAGTTCCCTACACAGCAATAATGTCCCCACACAGTAAAAGGTGCATCCCTTTAGTGCCCCCAAATAGCAATTTTTTGTACATCCCCCCCAGTATTAGTGACCCTCATAATATTGGTTCCCCATAGTGCTCCCTGCGCTAATGATGTTCCCTAGTATCCTATACAGAGTAATGGTGCCCCTTTATTACCACCCACAGCATTGTGATTGTACAGTAATGATCAAGATCAATGTTAAAGTGCTGCAGAGAAACCATATAGTAGTTTCTCATGTATTAGATATTCATATATAGTACAAGTATCATTTTAAATGTTTTTTAGTCATTGTAAAAAAAATGTATGGCACAAAATAAATGTATAATTACTAAAAAAATATAAAATTATACTTTTGATGTATATTAATACATAATACATGGTAAACTACTACTGAGGCATGTAGCCATAATATATTTACAACAGTTTAATATTGAGCTCTATAGCTCAGTGGTTAATGTTCTTGCCTTTAATGTAGATGGTTGTAAGTTCAAATCCCAGCAGGAACATTTAAAAAATAGAGGCTAAATAAAACTTAAATACACAGGGTGCCCCCAACAGTGACAAATTTAACTGAAGAAGAAAAAAAAGGAGCAAAACGTAAAATATGATCAATTAACACCTGTGTTAAGCCACGCCAACCTTTTTACTTTACTTAGACTAATGGCATCTATTGGGACCCTAAGATTTTAATGACCGAATGCAGATAGATACACCTTCATGGCCTGAATGAAAATATGAGTCTTACATGTGTCATTTAATCACCTTACCTTATATTCCAGTTGTTTGCCCAAATATATTAATGTTTGTTCTCCAGTCAAAGTGTATATTTGGTTCATTCCTAGCTTTCTGTCTGTACGCATGATAGTCAAGCTGCAATGGCAAGCCAGGAGACGTGTGATATAGGCAATGCGACACTTTACCTCACATGGGCAGTATAGGGGCTGTACTTAATCAGGAGGAAATCATAACACCGATTGTCCTGCATTCTGTATGGACAGCAAGTAGTTGTGCTGCACTGGGTGAAGTCTCCATCGTCCCTTCTATGTTGGCATGGCCTGGATGACATGGGGAGATGAGACTGCCCCAGCTCATTCACTATAGGCCGGTCTGACGATCAAGCCCCCAAGTGGGGCTGGGTTTTCCTTTTAAAAGAGACAGCATGTCACAGACACTCCGCTATTGGCTGTCTTTGGTACCTAACATACTGACCATGCCACTTATCACACCCTGATGAGCCTTAGTTGGCGAAAAGCATAGAAGGTCAGAATCTAGATCCTGCCAGCATCTGTAAGGTTAGGATCTAGGGGTATGAGGACCAGTTAGGGTCGCCATTCTAATTGCTAGTGCTCTGTTGGGCCAGTGTGAGGGCAGATTATTATGAAGCAACTCGCAGATATTAGAAAAGGGAAAGAAATTATATCCCAACTGTTAACACTACTCCACCTAGGCCTCCTGTTTTAAGCATGTACATATGCACTACTGTATGTACATGCTTTATCCACTTCTTTTGACTTTGATAACTTTTATTAGGTATAATTAAAAACTATGTTTTAACTTTTATCCATTTCATCTCTTGAAAGTAGTCAGTTAGATTTAGGAATAGTTTACATCCTGGATAACCATCCATATCCGGGTTTTTTTTTTTAACTGTACAACAATCTTTTGTGAAAACAATGAAATGTTCCACTGCATTGTAAGAGCTCAACTGTTTGGAATGTGTCTGATAACAATACTGCTGACTGCTTACAGTTATAACTGGTCTGAAAATCATGCTGGTTTCAAGCAAGATGGGTAATAATGCAGTGCATTTACAAAATTTTCATAACATGCCGTATTTTTCGCTTTATTAGACACACTTTTTTCCCCCAAAAGTGGGCGTAAATGGCCATGCGTCTTAGGCTACTTTCACACTTGCGTTTGCAGGATCCGTTTGTGAGATCCGTCACAAACGGTCCTGAATTGATCAGTTTTGTCCTAATGCATTCTGAATGGAAAAGGATCCATTCATAATGCATCAGTTTGCTTCAGTTCAGTCTCCATTCCGTTTTGGAGGCGGACACTAAAACGCTGCTTGCTGTGTTTTGGTGTCCGCATGAAGAAACTGATGCAAATGTAAGTCAATGGGGACGGATCCGTTTCGGCTGACACAATAGAAAACGGATCCGTCCTCCATTGACTTTCAATGGATGCAGATGGTTGTATTATCATGACGGATCCGTTTGTGAGAGCCTGGACGGATCTCACAAACGGATCCTGCAAACGCAAGTGTGCAAGTAGCCTTATAAAGTAAATACTAGTGAGAGTTTCCATTATGGAAGTGCTCAGTAGTATGCATTAGGTGCAGGGAGTGGGTGAAGCGCTGTGAGTACTGCTGGTACTCGCCCTCCCTTGTCTTCTTCCCTTGGGCCGTGCTGCACTGCAGGTCCTTATCGTGTACAGCGCCAGGACGCAGTGTGTGCACTATGACCCGACGCTGCACGCAGTAAAGTGACAGTGTAGCACGGGCTGGAGAAGACAACTGGAGTGCGACTGGAGGAGCGATTGCCATACCTCGAGAGGAGCGGCATTGCAGGAGAAGTAAGTTACTGTAAGTTCTTTATTTTATCTCTGATCTGAGGTCTGATGGGTGTCTGGCATTGAAGTCTGATAGGGGTCTGGCATGGAAGTCTGATCCGAAGTCTGATGGGGGTTTGACATGAAGGTCTGATAGGGCTCTGGCATGGAAGTCTGATCTGGGGTCTGATGGGTCTGGCATGGAAGTCTGATGGGGTTCTGAACTGAGTTCCTGATATGGGTGTCTGTTGTGAGGTCCTGATTTGAGGGTCTGATCTGGGGATCTGATAGGAGAGCTACTAAAATATTTTTTCTTATTTTCCCCCTTAAAAATCGGAGATGCGTCTTATTATCAGGTGCATCTTATAAAGAGGAAAATAGGGTATATATCTGAAAACTGGATTTTTGCCATTTGTGCTTCCAACTAAGGTATAAAATCCAGTGTGCTCTATAAATTCATGCAGGGACTTGAGAAAACATGAGCCTGCTTATGAGCCTGTTTATTCATTAGGCAAGGTAGAAGAGAGATGTGGATGTGTGTATATGTGTTTTGCGGAAATGCAATTAGCAGACCACAAAACAACAACGGTTGTGTGCATGAGCCCTAAGACAAATGTTAGAGGAAGAGCAGAAAGTAGATACAAGATGTAGTAAGGAGCATAAGGAGCAAACAAACTGCTAGTATGCTATGCTATTAATGTAGCACACCATGTCACTCTACAGTATTAATCGACTGGGAGTAGGTGAGTATGGATTTCTCCATAGGTACTGCTGGCTGAGAGGCAAATTACAAAAAATATGGACAAAAGTACCTCCTGAAGAGGTACTGTACCTCTCTAGGAGTATATTGTGTTTGTAAACCTTGAAAAAACTATATATGAAAAGGGATGGTGGCATCAAAATCTGGAAAGAAATATTGTAAAATGAAAAAATTCCCCACTTGGAATTGCCATGCCAAAATGATTTCGAAGTCCTTTCATACAATATTTACAGCCCGAATCAAAACATTCCCTTTAATATGATAAAAGCTGCAGCAATCAACGGATTGCCTCAGTTACAGCTCCGAAGACCAGGGACAGTCATAGATCTTATAGTGCCTAAAAGCAAAACTTAGTACATTTTTTATTAATAAAGAAAAACATTTGCGCTTTACCCCACCCACTTTATCCAACTTCTATGTCAGAAAAAGTGGCACAAGTCTTTCATAAGTGTGGCACTCATACTGAACACATTTCTCAATGTATTTACACCAGTCATGTGCCAGAAATACATTGACAATTCTCCCCATACAGTTCTAAATCTCCTGCTTTGTTCCAGTACAGTAAGTGATGAAACTGCCGCCAATGAGAGGAGCTTAGTCCATAGAAATGTATAGTTACCATTGAAATCAACGGAAGCTGTAAAATCTCTTTGCACTCAGCTCCCCCTAGTGGTGGCTGCTGGAAAATGCATTGGATTTATGTAGAGAACAGCAGAACAATTTAATTGCTGGACCCCCATAGCAGTGTGCCTCCATGGTATGTGCTCCACTGCCCAAGATCCTTGGAAAATAGTTGACTTTGGGGAGGGAAGCTGCCATCAGGTGTTCATTTTCTCTGCATTAGCTTCTGCAGTAGACATGTAGTAGTATATACAAGGGTTGTGGCTGAACATAAAACCATTTTGGTTTTGCTGAAAAGGGGGCATAGTCTAAAATATGCCAATGTTGTGCCACAATTCTGGAATAAAATTCTGGCAGAAATTAAGCTAGTCAATCGTTTTTATATTGTGTCTATCCCTGTCCCACATTTATCATCCAGCACGAACCGCTGTGATAAATCCAATGCAGGTCTAGACAGCCTGTCTTAGTATATACCACCTACAGGATTAGTAAAACATGTATGTAAATCATCAGTGTTTCTTTCTTTTACAGAATTTTTAAAGGGCATCTGTCAGCAGATTTGTACCTATGACACTGGATGACCTGTTTCATGTGCACTTGGCAGCTGAAGACATCTGTGTTGGTCTCATGTTCATACGTGCCCACATTGCTGTAAAAAAAAAGGTTGTTTTAATATATGCAAATGAGCTTCTAGGTGCAACGGGGGCGTTGCCGTTACACCTAGAGGCTCTGCTTTGTCTGCAACTGCTATGCCCTCTCCACCTTGATTGACAGGGCCAGGCATGATGATGCTTTCACTGCCTGGTTCTGTCAATCAAAGTGCAGAGGATGCGGCAGTTGCAGCAAGAGCAGAGCCTCTAGGTGTAACGGCGACGCCCCCGTTGCTCCTTTAGGCTCATTTGCATATATTAAACATAATGTTTATCAGCAATGCAGGCAAATATGAACATGGGACCAACACAGATGTCTTCAGCTGCCAAGTGCACATGTAACAGGTCAGCCCTTTAAATCATTTGTTCAGTAAGAATCTTGGCAGTGTCCATGGAAAATAGAACTTCACGCATTTCTTTGTATTTGTTTTGTCCTACAGGGGAAGTCTTTGACATCTAAACGCCTCACTGGCCTCATGCAATCCTCCTGACAACCCTGGACAGAAATGCTGTCACTCGGCACCTAACGCCCTCCAGAGAAGGAATGGTTTTAGGCAAGAAAATGGGTCACTGTGAAAGAAAAGAGAAATAAGAAGAAATTGGCATTCGTCCTGTCTAACTCAGATATTCATTGTCCCTCAGTTGCATCAACGATTTTTAGCTTGAGCAGCTTTCCAATGACCCTAAGTTGCCAAGTACTTTTCTTTTATTTTGTGTTTAGATTGATATGTGAGATCACACAATGCAGTAAAAGGAGGGTCAGAAATGGAGGATGTTTTTAGACTAAATCAGCAATAACAGGAGACGACCAGGATCGATGTAAAACTGTCCATCTGTATTCTCCTCGACAGTTCGCTGCAACTATTTTCACCACCAAGACAACTACCTTACATCCATTCAAGAAAAAAAGACTGAAACTGCAAATTCTTAAAACTGTAATGAGTCTGTTTCTCCTGAGTCCTAGACTGCAGATATTTGACTTTATTTTATGTGTGTGTGTCCCTGTCAAAGAGACAATTGACAACATTCGCTCTGCATAGCCTATCCTTCCAAGCGCATGATGCTGCTCCAAAGATAGCATTACAAGTCAAAGTTAAACACAAGTTTGTTAAAAAAAAAAAAAGTATATAGCAAGTCATGTTGTTTTATTTCTCTTTTATAATCTTTCATTTGTTTTTGTTTTTATTATTATTTTGCCACTGCATGCATTTCAAGAAAAAGCAGCACAATTGTTTACAGTATATGTCACTTTCTCTTCCCCATAGCTCATCCGCGGTGACCAGACACAAGCTACAATTGCTTGTATCATTTTTTTCTTTTGCGAAGTATCAGACTTTCTGAAGAATCATTCCAATATTGTATCTCACAGTTCAGCGATTAATCGGCTGAGATATATTCATTAGGGAAAAAATGGTAATCACTTTAGTTATAATCTAGTAAAGTGCAAGACATTTCCCACTGTAGTTGGATATAAATAATAAAAGAAAATGACTATAACCTTAGAGAAAACAACATACAATGAAATGCAATTGATGTGTCACCTGGAAGACTAAAGGGTTATTATAGGCCTTTTTTTGGAACTGTTGCATTGTCATTATTAAATGCTGATGGCTTTGTGGGTTACTGTAGCATCCTGGGTTCCTTCAAAACAAAACAAAAAATCTTACAGTAGTAAAAATGATTTGAAAGGAAATAATCTTTGGATTTAATGAGCATTGTGTTTTTGTAGCTTTTTAGTTCCTGCTTTATTCAGAATTATGTTTGGTCATTCTTGTGCTTGCTTTTGGTTTGGAAAATCAGAGATGAATCAGCAGAATCTGTTTGAGTAAGAGCTCATGCACAGAAACGCATGCCGCCCGAGCCCGTGCTGTGGACCGCAATGCATGGGCACTGGCCGTAAGGCCGCTGGACTAATTCACTTGAATGGGGTCCACGATCCACACCGCATAAAAAGTAGTGCATGCAGGCATGGGCAGAATCTGTGGGTTTCCGTGCCTCCATTCCGCTCCGCACCTTCTGGATTGGGGACCCATTCAAGTGAATGGGTCCGCGTTCATGAAGCAGTGCACAAATGGTCGGTCATGTGCATGAGCCATTATAGGCAGATTTTGTGGCAGGTTTTATGCAGTTTTTTTTAGGTCAAAGTCATTTTAAGCCTGCAATGGATTGACAAGAAATGGGAAATATAAAAGAAGGACTTCTTCCTGCTGGATACATTTTTGGCTTTGGCTAAAAAAAACAAAACACAGTGCATAGGTATTAATAAAAAAAAATATCACATGAGTATGGTATCAGTGTGTGGCTTGTTTTTCTCGCAGACCCATTCACTTGAGTAAATGAGTCTTGCTCGAAAATCAGAGCTGGATGGTGCATGCTGCAGTTCTATCACCACAGACAGATGGTCTCTGTGAAGAATCGATCATGTGAATTGACTTTGATGGGTCAGGATTCACACTGACACAGCAACCGGATGGGAAAATCGTCTGTCTAACTGTACCCTTAGATTATTTGCACACGAGCAGTGTTGAACTGGCCCACCACAATACCCATTCTTGTCCTGGCATGTCTGTTTTAGGCCCCTTTCACACGATTGAGTTTTCCACTCGGGTGCAATGCGTGAAGTGAACCCACACTGAATCCTGACCCATTCATTTCAATGGGTCTGTGTACATGAGTGTTTTTTTTTCACGCATCAGTTCTGCGTTGTGTGAGAATTGCAGCATGTTCTGGGTTTCTCACGCAGCCCTGGCCCCATAGAAGTGAATGGGGCTTCAGTGAAAAACCGGAAGCAAGTGCGGATGCAATCGTTTTTTCACTGTTGCTAAGAGATGTTGTTTGTAAACCTTCAGTTTTTTATCACGAGTGTGAAAAATACATCAAAACGCATCGCACCTGCGTGGAAAAAACTGAACAACTGAAAGCAATCGCAGACAAAACTGACGGAACTTGCTTGCAGAATGGTGCGAGTTTTCCTGAACGCATCCGGATCTAATCCGTCACGCTCGTGTGAAAGAGGCCTTAGTAAATACTGGGTGTTACCAATTCCTCCAGTCTGCCACTGACAGCACCTGTTGGAATGTGTCAGGCTGTGCAGAGACACACACCCTTTACTGGTAGCACCCAGTTGGACCTTTATTGCAAACTGCTGGCAGTTCGTTCATACACTTGTAGGAGGAATCATAAAGGAATGGCATAGACTAATATAAATAGATGCTCCAGAATTGCTATTACATGCAAACAGTTAGGCCCCTTTTACACGGGCGAGATTTCCGTGCACTCGCACTGAATCCTGACCCATTCATTTTAATAGGTCTTTTCACATGTGTGAATTTTTTCACGCATCAGTTCGCTGTTGCGTGAAAATCGCAGCATGTTCTATATTCTGCGTTTTTCACGCAGCCCTGGCCCCATTGAAGTGAATGGGTCTGCCTGATTCACTGATGGTTGCTTAGCAATGTTGTTTGTAAACATTCAGTTTTTAATCACGCGTGTGCGAAATGCATTTATACGCATTGCACCCGCACGTTAAAAACTGAACAAACATACGCAATCGCAGACAAAACTGACTGCGATTGCATGCGGATTGGTGAGAGTTTTCCTGATCGCACCCTGAACGCATCCGGACTGAATCCGGATCGTTCGTGTGAAAGGGGCCTTACTAAAACAGACATGTCAGAAGAGGTTACAGGTCCTCCTTAAAGTCACGATTAACAATGCAAGATAAAGGATAACAGACATGGAGAAAACACTAGAAAAAAACACTAATACTTCCATTTTCATTCTTTGAATTTTTTTTCTTTCCAAACACACAGATATCTTGTCAAATACAAAACTGTTTTCCAGGTATATATGTATACATCGACCACATTTCACTTGCTCTATTATATTCTGTCTGTTTAGAATTCCCATGTGTTCTTAAGGCCTTCACTGTTCAACCGTTGCCGAAAAAAACCGTTGCTAAAAAGGGCAAAATTATCTATTTTTGACGCTTGTTTTATCACGGATGCCTTTCTGAGAAACAGCTGTTAAAAATGGTCCTCTTCAATTGTATGGGGCAGTCGGACCGTAAAAACGGACAAATAGGACATGTCTTTTTTTTTTTTACGGCCGTTACTGATGGACCATCAAAAAATGGCTGTGTGAATAACCCCATGTACTACCATTGTTCTTGAAATGGACGTGTGATGGCTGTTAAAAAACAGCTATCAAACTGCCGTTTTTCACGGTTGTGTGAACGTAGACTTAGGCTTTGTTCACATCTCTTTTGTAATGCACATTCGGCGTATACATTGTGAAAATCTCCAGACGTGCTGAAGGTATAGACCCGGTGTATGCCATACAGCTGCATAAGTCACCCATCAACTCCTACTTAAAGGAGTGAAATATAAGATACTGTCAACAGATGCTTATTGCGAGAATCATGATAAGAGGAAACTCCATAAAGGTCTATGGACAGATTTAGAGTGCACAGCAAAGGTACACTATGGTGTGGTATGATCAGACCCTAAGATGGCATCATCGATGAGATTTAAAGGGGCAATTCAGTCTTAGGGGTCATTTATTTGACTTTGATTAAGATTTCTAGTTCCCCAAGGTTCTCGACTTACTGCTGCAGTGTTGACAACCCAACATAGTGACCACTGCAGCCAATCACTGGCCACAGAAGTGACCAAGTGACCCGCTACAGCTGCAGATTGGTCAGATGTTTTTACAATGGGACATCATTGCTGTAGCAGGAAGTAGGGTATGGTCAGGGGTGCACCTAGCCTTTCTACTGTCTGAGGTGAAAACTGAAACGGCGCCCCTCACACCCCACCCAAGGCTTATTTCTTAACGTAACCCCTTTACCACAATGAAAGCGCTCATTGCCCATGGCCCTTCTGCTTCCCCCCTCTTGCCCCTACCTGGTGCTGCTTGAGGCGATTGCCTTACCTGGCCTCATTGGTGGTGCACCTCTGGGTATGGTGGGAGAGATGGTATTCCTGTCAATTCAATGACCACTCATATGTATGTATATATTTCAGTTAGAGTGACCTGATCGCTGAGTTGCATGAATTGATCTCTATTGTACTGATTCTGTGGACAGGCCCCGCACTAGCACTGTGCACAGGCAATGATCAGTGGAAATGGCTCTTTTTTTTTTTTTTTTTATATCTGGCTGCACCTGCCAAGTGCCCCAAATCTGCTGGACTACATCTGCACACATAACTTCAAGCAGTTTCTCCAGTGTTTCAGGTAAATTTGCTATGTCTGCTTGCTGTGAAAGAGCAGCGCAAAAACGGGTAAGTATTGCTGGCACTAGGAACGCTGTGGTTGACAAAAAAAAAAAAAAAAAGAGAAAAGTATTAGAGAGTGTTCACACAGTGGAATCTTAGCACGGACAGCCACGCCAAAAAATTCAGAGTAAAAAGTTACAGTTTGAACGGGATGCCCCCCCCCCCCCCCCCGACTCTGCTAGGCCATGACCCCAGCTCAGGAAGACATCTTTGCATCCGTCCAGGCCCCACACCGGACAGGGAGTCAGAAAACAGGACTGTGTGGCCAAAAAACGGACGTCTGGCCACCCTAAGCGTGTCCCTAGCAATATGTCATCGGTGTCTGAGATGGGACTATGTCTTTAAAGTTTTAGCGTGGGTTTCCACATTGCAGCAGTGGCAACCCCACCTGTGGTGGTCAATGTATACATGAATTTGAAGGTAATACCTCTGTTACCCCACAGATTTGCACTGCCATTGCCCACAGCTTTGCCATATTATGCCCCCCCCCCATGGAAACCCTGCCTTAGTGCTCATCCAAACTGTATCAAAGGCTCCGCATTCCATCCTGCAATTTTTTGGAATGGGGCGGACCTATTTTTTTCAATGGGGGTGCAAAAGATACGGACAGCACTCCATGTGCTGTCCGCATCCGTTGTTGTGTTCTGTGGCCCCACAAAAAATATAGAGCGTGTCCTATTCCTGTCCGCAACTGCAGACAAAAATAGGCATTTCCGTTGCGCAAACTGCAGAGCGCACACAGGTGGCATCATGGAGCGCACACAGGTGGTGTTTTGCGGAATCCTCAATTTACCAACTGCAAAGACGGCGCGGTCATGTGATTGCTCCATGGGTGTATGATTTATTCATTTTTTATTATGCTCAAAATGTACACAGTTTCCCCAGACAGCAGCACCTTCTATATTTTGAACTAAGCAAAATGAAATGCATACACTAGGAAAACATAATTGTTAGCTGGAGCTCTTTCACTGAGAAAGTAATACCGTAATACAAGGAGCATCCTGAGTGTGACGTCATAGTTCAGGTACCTGCACAGTATAACGGCATAATCCCAACCAGCGTGACGTTATCTCTACAAGCGCCCGTCCGCAATGTAAACATCCTGCCAGCAGGGGGCGACATAGCGAGCAGCGGCCCCAGCAGGTGACAGGTGTGAGGGGAGTGAGTGCACGAATCGTCTGCTCGACCGTGAGGTAAGAAGCGCTGGTTCTCGGCCACCATAACTGTGGCGTATTATCTCTGAGGTAATATAAAGGCTGACTGGGACTCATTTTACAGTTTTCCTGCTAAATATGATATTTGTTTTATATTATCACTTTGCTTATTTTTGAATATACCATATGTACCGAGTTACCTGAGGTAAAATGTAACAAACAAGACTCCTCTCATATAAATGTAAACAATATAGTAATGAGGACAACCCCCATTATCCCTTACTGCTACACCCTGAGGGCAGAGAGTTATGTCTTGCAAATTTTGCCTAATTGTTGCACTTTTTGTAGTTTGGTTACCTCACGCTCACCTCAGCTATGTCACATTGACAGAATAGATGCGTGACCATATAGTGCACGTTACCAGTGGCGGTTTTCTTGCACACCTCCTCCAGTAGAGGATGATATTAGGGTACACGTGTCCCTGACAGAAGTGGCACACTTACTGTAGTGTCTGCACATTTTTAGGTGTAAAAATGCTGTTTAAGACAATCTTTTTTTGTCGCATTTGCTATTAAAAATGTGCCTGTTTTGGAGGCATTTGTGCCTCATTCACCTATTTTGATATATTTTTTTTTAACAATTCAGAAGTTTTCTAACCATTGCGCCTATTTATGTGCGCCTTTTTTGCACCTGATTAGTCGCAAAAACAGTCTAATTTCTGCACTACTTTGTCAGTTTTGAGTGGTGAATTGTGCAAAGTTTTGCCTTAAAAGTCGCAGTTTCATGGAGACGTGCGCCTACTTTCAGCTCACTTGCGCCACATTTTCTTGGGCATACTAATTAGGCCAGTCTTAGTGAATATGAACCTGTCCTACTGATAAAGAACTTTATTGCTCTAGCCAAAGTGTTTTACAGTAGCAACGTTTGGGGCCATGATGTGATTCTCTTTTCTGGACTTGCAGGAGCAGACAGCATTATACTGATTTATAATGCCGTGTGCCTCTGCATGACCTTATTTCTATGGAATCATAGTGACCGCTGTATGTCAGTATGATCCTGTAGAAGTAAGGTCATGCAGAGGCACACAGCATTATAAATCAGTATAATGCCTGCGCTCCTGCAAGACAAGCAGTGTCCACAACAGAGGATCACGCTCACACACGGAGCATGGAAGATGCAGTGAGTGCGGAATGGAGGCACGGAAGCACTAGGGAGTGCTTCCGTGGGGTTTCTCTCCGTGCCTCCGCACCTCAAAAAAAACAAACTTTTTTTTTTTTGCTGTGCGAACGGATCACGGACCCATTCAAGTTGAATAGGTCTGGATCCGTCGCGGCAGCCACATGGATGGTGCCCATGCATTGGGAAACGCAAATTGCGGCCCCCAATGCATAGAACAGCCAGGCAACAGCCGTGTGCATGAGGCCTTAATTTGTCTCTTTATGCTTGGTTTGTAAAGGAGATTCTTACGTTGTGGTTATTATTTGTGCTTTGAAATGCACATTTATTTACTGAAGTTGATGCACCTGTTTTCTGGCACACAGTTTTGTTTTTTTGACTCTGAAGTGGAGTCACAATTTGCACCAGATTCAGTATTGCCATTCTGCCGTTTTTTAATTCTTGTAAACTTAAAGGGATTATACTCCAAAAATGGCCCCCCAAATGCCCAGGCCCCCACACAGATTGTACTTACATCGCTCCCTGGCACCCACGTTACTTCTGATGCCCGCACGCCCACCGCTGCTGCATATCTCTGTCACGCTGATCAAAACATACAGGGGGACAGCCAATAGCAGGCCGCGATGGGAACAAGCCTCCCTAGTATTGCAGGTGACACTAGGGAGGCTTGTCCCCGTCGCGACCTGCTGTTGGCTTCAATCCCCCCCATCTCCTTCGCCAAATGTTTTGATCCGCCCAACGGGGAAATGCAGCTGCGACCGTGTGGATATCAGAAGCGACGCAGGTGCTGGGGAGCCAAGTAAGTACAACCTGTGTGAGGGGCCCGGGATTTTATTTTTTTTGGGGGAGGGGGGCATTTTTGGGGTTGGATAACCCCTTTAACTTGTACAAATCTGTCACACAGCGTGTGCACCATGGTAAACTTGACATTTTCAGACTGTCTGGACTAAATTTCCACTAATGTTACACCATAAGGCCTAGTTCACACTTCAGTGATTTGATGATTCCATCAGTGATTGTGAGCGAAAACTAGATGCTGGTCCAGAACACAGAATAGGTGTAAATCTTTCCATTATGCCTTATCTCAACACTCCATATGTGGTCATAAACTGATGTATTGGCACACACCACTGGGTTCATAAGGGAAGTAGTCCCAGATTGTTTTTGTAGGGCAGATTTCGCTGGAATGCTGTTTGGGCCCCATAAGGCTACTTTCACACTAGCGGCAGGCCTGATCCGGCAGGTGAAGGGTGCTGCCGGATCAGGACTGCCGCAGCAACATGTGTGGAGCCGGAACCGCGCTCCGGCCCCACACGTCACACAGTACATACATACACACAGACACACACACATATACACAGACAAATACACATACATATTTACATGCTCCCGGCAGGTCTTCAGAGCGCCGGAGGAGCAGGACGGCTCGCACAGGTGACGATTCCCCACAGCGCCCTCTGCTGGGCGCCTGGTGGAATCGTCATCTGTGCGCGCCGACCTGTCCCTCCGGCGCTCTGAAGACCTGCCGGGGAGCATGTAAGTATGTATGTGTATTTGTATGTATATATGTCTGTGTATGTTTATGTCTGTATGTGTGTATTGTGTGTATGTGGTGACGGATCCGTCATGAACTCCATTGAAAGTCAATGGAGGGCGGATCCGGTTACCATTGTGGTCACACCAGACGGATCCGCCCCCATTGACTTGCATTGGGGGTCATTCCGGATTCGTCTTGGTGCGGATGCCTGGACCGGAGAGCAAACTGCAGCATGCTGCTTTCAGGAGCATTCCGTTTTCTTCAGTTCAGTTTTGTCCCCATTGACAATGAATGGGGACAAAACTGAAGCGTTTTATTCCGGTATTGAGCCCCTATGACGGAACTCAATACCGAAATTTTAAAACGCTAGTGTGAAAGTAGCCTAACGCGTTTCCACAGACCCTGGGGTACCCTTACATTAGAAGCCCCCCAAAAGTGACCTCTTTTTGGAAAAAAACAGCCATCAAGTAAATTTTCAAAGGGTGACCCCAAAAGTTTCTTTTATTTCAGAAATGAACGTGTAGTAGAAGGTGAAAAATGAAATTTGCAGTTTTCTACAGATATGCAATTTCAGTGCCCATTATGTTGTGCCCAATTTATGCCACTGTGAAAAATGAGCTCTCTAATTATTAGGGCTCATGTACACGACCGTGTGCCGGTATTGCGGCCTGCAACCAGCAGGTCCGCAATATACAGGCACAGGATATGTGCGCACTGTATCATGATGAATGGGTCCACAATCCGGAAGATACAGAAGGAAGGCCACGGAAGCACTACTGAGCACTTCCGTAGCATTTTGGTCCGTGCCTCCGCAGGACATGCTCTGTTTTTTTTGCGGTGCAGATGTATCGTGGACCCATTCAAGTTGAATGGGTCTGCATCTGCCAGCGCAAATTGCATGGACAGCTCGTGTGCCTGAGCCATTAGAGCTCATGCACACAAATGTTTTTTTTTTTTTCTGTGTCCTTTCCGTTTTTTTGCCGCCCATATATAGAACCATTCAATGGGGCCACAGAAAAAAAACGAAATTCCTCAGTGTGCATTCCGTTTTCGTATGTCCGTTCCGCAAAGAAATAGAACGTCCTATTATTGTCCACATTACGGAGATGGATAGTACTGGTCTGTTAGGAGCCAGCTGTTCCGTTCCACAAAGTACGGAATGCACACAGCCCCTGTCAGTGTTTTGCGGATCAGCAATGTACGTACTGCAAACTATCCAACAGTCGTGTGCACCAGCCCTTATACTGTGTTTCCTGATTGTAGAAGCACTCCACGAATCCCTAAACTGTTTTCTGGATATACAACAGGGCTCTGAAGTAAATGAGCGTCATGTACATTTGAGGCCTAATTTGGTAATTTACACAGAATTGACTGACAGTTGCTGTGATGTGAAATTAAAAAAATGCCTTCAAGAAGTGATCCCATTTTAGAAACTACACCAGTCAAGGAATTGTTCAAGGGGTGTAGTGAGAATTCTGACCCCACAGATGTTTTCTAGAAATTAATTTGTAGTGGATGTGCAGCAAGCCCCCAAGGAGCCGATGCAGAAGGTGGGATTGGTAGTGGAGATGTTTTGTCACGGTGTACTCTCTCAGGCTGTCGCTCCCTGGGGTTCGATGCAGTGAATGAGTGAGTGATGTGAAGGAACCAGACAGAGATTTTAGACCAAAGTATGTCTTTCTTTACTAAATGTAAAAAACAAATAACAGCACACCCAGCAGCAGTTCGTATAGAGTGCAATTTCTCCTCCTAGATAATGGGGTATTGTGGCTGGCAGAAGATGACACTGAGAAGTTTGCTAGCTGACAGTATCTCTCTCCTGATTCCCTTCCCTGTACTGTGGCAGCATGTGTCCACTTTATGATGCAGGGTTCTATCTATGCCTGTCCTGAACTGCGGTGGTGGTGTCTTAACGTATTTCCCCTCACCTTGCAGTGGAGTCTGTATAGCTTGATCACTCTGCTGACAATAATACGCTGTAGTTTACAGTTTTCTGTAGCCTGGGACTCTGCAGGCTCTCTGGAGTAGTGGCCCTCCCAGATAAGCCCACTCTGTGGTCCTCTGAGGAGTGAGAGCCGTATTGCGTGCTCCCTCACTCCTCACATTCTTTTCTAACTAGCTTTGCCCCTTCTTTGACAGCAAGTCAGACCAGCCCACTCCTACTCTATCTGCTGGTGTACATAGTGTATACCATAAAGTGTGACAACATGAACATTACAAAAGCATTACATTTCAAATCATTGCAGTTATAGTCAGGCTGTGCTTGTGGTCCCTCCTGGTAGTCCAGCATAAAATACCCAAAGACACTGTTCACACTGCCCCATTGCCGTGGAGAGACCAGGTTAAGGCATAAGTGCATACATGACTACAAATTACCTAGGCTAAACATTCTGACTACCCAAGGGACAATTTAGCTAGTGCCCGAGGGGACAGTCCAAAATGTTGCTGAAGGTGGGCATACTAGCTTATCTAAGCCAGTGAATTTCAACCAGTGTGCCTCCAGCTGTTGCAAAACTACAACTCCCATCATGCCCAGGCAGCCTACAGCTATCAGCCTACAGAAGGGCATGGTGGGAGTTGTAGTTTTGCAACAGCTGGAGGCACACTGGTTAAAAATCACTGATCTAAGCTATTAAATGACGTCCCAGGCTGTGGGGCTCTATTGCATGATTCCTGGGATAAGTTACTTCACAACACTGAGGTAAAGAGCTGCCTTATCCTCCTCTCTGCTTGTCAGGGATTTTGATCCTGAATACAGATTATAAGAACTTCAGCTGAATCTCCGTAGGAATGGAGTTCATGAGCAGATGTGGCTAATAAGCAGCAGCACTTGTATGCAGTCTCCATTACCACAGTCTGTCCTGTCCATTCTATTTGTACATTGTGTCACCTGATGAACTCCATTCCCACAAAGATTCAGCTAAATATCATATTAAACTGTATTCAGGATCATATTCCCTGACAAGCAGAGAGGAGGATGAGGCAGCTCTTTACCTCAGTGTTGTGAAGTAACTTGTCCTCCTGTGTGATTAGGACAGGTTTTGTGTGTACTAATAGGACGGCGGCCATTTTATTTCTCCTGATGATTGCTCCCCAGGCAAAACGACCCATTATAACTAATAAAAGGTATTTGCGAATATGTTTATAATAAAGTAATATTTAAGTATTTTCATTTTCTTAATTCCCGGAGAACCCCTTTAAACACGCTTCAGGTGGTTTTACTTAACCTGACAAAGGGAATGGGGAAGGTTCAACAAGCACACTTGGTAATTTTTCTGTTGCAGATGGAGGCTTGTAGATATGACAGGGAAATATAGGGTGGACCATGCTAGGACCAGCAAAAATAAACATGTAACAAGGCCAATTTGTCTCAGCCTTTGCAGTATGCCCCTGCTGACGGCTCCAGTACCTCTTGCTTTATATAAGGGAGTAGTGCACCAATTTTTTCTCTAGGTCAATGAGGAGGTCCCCTGGTGCTGGACCTGGGGTAACAACTCTGTATCCTGCAGTGCTGGAGCAATGGTGACCCCTCAATGGCCACATGGGGTACTGCAGATGTTCTGCCTGCCTGATGCTATTGCTTCCTCTGCCCACATGATCTTGCTGGAGCATTGGAGTCGAGAACCCCTGGGTCCAGTGACTGTGGTAGGTAGGCCTCAGGAAGTAGCCTAGTGTTGTGAATCTCCTGACACTTTTACTGTTGCTCCAGTGGTAGCTTTTAGAGCAGCACATATTGGAAGTGAGGCCCAGTGGAGATAGATAGCTTCAGGAGATCCTGCCAGTGGCAGGAGCATTAGTAGTGGGTATTACGTTAGCCCTGGAATCAAATGCTTCACCACTGGTTGTGATAAGTGGAGAGTCCCTTGAACAGACAGACACCAGCAGGCCATGAGGTGCAGGGGGCCCAGCTGGTCCCCAGGCAAAACCCTCCGTTACGAGACTGGCATCATGGACTTTGCCAGTAAGGATGACCCTGGCAACTAAGTATCCACTGCATGGGAGTATACTCCAAGTGATGGTTCTTGTACAGGGTGTGGCCGTCCTCCTTCCAACGAAGAGGCGCTGCTCTTCCATGATGGGCACTGCGACAGGGCAGGATCTTCATCTGCATGCGCTGCACCAGCAGTTGCTGGGTTTGCTGGTGTCAGTGGAAGCTGTGGCTCCTGGGTGCCATTCTCCCACCATAAGAAGAACTTCAGACTAGCTGCCCCAAATCATTGATCACCAGTCTGGGTTCTTTCTTGCCATTGTTAGCAGCACTTGGTCCACTCTCATAACCAGCAAGGCTAGGCGTCTGTAGGTGGAGCTCTTCTTTCCTGGTCTTGGACAGAACCACAATAACTGGCGCAGTTTCACTTTTTTCAGCTGCATTAAAGTCACTTTAGCGGGTTTCACACATCAATTTAGGTTAAAATTGTAGTTAGCTGAAGCAGAGGTTGGGCGTAGAAGTAGCCCTAATGAGATGTTGTGTCACAGTGTACTCCATCAGGCTGTTGTTCCCTGGGATTTGATGCAGTGAATGAGTGATGTCAAGGAACCAGGCAGAGATTATAGGTCCCATTTTGGAAACTACACCCTTCAAGGAATTTTTCAAGGGATGTAGTGAGCATTATGACCCCACAAGTGTTTTTCAGAAATGAATGTGTAATGGATGTGCAGAAAGCCCCCAAGGAGCCGGTGCAGAGGGTGGTAGTGGAGATGTGTCATGGTGTAGTCCCTCGGGCTGTCGCTCTTTGGGGTTCAGTTCAGTGAATGAGTGATGTGAAGGATCCAGGCAGACTTTACTGAACAAGGTACATCTTTCTTTACTGAGTGCAAAAAACAAATAGCAGCACATCCAGCAGCAGTTCGTACAGAGCAGGGCTGTGGAGTCGGTAAGCCAAAGCCCCGACTCCGACTCAACTCCGACTCCTCAATTTCCCTTGACTCCGACTCCCTCATACATGGAGCATGTTTAAGTGATAACTTTTAAACACATTTGCATAAAATCAATAGTACAGATAAGTCATGACAAAAACAGTTTGTAATCTATCAGGCTTCTCTGGGTACAGCTCACTAAGGGCCTGATCAGAGGCGTAGCTAGAGGTTCAGCAAATGGGGGGGCTGAAACATACTTGAGTGGGCCCCCCACTTATTGGCTTCCCAAACGCACGTTTCCAACTTCACAGGTACATACTACTAGTTGTGGTTATAATACTGTATTAGCAAGATGACTATATAAACTGGTAGATCATCTACGCTGTTAAGTACAGTACAATAGACTTTCTACATACCCTACTCTAAATACTCTACCACATAATGCAGTAAAATATAGGATTAATAGGACTAAAAAAGGGGACTCCTATGTTAAAGGAAATCTGTCCCCAGCTTTTACATCACTAAACTAACAGTCCCTTGCCCCCATCAGACCTCAGATCGGCGTAATGTGCCCCCATCAGACCTCAGATTGGCGTAATGTGCCCCCATCAGACCTCAGATTGGGCGTAATGTGCCCCCATCAGACCTCAGATTGGCGTAATGTGCCCCCATCAGACCTCAGATTGGCGTAATGTGCCCCCATCAGACCTCAGATTGGCGTAATGTGCCCCCATCAGACCTCAGATTGGCGTAATGTGCCCCCATCAGACCTCAGATTGGCGTAATGTTGCCCCATCAGACCTCAGATTGGCGTAATGTGCCCCCATCAGACCTCAGATTGGCGTAATGTGCCCCCATCAGACCTCAGATTGGCGTAATGTGCCCCCATCAGACCTCAGATTGGCGTAATGTGCCCCCATCAGACCTCAGATTGGCGTAATGTGCCCCCATCAGACCTCAGATTGGCGTAATGTGCCCCCATCAGACCTCAGATTGGCGTAATGTGCCCCCATCAGACCTCAGATTGGCGTAATGTGCCCCCATCAGACCTCAGATTGGCGTAATGTGCCCCCATCAGACCTCAGATTGGCGTAATGTGCCCCCATCAGACCTCAGATTGGCGTAATGTGCCCCCATCAGACCTCAGATTGGCGTAATGTGCCCCCATCAGACCTCAGATTGGCGTAATGTGCCCCCATCAGACCTCAGATCGGCGTAATGTGCCCCCATCAGACCTCAGATCGGCGTAATGTGCCCCCATCAGACCTCAGATCGGCGTAATGTGCCCCCATCAGACCTCAGATCGGCGTAATGTGCCCCATCAGACCTCAGATCGCGGCGTAATGTGCCCCCATCAGACCTCAGATCGGCGTAATGTGCCCCCATCAGACCTCAGATCGGCGTAATGTGCCCCCATCAGACCTCAGATCGGCGTAATGTGCCCCCATCAGACCTCAGATCGGCGTAATGTGCCCCCATCAGACCTCAGATCGGCGTAATGTGCCCCCATCAGACCTCAGATCGGCGTAATGTGCCCCCATCAGACCTCAGATCGGCGTAATGTGCCCCCATCAGACCTCAGATCGGCGTAATGTGCCCCCATCAGACCTCAGATCGGCGTAATGTGCCCCATCAGACCTCAGATCGGCGTAATGTGCCCCCATCAGACCTCAGATCGGCGTAATGTGCCCCCATCAGACCTCAGATCGGCGTAATGTGCCCCCATCAGACCTCAGATCGGCGTAATGTGCCCCCCACTCAGACGTATCCCCTCACCAGATCGGCGTAATGTGCCCCCATCAGACCTCAGATCGGCGTAATGTGCCCCCATCAGACCTCAGATCGGCGTAATGTGCCCCCATCAGACCTCAGATCGGCGTAATGTGCCCCCATCAGACCTCAGATCGGCGTAATGTGCCCCATCAGACCTCAGATCGGCGTAATGTGCCCCCATCAGACCTCAGATCGGCGTAATGTGCCCCCATCAGACCTCAGATCGGCGTAATGTGCCCCCATCAGACCTCAGATCGGCGTAATGTGCCCCCATCAGACCTCAGATCGGCGTAATGTGCCCCCATCAGACCTCAGATCGGCGTAATGTGCCCCCCATCAGACCTCAGATCGGCGTAATGTGCCCCCATCAGACCTCAGATCGGCGTAATGTGCCCCCATCAGACCTCAGATTGGCGTAATGTGCCCCCATCAGACCTCAGATTGGCGTAATGTGCCCCCATCAGACCTCAGATTGGCGTAATGTGCCCCCATCAGACCTCAGATTGGCGTAATGTGCCCCCATCAGACCTCAGATCGGCGTAATGTGCCCCATCAGACCTCAGATCGGCGTAATGTGCCCCCATCAGACCTCAGATTGGCGTAATGTGCCCCCATCAGACCTCAGATTGGCGTAATGTGCCCCCATCAGACCTCAGATTGGCGTAATGTGCCCCCATCAGACCTCAGATTGGCGTAATGTGCCCCCATCAGACCTCAGATTGGCGTAATGTGCCCCCATCAGACCTCAGATTGGCGTAATGTGCCCCCATCAGACCTCAGATTGGCGTAATGTGCCCCCATCAGACCTCAGATCGGCGTAATGTGCCCCCATCAGACCTCAGATCGGCGTAATGTGCCCCCATCAGACCTCAGATCGGCGTAATGTGCCCCCATCAGACCTCAGATCGGCGTAATGTGCCCCCATCAGACCTCAGATCGGCGTAATGTGCCCCCATCAGACCTCAGATCGGCGTAATGTGCCCCCATCAGACCTCAGATCGGCGTAATGTGCCCCCATCAGACCTCAGATCGGCGTAATGTGCCCCCATCAGACCTCAGATCGGCGTAATGTGCCCATCAGACCTCCCCATCAGACCTCAGATCGGCGTAATGTGCCCCCATCAGACCTCAGATCGGCGTAATGTGCCCCCATCAGACCTCAGATCGGCGTAATGTGCCCCCATCAGACCTCAGATTGGCGTAATGTGCCCCCATCAGACCTCAGATCGGCGTAATGTGCCCCCATCAGACCTCAGATCGGCGTAATGTGCCCCCATCAGACCTCAGATCGGCGTAATGTGCCCCCATCAGACCTCAGATCGGCGTAATGTGCCCCCATCAGACCTCAGATCGGCGTAATGTGCCCCCATCAGACCTCAGATCGGCGTAATGTGCCCCCATCAGACCTCCGATCGGCGTAATGTGCCCCCATCAGACCTCCGATCGGCAGAATGTGCCCCCATCAGACCTCCGATCGGGGCCCCATCAGACCCGGCAGAATGTGCCCCCATCAGCCCTCAGATCGGCTTAATGTGCCCCCATCAGCCCTCAGATCGGCTTAATGTGCCCCCATCAGCCCTCAGATCGGCTTAATGTGCCCCCATCAGCCCTCAGATCGGCTTAATGTGCCCCCATCAGCCCTCAGATCGGCTTAATGTGCCCCCATCAGCCCTCAGATCGGCTTAATGTGCCCCCATCAGCCCTCAGATCGGCTTAATGTGCCCCCATCAGCCCTCAGATCGGCTTAATGTGCCCCCATCAGCCCTCAGATCGGCTTAATGTGCCCCCATCAGCCCTCAGATCGGCTTAATGTGCCCCCATCAGCCCTCAGATCGGCTTAATGTGCCCCCCATCTGGGCCTGATATATGAAAACTGTCTAGGTCTAAGACTTTTTTTGTTGCCCATAGCAACCAATCAGAGCTCCTTGTGGCTGCTCCATATGGTATAATGTCTCCCTGTGGCCGCCTCCATACGGTATAATGTCTCCCTGTGGCCGCCTCCATACGGTATAACGTCTCTTTGTGGCTGCTCCATACGGTATAACGTCTCTTTGTGGCTGCTCCATACAGTATAATGTCTCCTTGTGGCTGCTCCATACGGTATAACGTCTCCTTGTGGCTGCTCCATACGGTATAACGTCTCCTGACCTTGACTCCATGCGGTATAATGACTCCTTGTGGCCCACTGCCTGCCAGCATCCCAGCCCATGAAGTATATAATATCTCCCTGTGGCCCCAAATGTTTTTCTTCTAAATGGGTATTTATCACGATATATATCTTTATCGCGATACATTTCTTAATATCATTATCGTGGGAATAGTTTTGATATCGCCCAACCCTAGGCAGAAGAGGACACTAGTTTGCTAGCTGACAGTCTCTCTCTCCTGATTCCCTTCCCTATGCTGTACTGTGGCTGCAGTTGCCCACTGTATGATGCAGGCTTCTATCTATGCCTGTCCTGGCCTTGTGGTGGTGGTGTCTTAATGTGTTTGCCCTTTCCTTGCAGTAGAGCCTGTATAGCATGATTGCTTGATCACTCTGCTGGCAACAATACGCCATAGTTTACAGTTCTTCTGTAGCCTGGGACCCTGCAGACTTTCTGGAGTAGTGACCCTCCCAGATGAGTGACTCTGTGGTCCTCATGACCCAGAGGAGCAGGAGCTGGATTGCATGTTTCCTCATTCTCTTCTACACTCTCCTCTCCTCCTCCTCCTAGCTCTGCCCGTCCCTTGGCAGGAAGTCAGATCAAGTCACTCCGACCAAGAGCGGAGGAATAGGATGCTAAGTCCCATTCCTATTGCTAACCACTGCCAACCATACCCCCACTGTAGTACAAAGTGTACAGCATGAAATGTGACATAACATGAACATTATAAAGACATTACATTGCAAACCATTGCAATTACCCCCAGGTCTGAGGTACTGCAGATGGTGGAAAATAAAAACTGCAAGTTGTGTGGAGTATATCAGAATGTAATAAGGTGGTAAAATTACACTGTGCATAAAGGATATAATTAGTACATTACTGGCACTAGCACTTCTAGAAGTACGGTGGCCCTCCCCTTTCTGGTTTTGAAGAACTGCGGCCTTCATCACCATCTCTTAAAATTGATGGAATGTTTCCATCTGGCCTACAGATCGATGATGTAAGCATTATACAGTACAATCTGAACAATGTGCATAGCCAGCGTTTTGTACCATACCGCATGCATGGCACTGTACGGCTTCAGAACCTGATCTGAAAGATCAACTCTTCCTATGTTGGTATTGTAGTCCACTATGCATTTGTACTTGGGGTAGTGATACCTCATACAGGAAAATTGGAACTACTGTTCCTGTGAACAGTGGTCAGTACATCCCTTTTGTTCTTGTACTTAAAGAGGACCTTTCACCTCTCCTGACATGCCTGTTTTAATAGCTTCATGCATTCCCCATGTAATAACAATTCTGGAGCATCTGTTCTTATGTCTGTACATTGAATGTAGCGCTCGTACAAGTACTGTGGTCTCTTCAAACAGCTACTCAGCAGGGGTGCCCACTAATCTGATATCAATATAAAAAAGTGGACAACCTCCTTTACCCACAACATGTTCTCATTGAGTATAACCATTCTTTTGCTCTTTCTGAGTGGTTGCCTGAGCAGGGACCTAGTGAGGCCTCTCTGATTTTTGCGTACAGTGCTGCATGCTATAGTACCTCTGGAATTTAACAGGGTTATGCTGTTGTAATAGTTATCCACGTATAGGTCGTAATCCTGATTGAGAAGTGGGTGCAGTTAAAGAGTTAGTGGACAATGGGGGAATATCGTTAGGATATGCCCCCATTGTCTGATACTGTGCGGGTCCCACCTCTGGGACCCGCACCTATATCGAGAACGGAGCGGGGAAATGAACGGAGGGCGCATGGGAAGTCACTGTCCATTCATTTCTATGGGGCCGTCGAAAATAGCTGAGCACTGGCTTGGCTTTTTCCGTCTGCTACATAGAAATGAATGGGAGCGGTGGCCGCGCATGCGCGGTGTGCTCCCATTCATTTCTATTGGAGCAGCGGGGGAGCTGTGCCTGGTGGTGGCCAGACCCCGGGAAACCTGGGGTCCTCCAGCACTCCCTGCTCCGTTCTTGATATAGGTGCGGGTCCCAGCGGTGGGGGCATATCCTAGCGATATGCCCCCATTGTCTAAGATGGGAATACCCCTTTAAGTCCCACTCTATTTTCCCACTAACTCCTAGGACAGGGGGGTTATTCTGCGAGTACAATCTGGGTGTTCCTCCTTTCGTAAACCTTGAACCTGTGGGTGTACCTAGAGGTACTGTCACACAGTTTGTACATTTTGATGCTGTACTTTGCCCACTTGTTGGGCTGCTACTGGTGGAATTTTACACTCCCTATGAAATTGATTAGTAATTCTTACATGCTGATTTTTTTAAGGGGGTCTACAGCTCTACAGGTCTACGAGTCTACAAGTGGTTGAGGACTGGCCTGATTTTAAATACAGTGAAATGTCATTTTGGGGCCAGCATTGTGTTTTATTATAATGTGAAAATGACCAAATTGTGTCAAATTGTTTCCGGGGGCGTGACCATACTGTAAATGTGTGGTTCAAAACACCTGTACTTCAAAATTGTTTACGGTATTTTTCACTTTATAAGACGCACATGATAAGATGCACCCCAGATTTTAGGAGGAAAATTAGAAATATTTTTTCATCAGACAGCCATATCTTGAGGATAAACCATAACAATGTCTGCAAAAGATGTGAACATGTGCTGTCCACATCCATAAGTCCGTTCCGCCACCCCTCAAAGAAACACATCTTATCCTATTCTTGCCCCTTGTTACAGGACTTTTCTGTAGACGGGGGGAAATGGCAGTGTATCTTATAGTACGAATGCTAATGACCGTTTCCATTATTGAAGCAGTTATTAGCATGCAGGGGGAGTGGTGAAGGAAGTGCTGCTTTACTCACCCTCCCTGGTCTTCTAGGCGTCCTGACTGCATACAATCTGACGCTGTGTGACATTAGGTCACAGCGCAGGGCGAGCTGGAAGAATGCCAAGGAGTGGTGAGTGGATCTACAGAGAAGCAACGCCATCCGGAGCGAGCGAGGTAAGTTTATTTATTTATTTATTTGTTTATTTTAATGCCTGATGGGTGTGCAATCTGAGGCTGGAGGGGGAAGTGGGGTCCTGATGGGGGTCTAATCTGAGACTGGTGGAGCTTGGAGGGTCTGATCTGAGGCTGATGAAGAATGAGGGTCTGATTTTGGGGTCTGATCTGAGGTTTAATGAAAAATATATTTTTCTGATTTTCCTCTATATCCAAGGTGTGTCTTATAGTCCAAAAATACAGTAATTCTTTACCTTCACTACAATAATGGTAGAAGTTGGGTTTTCTGGGAAGAAAGTGACTGGGGGTTATTTACGAACATTTTTACATCAGTTCTTGGTGTAAAAATGTTGTACAACCACCTTTTTGTGACCTTTTGAACACCTGTGCGACAATACGTTTTTATGCTGCGTCTCACCCTTCAGAGTGTCGATGGTGTGGCAGGGCCATGCCATGGGTGGGCCGGGTTCTGACACCTAGAATGAGGCATAAATGTTGTTGAAAAAGGACTTCAACCAGGGGCTGGGCTGGAGTTTCCCCCAGGTGCACGAACTTCTGAAGATGCGCTGGTTTAGGACAAGGTATGTGCTTTGTCATAAATTACGTGCCTCTTCCACCAGAAAAGCCAGCACAAAAGGGGAAACAAAGACAATCGTAAAAAGTCTTTGTAAATGACCCCCACTGTTTGCTCTCCTGTGTACATCAGCCTGTGGATAGTAAGTGTGTGATGTAAGAACTTTTTTTTTCATGATTGTCACCATTTTTAGCAATGAGAGATATGTGTTTTCTTTCACATTGGTTGTGGGGTTTCCCACCTAACCGGGTGGTAAGATAAGCAGCTGTACATCTAAGCAACTATTTACCATTATTTGAAGATTCTTTTTTTTCTTTACAGCAGTCTTAGTTTTCCCCTTGTAGCGCTGTAAGATTTGTCTAATTTGACGAAATGTGTGCATCATAAATCAGTCGGATCTATGGTAGTCCTTGCGTTTGGCAAAAAAACTACTCCAGCCCCTGCCTAAGTGTTAGTAAATTTGTCGGGGCCGTAGTGCCGGGCCTTGCATGACCTCTGGCACACCCGGTCCCACTCAATTGCTGAACAGTTGTGAAAACAGGCAGTGTCTGGATGGAAACATTGGGACACAATTACTATTGTGGTGCATCCGTTTTTAGTCCCTAAAAGTTCTGTTTTAAACAGTCTGATTTTATTAGTTGGATTTACTACTGAAATTACACCTGTTTTGGAGGCTTTTGTGCCTCGTTTCATTTTTTTAAAAAAGTTTTAGATTAATTCAGGAGTTGTCTTTTTTGTGACCTTTTTTCCCAATCTATTCGTGTAGGTGCAACTTTTTGAGCATTAAAAGTTGCACTTTCAGATAGATGTGCGACCTGTCTAACTGAAAAAGAACCACCAGAGGTCAGAGTGAGAACAATAAGCCTAAATAACATAAACGGCTGTGTGACTTTTAATAAATACTAGGCAAAAGACTGACTGCAGAATCAAATACGCCTGACTGATTATACGCCTGAAAAGGCGAGCTTGAAAATGTGCTCTATTTGCCCCTTTGACTTTACCCTAAGGCCACCTTCCTTGATTGCTTAGCTAACATCTAAGTTAGGCCCCATGCACGCATCTGTGGTGCATGGTCCGTGAAAACCGGGACTCCTGCTGAGTGCGTGGCATCATTGGTTGCTATGACACCGTGCGCTTCGTGCCACCGCCGCTGTACAGTAATACTCATATAGATCATACGAGTGTATTACTGTACAGTGGAGACACGAAGCGCACGGCGTCATAGCAACCAATGATGCCGTGCGCTAGTGCACTCAGCAGAAGGGCAGTCCGGGTTTTCACGGACCGTGCTCCACAGATGTGTGCATGGGGCCTTAGGCTACATTCACATGAGAGTGTCTAGTGGATGTAAAAAATGGTCCAATTCATTTCAGTGGGGTTTGTCTGGCTGTGAAAATGGCCAAAAATAGAACATATTCTGTTTTTTGACGGCCATTAAAAAAAAAAGCCCCATTGACTTCAATTTGTTCTAAAAATGTCCCTTTTGCGCTTTCATGTCAATGTATTATTCTTCAGGGGCTGTTTAAAAGATCGAGCATTGACTTATAGGTTAGCTACTGTACCTTACATCTGGTGGCATCATACGCTCGGCTTTCTTTTTGGAAAGGGGACTGATTTGCATAGTTTTGTTGTAGTGACTGCAAGATTCAAGATAGAAGTTTGGAAATCTAAGGAGCCGAACCGAAAACAAATGGCTTCAGGGGAACACCACTACCACACCTTCCTTTATTTCTTAGTGACATTTTAGAAGATATTTCCAAGGTATGTACAAAATACTGCTGCACACCAGAAGACGTGATTTTTATCAACCAGATCTTTAATGCATATATATTTGTAAACGAGTAACATTGAGAACATAACAATAGAAAAAACTGTAGAAAAAAGTTTCATGCTGTCTAGTTTACAAGCACAGTACTACTAGTGTTTATGACAAAGTGATGTTAATGCAACGGAAAAAGTAATAGACGCACAACATACTTGAAATGTGTTATAACGACCATGTGTAACATATTTTAATACTGTAATAACAAACTCACTTGAGTCATGAGCAGTTTCTAAAGACTTCCAGCAAATGCTGCTGCACCGTGGTTGTGCGCAACATGTATCAACACTGAATTTGTGATGATTATCAAGTTTATTTTCCTTTTGTGTACAGTAAAACATGAAATTATCTTCTTGTGCATAGAACATCAACATGGCACTCATCTGGAGGGGTTCCACTTTATGAATACATTTTTGTCAGCAGACAGGACTGTGGTTGCCTTCTCAACGCAGTTATAACTTTTACATGCTTTTGGTAAATGTGCAGCAACAGTTGTGCAAATGTTATTTTTAATGCTAGAGATGTGACTGTCAGTACAGTAACGGCATATCATCATGGGTGCGGTGAGTCTCATCCCTGTGCATTCTGTGTTTGTGGGGACCTATGGTTGGCCCAAAACCAGGGGAGGAGAAAGTGCAGCACGTGCTCCAGCTTATTATGGAGGTTATTTTAGTGCAGGTGGAATGGCTAAAGGGATTTAGAGGGTGTGCAAAATACAACATACTACATTTATTAGTGTAACAAAGCAATCACTTTCAGTAACTTTTTTCAGATTTACCTTAAAACTTGATTTAATTAGGTATTCCATGTAGGATTGCTAGGATATGTCATTAGAGTATAATCAGTGTGGTGGAAAATGTAGAAATCATGGTCCCTTTGGAATTTCTCCTAACTGCGCTCTGGGCCACCCACTGCGCAGGGAGATCCAGAAAATCTGTGAGGATCCTGGCAATTGGCCTCCCAATATTGAGGAGGTGATGGATATGGTTGGAAGATTCCTTTAATTCACTCTTTGTATAAAACCTCTGAGACATTATATAGGTCTGTAGTGTTATGTAAAAGACCTTATATGCAGGGCCTATGGGGGATGGACCCTGACACACAGACATACTGTAGAATCTGCTGTCTGAATTGTTGTGGGATTTCTAAGGCCTTGTTCTCATCTCTGTCAAGCAGATCCAGCACAAATGCTGGCTTTCGGCTGGACAATAAAACGTTGCATGCAACGTTTTCTTTTCCAGCCGAAACCCGCTACTTATGTTGGAAAGTGGCCGGATCACCACCGGACCTCATTATTGTCAATGAGGATCTGGTGGTGAACCATAGGATCCAGCAAAGTCTGTCAGGCTGTTCTCTGCTGGAGCAGCCTGCTCAACAGAGAAGTGAATGAGGCCTTAGAAAGCCTGTAGTCAGACAAAAAGAAACTACAGGTTTTCAGATATAAGAGGTACAGCCACACATTCTGTTTTTTCAATAGTGGTTTTAAACCCAGATCAGGTCTGGATCCTAAAAGGAGAAAAAGTATTAACCCCTTGACGACCAGACATAGATTTCAAATCTGCACTGTTGGTAAATTTGCATATTTTTTCCCGCAGTGTGTAGATGGAATTTTGTAAAATCTGATTGACTTTGCTGCTATGGTAATATGATGCAGATTTTCTGCAGCATATCCAACACGTGTGAACATCCCCTAAAAATCATTCAGGGGATCAACACAGAATACACTTCACAATTACTAAGAAGGCAACACTTTTCAAAGGAGTTTTCAACCATATGAGGCCAAGGTATATACAGAGTGCAAAAGAAAGATAATGCAAGGCATGAGTATCCATTGTTGTTAATATTTGCTGGTTATGCATTAGAAATATAATGGAAGCATTGCCCTGAATATTAATGTTAAAAGGATTTTTTCTTGTAGGGCCATCTCTTTTTAAAGGGATTTCCGGTTTCAGAATGAAACCGGACAACTTACTCTCTGGATCAAGCTGCAGTGAAGAATGTCTAAGGCCCCATTCACACTACCGTATTTTTGCGCAATAATACGGGGGCCGACCGGCATTCTTTTTATGCGGAGCCGCGGCACAGAGCCAGCTGTGCGCTCCCATAGAGGTGAATGGGGTCGCATCTATTCCTCAATTTTGCGGAATACATACGGCCCCATTAATACGGTCGTGTGAATGGGGCCTAAGTACTTACCTGCCATATTCGGTGCCACGGCTCTGGTTCTTGCGGCTGGCCTCTATTTACCCAGCAGCAGCGGTGAGGTCACGTCGACAACATGTGACTGCTGCAGGCAGTCATTGGCCTCTTAGGGTGCATCACTGAGGCTGGTGATTGGCTGCACTGGTCACCTGTTGTTGACATGACATCACCGCAGCAACTGGGTCTGTAGAGCCTGGCTGGGAGTACCAGAATGGCGGCATAGGATTTGTTAGGTAATTATCCATTCATTTCAGCTTGATTCATTGGAGTTTCATCCTGAAACCAGACAACCCCTTTGATTTTGTGTTTTGTAAATATTCTACTGAAATACTTGTTAGTAGCTTATATAATTATGATCCAAAAGCCACTCGCTTCTCAGGCAGTTCGTGTTCTTTCTATAAGCTATCATCTATAGTCAGTATCCATATCTGAGTGGCTGTCAGTAATAGATCAGTGAAGCACAATCACAGTGATTCTCATAACGAGGACGATGAAGTGTTGTCATTTCACTGTTGTCTTCACTTTCATTTTCTAGGTATTATATGTAATCCTAGTCTTGAGACAAAGAGTCTTCTCTTAATTCATTCACACACAGATGACAGCTCCAACTTCCTGTAGAAGAAAGAAAAAAAATGTTTCAATCAAATTACACATCAAACGTTAACCTAATGATTTTACATTCACATTGTTTCTAAGACTGGGCAAAGCTGAGTTCAGTCTTAGAAACGTTGCTGTGAACATTACTTGAATAAGGAAACTGCACAGTCTTTTTTCACAATTCTGCTCATTGATCTCAATGGGCACTGTGTAATGTTTTAAAAGTATTTTTCCAAGATTTTTTTTATACTGATTACCTATCCTCAGGATAGGTCATTAGTATCTTATTAGTGGGACTCTGACACCCGGGACCCCTGACGATCAGCTACTTGAGAAGGCAGCAGCACCTTAGCCTAGCCAGTGACGACACTTGCTTGTGTCACGTGGCCTAGGAGCAGGTCAGCCCCATAGATGTGAATAGGGCTGAGCGTGATACCAAGCACAGCCTCCATACTGTGTACGGCGCTGTGCTTGGCGAGCTCCGATAAGGCAGTGGTGATCACAGGAGCACAGGTGCCTTCTCAAAACAGCTTATTGGGGAGGGTCCTGGGTGTCAGACCCCACCGATCAGATACTGATGATCTGTCATGAGGAAAACCCTTTTGAGTGTGGGGCACTACCATTTCCATTATAAAGTATAGCTAACTGCTGTGGGTAAAAAAAAATAAAATTAAAGGGGGGGGGCTCAGACTTATTCAAAGCGAGTGGTGGTTCCATTCAGATCACGTTAGTTACTCATTAACCATGCAATTATCAATTCCATCTTTGATGGCATTAATAGGTAATATGGATTCATGTGTTCCATTTATTCTCTGTAACTCCAGAAATAGCTGAGTGCACAGCTACTGTGTGTCTGTCAGTCCCATGTATGAAAAGCGCAGCAGTGTGCATGCTCGACACAACTCCATTCTTTCAGGGATCTCAGATCTCCATTCTCATGATCGGTGGGGATCTCTGTGTTTAAACCCACCATGATCAAATGCTTATTTTAAAAGCAGTGTGATACTGCATTCCTATCAGCTGTCTTAGGCCCCTTTCACACGACCGTATGCCCTCCGAGACATAAGGTCCGTGAGCGGGCCATATGTCCCAGAGCGGCATCGATCATGCGCACGGGAGCACACAGCTTCATAGGTTACAATGATGCTGTGCACTTCATATGAGTGCGGGTCAATGATGCTGTGCGCTCCCGTGCCCATGATCGATGCCGCTCCGGGACATATGGCCCGCTCAGGGACCGTATGTCTCGGAGGGCATACGGTCATGTAAAAGGGGCCTTATGGTGAAGGCTAAGGTCCCTTTCCCAGACGTTTAGGGAATGAGCAAGCAGTTTATAGGGAATTGAAATTTGTCCAGAAATTTGAGGTGATGTGACACAGATATTTTCAAACTATGTTAATTTGGTGAATTCATGTTTGATTAGTGTAGAACCACTGTGTCAACCAATGGATTTGATTCGGGGCTACATCTAAGGGTGTCATCCTGGTGGTACCCTGGTTTTCATTCTTAAACCCCTATACAGGGATCTGGTCCTCAATGCTGGGAACGCACCAGGCCACTACATCTTGGTGCAGTTTTTGTGTGTCCTGAAGGGATTGGCAAAACTTGTAGTCAGTGACAGGCTGAGGACAGAACAGGCAGAATTTGTGCGAATATGTGTAACAGAACCAAGGTCAGGGCAGGCAGCACAGGGCCAGTACAGTGACCAGGTGTGGTCAGGCAGTAGAGTATCAGAGTCAGGGAATGGGCAGAGGTCTGAACATGGCCAGACAACAGAAACAACACCTTTTCAAGGAACCAGCAAGATAGGGACCTTATTGCTCAGGCACCTTCTTATTGAGGCTGCTAGCCATTGGCTTGTGAAGATTGGGACACACGTGCTGGTCTTTTAAAGACTAGAGGAGTGCGCTTGTGCTCTATGGGTGCAAGGAAAGCACACAAAGATGTAGGCCTGTGCCTTCTAGAAGGAGCGGAGTTAACCTAGTGACTGGGCCTGCAGGGAAGTAAAGGAAAGAGGGAAGCAGACCCGGATCACCAGAAGGAAGAGGCCTGGGACTGGTGAGCTTAAAGGGGTTATCTTATATCTGAAATATCCCCCAATGCCCGGGCCCCTTGTATGGATTATACTTACCTGCTCCCGGGGACCCACGTTGCTCCGGATTCCTGCACAGCCGCTGCTCAGATCAAAACTTACGGGAGTGGGGGTGGATTTGGCAATAGCAGGCCACAACGGTTACCAGCCTCAAGGGAGCTCGTCCCCATTGCAGCCTGCTATTGGCTGTTTTGATCCGATGCGACAGGGAGATGCAGCGGCGGCTGTGCAGGGATCCAGAGTGACATGGGTGCTGGGGAGCAGGTAAGTATAATCTATACAAGGGGCTGGGCAATGGGGGAGGGGGGATATTTTACATATCAGATAACCTTTAACAGTGGCGCAATGTACAGTATATAATGAATTATGCATGTGTTCACGGTCACGGTTTCTCTTTTTACAGAATCTTTCAGCAATTTTGTTAATTCCATTGAAGGGTTAACGATCATGAGAAAATATTTAAAAAATATTCTTCTACTTAAAGTATTAAGAAAAGGTACCTTCTGGTGGCTCATCCATTGGAGGACTGAGGCAGTACATGTGATATCCACGATCGCAGTCATCACAAAAGAGAAGCTGTTCCTTCATGGAAATAAACATGCACACAATATCAATACAAAATCAGTGCAATTGAATCTGACATGTACTATATATGCTAGTATTATGATTAGACAGTTGTTTCACGTTGAATTAGTCTATTACTGACAGTCTCTGCTCAGAGCTATGAATTATCCCATCATTAAGGGGAACCTGCCTGCATTGTTTGCCATATTCAACTAATTATATGGCGCTGCAGATCACATCACAGCAAAATCATTGCTGTCATTTTCAAAACTCTCTGCTTTGCTGGTTTAATTTAATTACACTTTTGAAATATTATCTTTCCATATGTAAATGAGGGGCTTTGAGTCATTGGGGGATCTCCTTTCCCTGGCCAAGTGATGGAGTCGCTGCTGGAAGCCCACTCATCTCACTTTGACATCCCTGGTGTGTCTGAACTCCCATGCACGCACCGTCCATCCTGTGTATACATCTTGTCTTCATGAACTCACTGTGCATGTCAGGAGAGAAGGGCAGGAGGATTATGACGCACTCACACAATTTCAAATGACATGGAGCAGGTAAGGGGGTCAATCAGAGTGAGATCGGCAGGCTTGAAGTGGGGGCTTCTTGAATCAGCCAGTGGAAAGAGACACCCTGATGACTTTACGTCCCTCTTTTACACATGGGAAGCTATTATTTCACAGTGTAAAACAGTGTATATAAAAAATGGCAAATCATAGAGTTTTGAAAAGGACAGCATTGATTTGGCTGCAATGTAATCTACAGTGCCATATACAGATGTAGCCACGGTTATTTTAACAGTGTTATCAAGTACATTCCAGAACTTATAAGGGTTACATAGCATCATAAATCAATATAATGCTATGTGACCCCGTCAGTGCTGGAAGTTCAGGACGGGAGCTGTGTTTAGAGTCCGGAACGTGACACTCGCTCGTCTGTAAGCAGCCAGACATGAATTTATCTTTGTGCTGTCACTGATAGGACCTCCTCCTCATAGAGGGAAGGCTGTCAGTCACTGATAGGACCTCCTCCTCATAGAGGGAAGGCTGTCAATCACTGATAGGACCTCCTCCTCATAGAGGGAAGGCTGTCAGTCACTGATAGGACCTCCTCCTCATAGAGGGAAGGCTGTCAATCACTGATAGGACCTCCTCCTCATAGAGGGAAGGCTGTCAGTCACTGATAGGACCTCCTCCTCATAGAGGGAAGGCCGTCAATCACTGATAGGACCTCCTCCTCATAGAAGGAAGGCTGTCAGTCACTGATAGGACCTCCTCCTCATAGAGGGAAGGCTGACAATCACTGATGGGACCTCCTCCTCATAGAGGGAAGGCTGTCAGTCACTGATAAGACCTCCTCCTCATAGAGGGAAGGCTGTCAGTCATTGATAGGACCTCCTCCTCGTAGAGGAATGGCTGTCAATCACTGATAGGACCTCCTCCTCATAGAGAGAAGGCTGCCCATCACTGATAGGACCTCCTCCTCATAGAGAGAAGGCCGCCAATCACTGATAGGACCTCCTCCTCATAGAGGGAAGGCTGTCAGTCACTGATAGGACCTCCTCCTCATAGAGGGAAGGCTGTCAGTTACTGATAGGACCTCCTCCTCATAGAGGGAAGGCTTTCAGTCACTGATAAGACCTCCTCCTCATAGAGGGAAGGCTGTCAGTCACTGATAAGACCTCCTCCTCATAGAGGGAAGGCTGTCAGTCACTGATAAGACCTCCTCCTCAGAGAGGGAAGGCTGTCAGTCACTGATAGGACCTCCTCCTCATAGAGGGAAGGCTGTCAGTCACTGATAAGACCTCCTCCTCATAGAGGGAAGGCTGTCAGTCACTGATAAGACCACCTCCTCATAGAGGGAAGGCTGTCAGTCACTGATAAGACCTCCTCCTCATAGAGGGAAGGCTGTCAGTCACTGATAGGACCTCCTCCTCATAGAGGGAAGGCTGTCAATCACTGATAGGACCTCCTCCTCATAGAGGGAAGGCTGTCAATCACTGATAGGACCTCCTCCTCATAGAGGGAAGGCTGTCAATCACTGATAGGACCTCCTCCTCATAGAGGGAAGGCCGCCAATCACTGATAGGACCTCCTCCTCATAGAGGGAAGGCTGTCAGTCACTGATAGGACCTCCTCCTCATAGAGGGAAGGCTGTCAGTCACTGATAGGACCTCCTCCTCATAGAGGGAAGGCTGTCAGTTACTGATAGGACCTCCTCCTCATAGAGGGAAGGCTGTCAGTCACTGATAAGACCTCCTCCTCATAGAGGGAAGGCTGTCAGTCACTGATAAGACCTCCTCCTCATAGAGGGAAGGCTGTCAGTCACTGATAGGACCTCCTCCTCATAGAGGGAAGGCTGTCAGTCACTGATAGGACCTCCTCCTCATAGAGGGAAGGCTGTCAATCACTGATAGGACCTCCTCCTCATAGAGGGAAGGCTGTTAATCACTGATAGGACCTCCTCCTCATAGAGGGAAGGCTGTCAGTCACTGATAGGACCTCCTCCTCATAGAGGGAAGGCTGACAATCACTGATAGGACCTCCTCCTCATAGAGGGAAGGCTGTCAGTCACTGATAGGACCACCTACTTGACTTCAAAGCCCAGAATGAGCAGGGATTTAAATGTATAAATTACAAGTTGTACTGAATCTTTTCCCACAAAATTATGTATCCATCTACTCAGCTCCTCCTGATGTATGCATTTTCATGGTGGCAAGTTCCCTTTAACCTTCTAGAGAAGCATGTATCCTAAGTTCATATTATAAAAAGCTTTCCCAGAGTGCTGGACATACTTTCTGTACGAATGTGTACAGTGGGTAAATTCCTAGCAATCATATAGGCATATTTACACTAGGAGTTAACTCACATCATTCTCTGAGGTTCCACAAATGATGCAGGACTTGCACTCTATGCACTGCCACTGGTAGGTTTTAACAGCCTCTGTCATATTTACAGTGAACTGCAGACAGGTTGGATGACCTGCAAAACCAAAAAACAATTATGTCCATTTTCACACACATTTGTCTTTAGCGATACTGTACGAACTTTAGTGCAACAGGGTGTAGCTAAGTAGGGTAACAGCAAGCAGTAACCCTTTTGCTGCCAATTACATATAGCTCCACTCACACTCCTAGGCAAAGCCAATATCTCTGAGCTCTTAAAAAACAAATAGACACCACCAGATTACCAAAATCTTTGCTTCAACAATCCACTTTTTTTCTTTCTTTCCTATGAATACTCAGTGCACTTAAAAACACTTTCAGTTGATGATGTTATACTTGTTTTATGTTTGTCGGCTTGCAGTGTCCATTTTATTTATAAGAGCCCTGAGCAAAAAAATAACACAACCATGGTATGCTACGTTCATACCAAAACTGAAAATCTAAAGTTTAACTTTCTAAAACACAAGGGAAGAAGCTGCGCACAAGGGAAACTTGGGTTGAAACTTTTGGGTGGTGGCATGCATTTCCAATCCACATTTTGTAACGATGAACACCCAGAGAACACTTATCAGTAGAAGAGTATAAAGCCAAATGTCCATCTGCAAGAAAAATTAAGATACATAAGAAGAAGCAAAATGTCTATCTAGCTGTCTCTCTATGTTCTATCCATCTTTTTGTGTTTTCTGTTGCTGTCTTTGGAAGTTCTTGTCAGCTACAACCAGAGGAAAAACAAATTGTCTCAGTGATCGCTGTAACTGTGCCCCTAAACTATGGTACATCGTCCATTTTATGTATTTTTAACATATTCAACGTTGATGTTGAATGCATTGTTTTTAGCAGGTTGTCATAAACATGTTATTCACTTTTCTGTTTAATTGTTTTCTCCTGTTTGATGATCGTTTTAGGCCCCTCGCATTTTAGCAAAATGTAGGTACCGATATGTGGCCCCTTGTGTGTTGTTGTTTTTTTTTTTTTTAAATTCAGGATTTCTTAAAGGGGTTGTCTGAGACTAGAAACCAATGTAAAAATAAAATCCCTGTTCAAAGTGTTCTCATTTCAGTGCTGACCTTCTGTTTTTGCTGCTTCCTGACCCACTGGGCTATAAGTGTGATGTGCAGTCTATATGTAGATCACCACTACCAGGCAGCCAGTGGCCTCAGCACTGACCTGTGCAGGAATGGTATGTGACCACTGACGGTCCTTCCTGCTCATGTGACTGCTGAGGCCACTGATTGGCCAACAGTGACAATGTACATGTAGACAGCATGTCCCAATTCTGGTACAGTAAGGACCAGGGACGCTTTGAACAGGAGAGTGTTTTTTATTTTTTTTTACTTTTACACCATGCCTGGTCCCATGAACATTGGTTCCCAATCCTGAACAACCCCTTCAAAATATCTTTTTACATATTTTATTTATAGTCTGAATTACTGTATATGCTAGTTAAATATGCACCATATATTGCGTCACATTATAGGTAATAATTAAGATTTTAACATAAAGTCATGGTTAAAGTTCTTTAAACCAGTGTTTCTGAGCCAAGGATATACTTGTACTACTCAAAGTAACTTGAAGCTTATATCTATATTCTTACAGTCTTGCTGTATAGATGACATTTTTAATAGTTTAACTTTCCTTTTAAATGAAACCTCTCATGAACGATATGCCTGTCTCACCAAGGGCACCATAAAGTAGTGACAGACAAGCTGGTTTCAGTGGTCTATCACTCAGGTAGGACGGGGACAGCAGGACGCCCTGAATAATTGTGACTGTTCTCAGGCAGTTGTGTAATACTTCTCTGTGAGGGAGGCATAAAATAGATGACAGGTTCCCTTTAAAGAAAGCTTCTTGTATATAACATAATGCACATAATGCAATCCTGTAATATGACGGTGAGTGCAATTAGAACCACTGAGAAGTACTGCGGGTAAAGGCTTCCAAAGACATTAGATACTATAGCTGTTTGTCACTCTGATTTCACTTATTAACAGGGGTTTTCCTGGGATTTTAATATTGATAGTCTATCCTCCCGATAGGCCATTAATATCTCATTGGTGCGAGTCCAATACCCCGTGCCTCCCCCCATGCCAATTAGCTGTGCATTGCTGCACATTGAAGTGAATCAGATATTGATGGCCTATCCTGAGGCCAACATCAGATGTCAAGGTCTCTGCTTCTTTTGCATATGCTGTTGTTTTTGAAGTGCACCGAGTCGGCACCGCATTAAAGTGTCTGTTCATAAGGAAACCATTAACGCAATATGAAATGTGAGAAAATATAAAATGAGTGCATATTATAAGATGATAATGTTCTTGTGTTTAACGTGGCAGAGACCATGTTGAAGCTGCAATCTCACACTAACAACATGACATTGAGTATCTTCAGATATATACCATGCAACTTTTAAACACTAATAGCATGTCCACAAGAGAAAAAAAATGTAATGTGGATCTTTCATTCACTTCTATGGGATGGCTGCGTACTATTCGCTTGAACAGACAGAGCCTTCACATTGAATTGAATGGGGACAGCATACTTGTAATTACACTGCTCACCACTGCAATTGCTGATAAACAGAGCAGAGAAGGCAGCGCTTATATGAGCTCTGCCTTCTCTTCAAACAGCCTATTGGAAGGGGTGTCTGGACTTGGACCCCCGCAGATCTGATATTGATGACCTATCCTGAAGATAGGTCATTAATAGTAAAAAGCGGACAACCTCAGTAAACAAGCAATGATCAATAAAACAAAATATTTTTCAAAGTGGATAGTCAGACTCCTGGACTGGTAATCTGCTTTGTTTTGTACTCATGATACACAGCATACAGTTTTACCTCTCCCCAACACAAAACCACTTGTCATGCCCAGCACGGTAAAGTGTAGTAGGCTGGGAAACATATGTAATGACATAATACTGCTATTTACAGTATGAGGGTTACTATATCAATTGTTTGTCATGTGGTTCTGTTGCTAATAAAAAATAATCAAGGAAATGATTGTCTTGTACTAAAATTAGAGTGGAACTTATTTTTTTTTAATCCACTCTTAGACCTTCCACTTAAATCCATATATTTACAGTACTATATATGTAAAGTATAGGAAACACAGGGCCGTAATTTATACCACAGCAAAAGAACACTCTTGTAGACACAATGTTATTTCCAAACTAAAGAGATTTAATTCATTTTGCTTGTGAGCATATTAAATACAATTGTAGTTACATAGTTACTTTGGCTAGAGATTGGTCCATTTCATTCAAACCATCTCAAAATGACGCATCAGTCTTACACTGCACAGTAAATCAGTATAAAATGAAGCACGAGAAGCAATGGGATATACACACAGCATGTAGAATCAGCTACGGACACATTTACAACTTCTGAGTAATGGCGTATGACTGTCTACTCTGGTGAAGACTTCACTACTGACGTAAAACATTATAGTAATATCTTTATAGTGCTGAAAATGTACAGAGGAACCGTATATGTCCATCAGTAGTATCATGGCCATAGAAACATCCTTCAGACTATTCTTGTAATTAGAAATCACAGGCTAGTAAAAGAACTAATGTAGAAAGTGAAAAGCAAATTAGCTTAGTTTTGTCACACCCAAATCTACATACCTAGAGCTGTGTTCACATATTGCTGGAGCACCGCTTTTTGGTGCAGTTTTTCAAAATCGCTGCAAAAACCATAACTGTTTTGTTGCTATCTTGGAAAACTGCAGCAAAAACCGCACTGCGGCAGCAGCACCGTGTAAATGTAGCGCTACACTTGCCACATGTTTCTACAATGTTTCCATTAACAGCGCACATCCCACGTGTTCTATAAAGGGTGTGCTGCAGGGCCATGCTCATGTCATGTTTCTCTCCATCTGGTGGATGCTAAAAGAGTGTCCTTTTGGAATCTCTTGAGCCAGTGTATATTGGTATACTGTTATTTGACTGTTCAGAAAGGTGTAATGTACTGCATTTCTCTATATAGAGACATCCTGCAAAAAATGTACTCCTATTGGTGTATATATATTTGTAATAACATGGAAACCTATGGTGATTTATCCTCTTGTATGGCCATATAGTAAGAGAATTTTCGCCAATCCAAGCTGTTTAGTTCAGAGTATTTGATACGTTGTGGCAAACTGAAATGCTGTGAAGAGTATGGGGGTCTATCAGTGGTTATCATTCACGGTTGGTTATATAGCACCATGTGAGATTACAAATTTAATCTAAAAGCGGGTTTGAAAATGAAATAGGTAATCTGAATGTTTGGTTTGGGAAGACTGACAGTTTTGATAGAACAGAGCTTTGCAAAAGGCCAATGTATGTTAAAAAGTTATGCTTCATTATACAGCAAGTTTTCCCACTAATATAACTTATGGCATACTCCTAGTAAATACCACATATACCTAGACCCAAATAGCTACATGGCTAGTAAAATGAAGAGGACACTTAAGGGGAGATTTATCAAGCTGGTGTAAAGTAGAACTGGCTTAATTGCCCATAGCAACCAACCAGATTCCACCTTTCATTTTTCACAGCTCCTTTGGAAAATGAAAAGTGGAATCTCATTGGTTGCTGTGGGCAAATAAACCAGTTCTACTTTACACCAGTTTGATAAATCTCCCCCTTAATGTTTTCCTCCTAGAAACAGCACTACTCCCAACCCAGTGCTTGATTTGGGGCTGTGTTGCAGTTGTCTTGCACAGTGATTGAAACGTTACACTGTCAACGAAACTGGCCATGAACCCTCTCCAATATAGGGATAGCTGCGTCAGACCCGCACTGCTAAGTAACTCATGGCATAGCTTAGTGATAGGTAAATGAAGCTTAAAGAGGTATTCCGGATAGAAGAAGTAATCTCATATCCTAGGATAGGGAATAACTATTAGTGGGGGTCCTACCGCTCGGACTTCCACTGATCACAAGAACGACCCCGTACCCCATGGAGACCCTCTGATATGGATGGAGCAGCCTGGGAGATGTCTCCAGCGCTCCCATAGAAAAAAAAGCGCCACACATTTCCAACTAGCCATTCTTTCCATTTCAGGGGGGCTCCATGGGGTACAGGGCCCTCATTCTCATAATTGGTAGGGGTCCCAGCGGTTAGGACCCCACAGATCTACTAGTTATCCCCTATCCTGTGGCTAGTGGATAGCTTTTACTGGTATACCCCTTTGAAAGGAAGATTGTCAACAGCTCAGAACTGCTGACCAAGCTATGTAGGCAGTGTACACATACCTATGGGCATGGCCAATCTTCTTGCCTGGCTAAGAACACAGTATTAGGGCCCACTCGCACGACCGTATGCACATTTCCGCATATTATCCGCAATTTTGCGGATAATATGCGGACCCATTCACTTCTATGGGAGAAAAAAAAATGCAGAGTGCACACCGTGTCCATTCAGCTTCCATTTCTCACGGAAGTTATACCGCAAAAAAAATGAAACATGTTCTATACTTGTCCACAACAGCGGACAAGTATAGGCATTTTCAATGGGGCGCCTGGCCGTGTGTTCAGCAACGTTGCGTAACACACGCCGGGCAGCACCCGTAGTATTGCGGGTCCACATTTTTGCGAATGGGGCCTTAATCCTTCCGGAACTGGGAATGCAAGTGCACAGGGTGCATTCACCTAATGTGCAGTGTCTGGGACTCTCTACATTGTACTCTTATTAATGCAGGCCGATCCCAAGAGTTGTCCAGTTTCCTTGTGAAACCAGATAACCTCTTTAAGCAGTGTTCAAGTGTAGATTACAATTATATTATTGTTTGAGCAAGTTATATGGGCTATTGTAATACAGGGTGGCCCATGAAAAAGTAATCCTGTCTTAGGCTCCATTCACACGACCGTATGTATTCCGTGTCCGTATAAAAACAGAACGGAAGACATACGGAAAGTCTTCCGTAGTGTTCCGTAATTTTGCGGACCCATTGACTTTAATGGGGCTACGGACGTGTTTTTCGGCCAAGTATAGGACATGTTTCCTTTTTCTTGCGGGAGAACTTCCGTAATATACGGATGCGGAATGCGCACGGTGTGCATTCCGCTTTTTTTTTTCTCCTATGGAAAAATGAATGGGTCAGTATGGTTTCGCATCTGATCCCCAAAAATGCGGATAAGATACGGAAATGAACATACGGTCGTGTGAATGGGCCCTTATTTGTCCATAGCAATCAATCAGAGCTTAGCTTTCAGTTCCTACAGGGCTCTGAAAAAATGAAAGCTGCCCTCTGATTGGTTTCTATGGACAACTAAGACAGATTTACTATTAGGCAGTTTGATTTGGACATATTTAGGCGGTGGGCTACTTTTTTGTGGGTCACCCTATATTAAAATACATTTATCTAATGAGTGACTCTGTGGGTGAGACCAGTTGTCATATGCAGTATTTTTCTCATGTACAGTAGGCTCTGCTCATAGTACCGTGATGGCATCAGTTTATAACTGAGCCATGATGGCCATCCTGGATCTGCTCTGTTGTGCCCCATTGAGATCCATCAGGGTTTCATTCTTCTTTGTGACAACAATGGTTCAGCAGCCTGCACTGTTATTGCATTCAAAAGTATCGTAGGGAAACGTAGGGTGTGTGTGTGTGTGGGGGGGGTGTATACAAAACCTGGAGTAACCTCTGTAGACAAAAGTATTGAGCTTAAAGATGTACCAAATTTATTAAACACTAAGCAGCATTTGATAAATTTACTATGATCCCCCACGCCAGAACCTGGTGTGAAAAAAGGTCACAAACCCGCAGTTTGAGACTTTTTGAATACCTTTGCACCTAAATGTGGCATCAAGTGGTGTTTCTACTTCACCCTCTCCACTTTCTGAAAATGGAGAATGGTGGGGGGAGGGGGTGCTTGCTGGATCATCATTCCCAGTATATTCACTATTTTTTTTTTCTGCCAGTTTACTGGTGTAAAAGATGACTATTATCTACTCTAGGCATGTGGACTGCTGCAGGATGCACCTAATTCATGCCTAGGCCTGTACCTCTTCATACATTAAGCGTATCCTCCAGCTGTCTGGGCAGAAATGGGATTCAGCCAGTTCCCCAGATCCGGTTGTTAAAATTGTTAGCGACTGAGTCCAGATCCGGTGCTCTGGCGGTGGCAGGGCAGCTGGAGATGTTCACTTCTGTTGCTTTGCACTCTGCTGATAGTTTAGCTCCTTTGTTGGGTGGTATGTGTGTGTAGTGTATTTATATATGTGTACCATGTATATGGTGTATGTATGTGTCGTGATGCCGCATGTCCGCCATTGAGTAGGGAACCTGTTGTTAAAAATTTGAATCCCACCCCTGGGTCTGGGGGATCTCAAAGATCCCCAATATATTTCAGATTTTGTAAGTTTAATGGGATATCAATATTTCTGTAGAGGCTGTTTCAGAGATGTGGTGCAGCTTTAGTATGGGCTTTACATTTAGTCTGCCTTCAGTTACAATAAAATAAAAAAAAGCTGTGTAGTATTTTGTCTGTATTTTGACCTTAACACCCATATTCTGCAAAGGTTCTGCAGAAGTGAACTTCTCTATTATAGGGTTCTATATGGTGATCCAAACTCAGCTTCTTAGAAGCTTTGGGGTCCAGGCCTTGGTGTAATATAGGCATTGAAATACAGCCTGAAACTGGCTTTACATTGAAAGTGCAGCATAGAAAGCTACAGGTGCTAAAGTAATGGGCTCTCATTCCATATAGCTTCTTGTATATCTAATCAGTCCATTTCACATATGGCTATAGACACAAAACCTCTCTGAAGGGACATCAATAAGGGAGGACGTGTCCCTTCTTTATACACAGAATCTTGATGCCGTGGTCATTATTATAACACTGACACTGAATAGTGCATGGACTACAAGCTCCCATTAATACTCACCACTAAGTATAAAAACTTTCATATTCTAAAGAAAACTTTGGGACACATTTATTAAAAGGGGACATCTATGGACAGGAAGATGTATGTATCTTCTGGCCATCACCTTTTTTTCCTTTTTATTTTTTATTTTTGCTGTGGAGTTTGTGCGTGGCAAATATCTTGCAGACACACAACTCCTTGGGGTACATTCCCACGATTCATGAGGTAAGGCTGAGTTTACACATGCATTTTCTTGTGTCAATAAATAGGATGAAGCCATCTTTATTTTATATACTTCCTTTTGGATTCACTATTTGCCTTAAAAACTGCACATCTGAATGCCATCTAAGGATGTGCCAATTATTATTATTTTTATTTATAATGAAAAATGTTGCTAGTTACAGAAAAAGCACTTTTTCCTTCCTTTTTTTTTTTCCTTTTAAAATATGGACTGCTGTCCGATTGAGTATCAGAAATTTGCCAGATTAAAATACTGCATAAACTTTCAGGACAATGTATTAAAGAGGGTTGTCTGGTTTCCGATATTGATGACCTATCCTCAATATCAGATCGGTGGGGGTCCGAATCGCAGCACCCCCACTGATCAGCTGCAGCGGCAAGCAGTGTAATTAAAGCAACGCCATCCCATTCACTTGAATGGGAAGGAGCAGCTGTATTTACACTCCGTACCATTTAAGTGAATGGGATGGAGGAGCTGTAGTTACACTGCTCGCAGCTGCAATGGTGACAGCGAGCAAGTAAAGAGCATGCAGTGCTTGAATGAGAGCTGTGATGGGTGGGGGGTGGCTGAGGATAGGTCTTCAGTATAGGAAACTGGACAACCCCTTTAACCTCACAATAAAACCCAGCAATGTGTAGTATTGTCTGGGCTCCACTTATAGGGGTTATCCTCCCATTTTTATTGATGACCTATGGTCAGGATGGTTCATCGTTATCTGATTGGTGGGGGCTGACACTCTAGAAGAGCAGGCAGAGCTCCATGCGAGTGCTGCTTTCTCTTCACTACACTACGCGTTGTCTCCTCTCGAGTGTGATTACAAGTACTTGCTGTATTCAAGTGACTGGAGCGAGTACTCGTCAATACACTGCACTTCCAAGACTATGAGCAGTATAATGAACAGGGAGCAGCACTTGCATGGAGCTCCGCCTCCTCTTCAAACAGCTGATCATCATGGTGTCGGGCCCTCGCCAATCATATATTGATGACTTATCCAGGTGACAGATGATCAGTATAAATGGCAGGACAACCCCTTTAAATCTTTAAGAGAAGAATGAATGGCTCCTTGGATAAAAACTGCACTGTGTGAGCCCAACCAAAGGGCACTTTTTACTGGCACAATACTGAAGTGCAAAAAAATGGTTTTCTATATTTAAAAACTGCACAACTTTGAGCTCTGCTTATATATTTGTATGTGGGTAAGTAGAATGGAGACCGATGATGAAGCTAGCTTCTAACTGCTTAAAAAATATTAAATAATTAAAAACACAATAAATTACATAATTGTGGGAAAAGTTGAGCCCTACCAGTGTTGCCTGTACCGGTATCGATTCAGCAGCAGATTTAACAGTAAGTCACAGTAATTTCTGGTACATTGGTACAGCGCATATCCATTTTATCAGTGATTGACAGCCTGTTAAACATCTCAGCAGGGGTGGCAGGCACAAGCCAGAATAACGCAAAATGTCAATTTCTTATTCACTTATACATACCCATAATTTCACTACAAAATTATTAAAAAAAACTCGTAAACATAATAAGAAACTTGTGGGGATAAGGCCTAAACAAAACTGCTTTACATTTGTACAGGATAGAAAACGAATAAAAAAAAGTCACCAGCACCTCTTTGCATAAGTGCTTTCATTCATTTTAGTGTGATACTCCTGATCCACATAAAATGTATGAAAACACGTATACTGTGCAACTTCAGCCCTGGGATATCCTATTTTCTGTTTAAATATTGAAATAAATAAGGAGCTATATGGTTTTGTTACATTTACATTAAACTAGCTGGGTGTCAAACACCAACTCTAAACTAAAAATGTGTATATAAAATTAAAACCCAAAAATATCTTCAGCAGGTGCCAGTATTGTTATATCCCTCTTATTGCACAAGCAAGGGTTGGGCTCCAGGTGCAGAGTATCGTTACATGAAGTCAATGTTATCCTCATCAAAACCAACTCGGATTGCTTTCTTGTAGGAAGTAGATGATCATCGTAGGGCATGGTGACCTGTGTGGAGAATAGAGCAATGATTATTAAAATAAATCTCATTAGTTTTATTATACATTACATATATAATGTGATCTGGCAACTCCATACATATAGGCTGTATGTCTACATAATGAGTCAGTACAGATGAGCAAGTCTGGAATGAGTGAATTCTGTATTAAAGAGCTGTACTTCAGGCATATAAAATAGTGGAATATGAAGTAAAGAAACAATGGAACTATTGACTCGTAACAGGAAAATTTGGGTGAAATGTTGGCAAAGTCAATTTTCACAGATTTAGGCCTCATGCACACAGCAGTTTCCGTATTTTGGTCCGCAAACAATGGATTTGAAAAATATGGATACCTTCTGTGTGCATTCTGGATTTTTTACACTTTCATCAATAGACAAGACTATCATTGTCTGTAATATGGACCATAATAGGACATAAAAATTACTAATGTGTGCTTGGCCCATAGAAATTAATGGGTCAGTGTGTTATCCTTGAAATAATGTGTTACTGTTTATACTGTAGCTTGCATAATATAGCCTTCTGTTTCATGCTTTGGGCATCATTGTGAAAGTAAAAGAGGTGTCCGCCCCTGAAATCCAGGTGCTTTTGTGGTGATATATATTTATTTATTTATTTTATTTTTTAATTAGCATTTTCAGCTATAGAAATGCCTGCAACATACATACCAAATAGCAAATGAGTATTTGGAGTGTATTTTGGAAAACCTAGCTTCTAAAATGCTTCAAAAAAGTGACATTTGACTTGAAGTAGTGGCTTAAAATACATGCCCTGTGAAACATATCACATACCTTCCCAATTTGTCTATGCATAAAACACAATACATATGGATCTTGTATATTTTAGAACATTTGGCCTGTACTCGCAGATCTAGTTTACATGTGTACAGTGTTTTAAAACTAAATAAAGATGTATCAACAAAACCATGGGAAGCTGTTTTCAAGTGTCATAGAAGCTTATTATTTAGCAGCTTTCTAATTACATCTGGATTATTGCAGAGGTTTTTTGATTGTGCATATAGACATTGGTGGCATCTGTCAGCAGATCTGTACCTATGACACTGGCTGACCTGTTACATGTGCACTTGGCAGCTGAAGTCATCTGTGTTGGTTCCATGTTAATACGTGCCTGCATTGCTGAGAAGAATTGTGTTTTATTATATGCAAATGAGCCTCTAGTAGCAACGGGGGCGTTACCATTACACCTAGAGGCTCTGCTCTCTCTGCAACTGCCGCACTCTCTACAGTTTCAATTACTTTAGGGGAAGTCAGGGCCAGGTGTGATGATGTTTTCATCGCCTGGCCCTGTCAATCAAAGTGCAGAGGGCACAGCAGTTGCAGAGAGAGCAGAGCCTCTAGGTGTAACGGCAATGCTGTTGCTCCTAGAGGCTCATGTGAACATGGACCAACACAGATGTCTTCAGCTGCCAAGTGCACATGTAACAGGTCACCCAGTGTCATAGGTACAAATCTGCTGACAGATGTCCTTTTAAATAGTCACAAAACCTGGGTTTGCAACTATTCAAATGCCATTGAGACTTTCTTAGTCGCAGGTGACATTTTTACACCACCCTCGCCTGGTTTCCAAAAAGATGGGAGGGGCCATTGGCCAATGCCTGTGTTGGGACGCAAGCGCTATCAATAAATCAGGGCCTATAACTCATGTCAGACTCTGCTTGGGTGACTTTTAGCTACAAATATTTATTTTTATGCATTTTTACAAAACAGTGTTGCAAAATGCATGGAGAAATACATGAATGCTTGTCTAAGATGCCTATTTTCAGAAAATTTAAAGTTATGGGAAAAAAGTGTAAAAACACTCCCAAAACCTGTGGCAGCAAAATGATTAAAATGTATATAGCAAGATCACAGATTAATGTGTCACATGACAGAAATTGCTGTTATATGACAATGTATTTTCAGTTATTTTACGTAAGACTTGGTATTTAATGTCTGTTATGGCAGTTTAGAAAAAAAGAAGCTGTTAAATGACCAATTCAACCCTTACGGTATAGTGACATCATGTAAAGTCCACATAAGGGCTGCATTTTTGTGTTTGTGTCATTTACATTTTGCGTTTGACTTCCCCAACAAATTAACCCCTTCATGACATATACTGCGAAATTCAGGGTTTTACAGAGCAGACACCCAGAGGAGAGAACGCTGAACACAGACATGGAACCCCTCAGATACCATGGTCAATTTCGAACCAAGGCATCTGAGAGGTCTTTTTCCCAGGATCGCTGTACTCCCACGGCTCAAATGGCACCTCCGTGCTGGGATTGAGAAGCCGTTTGGTTGCTATGGCAGCCTCGGGCCTTCTGATGACTCCAAGGCCTGCCACAGCAAAGTTCCTATTAAGCCCTGCTAGTGACAGGTTTCCATAGAAACATAGGGAAGCTCCCATAGGCTGCAATTTTAAATTGTTTCAGTCTAGAGTGAAGCAAGCAGATGACCGCATGTTAATGTCCCCTATGGGGACTTAAAAATATAATAAATATATATACACAGTATGTATGTGTGTGTATTTTTTTTTTCTTCAGATCACCTCCTTTCCCCATATTAAAATATATTTATCCCATACAATAAACACTGTAAAAAATCAAAATGGCTGATTGAATATAAAAAAGTCATACACACTCCGAAATGGTATCAATAAAAAATACTGATTGCCCCACAAAAAATAAGCCCTCACACTGCTCCATAGTCGTAAATACAGGCATGGGATTCAGCTAGATCTCTCTCGTTCTCCAAATCCGGTTGCTAAAATTATAGCAGCAGCTGGAGATAAACGCTTCCATTCCATAGTTTAGCTGCTTAGGATTTTTAAAAGTTGGGTGGTATGTGTGTAGTGGATATATGGTGTATTTATGTATGTGTACCATGTATATAGTGTATTATGCCTGTTGCATATATAAGATGTATGTATATGGAAGCCTCTGCCTAGCTTACCACCTAGCAGTGAGCCCAGTGATGCTATTCATGCCTCAGTGATAAACCTGTTCACAAGGTGTCATGCTGCTGGGACCCCTAGCTATCAGCTGTAATGTAGAAGCACACATTTTCTGTGTACCATCACTTCAAAGTAGTGGTCTGTCCATGTAATGCACAAGTGTTGGGTTCTTTGGAGCGAGAGGCACTGCCCATATGTGCTAAAGTGATTCCAGAAATTTGTGCATTTTCATTTCAGATATATATAAAGCAAATGCACCAAAAAGAATAATAAGTCTTGCTTGTTAAGGGGCTTGGCTTAGCACGAAAGGGGTGTGACTTAAAGGTTTTTTTTTTATTTTTTTAAGTCTGTAGATACTGATAACCTATCCTCATGATAGGTTATCAATATCAGAACGGGGGGTCCAACCCTCATCATCCCCAATAATCAGCTGCTTTTGGCAGCCTCCGGTACCAGAAACATGACAGTTGTACCTGGAAGCAGTAGCCTCCATCAACTGGGTATTCGCTGTACTGGTGCCCATTAATGTGTGTGAAGCAGTACAGTAAGGAGGTAAAGCGGTGGTATAAGAAAAAATATCAACAATGCTGCTGTCAGTGTTGCTGCACAGTCATATTTGGTGCTGCTGAGAGGTATTTTATGCTGCTTTGTAATATTTATTTGATGCTGTTGGGTGGTATTTTGTGTTGCACTGTGGCATTTAGTTGGTGCTGCATGTGGGGTTTATGTGCCATTTATGTGCCATTACTGTGCTCCATTGTGGTATGTGGCACTGCTGGGAGGTACTCTGTGCTGCACTGTGGTAACGCTTGTCCCTGACTGTATGATCAGAGGTCTTGCTCTATTCCATTTTTATTTTCCTTCTTTGTTTTCTTTGCTGTGTGGGATAAATAACACAATGTTCAAGGGATTATCTGGGGAAAGACCTTTATGACTTATCCTCAGGATAGGTCATCAATATCAGATCTGCGGGGGGTGTGACACCCGGGACCCCCACCAATTAGCTGTTAGAAGAGGCCTTGAGCACTGCAGCCTCTTCCTAGGCAAGTGACAACTGTACATCGGTCACGTGGCCTAGTTGCAGCTCAGCCCCAATACCAAGCACATCCGCTATACAATGTACTGCGCTGTCCTTGGAAAGCTGCCAGGAGCCTGCATCACTCACCAGAGCTCCGGAGAGCATAGCAGCTCCCTGAAACAGCTGATTGGTAAGGTTGCCAGGACTTGGACCGCCATTGATGTGATAATGATAACTTATCCTCGGGATAGGCTATCATCTTTTCCAGGATAACCCCTTTAATAATATGGGTATTCTGGCCGTAGCAATACTAATTATGCTTCCAGCATTTTACAAAAGGCGGAAAAATCTTGCTGCCTGAAGCAGACTAACTTGTATCCACCACACTCCAAGCTGTTTGTTTTAATCTGATGGAATAAAAACTGGATTTATAGACTGGTTAGTGCCACAGGCTTTCTTTTTGTCTGGTACAAGATTAGGCATTGGCTTACACATGTTGGTTTTGGTGGCTATCTTTAGGCCTCCAGATGCCATGAAGACCAACTGGCTCCTGGATCACATTGTGAGGGCACCAATGGGGTGGCAGAGACAACTACTTAGATGCTGCTGTCCTTATTGCCTGCAGCATCTAAGGTGCTCCAATCCCAAGTTATTATAAACAGCTGACACCTGCTGTTCATGGTGTGAGCACAGCTTCTGCATCATGTGCATGGTGTGCATTTATAGTGCCGGCCGTGAGTACATAGTGCCAGTATCATAAACATATGGAAGATGTTGATAAAGGGTTAAAGTGCAGGTCTGAGTTTAACCAGAAATAAATGAGACCGAACTGAGTATGTCCAAAGACATACTGATAGGGATACTTAGATTGTGAGCTCCACTGGGGACAGAAAGCGATAATGTCGGTAACGCGCTGTGGAATATGTCAGCGCTATATAAGTGAGTAAAGTAAAATAAATAAACTACCGTGTGCTAATGAACTACAGGCCCCAGCACAATCTACATACCTAGTGTTTCGACTGATATGCCCTGTGTAGTTTAGCTGAATATGACTAACCTACACACACACTTTCATGCTTCTTTATATAACATTGGCAGCCAGACCTTGTAGAGAAGAAATTTCCTGAAGCCCCTGGATTGTTGAATACATGGCAGTAAATGAGCGCTGTGTGTGTCACTGTGATATAGCAAGTGGCAGACTTCCCCTATTAAATCAGATGAGCACAGTGTAGACATTAAACCTGCTGGATGTAACTAGACCCACTACTGCTAACTGTATGCCAAAACTCACATGTCTCAAATTTTACGTTTCCTGTTAGCCAAGGCTTCCAGTAGCATTTTGCTTTGAATATAGGGGGTGAAAAACAGTATATAAATCTAAAAAGTAAACTTATTAAACTGCTGACTGTATACACAGCTAAGTATGTGTGCATCTTGTACACAAAAAATATCTTCTGAGATTTCATATAGATATGTCAGAAAGACAGTCTTGGTGAAGACTCTCCTCACACCTATCACTAGAATCAAAGGACCATAGACTAGAACAGGGCTGGCCAACCTGTGGCTCTCCAGCTGTTGCAAAACTACAACTCCCAGCATGCCCAGTCTGCCTACAGCTATCAGCCTACAGCAGGGCATGGTGGGAGTTGTAGTTTTACAACAGCTGGAGAGCCTCAGGTTGGCCAGCCCTGGACTAGAAGATCTCACTTGTGTGAAGCTGAGACAGGCAGGTAAGGCTATTTTCAATACCGGAAAAAGTGCATCTGTTTTGTCCCCATTCATTGTCAATGAGGACAAAACGTAACTGAACAGAACAGAGTGCACCAAAATGCCTTCTGTTCTCATACCAGAGAGCATGCTGCGGTTTGCTTTCCGTCCTGGGATGCGGAGCAAGATGGATCCGTCTTGACCCACAATGCAAGTCAATGGGGACGGATCTGTTTTCTCTGCCACAATCTGCCACAATAGAAAATGAATCCGTCCCCCACTGACTTTAAATGGAGTTAATGATGGATCCGTCGTGGCTTTGTTAAAGGGGTTCTGCAGTTGTTTAAAACTGATGATCTATCCTCTGGATAGATCATCAGCATCTGATCGGCGGCGGTCCGACACCCCTGCCGATCAGCTGTTTGAGAAGGCAGCGGCGCTCCAGGAGCGCCGCTGCCTTCTCTGTGTTTTCCTCAGGCCCAGTGACGTCACGACTAGTATCACTGGCCTGGGCGGGGCTAAGCTCTGTTCACATGAATGGAGCTTAGCCCCGCCCAGGCCAGTGATAGTAGTCGTGACGTCACTGGGCCTGAGGAAAAAACAGAGAAGGCCGCATCGCTCCTGGAGCGCCACTGCCTTCTCATACAGCTGATCGGCAGGGGTCTCGGGTGTCGGACCGCCGCCGATCAGATGCTGATGATCTATCCAGAGGATAGATCATCAGTTTTAAACAACTGCAGAACCCCTTTAAAGATAATACAACCGCATTCATTCATAACGGATGCAGATGGTTGTATTAATAGTAACGGAAGCGTTTTTGCTGAACCCTGCCGGATCCAGCAAAAACACCAGTGTGAAAGTAGCCTAAGCTTCACAGCACATTTTTTTTATACTGTAGTCAATGGTGTTGCACTGCGATATGCAATGAATGCGACACAACAGTCGCAAAAAACCCATCCAATTTGGATTTCTGTGCGACTGTTGTGTTGCATTCTGTAATTACAAAAAATGTTGCACGACATGACTGCTGTCGCAGTGTAGTTGTGCCCTTTTTGCTAGCCTTGCCAGGGCTAAACAGCAGTTTTGGCTGCACGACCAAAGATCCTGTGTAGCTCTGCAGCATTATGGAAGTGAATGGGGTTGCAATGTGCCTCCAAAATTGCTGTGACCCCAGATTAGCGAAAAATCCAGCAATGTTGAATGTTTGCAATTCTGGGATCACAGTCACAGCTCTGACCCCATTAACTTTAGTCGTAAGTGGTAGAAATGACATTACAAATCCAAGGTGTTCATTTTCTTTATTTTGACATTGGAAAGGCATTGATAAGACATTTTACAGTGAAGTATTCTGCTCGTCAGCAGTTCTTTAAACACAGGACATTTAGAGCTATTGCTGTGTGAGATCTGTGTGACAATAGCATGCTTGGGAATTGCCTATGCTGTTGGTGAAATATGATGTAATATTCACTTTGCGTTGCCTGCCACACTGAAAAACTGCCTTCTGTTCACACCAGTAGTGATCCACACTATGACTGACCAGAATACACAACCATTCAGCTACATGAACATACTGCTTTATTACTGCTTTATTACTGCTTTACTTCTACACAAAAGAAGAAACTCGTCAGTGTTGGCATGTCAGTTTCCTTCGCCACATCTGTGGTTCATATCTCTTTAGGCACTTGTGACAAGACAAGATGGAAGCAGGATAAACAATAAGAACACTTGATTTATCTGTCTGACTGGATAGTTTCTATTCACATAGTCCAGTGTTCATTTATAGTATCCAGAGTCACGTGGCCTGTGCTGAGGATCTGCGTCCCATTGAAAATTTCTGTCACTAGCTTTAATAGACACTGAAAATATGTCAAGTTTTACTGCTTACACAAGTATTTGTGAGGTCCATTTATCCTTCTGCTATGTTCCAGTCCAGATGCAGGTTATTTGAAAACCAACAACAACCAAAGAAAAGGTAATGAGGGACTCAAACACATAGGCCACATTTACACACTGATGTTACATGTGGATCTTGCTGCACATCTGGCTGTGACCTAGACCAGTTGCACACCACATCAAAATCCAGAATTTTGTCAATGCCCCCTCACATGCATTTATACCTGTCCTGAAAATCGACCAAAAAAAAGTAAAGCCAGCCAAACAATGATTTTGTCAGCATCAGCTGGTCGGAACAGATTTCAGTTCTGGCGCAAGGTGACCTAACATTGACTACAATTATTAACCACTTCCCATCCGGGCCATTTACCCCCTTCCTGACCAGGCCTAATTTTGCAAATCTGACACTTCATGTGGTAATAACTTTGGAACGCTTTTACTTATCCAAGCCATTCATAGATTGTTTTCTTGTGACACATTGTACTTTGTGTTAATGGTAAATTTGAGTCAATATATTTTACCTTTATTTATAAAAAATCCAAAATTTTATGAAAATTTTGAAAAAAAAAATCACAATTTTTTAAATATTAATTTCTCTGCTTTTAAGTTGCATAGGGATATCTAATAAAATTGTTATTAATGAACATTCACCATATGTCCACTTTATGTTGGCATAATTTTGGAAATGTAATTTTATTTTTTGAGGACGTTAGAAGGCTTCAAATTTTAGATGTAATTTTTAAGATTTTCATGAAAATTTTCAATAGTTAATTTTAAAGGACCTTTGCAGTTCTAAAGTGACTTTGAGGGGCTTAAATAATAGAAACCTCCCATAAAGGAACATATTTTAGAAACTACAGCCCCCAATGTAATCCAAACTGATTTTTACAAAGTTTGTTAACCCTTTAGATTTCCCACAAGAATTAAAACAGAAGGAAGGTGAAATTTAAAAATAAATATATTTTTTTGCAGATTTTCAATTTTTAATTCATTTTTCCTATAAGATAGCAAGGGTAAACTGCAAATCAAACCTGAATATTTATTTTCCTGATTCTGAAGTTTTCAGAAACACCCGATATGTGGTTGTAAACTGCTCTGTGACCAGCAGTAATGAGAGGGAGATAGTACAAGAATTTGTGATGGCTTTGACAGCTTGTCAGAGTGATCAAAAGCCTGGAGGCCAGGAAAAAAGGTCTTAGGTTAAAGCTCCATGTTCTTGGCTGTCAGGAGGAAGCTGAGTCATGGAGCTTCTTTGTACAGGTGCTGCACACAGGGGGCAAAGCTCAAGGACGTTTTAAAACGTCCATTCAGAGATAGAGATCCACTACCAGGACGTTTATAGTCAATGGGCAGATTAGAAGTGGTTAAGAGGTGTGTACCTTTTATGAATTTACGAATTGTGATGTATCTCATGCCAGCGCAAGACAAGTGTGTTGTTTTCATGATGTTAAAGGGGTATTCCTATTTGGGAAATTAAAGGGGTTGTGCAGGGGTTTTATATTGATGACCTATCCTCAGGATAGGTCATCAATATCTGATTGGTAGGAGTCCAACACCCTGCACCCCTGCAGATCAGCTGTTTGAAGAGGAAGTGGTGCTCTGTGCGAGCTCTGCTTCTTCATTACACTATGCGTTGTGTCTCTTGTAGCGGTGGCGTCGTTTAATTATAAGTACTCGCTGTATTCAAGTGCAAATACTTGTCATTACACTGCGCTTCCGAGGCAAGAAGCAGTGTAAGGGCTCATTCACACGGCTGTTGTGGGGCTGTGGCCGTATTGCGGCCCGTATATGGCGTGTCTGCAATACACGGGCACCGCCCGTGTGCGCCCCACATCACGGATCTTGGACCCATTCACTTGAATGGGTCCGCAATCCCAAAGGTGCAGTGCGGAACGGAGGCACAAATCGGAACCTCACAGAAGCACTCCATAATTTCTGTCCGTGCCTCCGCACCGCAAAAAAATACAACTTGTTCTATTTTTTTTACGGTGCGGACGGTCGGATGCGGATCACAGACCCCATTGAAGTGCATTGCAGACCACAATTTGCGGTCCATTGCACAGCCGGCCAACGGTCGAGTGAACAAGCCCTAATCAAGAGGAAGCAGCACTTGCATGGAGCACCACCTCTTTAAACAGCTGATCAGCGTGGGTGCCGGGAGTCTATCCTGAGGATATATCATCAATATAAAACCCCTGCACCTCTAGGAACTAATCAGCTCCCATCTCCAGAACGGGGCCACCTTCCATTAAATGCTATGGGAGTTTCAAAAATAACAGTGTGCAATCCCATAGCAGTGAATGGAGAGGGGGCTGCACTTGCATGGCTAGCTTTCCATTCACCGCTATGGAACTTCTGAAAATAGTCAACTGTGCCTACTTCGCTATTTTCATAACTCCTATAACAATGAGTGTGGAGCATGCCGCACATGCACACCACACTCTCCTTCATTTCGGGGGCCCCATTCTGGAGATAGAAGCAGATCCCAGATATGGGACCTATATCTATCTGCCGTTGTTAGCATATCCTAGCAATATACCATCAGTGTCCCAGATGGGAATACCCCTTTAACCATCTTGCTCATGCTTCCAGTATGCCCTGTAGTCTGTATGTATATGCTGTGTTAGGAGTTTACATTATTGCTTCTTTTTCTTACATTTATATACTTCTGTTGTGTTTTATTTGGGTTTCTTCCATTCTGATGGATAGCACTTGTTAGCTAACAGAAATAATTCTCTGGAGTGAGTGACCGAGCAACGTGATGGAATAAAATGTGCAGGGAGCGTACCTTTGCAATCCTGCTGCAGTGCAGTCGGAATTCAGCTCAGCAGGTGCGGTGATAGTTTGGTCTCATTTCCATTGCCCTGTGGACCATTAATGGGTGTTGCTTTGGTATCTTCTAGTAGGTGGTATTGAATAAGGAGACAAAAAGGTGCCTTTTAGACATCAGGGAGTCTTTTGAGCCAAAGAAAAATAAATAGCACATATAAATCACTGCAAGTGAAAAAAGCAAGTCTGAGGTATTTATCCTATTTGCTTTTATACTTGTCCTATAACTAAAAAAAACCCCTCCGTCTTCATGCAGAGGTTCAAGTGGAGGAAAATAAGGAGGAACTTGCTCCTTGTACAGCTGTGTTTGCATTATCTTAGGCAGATTCCTCACTGTGTGTGCAAAATCCCATAAAACCATTATTTTACAAAAGTCTTCTGTCACTGAGGTAATCAGGGTCGCAGACAGAAAGTAAGTAGGATTCCAGTGTTTTCCTGACATCTGTTTTTATTGTGAATTATGACTATTAAAGGCATTCACTTATCAATCCAAAGTGGCCTTAAAACCAGCTGTGGGCTGCTGGCTAATACTGGAGAGATGAGCTCTGCTCATACCGAAGGAAAAAAAAATATATGTATATCCACAGTTTTCATTTTAAACGAACTTGCAAAATATTCTCATATTTTTCAATGTCCAGTTTGGATACAGTTGTGCTTTGTAAATGGAGAAGAAATAAAAATCTTAACGAGGGGAAAGTGCTAAACAAAAACACAAAAATATGAAGGTAGGGATTAAAAGTGTCAGGTAGAAGATGGGGTGATCCAGTTCATTTGCTTTAGCAGTCTCCCCAGTCCTCTGCAGTGGGGGAGTGAGTGGCTCGGGCTGAGGAAGGCCCCTCCCAGTCATCCTCATCAAAGCCATGAAACGTGGAAGTGTCGCTTTCTGACGTGGATCCGAACAAGTCCTCTGCGTTGTGCATCTCCTCTTTTCTGCTTTCTCTTCCCAAATGAGCTGACATGTATGATGAATATATCAGCACAAGGGTTAAGTAACATACAGTTATCTATGCATAATAACTAGCACAGCCACACCACCAAGACATAATAAAAAGCAAAATAAATATACAAGCATTCATAACCTTTGACTAAAATTAACTATCTCAGTACACAAATTGGCAGCAAAAGGGTTATATATTTATATATACATTTTCACACAAGTCCATTTACTCAAAAGCACCAAGCAAATTGATTCCAGCAACAAGTTTGTATGGATACTGCATACAGACCCAGCAAGTCTAATAAATACTGTATTTGCTCACTCACCTATGTACAAACATAGCTAACCTATATAGTTCAGCCTAAAAGGAATTCCCAGCCTATACATTGACTATAGGTCAAAAAGACATGAAATAAACGTAAGAACTGTGTCTGTCCTGTGGGTATTAACCAAATTTAAACTTTCTATTAAAATCTTTTCTTGATGTAGCATGGCATCACAAGAAACCAGCCAATCCATAAGAGGCAGCTTCGTTGTGATGACCTAGTTCAGGCTCGGTTATAAGCTTCACATTTACAATATATAACACATGCAGTAAATAGGTCAGAAGTCAGAACGGAGGGTCTTACAGTACCTTTTGTGAATGTAAATTTCATCAGCACATGCCTGTTTTTACTACAGTATTAATCTATTCTTGCTGACTGGTTACCCTTCCATTTAAAGAAACAGGTAGAATTCCTTTATCTTTGTTTCTCTGCTGTAAAAATTAATCTATGGTAGACTTAATGAAAGGCGAGTAGAAGAAAGAGTTTGGTAAAGCTAAGGGTCTGTGCACACTGTATTAGACCCCTACGTGTAATGTATACACTGGGATAAGCTCTCCCACCATGTATGGTAAATGTATTCACAGGACTCCATTCATCTAACCAAGGTCCAGAGAGTCCTTTTGGCCTTTGTCAGACTGGTACATGAAGGAATAACTTTATTTTCAGATGTTTTATCTTGTGGATTAATTTGGATTTTGTGTGAATTTCTTCAATTCAGGGGATTGTCCCATTTAAATAAATTAAAAAAAAAAAAAAAAAAAGTAAAAAGTGCTCATCTATTTTCAGCAGCCCCATAGAGTGGCAGCGCGCATGTTTTTTTTCAAAAGAGGGAAGATGGACCATCGTCCTAGTGATTGTGGGGCCTACCCTGTACATAGGGGGTAAGTGGTAATGGGAAAACTCATTTAACTGCAGTGGTGTTTAACCCTTTCCCTGCCGAGGAGGTGTCTTCTGTGCCCTTGCAGGGTGGCACTTAAGTAGCCAAGGATACACCTCATATGTATTAGCTACCGATGGCTCAATCGTATGCTGTATAGCAGCTGGAGATATCAGCCAGGTTTTAAAGTTGATAATGTAATTTTTTAAATGACCGAGATCGCAGTGCTATATCCTTAGATACAGTTGTTAGAAATGGGTCACAGTGAGACCCAGTTTCTAAAAGCTGTATCTCTTGTTATAGGGCAGCGAGCATCACATTCCTGATTTTATGTTAAAGCTTAGATTGTCAAGTCATATCTATAGCTGCTACACAGCCTGAGATATTCCAGGTTAAAGCAGCTCTCCCCCTTTAGGCCACCTGCACACGTTGCAGAATACACACAGTGTAGTACAAACCAGCAAAGTGTATGAGATGACACAAATCTCATGTACACATAGTGGCTCATTTTTGTGCAGAAATTTGCACAATATTTTTGTGACCTGCAGTGTGGATTTTCAGATCTGCAGCATGTTAATTACTGGTATTTTTGCTGTTTTAGCTGTGGATTTCACCCTTTTCCAATGAAGGATGAGATCTGTGTGAAAACCACATATAATCTAGACCAAAATCTGCAGTTAGAAATTTCGGCTACAATGCTCAACATGCATAATATATGTTTTTATATTTTAATAGTTCTGGAGATCCCTTATGGAATCCCGTGGATTTCACCACGGGGCTCCAGTCAGAGCCAGCCCGTTCCCTCCGTCTAAAGGCTCAGATGCTATTGATCATGGCATTTGAGGGGTATAATGATCAGGTGTGTGAACTGGTTAATTTATATTTTTATATATTGTGCACTTTCCGAAAATGTAGATTTTGGTAACCTACAACATAAGCCGTTTACACATTTGAGAATGATGACCATATATTACGTAGCCTCTGTTTCAGTGTATGAAGCGCACAAGCTGTTATTACTGTATATGCGTTGTGATATGACCTTTGCATACCTATCATTTTTACATTGTTTTTGTGGCTGTGAATTTTAGGTGCAAATATTTGCTTTGATGCATTTTGCTTAAATAATTTATGTTTCTCATAGTTACAGTATTTTATGTGTTGTTACTTTTTAAACATTTCTAACGTTAAACCAGAGTTTTGGTCTTTTCAGTTCTGGTGATTTTCTGAAGGTATGTGCAAGTGAATTTAGGCCTAAGTGGTATATATGAACTTTTATTTTTTACGGTTTTACCCAATAATATAAATTTTTATGCAAAAATTAAATTTTGATGCAAAATTGTATGAAGGTGCCTGAGTGACATTTTGATATATATCCAAGAAAATATATGGATATTTATTTGTGTGAGTCATGACTGCAAAATTTGTTCTGGCTACCAGAAGGGCAAAATGTACAAAAACCCCTGGCAGCGAAAGGGTTAAATCCGCAACTGAAATGTGTTATAGGTTTCATCCACAACTTCATCAGCAATGTGTGAACCTACCCACTAAAGCCATTTTCACAGAACCGCAAAAGCCAAAAATAGTAATATAACCAGAAGGTTTTCCCAATCTGATGAGCCCTCTTCAGATGCCCTACTAAGGCATATTGATATCATAAAGAGGAGGCCCCCTCCAAGAGCCAGAGCTGTTATGAAGCAGTAGCTCTTGCAGACCTGATGACTACATAATAATACTTCATCCCCCCAGTAACAGCTGCAGCAACAGCATCTTTTGCTGCAATATCGGCTGTTTTGTGGGGGTCTCAGTAGCTCAACTAGCAACTTATGTATTAGGTCAGTTTCATACAAGTGTGATCGATCTGGGAAATGTGCTCTGTGTAACGGCTGCATTTCCTGGACTGATTGCGGTTCATCTGACCAAAACTCACTGCTTCATAGTGATCTGTGAGTTCCAGCCCAACCATGGGTCTTTTGTCCTGCTGTCCAGTACTCGCCACATTGTATAAGTGCAAGACAGTAGACCTGCATTGAGTCAGGAACTCATAGCATTATCCATCATTATGATGTAATGAGTTTGGGTCTGACGAGCACGGGTTGGTCCAGGAAATGCAGCTGTCACATGGACCTTATGCATTTTTCAAGTACCTGTATGTGTGTTGTTTTTTATTATACCAGTCTCTGTATGTTTTACTTCTAGTTATTCACAGTAAAAATATAATAGTGATCAGAAGTTTAGGATTAGTCCCCCTGAAACACTTACCCTTAAAGCGTACTTCCAGTGAAGAAAAACAAAACAAAAAATGTGAAAATGTGTATATATCCTTAAAGGTCTTTAAGTGGATCACTTGAGGTACGCTTTAATAGTCTGGTCTCATTACTTCAAAAGCATTAATATTGGGTCAAATCTGAAATAACCCTGTGCTTTCCATAAATGGTGCTGTATTTTCAGATTAGTATCATAATTACCATTAGAGATACAAACTTGCCATATCAGTTTTGAAATACACACACAAACCTCAACAATGACAAAAGAAAGGCAAGCGATTAATTAATCATTTATCTTTTATCTTGGACCGTGCCATGCAAGAATTTTTGTCTGTATTCAAGCGCATTTCTCAATTAAGATAAGATTCAGAGCAGAAAGAGGAATGACCTACCAGAGCGTCCACAGTCTGCACAGGATACAAGTTCTTCTGGTTGTCCACTTTTCTTGTTTATGGTGGAGTCTCCAAGGCAAAAATCACAGTAGTTATTGGAAAGTATAGCACCATCTGTTCCTTTGCGAGCTAGAACAGTAACATGGATATGGTAAATAGTATGAAACTTTTCATTACTCTGCAACCTGTAAAGCCTTGTTCACACAACAGTCTATGAGCGTATTCAAATGTCCGTTTTTGTTTTTTTTTGTTTAACAGACCAGCCATCACAAAATAGGACATGTCCTATTTGTCCATTTCCACAGCCAGACAGCCCCAACACAAGTCAAGGGGGCAATTTTAATGGCTGTTTTTCTGAAAGATATCTGTGAAAAACGGACCCTTTTGCAGTTTTTAACAGACTTTTTTTCATCACTGTCATGTGAACATAGCATAAGGGCCCATTCACACGACCGGTGCCGCCCGGCATGTGTTCCGCAATTTGTGGTTCACACGGCTGGGCGCCCCATTGAAAATGCCTATACTTGTCCGCTGTTGCGGACAAGTATAGGACATGTTCTATATTTTCTTGCGTAGCCACGGCTTGGCAAGATCGCTAGCCGGCCATAGAGGTGAACGGGCCTGCACCTATTCCGCAATTTTACGGAATAGGTGCGGACCCATTCACATGGGCCCTAAGGCAAAACAAAATGTTAGATACACTGTACAGTCATGGCCAAAAGTTTTGAGACTGATACAAATATTAATTTTTACAAAGTCTACTGCTTCAGTGTTTATAATGGCAATTTGCATATACTCCAGAATGATATAAAGAGTGATCAGCTTAACAGCAATTACTTGCAAAGTCAATATTTGCCTAGAAAATGAACTTTATCCCCCCAAACACATTTCAACATCATTGCAGCCCTGCCTTAAAAGGACCAGCTAACATTTTCAGTGATTGCTCCAATAACACAGGTGTGGGTGTTGATGAGGACAGGGCTGGAGATCAATCTGTCATGATTAAGTAAGAATGACACCACTGGACACTTTAAAAGGAGGCTGGCGCTTGGCATCATTGTTTCTCTTCTGTTAACCATGGTTATCTCTAAAGAAACACGTGCAGTCATCATTGCACTGCACAAAAATGGCCTAACAGGGAAGAGTATCGCAGCTAGAAAGATTGCACCTCAGTCAACAATCTATCGCATCATCAAGAACTTCAAGGAGAGAGGTTCCATTGTTGCCCAAAAGGCTCCAGGGCGCCCAAGAAAGACCAGCAAGCGCCAGGACCGTCTCTTAAAAGTGTTTCAGCTGCGGGATCGGGCTACCAGCAGTGCAGAGCTTGCTCAGGAACGGCAGCAGGCAGGTGTGAGTGCATCTGCACGCACTGTGAGGCGGAGACTCTTGGAGCAAGGCCTGGTCTCAAGGAGGGCAGCAAAGAAGCCACTTCTCTCCAGAAAAAAACATAAGGGACAGACTGATATTCTGCAAAAGGTACAGGGAGTGGACTGCTGAGGACTGGGGTAAAGTCATTTTCTCTGATGAATCCCCTTTTCGATTGCTTGGGACATCTGGAAAACAGCTTAGACGGCCAAGACGAGGTGAGCGCTACCACCAGTCTTGTCTCATGCCAACTGTAAAGCATCCTGAAACCATTCATGTGTGGGGTTGCTTCTTAGCCAAGGGAATCGGCTCTCTCACAGTCTTGCCTAAAAACACAGCCATGAATGGTACCAGAATGTCCTCCGAGAGCAACTTCTCCCAACCGTCCAAGAGCAGTTTGGCGATCAACAATGCCTTTTCCAGCATGATGGAGCACCTTGCCATAAAGCAAAGGTGATAACTAAATGGCTCAGGGAACAAAACATAGAGATTTTGGGTCCATGGCCTGGAAACTCCCCAGATCTTAATCCCATTGAGAACTTGTGGTCAATCATCAAGAGACGGGTGGACAAACAAAAACCTACAAATTCTGACAAAATGCAAGCATTGATTGTGCAAGAATGGACTGCTATCAGTCAGGATTTGGTCCAGAAGTTGATTGAGAGCATGCCAGGGAGAATTGCAGAGGTCCTGAAGAAGAAGGGTCAACACTGCAAATATTGACTTGCTGCATTAACTCATTCTAACTGTCAATATAAGCTTTTGTTACTCATAATATGATTGCAATTATATTTCTATATGTGATAAAAACATCTGACAAACACACATAAAAACCAGAGGGCAGCAGATCATGTGAAAATATAATATTTGTGTCATTCTCAAAACTTTTGGCCATAATTGTATATATAGATCTCCATTCAAAGAAATTAAGACAAAAAAGAAGATAGAGATTAGAGAACTAATATTGCCCTAAACCACCCAGTCACTAAGGAAGTATAAAAATAATTAATTAAAAAAATACAATTAAAAAAGTTGTAACAATCACCCCCTACAATTCATATGTTCTAACCATGGACCCATATCCATATCTTGAAATGCTTCTAATTTACCCATTAATTAGAGTTGAAATTTCTCATAACTTACTCCACCAATTTCTCCCAAGATTGTAAAGATCCTTTTACACGGACCGATAATCAGCCCAATTATTGGGGATGAGCGATTGAAGAATTATATTTGGATTGTGTAAACCACTTTTATGTAATAATATACACTGCTACTGTGCATTTATTCTGAGATACTCCTTTAGGTAAAGCCAGGGCAGCAATGCTGAGACCGCAATGCAGAAAAAGAACACAGCGGCTGCTGCAGTTTGCAAAGGGTTGTCCGGGTTCTAGGGTTGTTAAGAAAAGTCCCAACAGGGGTCATATGTGCCACTGAAGCCAATGACTGGCCTCATCCGTGATGTGCCATCTGTAAGTTCACAGTCTAGGGACTGGAAAGCCACTAATTGGAGCCTGGGAGCTGGAACTGAGCAGCAGGGAGAAGGAGGGTATGTTTTTTCAACAGGTAAAACTTGCAGCAGGGGATTCTAAGGCCCCTTTCACATTGAGTTTTCCGCACGGTTGCGATGCGTGAAGTGAGCACATAGAACCCGCACTGAATCCTGACCCATTCATTTCAATCAATCTGTGTACATGAGCGTTGTTTTTCACACATCAGTTCTGCATTGCGTGACAATCACAGCATGTTCTATATTCTGTGTTTTTCACGCAGCCCTGGCTCCATAGAAGTGGATGGGGCTTCAATTAAAAAGGCATTGCATTCGGATGTAAAAGAAAAAGGGTGCTTTATGTAGGAAGGAGGACACTTTATATCTGATTTATATTCTTGTACTGACTATTGTATGTATATTAATCACACATTGTTAAGTGTCCCAATGCAACTGGCCATTTTTTTTTTTATTTTTTTTTTCCTTTTTAAATTTCCCATTGCATAATACTATTGCAAGGAGAACACTGTATCCATAAAAATAAAAGTGCTAGAATTGGTTAAAATAAAAAATCATCACTTCCCCCACAAAGTAATGCGTATTTAACTCATTGTGGTCTTTCTTTAAAAAGAAAATTCTCCCCAGAAAACCCATTGAAGCCACAATGTGAACGCAGTCAGGATATGATGATGAGTATGTACTATAATAACCGTCTCATTCTGCCCCCTTAAGGAAAGCTGCTGCCAAAGCGCTTCAAAGTACTTAGTGTGGTACACCGTATACACTAAGAAATAAGAAATGTGCACCCCACAAAGGGCAGTCATTTCCCACATCAGTCTGACAGAGACTGGGATTTGTAAGAAAGAAACCTTCAAAACCCATCTTTATAATTCTGAAGACGGAGATTTAAATATACGTTATAAGATTCTTCTGCCCTGTACTCATGCTGACTGCACTTTCAGTGTGACTGATTCACTTCCACGCACAAATCCTATAGTTGTAATATAGTTACACCTTCAGTATATGATGCTCCTTATTTTTATTAAGGGCTCATGTACACGACCATAAGTTTGGTCCTATCCATTTCAATGGGGCCGCAAAAGATGTGGACAGCACGCAGCCGGGATCTGTGTATTGCGGACCGCAAAACACATACGCTTGTGTGCATGATCCCTTGGGACATAGATTTTCCAGTATAACTCTATAAAATGGGCAAATGCATAGACATCGCTGGGGAATGCTTATAGCAGGAAATTAACTTTTAAGCAGCTTGCCTGAAGGCAGCCCAGACAAATATACAGGTTCATAGAATCTGAAATGAAATCCCAAGCCAAACAGGATAATAAACCATTGCCCAGTGATGAACTCATTTCATCAGTCTGTTTCTCATAGAGCAGCAGCACTAGTGTTTTGTATTTCAGCTTTTAAATGCCTGACTGTGTTAATCTGTCCCTTTTATCTCTATAATGAGTGGTGGTCTTGAACATCACGCAAACATCGCAGTTGTGTGGGTCCTCCTAACAGATGGGTAATACAGCGTTTCATCTTGCCCAGGCAGGACTGACGCCTATAAGGCAGTACAATGGCAGAGGCTGCCGTGGTTAACAACGACCTCCTGCGCTGGTCTTAGGCGGCGTGATGGTGACGACCTCATATCTACCTGCATCCTAGCGCAAGTGGATATGACAAAGTCATCGCATCACCTGTGCCTAGACGCAGGCAACCCTTTGCAAATGGTTGGAGCGGGAGTGAGATGGGGGCATTATAGTCCTATCCGCAGACAGAATAAACTGGTAACAGAGACCCTGTTTTGAACAGCTCCACTGTCAGGTGAGATTTGGAGTCCACTCAATTCAATTCATGAGCTCAGGAGTCCTCATATTCGTGAGCTCAGAACTGGCATGCAGTGTATGGGGGGGGGGGGGGGGTTTGACACTGGAGCTGCTAAGCACTGAATTTAGCAAAACAATAGTGTCAACTCGTGTAAGTGACCCTAGAATTTTAACCTGGATTTCTGACACCAGTTCATGCTGTCCTTAGATAGGGAGGCATCTAACTGGTGACAGATTCCCTTTATATAGAAACTTAAAAGGAGTTGGGTTGAAAAAAAAAAAAATCTGACAACGATGGGAAATGCCCTAAAAAAAAATAAAAGCGGCAATAAGCTGGTGATGCAGTTTTTTCCCTAGTATTTTAGAGCAGTTTTGCAGTGTTTGGTGCTTTATTTCTTGTGTTTTTTAGGCAGAAAACCAGCTCCACAAGTTGCATAGAAGTCTATAGGAAATATTAAACACACAACAAACAGGTGTATTTTGTGGTGGTGTTCTTTCAACTTTGAGTTGTGTATTTTTGGGGTTGGTGGTGTTTCTTTCAAATTGCAGCATACTCAGGCTCTGGTGCCACCCTCCCCCCCTTTCCCTTTCATAGCCTGGCACTTTTCTCCCATAGACTGCCATTTTTTGAATGAAGAAGCTATTACTTACCAAAAGGATCCAGCAGCAGCACAGAGCTAGGTTTGTCTCTAGCGAAGATATTTCATTGACATACTAAACCTCAGCAGTTCATCACTGAGACCAGTGTTTGGCTGCAGTGGTCACTTGTTGTCGACGTGATGTCACAGCTGCAAGCAGTTTAACAAATGCTGGTGGGGAAAATGAGAGTGCAGCTGCTGGATCTTACCGTCAAGTAAAGCTGCTTTTTTATTATTATTTATGGCATTTCCCATTATTGCCCCTTTTTTATTTTTAAACTGCACAGCCTTTTTTCAGAAGTGATCTGTTTCTACTTTTTATTCTCCAGAAATTTCTGCCTTGTGGTTTGTATGGAATGCAGATCGTGTTGGATGAAAAGATTTAGCCCTGAGAGATGTCTCAATGTATTATGCATTTCAAGCCAGGCTTCCTATGGATTGCATGGTGTCCAATTTGTGCCTAGGAGGAATCCTGCTGATTTCCTCCTTCGCCTGATAGGCCCCCAGCCTGTACTAGTCTGGATTGCTGTCATGGCAACCGGCACCCGTGGATGCTGCCACCTGTCATTATTGTGTCTGTCGTGTAAACCATTCCAGCAGCCATTAAGAATCTGCTGGTAAACCTCAACCTTCAATGAAAGATCTGTACAGAAGGGATATTTCTGGTTCTAATATGACTTCTGATGTGTTACATACAGCTTTAGGCTTTCCAATCTTGTTTTGAGCAGCATGCTCATTATTAGTCCTCTTCCCTCACACTGCATGTATGGGTGTCATGATGTAGACACAGATTATAAGGCATCTGATACTCAGCTAAAGGTTAAAAAAATATTTAAAACAAGATATTCACCGTACACTTCTTCACGATCTATGATGTAAAAGTGAATTAGATACGTAACCGAAGAGAAACTACATGTTTATGTGGATCTCTGATCCTGGACCTTTGGGTTTACTGATATTTTTTAACTGATGACCCATCCTCAAAATAGTATATGATTGGTGGGGGTCTGACACCTGGGACCCCCACCAATCAGCTGTTTGAGAAGGCACCGGAGCTTGCAGCAGCGCCCCGGCGTTCTCTCAGCTCACCAAGCACAGCGTCGTACATTGTATAGCGGCTGTGCTTGGTATCGCACTCCGTCCCATTCACCTCTATGGGGCTAAGCTGCGCCTAGATCATGTGACCGATGAATGTGACATCACATGGACTAGGCAAAGCTGGAGAAGGCCACAGCGCTACTTCGATCGCTGGTGACTTCTCAAACAGCTGATTGGCGGGGGTACCGGGTGTTGTATCCCCACCAATCAGATACCGATGACCGATCCAGAGGATCTCAGAAAACCCTTTTATATACTAGTACTATGCTTAGAATTGTTTGCTTCAACTAAATACCACATAGCTTTTCCATTCCTATGCATTCCTAAAATATGTATCCTGAATAGGAAATGTGAGCAGCAAATGTTACTCATATTAAATGTAATATATATATATATATATATATATATATATATATATATATATATATATATAATAGTTTAACACACAGAGGATGTCAGGTCTCAAACAGGCTATACGGAAATGAAAACTGTGCTTTAAACATTACCCCCCCAATGTGATTAGGAAGGTCATGCTGTTATCTTAGCCTGTCACCCACCATTACAGTAATCAAGCGAGGCACATTCTGAGGTTGCATTAATGTAAGAAGGCTTAGCCCTCATAAACCAATCCTTTAATCAAATAGACCAGGAAAGTGTGCCTGCGGCTAGACTGACGATCCCGAGACAAAGGGTCAATGTAATCACCTGCCTGTTCCTTACATTTTAAGGACATATTAAAACAAATGGATAAAACACATTGTTTTGTGAGGTAGTTGTTGTTAAGTACTGTATATAACAGTGTAAGGTGACGCACTTACTGAGCCATTTCTTTTTTGACTGCTTTGATATTTAAAGGCTATGGACACCTTCGTGGGCAATTCTTTTATTACATTTTACTCATTTTAGGCTAAAAATAATTTTCTCAATTTGTCTTTATTAAAACATATTGAGCCATTCTGTCACAAAGGGTTAACTCTCTAGCTCTGTGAATGGTACTTTCACTTTGTGAAAAATTGCCCGCAGTGGTAAAGCCTTTAAGACTAGTCAATGGGATTTTTTTTTTTTTTTAAATCCCATCTTTAAAAACGTAATTTTAGATCACTAGCGCATACAGAGTTTATTTTTATATATTATCCAGGCCTGCCCAATCCTTTGATTTTATTTCAGGGTAAAGGACATCTGTCAGCAGATTTGTACCTATGACACTGGCTGACCTGTTACATGTGCACTTGGCAGCTGAAGACATCTGTGTTGGTCCCATGTTCATATGTGCCTGCATTGCTGAGATAAATGATGTTTTAATAAATGCAAATGAGCTTCTAGGAGCAACGATATCAGATTTGAGGGAGTCTGACAACCGGCCGATCAGCTGTTAGAAGAGGACGGGGGCTCAGTGAGCGCAGCGTCCTCTTGATAGGCCATGTCAAAGTACATTGATCACGTGGCCTAGTTGCAGCTCAGCCCCATTCAAGTCAGTGGTGCTGAACTGCAATACCAAGCACAACATCTATATGGCGCTGTGCTTGGGAAGCTGCCTGGAGCTTGCAGCATTTAAAGGGAGTCTGTCACCTCATAGGCCCCTATAAAGTAGTAAAACAGCCCCATAGCACTTGTTATAAATAAAGTATTGGTACCTTTTGCGCTGTCTTGTGATTTTCAGAACTGCCAAAAACGTACTTTAATTGATATGCTAATGAAGCGACGGAAGAGCCTGGAGGCGGGGTTTACCGCCTTCGAGCCCGGGCTACTGTCCTTTTTTAAAGTTATTCCCCGCCCCAGCAACTGCCTGCGCCCGCCCTGCACGTCACCATGGTCCTCCTTCTTCAGCAAGATCCCGCGCGGCCTGCGCAGTCTCTCGCCGGGACGGGGCATGCGCACTGTGATGCCCACTTTGGGCACGGCATCGCCGTACCTAGTGCGCATGCGCCTGTCCAACGGCGCAAAATCTGGTCCAGACACGCGCAGGAAGGCGCAGGCGCGGGATTTTGCTGAAGGAGGACCATGGTGACGTGCAGGGCGGGCGCAGGCAGTTGCTGGGGCGGGGAATAACTTTAAAAAAGGACAGGAGCCCGGGCTCGAAGGCGGTAAACCCCGCCTCCGGGCTCTTCCGACGCTTCATTAGCATATCAATTAAAGTACGTTTTTGGCAGTTCTGAAGATCACAAGACAGCGCAAAAGGTACCAATACTTTATTTATAACAAGTGCTATGGGGCTGTTTTACTACTTTATAGGGGCCTATGAGGTGACAGACTCCCTTTAACAGAGCTCTGGTGAGCACAGCGGCTCCCTAATCAGCAGGGAGCTGGACAGGCCACCGTTATCTTATCCAGGATAACCCCTTTAACACATCTTGCCTATATATATCTGGCTGCTTTATAGCTAATAGGGTACGTTATGTTTATATTTCCTGCTTTAGAGGGAACATTGCCCAGGTATCTAACTGTCCCACTTGCTATCTACAAAAGTTTAGATGGAACATGGATTCTAAGCGGCATTTTGAGGGCATGAGACGCAGATATGCAGGCTACAGAATGGAAGGTTAGAGAGAATAGTCATTGCAGGGAACACCCGCTGAGCTCTGAACTTGCAGTTCCACAAGCAAGCATGTCAGAGAAAGCAGATCTTCAAAAACAAAAAGCAACACAGAGCAGCCGTCTACATTGTGTGACCTCAGGCTCTCATAGATACAAATCTACAAATATTTTTTTCCCATGAGAAACTTGCACATATCCTTTTAAAAGGGCTTGTCACTATCTTTCACACTCATTAATTACAGTCGACTTGTCATATGCATCCTTTTAGCCAATTACATGTGATGACACAAACACCATAAAGCCACTATATTGTGATGGAAAGAATATAAGGGACCAGAGTTCCTTCCATTTCACCATTAGTCTACACAGTAAGACCTTCACGAATCAACTCATCTCAGTTTCTTAGTCAAGTTATAGGACTACAGATTGAGCTGTCAGAGCATCTGCCTGACGGATTCACTGAGAAGAAGCATAAAGAACTAAAAAAAATTGTTGTCTAAAATCAGTAGTATCCATAGCCTTTAAATTGTACATATCACCTTGCTGGACTAAGAAACTGAGATATGAGGAGTTGATTTGTACCTTCAAGTACTTGCATCCATTTAGGTAAACAGAAAAACAGTGTCAAAGTGAACTTACGTTTCTGGTTTTCACTTCTGTGAATGGAAGGGGAACATGGAGATCGAGATTCTTGGTCCCTGCTGTCTGTCCCTTCTTCATCAGCGAGATGAGTGTGGGTATAATGGTAGCTCAGGCCAGGTCTGTTCTTGTAACGTTTTCCACAGACTAAAAAGATAACATTTAAACATGGATTCCTGCTGCCATATTAAGGTTCCACAAGAGATACAAATGTACATTAGTTTTCCATTTTGAAATTTTTCATTTAATTGAATAGTCTGAAATTGTTTACACGAAAGGATGTACTGTTAAAATATAATGTAACAGTATTTACCACTCACTAGTTTTATATCACAAGATATAAACTGCTATTCCCTTACAGTAATCAAGAAGGGACATTTGCTATATTTTTTAATCACTTATTTAAGCATAACCCCTTAAATAAGGTAAAAAGATAGAGATATCACTTATGCCACACATCAGGTCTGACATTAAAACCAGTTAAAAGTAATAAATGGAGATAAGCGAACGTGCTCGTAACGAGCACTGTACCGCTCGGCTCCCCTGCACTCGCATGGGCGCAGGCAGCCGCTTCCGTCCTCCTCACCCGACGGAAGCGGCTGCCTGCGCCCATGCGAGCGCAGGGGAGCCAAGCGGTACAGTGCTCGTTATGAGCACGTTCGCTCATCTCTAGTAATAAACAAATTACAAAGTAATATAGATGGTGACCCCCTAGCAGTACAGGCACATAATAAGGTCAGATCAAGAGGTAGCCCAAAACAAACATGATCCGGGGACCTTTGAGGAAGCTGCACATGGGGACTGATGACAGTACTTTTATTAGCTTTATCTTTGGTATTCCCTTCACAAATGTATTTATGGTATTCCAACTGGGTTTCTCATGTGTCACATATTGGATGTTGTTTTACGGTTAATATATCCTACACCTGCCACTTTTCCCAGATATCCATGGTGATCATCGCAGGGGCTTTCATTGATCACGTTAGTAGGGCATAACCTTTTGTCTTGGGCTTCCTCTTGATCTGACCTTATTATGGGGTCTCCATTTATATTATTTGTGCCCACTAATTTTTTTAATGTTTGAAATGTGATTTAGCCATCAGTTTGCTGTAATATTTATGACATTAAAATGATACCTGTATTTCTCTACCTTACCTAACGGGGAACGCGCATGGCTTGTTTTTTATGTGTTCTGTTCTATACAGGTTTAGCACACCTTTTTGGTTTGATACATACACTGGCTTTTCGTGCCTGCCATATTTATATATCTCGTATTTTTTCTGTAGTAAATACATGGGATAATACCAAATATTTTTTTTTTATTGCACAAGAACTTTTGTTTGACACTTTTAGATACTTTGCCCCCACAAATGGAAGACACATGAACATAAGCAGTCACTGTAAGCTTCACTTGAATTCTGATGTACATTTGTCGCAAAAGCAACCATGCTTCATCACATTCGAAACACAGCTTTGTATAAATTAAAGGGAAGCTGTCACAGGGATATTGAATAATAGAAGTTGAAATTGTATCCACTAAGATGGCCTTCAGAAGTGCTGATCAGGTGATAAAAGAAGTTTTCTGCATGTACTTTTGCCCTTGGAGCTCTCTCAGCTAACAAGCATAACCAATATGTTTTATCACATGTTCATCCAAATTAAATAAGAAAACCAGGGCAGAAGCACTTCTGGTAAAGCTGGAGGCCGTTTATTAGTCAATAGATTCATCTGTAACAGGGCATTTTCCACGTGCCCTATCTTAAAAGGGACCTGTCCTGGTGGTGATAGGTTCCCTCTAATGTTGTCCCCGTGTACAGTCATCAGCCAGACTAGCATTGTCACACAGCCACAATCTTCTGGTAACGTTTGGTAAAAGCAAGGGGATAGAGCGGTAATAAGTACCTTTTTCGGCTGTTTTTGGGTTATGCTTTTGTTTGTAACTATCTGCAACAAAGAAAAAGAGAGAAAAAGAAACATGGAAGAATGAACCTTGCTGGATAACAAGGCATTTTGGGAATAGGTACAGTACAGACCAAAAGTTTGGACACACCTTCTCATTCAAAGAGTTTTCTGTATTTTCATGACTATGATAATTGTAGATTCACACTGAAGGCATCAAAACTATGAATTAACACATGTGGAATTATATACTTAACAAAAAAGTGTGAAACAACTGAAAATATGTCTTATATTCTAGGTTCTTCAAAGTAGCCACCTTTTGCTTTGATTACTGCTTTGCACACTCTTGGCATTCTCTTCATGAGCTTCAAGAGGTAGTCACCTGAAATGGTATTCCAACAGTCTTGAAGGAGTTCCCAGAGATGCTTAGCACTTGTTGGCCTTTTTGCCTTCACTCTGCGGTCCAGCTCACCCCAAACCATCTTGATTGGGTTCAGGTCTGGTGACTGTGGAGGCCAGGTCATCTGGCGTAGCACCCCATCACTCTCCTTCTTGGTCAAATAGCCCTTACACAGCCTGGAGGAGGTGTGTTTGGGGTCATTGTTCTGTTGATAAATAAATGATGGTCCAATTAAATGCAAACAGGATGAAATAGCATGCCGCTGTAAGATGCTGTTGTAGCCATGCTGGTTCAGTATGCCTTCAATTTTGAATAAATCCCCAACAGTATCACCAGCAAAGCACCCCCACACCATCACACCTCCTTCTCCATGCTTCACGGTGGGAATCAGGCATGTAGAGTCCATCTGTTCACCTTTTCTGCGTCGCACAAAGACACGGTGGTTGGAACCAAAGATCTCAAATTTGGACTCATCAGACCAAAGCACAGATTTCCACTGGTCTAATGTCCATTCCTTGTGTTCTTTAGCCCAAACAAGTCTCTTCTGTTTGTTGCCTGTCCTTAGCAGTGGTTTCCTAGCAGCTATTTTACCATGAAGGCCTGCTGCACACAGCCTCCTCTTAACAGTTGTTGTAGAGATGTGTCTGCTGCTAGAACTCTATGTGGCATTGACCTGGTCTCTAATCTGAGCTGCTGTTAACCTGCGATTTCTGAGGCTGGTGACTCGGATGAACTTATCCTCCGCAGCAGAGGTGACTCTTGGTCTTCCTTTCCTGGGGCGGTCCTCATGTGAGCCAGTTTCTTTGTAGCGCTCGATGGTTTTTGCGACAGCACTTGGAGACACGTTTTCCCAATTTTTCGGACTGACTAACCTTCATTTCTTAAAGTAATGATGGCCACTCGTTTTTCTTTACTTAGCTGCTTTTTTCTTGCCATAATACAAATTCATTCAAAATCTATTCAGTAGGACTATCAGCTGTGTATCCACCTGACTTCTGCCCAACACAACTCATGGTCCCAACCCCATTTATAAGGCAAGAAATCCCACTTATTAAACCTGACAGGGCACACCTGTGAAGTGAAAACCATTTCAGGTGACTACCTCTTGAAGCTCATCAAGAGAATGCCAAGAGTGTGCAAAGCAGTAATCAAAGCAAAAGGTGGCTAGTTTGAAGAACCTAGAATATAAGACAATATTTTCAGTTGTTTCACACTTTTTTGTTAAGTATATAATTCCACATGTGTTAATTCATAGTTTTGATGCCTTCAGTGTGAATCTACAATTTTCATAGTCATGAAAATACAGAAAACTCTTTGAATGAGAAGGCGTGTCCAAACTTTTGGTCTGTACTGTATGAACAAGAGGAATTTTCAGTGTATTTAGATAAATCTTTATGGGAGCTGACAGTAAGCTGACATATTCTGCTTGTTTAAAATACATTTACTTAGAGGTGAATTCTGACCACACATTTAAGATGTATCCATAGAATAGATCAGAACAGGAGTCCGATAAATTCTACTGTGTCAAGCAGAGCGAAGAAGAAACTAGGAAAAAGTGACAGCTGATCAGACATACAGTACCTGCTGCTCTATTCAGTAGAATCTACAAGAATTTCAGACATAACCAGGTACAGTGCTAGTTTCTGTAACTCCCGTAGGTTTTGAAGGGGTTGGCCATCTTTTTTTCTGTATTAACCACCGTGATATGCAAAACTGCTGCTGGGTCCCGGCTCCTTCGCTTTCCAGTCTTGGCTGCTTTGCTTGAGCCGCCTGCTGTAAACATCTGCTTTGATAATCACTGGCTGCAGCGGTGTCAAAGCGGATGTTGACCGTGGGGGACATAAGCAAAGCAGCCAAGGCAGGGGAGGAGGTTAATAAGCCTTTGCAGGTCTGCCACCCCTCTCCCCAAAAAAAGGTGGCCAAACACTTTAAGGACTTTGAGTGTTTCCAAAAGGTTGGGGGCAGAGGGAGAATTTCAGGCAATTTGCAAAACTTGCAAACTTACAAGAACTCTGACTGCTGGAATTTTTTTATTTTTAATGACATTATATAATTTATATTTTATGACATGTTACAATGCAATCAAATAAGCAGGTAAATGAATCTAGACTGCATGAATTCTTGTGGTTGTCATTCATCCTTCTAGCTGAGGGTTGATCAATCAGTAAAAGTAATCATTTTATTTATATTCTCTAATACACCATTGATATGCTGTCCATTTTAATGTGTAGCAACCTTTTCTCAAATGGAGACACAGCTCTCCTACTTCCTGACATTTTGATAAATACAGTACAATTAGGGATCAAAGGACTTGCTTTTTATCAGATAAGGCTACTTTCACACTAGCGTTTTTAAATTCCGGTATTGAGTTCCGTCAAAGGGGCTCAATACCGGAAAAAAACGCTTCAGTTTTGTCCCCATTCATTGTCAATGGGGACAAAACTGAACTGAAGACAACGGAATGCTCCTGAAAGCATTCCGTTCCGTCTTCAGACCGGAGAACAAACCGCAGCATGCTGCGGTTTGCTCTCCGGTCCAGGCATCCGCACCAAGACGGATCCGGAATGACCCCCAATGGAAGTCAATGGGGACGGATCCGTTTGGTGTGGACACACCAGTAATCCGGATCTGTCCTCCATTGATTTCCAATGGGGGGTCATTCCGGATCCGGCATACATACACACAGACTACATACAAACAAACATACAGACATACATACAAACATACAGACATACATACATACATACTCACATACTCCCGGGACGCCGGCAGCAGGTCTTCACGCGGCTCCTGCACGCTGCGATGACGTTTCCCCACTGCGCCCAGCAGAGGGCGCTGTGGGGAATCGTCATCACTGCGCGCAGGAGGCGCGTGAAGACGTTCTGCCGGCGTCCCGGGAGTATGTGAGTATGTATGTATGTCTGTATGTTTGTATGTATGTCTGTTTGTATGTAGTCTGTGTCTGTTTGTATGTGTGTCATGTGTGGGGCCGGAGCGCTGCTCCGGCTCCACACATGTATAGCGTTAGCACGGATCCGTCGGCACCCTTTAGGTGCCGGATCCGTGCTAACGCTAGTGTGAAAGTAGCCTAAGTGGTGGAGGGTTCCAAAGGACACCCGCTATCAACCATTTATAATACAACCATATATATAACTGTGGCTGATCAGAATACTATTTGAAAAAAAAAGTAAGAGCTGTAACATTCTGGACCTCTGGTCGCCAGGACATTTGTCACTAAAAAGCGCCTGACCCAAGCACAAAATTATATGCACAACACCTCCTAAGAAAAGAATGGTTTCTGATGTGTATTGCACATGTGCCCATGCCTACATGTACCAGAAATGAAAAGGAAAAAAAATTGGTTTTAAAGGGGTTGTGTTGGCTCCAAAATCAGTTTCAATGTAACCATACCACCACATAGGGTAGGTGCCCCAAAGCATAACCATATCTTTTAGTGAAAATGTATCCCTCTAATCCCGAGAAATGCTTCTTTGTTTGGTGCATATGGCTTCCCCTATGTCACCGCTACAATCTCTAAAATCTCGGGGACTGTCAATCAAACAAGAGGGGGGAGATGCTGAGCAAGTGTCACTGGGGGAGTGTTCTTGCACCAAATGGATTGGCCTCTCCCGCAGTGCACCGAATAACTTATTTGCATAAAAATAAAAAGAATAATTTCTCAGGATTAGAGGACTGGACAAAGCTAGGATTATATTTCAGGGCACCTACCATACATTGTCATATGTTTAATTTGAAACTGATTTTGGAGGTGACAGACTTCCTTTAAAGGGGTTTTCTGGTAAGAATTATTTTCTATCAAGTGCCTGCCCTCTGAAACAGATGATTCATACTTACCTGCTCCACATCACTACGGTCCTCCAAGCTGCCTCCACTGTCTCCATCTTCTGGTCTCCACGCTGTTTACATCTAGCTGGCCATGGGCACAGTCACATGGAAGTGGTGACAAGCTGTCTGTGGCCACATCACTGCTGAAACCAGTCATTGGCTGGAGCAATACATGTGTTCATAGCCAGCCGGATGTAAGCAGTACAGGAGACAGGAATGGTGTGGAGCAGGCAAGTATGAGTCTTAAGAATTAAAATATAATTATCGCTGGAATTTGTTAAAGTAATAACCTCTAACACACGTACACTTTACACACAAAGTAAAGGTGGATTCCCGACAATCTGCCCATCTAAATGTGCCGCCGATCACCTGATGAACAAAACGCTCTTTCCTCAGATGATCCTGTAGTTCGTGCAGGCACATCAATTATCGTTTCTGGGCAGCTCATTTGCATATATTAAAACTTCAATTTTTTCACTGAAATGCTGCCACATATCGGGATGGGACCAAGACTGATAATTCTGCTGACCAGCACACAGGTCTAAGGTTGGCTTGTTCTAATGCTATGAAATTAATCATTTTTGGACATTTTTCATAAGGGGGTTGTATAATATACTTCAATACTTCTATATTTCAGTGTATTGTGTTAGTGGACCCTGCCTTTGGCTGCCATGACAAATTCAAGGGTGGAGCGGTGAGGCATGTTATGATATGCTATCCAGCACAGTCACTGATTTTATACTTACTACCTCTCTGAACAGTATTGGTGTGCTTAATTGCCACATGCACCGACTGTGGCAAAAGTGCTTTTAGACCTTGGTGACATATTTTAGAATCTGGGCAAAGAAACATGGATTTACCTGACTGGAGGGGAGACAGCACTGCTCTCCTGAGCATTCACTTAGGTAAAAAAAAATCCATATTGTATTGTCCACATGCTTGTCATTTGACAATCACACTCAGGTTAAGGCTATTAGATTTTGGGGGGTTGAGGGGTTACTGTATGTGTGGTGTCTCTCTCCTCTTCCTAGATCCTGCCTTTAGTATTATAGACAGGTAGCCATCTCTATATCTTGGTACCTGGATTGTACTGGGGTGCTTATTACATTTATACAGTGGGATCAGTTTTATTGTACATGTGACTTTTGGTAATTACATTTCTGTCTGTTCATTTGATAGGCCCTTGTATCTTATGTTACATGTATGTGTACATTTTTTTTTCCTTACATCCCACTAGGGGACTTAAATGTGCAATCTTCTGATCGCTCATATAATACACTGAAATACTTCTGTATTCTAATGTATTATGTCAGTTACAGTAAAACTGACAAAGCCTATTAGGTCCTGCTGAAGGCATGGCTGAAAAGGTAATTTGTAGATGGCATGCCTAGGGGTAATTGCTGAGGCACTCCTCGACACTGCATGAGGAGATGGGTGAAGAAAGAGCTAGGGGTTAAATTGCTGATATCACAGTTAACTCCAATCCTGGCAGTAACAGTGGAGTGCCAGCTCTATAACATCAGACACTCCTGCGCATGCGCCATCACAAAGCTGTAACAGCACATTGCTACCCACTAAATATTTATTTGCAGTGATGTAAAATAAAAATGAACAAAAAAAACCCTTTCCACTACATTGTATACGATAATAAATGTTGCCATCAGAAAGTACAACTTGTCCTGCAAAAACACAAGCCCTCATATGGCTATGTGAATGGCAAAATAAAAAAGTTATAGCTCTGGGAAGGCAAGGAGGAAAATGACAAAAACTGAAAATTACTCAGTCTTCTAAGGGTTAAAGGGGCTGTGCAAGAATAAGGGGGAAGGAGTTGGCAAACCCTCTTACTTGACTGGGCCCCCTCACTTAAAACATCTGGTTTGACGCATCCTGCAGCCAATCACTGGTCGTGGCGGTGACTGGATCTCCTTACATCATGACAAGTGGTCAAATGACACAAGGGAACCCGGTCACTGCCAAGGCCAGTGATTGACAGCAGGCAGCATCAAACTGGATGTGGTCAACAAGGGAGTTCAGTGGAGAATCACAGGCCTGTAGGAGAAGGAGCGGAAAGCAGGTAAGTTAGCTTCCCTTTACAGGTTCAGCTAAGTAGGGATCTTTGCCAACCCCCTCTTTCTTGCACAACCTCTTTAAGCAAAATAGACCTCAAACTTAACCAAATAATGGAGATGAAGACACCAGTTCTGTGCAGCAACAAGTAGTATCTAATAAAAGGATCTGAATATTTCTTCTCCACATATCCTCCCTAGTGCTTCTTCATGCACTGAAAGTGGCCCAGTATTTGTTGCATGTTTCATAATGGTATAGGAGACAGTATTACTATAAATATAGATGACCTTGGTCATGTGGCTATTTATGATCTGAGTAACATAGGGTGCAATTACCAAGTGTTAAAAGACACTTCTGGAGTCACAACCATTATGTTTCAAGGTGTTTGTGATTTCATTGTCATGCATGATACATTAGATATTTTTATACATTTCTTGTGCATTACTACATTAAACCTTATTCTGACATTCAATACCGTCTGCTGCACCCAACTCAAAATATGGTTTACAAAACTTGTCGACTTAAACATTTCTGCTTGGCAAAGGGTTTAGCTGTGAGCAATCACCCCCTTGTATTACCGTAATTTTCCGGGATAATTCTTATCTCTTATTCAAAGTGACTTTGGCGAATATTTTGTCTTCGATCTTATTGTGATTTTATACAGTACATGGATGATTCTAATCCATTTATTCTGTTTTCATCATCAAATGCAGATCTAAAAACTTTATCTGCTTTATATCTCATGACTACCATGGAAGGTATATAAAATTGATTATGGATGAGGATAGTTTGGGATAGAAACTTAAAAGGGTTTTACTGAATTTTATAACTGATGACATATCCTCTGCATAGGCCATCAGTACCTGATCGGTGGGGGTCCGACACCTGAGCCTCCTGCCGATCAACTGTTTCAGAAGTCACTGATGCTTCCTTGAGCGCTGCTGCCTTCTTGCAGCTTACCAAGCACAGTGCTGTACGTTGTACAGAGGCTGTGCTTGGTATTGCACTCAGCCCCATTCACTTGAATGCAGCTGAGCTGCACCTAGGCCACGTGACCGATGAATGTGTCATCACTAACCTATGGAAAGCTGTTGAGCGCCACTGCATTCTCAAACAGACCCCCACCGATCAGATACTGATGACCTATCGCTGAGTGTTGAGCAAACTTGTGTTTTACAAGTTCAAGTTCGGGTTTTATTACAATTCTGATATGGATTCTGTTACCACGAGCCATAACAGAATTCTATGACAGAATGCATAACAGAATGCCCTTAAGAGGCATTCCATTTTACATTCCATCTTGTATATGTCTTATACAGAGACTTATTGTCCAGAAGTTACAATAGTGCTGTAGCTTTCAATCATATTACTGTTTTATCGAATGAACGGATAAATCATTGTGTCACTTTTCCGATGGTACCTGTACCCAGCAGCTGTTCCTAGGTGGCTATCCTTACCCTACAGAAAACATAGTTTGTAGGTCATTGATATCAAATAAGTTTTTCTACCTTTACCCGACGCTGTGAGCCACATTATACCACAAGTCGCACTACAGGAGGTCTTATAAGCTTGGCTGTATGTTGAACATTATGGTTCCTAGATGATTATTATGCTGATTGTTAAACACTGTACAAAATGAATCTAGTCTGAATAGGCTAGTTATTACTATGCTGATGACCTAGAATGGCTCCCGCTCACACCTGGTGATCACCTCAGTAGGGCCAATCTCGTGACACAAGCTTCAATTATCATGCCAGTAATTACTGTCAATTGCAAATGTTCACTTCTGGTCATTTGCATCAAGTAATTAGTGCTAGCTGTGGTCAAAATTAATCAAATCACGCGTGACGTTACAGCATGGAAACCAAGGCTAGGGCTTACATTTTTTGCTCCTGTATTTGAATGATTTTTCAAAAGCAATGGCTATTTTTTTGCTCCATAAATTATGGGAACTTGTCAGCTCCCATAATGTATTGATAGACTTGCTGATTTCAGTGGTCTTACATGGTAGTTGTAGATTACTGACCTGCTAAAGTGCATGGTATTGCTACGAGAGAGATCAGGACAATGAGGCATGCTGCCCCTGCCTCCAAAAATGATTGACCGTTTTCTTTATTGTTGTGTATAGGAAACAAGACTGTCAATCACTGTGGGGAGGCGGGGGCAGCATGCTTAAATCTGACTCCTCTCTCTCGCAGTGCTGGCACACGTTGCATGCTTTATCGGGTTAGCACCCTAAAACTATTGAATTCCAACACCAGAGTGAGAGACTGCTGAAATCAGCGAGGGCCTCATACAGGAGCTGACCCTTTAACAAGGATAACCTCTCTTGTGGAACTTTAGGGGGCTGTAAATTGTCAAGGTGCTCAAAGCTGATCCTGATTTTGATTAAAAAAATGTACAGGAGAGATTTCCTTAATGTAAACATTTTTAATATGAGGGGAAAAAGCCTTCCAGAATTAAATTGGTTCACCAGAGCTTTACCTAAATTCTTTCTTTCGGCTGACAGATGGAAGGAAGACAATTTCATTAGTACTTACCCTTCCATTGCACTGCCAATTCCTCCATCTTGGCTGGGATCACATTACTGCCCGAATGGCTGTATGTGAATACAGCTGACAGCATCAAATATTCTCATGTACCTTCTCCTTTATTAAAAACATAATCCAACACGACAAAAATCACAAGGTTTGGACATGCTTGACGAAGACCCTTAGGAGTCGAAACAATGCATTTTCTGTCGTGTTTCATTATATTTTGAATAATGGAGAAGCTACACGAGAATATTTGATGCTGTCAGATCTATTCATGAGTTGCAGTCCCAGGAGTGGGATTACTGGAATTTGGACTTTGCATCCAGCAGTGAGTATACTGTGGGAGGAGAATGCTGTTGGACATTTCTTCATTCGTTTTCGACTGACTGGCTATGGGCTTCTTCTCGGAGGTTCCAACCGATGTGCTCCTGTTTCTATATGTTACATTATGCAGCTGAACAGGAAGACACAGGCGCACATCCAGTCGGTACCTCAGAGGAGGAGCCCACAGTCAGTCTGGCAGTCATGTGACCATAGCTGGGATCGTGCAATCAGCGGTGGAACAGAAGAGTGAGTACTGCTGAAACTGTCTTCTTTCTACAGGTTACTGAAAGAGAATTTAGGTGAAGCCCCAGAAAACCCCTAGTCAAGGTAAATTAGCTATTAACTGATCTCAATTAAAGCAAATCTACTTCATGCTGCCATGTGGTAGTGACATGCACATAACCTACAGTATGTTAATATGCTTTAGTTTTGCAGAACCTGCAGTTTATTAGCTGCAGGGAGCAGTGACCATGGAGTTCAATGTATTCATGTGCTACAGGCTTCCACCGGCCACTGACATCTTTCTCCACATGGACAGCAGATAGGAAGAAAGCTGCCAGTCAGCAGCAGCTCGGCTGGGGGATCCTGCAGCTCATGCAGTACATATGCTGAATGCCAAGTTCACAGCATGCTTCAACTAATAAACTAAAGCATATTTACACATAGAACAAACAAAAAACTAGTTATACAAAGAAACAAAACAATACTTCTAGATTGCAAAAATAACAATTTTAATTAACTCCTTCCTGACGCAGCAATTTTCCATTTTTGCTTTTTGTTCCCTGCCTTCCCAGAGCTTATGTTTCCTTTCACAATGCCACATGAGAGCTTGTTTTTTGCGGGACAAGTTGCAATTTCTAATGGTACAATTTAATATTGCATACATTGTAGTGGGAAGCTGGAAAAAAATGCCAAATTGGGTGGATCTCATGAACAGGGGTCCCTCGTTTCAATGGGATGGGAGTGTGCACACAGGTCTTGTGGATAGGTTTTTGTTTGTTTTTTTTCAACCCCACCTTCCTTAACTTTTTTATTTCTTGGTCGACGTAGCTGTATTGTTGCAGAATAAGTTGTAAGTTTTCAGTGACACTATTTTGTGGTACATATAACTTAGTAACTTTTTTCTGAGGGGAATTTGAAAAAACAACAATTAAGCATTGTTTTCTTTTACATTATAAATGTTCCATGCAGCATAAAAAAACATGTTATCTTTAAAGGGAGTTTTTCACCTGTATAACTAAAAGCACTGCCCCACAGAAGATTGCAGACACATCCCAGACATACCTGTGTGCACTTTGTGTCTGTATTACATGTCCAGGAAAACAGCTCCCAAGTGCCCAACTGAAAGTGAAACTAAAAACAGCTTTCTCTCCCGACTCAATTTCTAACAGCTATATCTTCTGATATACTGGATATAATGCTGTGATTTTGGTATCATTTGAAAGCTTGGAATGGTAGCTTTCAAAGAAGATCTATCTGCTACCAATTCCAAGATACTGTATGAGCAACTAAAGCAGCCCTCCCTTCTTCAGTCTGGTTTGCTCTGAGCACTTGCAGCAGCAGAGCTGGGCACTTGGGAGCTGTTTTCCTGGACATGTAATACACACACACAGTGCACACAGGTATGTCTGGGATGTGACATGTAATACAGACACACAGTGCACACAGGTATGTCTGGGATGTGACATGTAATACACACACAGTGCACACAGGTATGTCTGGGATGTGACGTAATACAGACACACAGTGCACACAGGTATGTCTGGGATGTGACATGTAATACAGACACGCAGTGCACACAGGTCTCTCTGGGATGTGATATGTAATACAGACACAGTGCACACAGGTATGTCTGGGATGTGACATGTAATACAGACACACACAGTGCACACAGGTATGTCTGGGATGTGACATGTAATACAGACACACAGTGCACACAGGCATGTCTGGGATGTGACATGTAATACACACAAACAGTGCACACAGGTATGTCTGGAATGTGACATGTAATACACACACAGTGCACACAGGTATGTCTGGGATGTGACATGTAATACAGACACACAGTGCACACAGGCATGTCTGGGATGTGACATGTAATACACACACACAGTGCACACAGGTATGTCTGGGATGTGACATGTAATACACACACAGTGCACACAGGTATGTATGGGATGTGACATGTAATACAGACAAACAGTGCACACAGGTATGTATGGGATGTGACATGTAATACAGACACAGGTATGTCTGGGATGTGACATGTAATACAGACACACAATGCACACAGGTATGTCTGGGATGTGACATGTAATACAGACACACAGTGCACACAGGTATGTCTGGAATGTGACATGTAATACAGACACACAGTGCACACAGGTATGTCTGGGATGTGACATGTAATACACACACAGTGCACACAGGTATGTCTGGGATGTGACATGTAATACAGACACACAGTGCACACAGGTATGTCTGGAATGTGACATGTAATACACACAAACAGTGCACACAGGTATGTCTGGGATGTGACATGTAATACACACACACAGTGCACACAGGTATGTCTGGGATGTGACATGTAATACAGACACGCAGTGCACACAGGTCTCTCTGGGATGTGATATGTAATACAGACACAGTGCACACAGGTATGTCTGGGATGTGACATGTAATACAGACACACACAGTGCACACAGGTATGTCTGGGATGTGACATGTAATACAGACACACAGTGCACACAGGTATGTCTGGGATGTGACATGTAATACACACAAACAGTGCACCACAGGTATGTCTGGAATGTGACATGTAATACACACACAGTGCACACAGGTATGTATGGGATGTGACATGTAATACAGACAAACAGTGCACACAGGTATGTATGGGATGTGACATGTAATACAGACACAGGTATGTCTGGGATGTGACATGTAATACAGACACACAATGCACACAGGTATGTCTGGGATGTGACATGTAATACAGACACACAGTGCACACAGGTATGTCTGGGATGTGACATGTAATACAGACACACAGTGCACACAGGTATGTCTGGGATGTGACATGTAATACAGACACACAGTGCACACAGGTATGTCTGGGATGTGACCTGTAATACAGACACACAGTGCACACAGGTATGTCTGGGATGTGACATGTAATACAGACACACAGTGCACACAGGTATGTCTGGGATGTGACATGTAATACAGACACACAGTGCACACAGGTACGGTATGTCTGGGATGTGACATGTAATACACACAAACAGTGCACACAGGTACGGTATGTCTGGGATGTGACATGTAATACACACAAACAGTGCACACAGGTATGTCTGGGATGTGACATGTAATACAGACACAGGTATGTCTGGGATGTGACATGTAATACAGACACAGGTATGTCTGGGATGTGACATGTAATACAGACACACAATGCACACAGGTATGTCTGGGATGTGACATGTAATACACACACACAGTGCACACAGGTATGTCTGAGATGTGACATGTAATACACACACAGTGCACACAGGTATGTCTGGGATGTGACATGTAATACAGACACACAGTGCACACAGGTATGTCTGGGATGTGACATGTAATACAGACACACAGTGCAACACAGGTATGTCTGGGATGTGACATGTAATACAGACACACAGTGCACACAGGTATGTCTGGGATGTGACATGTAATACAGACACACAGTGCACACAGGTATGTCTGGAATGTGACATGTAATACACACAAACAGTGCACACAGGTATGTCTGGGATGTGACATGTAATACAGACACACAGTGCACATAGGTCTCTCTGGGATGTGATATGTAATACACACACAGTGCACACAGGTATGTCTGGGATGTGACATGTAATACAGACACACAGGTATGTCTGGGATGTGACATGTAATACACACACAGTGCACACAGGTATGTCTGGGATGTGACATTTAATACAGGCACACAGGTATGTCTGGGATGTGACATGTAATACACACACACAGTGCACACAGGTATGTCTGGGATGTGACATGTAATACACACACACAGTGCACACAGGTATGTCTGGGATGTGACATGTAATACAGACACACAGTGCACAAGTATGTCTGGATGTGACATGTAATACAGACACACAGTGCACACAGGTATGTCTGGGATGTGACATGTAATACAGGACACACAGTGCACACAGGTATGTCTGGGATGTGACATGTAATACAGACACACAGTGCACACAGGTATGTCTGGGATGTGACATGTAATACAGACACACCAGTGCACACAGGTATGTCTGGGATGTGACATGTAATACAGACACACAGTGCACACAGGTTATGTCTGGGATGTGACATGTAATACACACAAACAGTGCACACAGGTATGTCTGGGATGTGACATGTAATACACACAAACAGTGCACACAGGTATGTCTGGATGTGACATGTAATACAGGCACACAGTATGTCTGGGATGTGACATGTAATACACACACACAGTGCACACAGGTATGTCTGGGATGTGACATGTAATACACACACACACAGTGCACACAGGTATGTCTGGGATGTGACATGTAATACACACACCCAGTGCACACAGGTATGTCTGGGATGTGACATGTAATACACAACACACAGTGCACACAGGTATGTCGGATTGACATGTAATACAACACACAGTGCACACAGGTATGTCTGGAATGTGACATGTAATACAGGCACACAGTGCACACAGGTATGTCTGGAATGTGACATGTAATACAGACACACAGTGCACACAGGTATGTCTGGGATGTGACATGTAATACAGGCACACAGTGCACACAGGTATGTCTGGGATGTGACATGTAATACAGGCACACAGTGCACACAGGTACGGTATGTCTGGGATGTGACATGTAATACAGACACACAGGTATGTCTGGATGTGACATGTAATACACACACAGTGCACACAGGTATGTCTGGGATGTGAATGTAATACACACACAGTGCACACAGGTATGTTCTGGGATGTGACATTTAATACACACACAGTGCACACAGGTATGTTCTGGGATGTGACATTTAATACAGACACACAGTGCACACAGGTATGTCTGGGATGTGACATGTAATACACACACACAGTGCACACAGGTATGTCTGGGATGTGACATGTAATACACACACACAGTGCACACAGGTATGTCTGGGATGTGACATGTAATACACACACACAGTGCACACAGGTATGTCTGGGATGTGACATGTAATACACACAAACAGTGCACACAGGTATGTCTGGGATGTGACATGTAATACACACAAACAGTGCACACAGGTATGTCCTGGGATGTGACATGTAATACAGACACACAGTGCACACAGGTATATCTGGGATGTGACATGTAATACACACAAACAGTGCACACAGGTATGTCTGGGATGTGACATGTAATACACACACACACAGTGCACACAGGTATGTCTGGAATGTGACATGTAATACACACAAACAGTGCACACAGGTATGTCTGGGATGTGACATGTAATACAGACACACAGGTATGTCTGGGATGTGACATGTAATACAGACAAACAGTGCACACAGGTATGTCTGGGATGTGACATGTAATACAGACACACAGTGCACACAGGTATATCTGGGATGTGACATGTAATACACACAAACAGTGCACACAGGTATGTCTGGGATGTGACATGTAATACACACACACACAGTGCACACAGGTATGTCTGGGATGTGACATGTAATACAGGCACACAGTGCACACAGGTATGTCTGGGATGTGACATGTAATACACACACACGTCGGGGATGTGACATGTAATACAGACACACAGGTATGTCTGGGATGTGACATGTAATACAGACACACAGGTATGTCTGGGATGTGACATGTAATACAGACACACAGTGCACACAGGTCTCTCTGGGATGTGACATGTAATACACACACACGTCTGGGATGTGACATGTAATACAGACACACAGGTATGTCTGGGATGTGACATGTAATACACACAAACAGTGCACACAGGTATGTCTGGAATGTGACATGTAATACACACAAACAGTGCACACAGGTCTCTCTGGGATGTGATATGTAATACACCACACAGTGCACACAGGTATGTCTGGGATTGTGACATGTAATACACACACACGTCTGGGATGTGACATGTAATACAGACACACAGGTATGTCTGGGATTTGACATGTAATACAGACACACAGTGCACACAGGTATGTCTGGGATGTGACATGTAATACACACACACGTCTGGGATGTGACATGTAATACAGACACACAGGTATGTCTGGGATGTGACATGTAATACAGACACACAGTGCACACAGGTATGTCTGGGATGTGACATGTAATACAGACAAACAGTGCACACAGGTATGTCTGGGATGTGACATGTAATACAGACACACAGTGCACACAGGTCTCTCTGGGATTGTGATATGTAATACACACACAGGTATGTCTGGGATGTGACATGTAATACAGACACACAGGTATGTCTGGGATTTTGACATGTAATACAGACACACAGTGCACACAGGTATGTCTGGGATGTGACATGTAATACAGACACACAGTGCACACAGGTATGTCTGGGATGTGAATGTAATCACACACACGTCTGGGATGTGACATGTAATACAGAACACAGGTATGTCTGGGATGTGACATGTAATACAGACACACAGTGCACACAGGTTATGTCTGGGATGTGACATGTAATACAGACAAACAGTGCACACAGGTATGTCTGGATGTTGACATTAATACACACACACACTGCACACAGGTATGTCTGGGATGTGACATGTAATACAGACACACAGTGCACACAGGTCTCTCTGGGATGTGATATGTAATACAGCACACAGTGCACACAGGTATGTCTGGGATGTGACATGTAATACAGACACACCAAGTGCACACAGGTATGTCTGGGATGTGACATGTAATACAGACAAACAGTGCACACAGGTTGTGACATGTAATACAGACACAGGTATGTTGGGATGTGACATGTAATACAGACACAATGACAGGTATGTCTGGGATGTGACATGTAATACAGACACACAGTGCACACAGGTATGTCTGGGATGTGACATGTAATACAGACACACAGTGCACACAGGTATGTCTGGGATGTGACATGTAATACAGACACACAGTGCACACAGGTATGTCTGGGATGTGACATGTAATACAGACACACAGTGCACACAGGTATGTCTGGGATGTGACATGTAATACAGACACACAGTGCACACAGGTATGTCTGGGATGTGACATGTAATACAGACACACAGTGCACACAGGTATGTCTGGGATGTGACATGTAATACAGACACACAGTGCACACAGGTATATGTCTGGGATGTGACATGTAATACAGACACACAGTGCACACAGGTATATGTCTGGGATGTGACATGTAATACACACACAGTGCACACAGGTATGTCTGGGATGTGACATGTAATACAGACACACAGTGCACACAGGTATGTCTGGGATGTGACATGTAATACAGACACAGGTTATGTCTGGGATGTGACATGTAATACACACACAGTGCACACAGGTATGTCTGGGATGTGACATGTAATACACACACACAGTGCACACAGGTATGTCTGAGATGTGACATGTAATACAACACACAGTGCACACAGGTATGTCTGGGATGTGACATGTAATACAGACACACAGTGCACACAGGTATGTCTGGGATGTGACATGTAATACAGACACACAGTGCACACAGGTATGTCTGGGATGTGACATGTAATACAGACACACAGTGCACACAGGTATGTCTGGGATGTGACATGTAATACAGACACACAGTGCACACAGGTATGTCTGGAATGTGACATGTAATACACACAAACAGTGCACACAGGTATGTCTGGGATGTGACATGTAATACAGACACACAGTGCACATAGGTCTCTCTGGGATGTGATATGTAATACACACACAGTGCACACAGGTATGTCTGGGATGTGACATGTAATACACACACAGTTATGTCTGGGATGTGACATGTAATACACACACAGTGCACACAGGTATGTCTGGGATGTGACATTTAATACAGGCACACAGGTATGTCTGGGATGTGACATGTAATACACACACACAGTGCACACAGGTATGTCTGGGATGTGACATGTAATACACACACACAGTGCACACAGGTATGTCTGGGATGTGACATGTAATACACACACACAGTGCACACAGGTATGTCTGGGATGTGACATGTAATACAGACACACACAGTGCACACAGGTATGTCTGGGATGTGACATGTAATACAGACAAACAGTGCACACAGGTATGTCTGGGATGTGACATGTAATACAGACAAACAGTGCACACAGGTATGTCTGGGATGTGACATGTAATACAGACCACAAGTGCACACAGGTAGATCTGGGATGTGACATGTAATACAGACAAACAGTGCACACAGGTATGTCTGGGATGTGACATGTAATACACACAAACAGTGCACACAGGTATGTCTGGGATGTGACATGTAATACACACAAACAGTGCACACAGGTATGTCTGGGATGTGACATGTAATACACACACACACAGTGCACACAGGTATGTCTGGGATGTGACATGTAATACAGGCACACAGTGCACAACAGGTATGTCTGGGATGTGACATGTAATACAGACACACAGTGCACACAGGTACGGTATGTCTGGGATGTGACATTTAATACAGACACACAGGTATGTCTGGGATGTGACATGTAATACACACACAGTGCACACAGGTATGTCTGGGATGTGACATGTAATACAGGCACACAGTGCACACAGGTATGTCTGGGATGTGACATGTAATACAGACACACAGTGCACACAGGTACGGTATGTCTGGGATGTGACATGTAATACAGACACCACAGGTATGTCTGGGATGTGACATGTAATACACACACAGTGCACACAGGTATGTCTGGGATGTGACATTTAATACACACACAGTGCACACAGGATGTCTGGGATGTGACATTTAATACAGACACACAGTGCACACAGGTATGTCTGGGATGTGACATGTAATACACACACACAGTGCACACAGGTATGTCTGGGATGTGACATGTAATACACACACACAGTGCCACACAGGTATGTTCTGGGATGTGACATGTAATACACACACACAGTGCACACAGGTATGTCTGGGATGTGACATGTAATACACACAAACAGTGCACACAGGTATGTCTGGGATGTGACATGTAATACACACAAACAGTGCACACAGGTATGTCTGGGATGTGACATGTAATACAGACACACAGTGCACACAGGTATATCTGGGATGTGACATGTAATACACACAAACAGTGCACACAGGTATGTCTGGGATGTGACATGTAATACAGACACACAGTGCACACAGGTATGTCTGGAATGTGACATGTAATACACACAAACAGTGCACACAGGTATGTCTGGGATGTGACATGTAATACAGACACAACAGTGCACACAGGTATGTCTGGAATGTGACATGTAATACACACAAACAGTGCACACAGGTATGTCTGGGATGTGACATGTAATACAGACCACACAGGTATGTCTGGGATGTGACATGTAATACAGACAAACAGTGCACACAGGTATGTCTGGGATGTGACATGTAATACAGACACACGTGCACACAGGTATATCTGGGATGTGACATGTAATACACACAAACAGTGCAACACAGGTATGTCTGGGATGTGGACATGTAATACACACACACACAGTGCACACAGGTATGTCTGGGATGTGACATGTAATACACACACACACAGTGCACACAGGTATGTCTGGGATGTGACATGTAATACAGGCACACAGTGCACACAGGTATGTCTGGGATGTGACATGTAATACACACACACGTCTGGGATGTGACATGTAATACAGACACACAGGTATGTCTGGGATGTGACATGTAATACAGACACACAGGTATGTCTGGGATGTGACATGTAATACAGACACACAGTGCACACAGGTCTCTCTGGGATGTGACATGTAATACAGACACACAGGTATGTCTGGGATGTGACATGTAATACACACAAACAGTGCACACAGGTATGTCTGGAATGTGACATGTAATACACACAAACAGTGCACACAGGTCTCTCTGGGATGTGATATGTAATACACACACAGTGCACACAGGTATGTCTGGGATGTGACATGTAATACACACACACGTCTGGGATGTGACATGTAATACAGACACACAGGTATGTCTGGGATTTGACATGTAATACAGACACACAGGTATGTCTGGGATTTGACATGTAATACAGACACACAGTGCACACAGGTATGTCTGGGATGTGACATGTAATACAGACACACAGGTATGTCTGGGATGTGACATGTAATACAGACACACAGTGCACACAGGTATGTCTGGGATGTGACATGTAATACACACACACACGTCTGGGATGTGACATGTAATACAGACACACAGGTATGTCTGGGATGTGACATGTAATACACACACAGTGCACACAGGTATGTCTGGGATGTGACATGTAATACAGACACACAGTGCACACAGGTCTCTCTGGGATGTGATATGTAATACACACACAGGTATGTCTGGGATGTGACATGTAATACAGACACACAGGTATGTCTGGGATGTGACATGTAATACAGACACACAGTGCACACAGGTATGTCTGGGATGTGACATGTAATACAGACACACAGTGCACACAGGTATGTCTGGGATGTGACATGTAATACACACACACGTCTGGGATGTGACATGTAATACAGACACACAGGTATGTCTGGGATGTGACATGTAATACAGACACACAGTGCACACAGGTATGTCTGGGATGTGACATGTAATACAGACAAACAGTGCACACAGGTATGTCTGGGATGTGACATGTAATACACACACACAGTGCACACAGGTATGTCTGGGATGTGACATGTAATACAGACACACAGTGCACACAGGTCTCTCTGGGATGTGATATGTAATACACACACAGTGCACACAGGTATGTCTGGGATGTGACATGTAATACAGACACACAGGTATGTCTGGGATGTGACATGTAATACAGACAAACAGTGCACACAGGTATGTCTGGGATGTGACATGTAATACACACACACAGTGCACACAGGTATGTCTGGGATGTGTCTGCAATCTTCTGTGGGGCAGTGCTCTTAGTTATATTGGTGAAAAACAGTTGAAAGACTCCCTTTAAGCTATGAGCCTCTACAATTATGGCAATGCCAAATATGTTAAGTATTTATGTTTTTACATAATAAAAGCACATTTCTTTAAAAAAAAGTAATTTTCCATCAAGATAGGCTTGTTTTACTAAAATTACATTTTGTGATGTAAATAAGAATTCTAGCTTTACCTCACAGAACCATCCAGGTAGAGTTTCTTACATACTTTATCAACTATAGATTCATGGACTCATTATTTATCATCATTGACATCAATTTATATAGTATTCAAGGAAAAGGCATAAAAACAATTTATTTCACTGTCCCAAAGTTCTAATATAAAAAAAATAATAATTCAAGGCATCGTTTGTGATAAAATTATATACTCATCTATTTCATTCCCCAATAATTCTATTACTGCCACTTTTAAAAAATATAAAAAAAAACTTTAACTCCCCCAAAAAACTGAATAAAAAAGTGATCAAAAAGTCACAAACACACACGCCAAAAACTACAGACTGTCCCTCAAAAAATGAGCCCCCACGTATCTTCATAGACATAATTATAAAAACGTTATGGAGGTCAGAATACAGTGATGAAAAGGCTTCTGTGGTGCATGTCGTCATAGAATTCCGTTATGTTCTGTGGTAGCGGAATCCATAATGCAATTCTTAGATAACCCAAACCCAAAACGCCGAACTTGAAAACACAAGTTCACTCAACACTAATAATAACTGCAGCTTAATAAAGACAGCCTGGTGGAAAGGATCGGAGAAGCCGCTCTGGAAGTGGCAGAGGATGAAATAAATGAGTATACATTATTTTTCCATAAATGCTGCCTTAGCAGACATACAGGGGAGAGGCCGCCACTCTGGTCCATTCAGTTCATGTCTATGCAAATATACAAAGCAACTTTAGACCTGCTGACACGTCACCTTTAAAATGAGAGGAATGAGAACTAACTGCCCTTTACAGCCAAACAGGACAGAATATGATACAGTACACTGTAAAATTAGTTATTTTTATGATAGAGTATTATAACATGCAGACCACATATGCAAGTACATTTAGTTAGGCCTCTTTCACACGAGCATCACGGATTCAGTCCGGGTGCGTTCCGGAAAATCTGCTCGCAATCGCAGTCAGTTTTGACTGAGATTGCGTATGTTCGTTCAGTTTTTTCTGTGCAGGTGCAAAGCCTTTTGATGCGTTTTTCACGCGCGTGATAAAAAAAACTGAGTGTTTACAAACAACATCTCTTAGCAACCATCAGTGAATCACGCAGACCCATTCACTTCAATGGGGCCAGGGCTGCGTGAAAAACGCAGAATATAGAACATGCTGCGATTTTCACGCAACGGCGAACTGATGGGTGAAAAACATTGCTCATGTGAAAAGCCCCATTGAAATGAATGGGTCAGGATTCAGTGCGGGTGCAATGCGTTCGCATTGCACCCGCGCGGAAATCTCGCCCGGGGGCCTTATGCCGCAATGCAAGTCAACTAAAGCGTCTCACCTTTTTGTGGCTTTTCCCCACTAAGAAAGACAATATACTTATATTTTATAACGTTATCAAGTGAAGGGTATAGAAGGCTATACTGCGTACCCACACGTGGACACCCTATAGTGGGTTCAACCAATTTATGCTATGTTCACAAGTTGTCAATATGTTGTCACAATATAAACAACAGAAATAGAAAGAAAATCATATGGTTCCTCTAAAAACTGATTCTGTGACCTGTTTTCCTTACTTTATAGAAGCACTGATCTAACTGAGAAGAACTAATTGCATTAGTGTGAACAAAGTGTTAGCCACAAGCATTGCTAAAGAATAGAGCATACAGACAGTATTCAGTATGAATTAAAACACTGCCTGCAAGCCAGGCCTTATTGCCAACATCATTGCCCAACCTCACTAATGCTCTTATGACACATTCATTACAAAATACACTTTACATATAGTTTAACAGCTTACTGCAACTGCATACTAAAAATAATATATACTGATATCAGACACCGATACTTAAAAGGAGTCTGTCACCTCCTAGGCCCCTATAAAGTACATAAACATGCCCATAGCACATGTTGTAACAGTAATGTTGCCTTTGGCGCATTCCTCTGTGTTTTAGAAGTCCCAAAAACGGAGTTTGAAATATATGCAAATGAATCGCCGCAAGTGCCCGGAGGCGGCGTTTAGTGCCTTGGAGCCCGAGCTCCAGTCCTTTTTTACATAAAATCTCCGCCCCCGCTACTGCCTCCGCCCGCCCTGCACCTCATTTGGGTCCTCCTTCTTAGCAGGCAAGATCCCGCGTCTCTCGCCGGGATGGGGCATGCGCACTGTGATGCCCATTTTGGGCACGGCATCGCTGAACTCAGTGCACATGCGCCGGTCCAACGGCGCGAAATCCGAACCAAAATGGGCATCGCAGTGTGCATGCCCCGTCCCGGCGAGACGTCCTAAGGTGACAGACTCCCTTTAATGAAGCTAAAAGTCAGACGTTTCAAGCTGCAGCAAAACAATTTTATCACGTATGGTAGAAATCGTTAAAACACGCAAACATAATGCAAGTGACTGCTATTAAGCTGTTAGGATAAGCAATATAAATTAAAAAGGCCATAGTACATCAGGATATGTTTACTTACTGTCACATACGTAAGGTTTATCATGCTCATCAAAAGAAGTATCATTCCTCCTCCTGCCACCACGAGCCTAAAATGTACATAAAATTTTTTATAAAGCAAATAAAGACCCCAGGGGGACTATAGCTTAGGGAAGTTAATGTTTGCAATATAGCAGTAAACACCAGTCAGGCATATGCCAGACTGGATAAGCTACTTTCACATTAGCACTTTCCCTTTCTGCTATTGAGATCCGTCATAGGATCTCAATAACTGGGAAAAACGCTTCAGTTTTGTCCCCATTCATTGTTAATGGGGACAAAACTTAACTGAACGAAATGGAGTGCACCAGAATGCATTCTGTTTAGAGATGAGCGAACGCGCTCGAAACGAGCACTGTACCGCTCGGCTCCCCTGCGCTCGCATGGGCGCAGGCAGCCGCTTCCGTCCTCCTCAGGAGGACGGAAGCGGCTGCCTGCACTCATGCGAGCGCAGAGGAGCCGAGCGGTACAGTGCTCGTTTCGAGCACGTTCGCTCATCTCTAGTTCTGTTCCATTTGGTTGCGTCCCCTTGCAGACAGAATAACACTGCAAGCAGCATTTTTCTGTCCATGATGTGGTGCGGAGCAAGACCGATCTGTTCTGACACGCAATGTAAGTCAAAGGGGACAGATCCATTTTTTCAGACACAATAGCAATCGGATCCATCCCCCATGACGGATCCAGCAAAAACGCCTGTGTGAGAGTAGCCTTAGTCAGCCTCCTTCTAGAAAGCTATTAAAATATACTTTATTAGATTCCAATTTTAAAAATAAAAGGTGTATGGGTCAAAACAGTACTCTTTAACCCTTTCTACCCCGGAGGTTTTTTCGGTTTTGCGTTTTCATTTTGTGCTCCCTGCCTTGATACAGCCATAACTTTTATTTTTCTGTTCACATAGCTGTATGAGGGCTTGTTTTTTGCGGGACAAGTTGTACTTTCCAACGCCACCATTTAATATTGCATATGGTGTAGTGGGAAGCGGGGAAAAAATTCCAAATTGGGTGAAATTGCAAAAAAAAAAGCAACTCCGCCACAGTTTTACGGGTTTTTTATTTACGCCGTTCGATGTGCATTAAAACTGACCAGTTACTTACATTCTACTAGTCAGTAGGAATCCGGCGATACCTAATATGTGTAGTTTTTCCTGCGTTTTGATAGTGATAAATAAGTTATAAAGTTGGACTTTTTTTATTTTTTTAATTTCTTGACCCCTATAACTTTTTGGTATTTATGTGTACAGAGCTGTATGGGAGCTCATTTTTTGCGGGGCGATCTGAACTTTTTATTGATACCATTCTGGGGTGTGTATGACTTTTTGATCACTGTTTATTTCAATTTTTTTTAGACAAAAAATGGTGAATCGGCCATTTTGACGCTTTTTTCCGTTTCGCTGTTTTCCGTATGGGAAAAAAGTTTTTATATTTTTATAATATGGGCGTTTTCGATACCCATAATGTGTATTTTTTTACTTTTTTTTTTAATACTTTTATTTTTGGGAAAGGGGGGTGATTTGAACTTTTACGTTTTTTTTATTTTAAACTATTTTTATTTTTTTACACTTTTTATAGTTCCCATCGGGAACTAACTAGCAATCATTTGATTGGAGTCTATGATGATTTTAGTGCTTTCCTATGGAGCCCTATTACAGGCAAGGGCTCCATAGGAAAGCCTATGCAGCAGCCTCCTGTCATTTACTATGACAGGGACTGCTGCAGGCACGCTCCGGCTCCTCCAATCGCCACACGGGGGAGCTGGAGCAACACCGGAAGTGTGCGCTTCCGGTGTTTGCCGCTTTCAGGGGCCGGGGTCAGGCTTGACCGCGGCACCTGAGGGGTTAAATGACATTAGCCGCGGGTGTCTGCTATTGGGAAAAGCAGGTCACCCGCAGCCATCACACCGCTCCGTGCAGGAGCGGGCGCCATCTTTAAAGTCCCAGCCAGCGTGGTACTAGTACGGCGCTGGTCGGGAAGGGGTTAAACACGTGCATCCCTCAGCTGTGATGTAGAGTAGTATATTTATAGTTACTAGACTGATGGTTGCCACCATTCCCTACAGAATGTGTTGTTAATATAGTCTAAAACGGGGTTCTGGATCCAATGTTTATGACTTAATAGTGTCCTCCTGACATGTTGCTGCCAGGGTAGCGACATCAGGAAACCATGGACAACCACAGTTTTGGCAAAGCAACCGAACCATGCACACTATATATAGACTGGCTCAATACCGTATATATCAGGTGAGAATGTTGCGTACCTACAATAGAGGAAGACCAGGCAACTGCTATGGGACCTTGTTCTTCTCTTCCCCACATGAAAACTCTGCATTTTCTTGCAGCCTCCACTAGGGGGAGGTCAATGCAAAGAGAAAATGACAGTTTCCATGTTAGTTGTATTAACTGCTATGCACTGAGCTCCCCCTAGTGCTGGCTGCAGGCAGACCGCTAGCTAGCGTTGTAATAGAATTAATAAGTGTATTTATGCCAGCTTTCTGGTGTATATATGTTCATAATGAGCACCATATTTCGGAAACACCTATTCCATTTTTTTCAAACAAAAAGTTGGATAACACAGGTAAGACCAAAGACAATTTTTATGACAATTTGAATTTAATTAAAAATTTCATCAATTTGATTAAATATAAATTTGTCAGAAATCTGGAGTGTTGCGCATGTTCTGCATTGTTTTCGAAGTGATTGATGCACATACAATGGGAAACTAGGTGCAGGGGCCCATACTATGTTTTGCTATGTGGCCATAGGAGACTTGTGTATACTTCTGAACATGCTATAAAGATATGCCAATGGGGCAGTACTACTAATTACTACTGGCTAGAGTGTCCTGTCACCTAAGGATGATACAAGACAGGGTGGTGTCAATAAGTCATGTGCTTATAGCTGAAATAATGAGATCTTTTAATGCTTCTGGCTTACATGTTTAATAGGCAGCACTAAGGTCACATGACCAGCATCACTCCCGTTTTGCCACTAGTATTGTGGTCACGTGACTGTATTGGATAAACCTCTCCAGTTTACTGCTGACATTGAGTTCACGTGACCGATTTGAACCAATTTGCCCTATCACATGATAACACATCACGTGGCAATCAGGAGGTTTTAACCAATGACCATGATAAAGATATTGTTATAACAATTACACTAGTAAAGAAGATATTGTACTGTGTGAAAAGAAAACCCAAGGAAAGTGTAATTATTTAGGGTTCATAGATATGATTCAAAGGTACTAGTCAGAACCGAAGCAGAGTTCAGCATCAAGTTGTAAAGTGGTTCTCCACTTTAAAAATCAACTACCGAAATTATTCAACAAAGTCACAGGCAACTTTGCAAATAACTTATTTCAGCTCATCGGAGCCCATACATTCTAATACTGTATGAAGACGGATCTCCATACAGTATTAATCTGAAGTTTTGAACGAAACGACTGTGGATGAAGCATCCGAAGCTCGCTTTGCTGAACACTAGTGGCAGCCATCTGTCTAGTAACTATAAATGTACTACTCTACAACAAAGGTGAGGGACGCAAGTGTTTTTAAAGAGCACTGTTTTGACCTACACACTTTTTATTTTTAAAGTTGGAATCTAACAAAGTACATTTTATTTGCTTATTAGAGGGACACAGATTTTCAGACAACAGAAAAATTTTATGTTGCATTTAAACATAAATCACATAATAGTGTTATACATATTTCTGTACCAGATAACAACAAATAACCCATTATACTTCTTACTTCATTTAAAGGACTGATCAGTCAAAATGTTGAATGCAAGCTGACATGTCTGTACTCTTTATAACAAAAAACTATAAATGATGGCCTAGATGCTATAGATTTGCCAAAAAATGGCTTATAAGAACACTTGATTCTTAAATGCAAAGTTTTCAAAGCCAAATCACAATTGTTTCTGTTTTACTTTCAAAATTTTGACAATAATGATAATTTGCTTACATTATGTAGTTATGTTTTTCTTTAAATAGTGAGATTTAGTTTAGTAAAGACTTTCCCAGGATGGGCTCATGGACATGAAGATATTGATCATAAAAAATGTGCTTCCAAAAAAAAATAGCTCTCACCCGTCCTCTGCTCCGGTTTTTTCTTTTTGGAAGCTCCTCTTCAAAGTCATCATCACCATTTGCATCATCTGCATTTTCATCATTTTCTAAAACTCTCTGAATAAATGCCACAAGATGGTAAGTTACATGAGTACATAAGTACACAAGGGTACTATGAAAACAAATCCAATCACACTGGTAGAGTTATGGACATGGACCAACAACTAAATTCAAAATGTGTATTTTAAAATAAACAAAAACTTTAAAATCAGCTAATTACTTTTTTGCATTGGTTTTCCTGGGTTTAGATATCTGCTGGATGGCGCCCCCTGGTGTTTTTATATTCCTCCTCACAACGTGTACCTAATATGTTCAATGCTAGAGAGAAGACGCAAATGCTAAGTGGCCGGCCGGCATAAACAGCAGGAATAACTCTGTCATCTGTGTACAAGAGTATCGGGCAGTGTGACTGATCTACTTAGCATGAGTGACCTCTGGAGAAGAACTCAGTTATGGTACACAGGTGGCCGATATGCACCACAATTAAGAGGGCACCTCACGTCAGTGCAAGTTCACTTAAGACCAGTGTTCACAATGCTGGTCTTAATAAATCTCCCCCTTAGGCCTCTTTCACACGACAGTATTTTTTGCGGGCTCCGACCCGTTCATTTCTATGGGCCCGCAAAAAATACTGTGTACTGTCCGCATCCGTATGCCCGTTCCGTAGCCCCGCAAAAAAAATAGAACATGTCCTATTCTTGTCCGTATTACTGACAAAAATAGTACTGTTCTATTAGGGGCCAGCTGTTCCGTTCCGCAAAATACGGAATGCTCACGGGTGCCATCCGTTGTTTTTGCAGATCCGCAATTTGCGGACCGCAAAAAACAACGTTCGTGTGAAAGAGGCCTTAGATGGACATTCTGAGAGGAAGTCAAAAGAACACCAGGGGCCGCTATAATAAGTATTTAAGAGCAACATCTGGAAAACATTGAAAACTTGCTACATTTTGTTTGATCTAACAGAGTAAATGAATACTTATTTGTGGGACAACCTCTTCAGGGTGCAGCACATTTTCACCTTTTTTAGTTTTTATTTATTCCCTGCCTTATTTTTCCATTCACCCTTGTTTTACAGGTTTCATATTTACAGCATTCACTGGGCAGTAAAACTGACGTGCTATCTTTATTCTGCCGATCAGTACAATTACAGCAATAACAAATGTATATAGTTATTGTTATGTTTTATTGCTTTAAAAAAATATCACCATATTCTGGGAATCCATAACTTTTATATATTTCTGTCTGTGGAGATGTGATGGGGCTTTTTTTGCAGGGCGATCTGTTGTTTTTATTCATACCTTTTTCAGTTCTGTATAACTTCTTTAATCACTTTGTATTGAAATTTTTTTTAACAAGCATGGCAACAAAATAAGCAATTTCAGACATTTGGATTTTTTTTCCCGTTATGCTAATAACCTAATGGGCATGGACATGGCAATTTTCTTTATTAAATAGGGAAAGGGGGATTTGAATTTTTTATTCTTTTGTTTTTTATACTTTTAAAGACTTTTTAAAAATAAATATTTTAGTCCATGTAGGGGACTTGAATATGCAGATTGCTTACACTGGTAAAATCAGTGTTTCTATAAAGCTCTACCACAGACAGGACCCGTTAGGTATATGAAACAACATGTCACCTTCCTTCGATGGCAGATGCACTCATGACTGACTACTCTGATACCCGACATGGATCTCCCATCTGAAGAAACGATATTACCTCAGTTGGAATATCATGAGGCATAAAGAGAAACAGGCAAATTCTTTGGGAAATGGAAGTGCTTTGTGACTCATTACTTACATTCCCTGATATAAAGCAGGCTGTACTTCAATATTCATTGATGCAATGCTATTTGATGGACTTGATTGGGGAGATTAAAAGTAAGAAAGGAGTGTTAGAAGTGGAAGATTAGTTTATATGATCCTATATGGAAGTTAGTGTGGTTTCGTATATTTCTGTTTTTGTATATTGTGTTTTTCTTTCCAGGATGGACAGACATGGACAATTTAAGCATGTTGAATAAGAATTTCTTTTGATTAACATGCATACACGTAATATTATTCATTTATATACATGTTTTCCTGTACATATGATTTTGTGTCTGCTGTTACATATTTGAAAATTGCAATAAAATATATTACAAAAAAAAGAAACAATGTATCACTTTTTCAGCTTTCATTCAGATAGTAACAGTTTACCTGAATTTCTTGTAGACTGTCCTCATCTCTGATGTCTTTCTTTTCTAGTCCTTCACCCCGTAGAAGGGCTTCTAGTGTGGTACCCTCCGACATAACATTGTCTTTCCGTAAAGGGAAGTCTACATCTGCAGCAAAGGAGAATGTGCAAATAAGCAGTCACATACTTTCTTTATAAAGTCCTATATGAGAAGAAATTCTAAACAGTTAAAGGGGTTATTATCTTGGTTCTGGATATGAGAGGAACGTCCAAGCATTTCCTTGCTCTGATTGTTGTGAGGTGGTGATGTACTGGGCTTCACATCACTAGGCTAAGCGGAGACTTCTGCCTACCAGTGAGCCTGGTGACGTCACCTGCACAAACAGGTGGTATATATCGCTGCCATAGGCTGTTTTGGAGGCAGGTACTATACAAAGTAGCATAGACCACCCCATTCACCAGGCTAACTGGTAGGTGGAAGTACCCCCCTTAGCATGTTGCAAATCCTGGTATGTCACTGGCTCACAACAAACAGTGGCTCACACGGGGGGGGATCTTTCTTCTTTCTGACCACAGTTGTACACAGGAACTTTCTTTATCAGAGATTGATAGCATTCTGTGTGAGTATACACAAATAGCTACCATTCACTGATAGCTGTACATGGGGAGGTGTTATCAGTGATTGATAGTATTCTCTGTGTAAGTGTGTATACAGAGATAGCTGTCAGTCACTGATAGCTGTACACAGGGAGGTGTTATCAGTGATTGATAGTATTCTGTGTGTAAGTGTGTATACAGAGATAGCTGTCAGTCACTGATAGCTGTACACAGGGGAGGGGTTATCAGTGATTGATAGTCTGTGTAAGTGTGTATACACTGATTGTTGGACACAGGGACATGCTCAACTTTAGAAAGAGCTGAGGTTTATATTTATAAATTACAAGTTTTGATCTTTTCCCACAAAACTACAGTATCTCACAAAAGTGAGTACACCCCTCACATTTTTATAAATATTTTATTCTATGTTTTCATGGGACAATACTGAAGATATGACACAATTTGACAGAATGTAAAGTAGTCAGTGTACAGCGTGTATAACAGTGTAAATTTCGTGTGCCCTCAAAATAATGCAACAGACAGCCATTAATGTCTAAACAGCTGACAACAAGTGTGAGTACACCCCTAAGTGAAAATGGACAAATTCGGCCTAAAGTCTCAGTATTTTTTGTGGCCATTATTTTCCAGCACTGCCTTAACGCCTTTGGACATGGAGTCCACTAGAGCTTCACCATGTGCTGTCCCCATCCACACTTCCATTCTGCGGCCCCCACAAAAAAGATAGAGTATGCCCTATCTTTTTTGTGGAAAAGAATAGGTTTTTCTATCCTAGGGAAGATGTTCCGATCGACAAGATGCAGAATGTACACGGCCGCAGTTTGCGGTCCACAAAAGCTGATACAGTCGTGTGAATGGACCCTTATGATGACTGAATGTTAACTATTATGTTTCAATATGTACTGTAACAGTACTTCAAAATAATACATGTATATTAAAAGGCTACCCATTGTTACTTAAAGGGGTTGTCCAAGTTATGGAAAAAAAAATATAGCACTGTAAATCTGATGGGCAGCAATATATAACTAAGTTCAGCAAGTTTTAGGCAAAAAAAATCTATATTTCCTCATTTCCCTGGTTCTCTTCTGGCCTTTGTTTACATGCAGTAATAACAATCTCTGCCCCTCCCCCCTTCTCTGCAAAGGCAGTGAATATAAGTGCTGTGAGTACATGTCTGCCTGCTGGGATACTCAGCAGCATGTTGTTTGTGTAGGACTACAAGTCCCAGCTGTACAATGACACTGCTGATACACACAGGAAATTCTCCCTACCTGTTCTTGTACAATTCCTCTATAGCTCCTTGCCCAGCATTTGTCTCCTCTCACTGCTGCAGCTACTATTTGTTGTAAAGCCTTGAGCCCTCAGTGTGTTCTGGCTGAAGGGGTTAATGTTTTATCTGAAGGAATCCAGGGAGAGAGCAGATAGCAGCCCGGCAAAGAAAGGGGGCTTGGCCAGTGACATCTCATGTACAGACTGTTATCTGAACTCTGAGGCTTGTACACGAAACATCACAGACCAGGGAGATAAGGTGACATCACAGGTCATGTGACCCTCAGTCAACTCTGAGAAACCAGCAGCTTTAGAAACACAAAGTATATGGGAAAGTTGTTATACCTGACAAGTTAGAAACATATAAAGAACAAAAAAATAACTCGGACAACCCCTTTAATACTCCCCTTGATACTTCCTTGGCTGTTACCGCTGTTTACTTATGCTCTATCGTAATTCCACCTGGTGACACTAAAAGTGCTAAAACATATAAACCGCCTGAAGGAAGTACAGGTTATAGAATGCTGCATTCTGACAGGAGCACAGACAGTTGTGGATGGTAACAATCGGTCTACATTGATGACTTGTCACAAGAAATTTTTGTAAGTGTGGTGTCACACACAGCGTTCTGTGTCAGTTTTGATGTGAATCCAGCAGCTAGGACAAGTACAAGTATTTCCTTCTTATTTCTCATTCTCTTCTAACTTACTCCTGGCTTTGCCATAAAAAACTGCCACAGAAATCTGTGTGTGTAACATCACCCTGAAGACATCAAGCCGACAGACAAGCATTTGCTTGTTTATTGGCTGATCAGTGGATTATACGGGCTGATTATCAGAACATGCATTTGAATTCATGCTTGATCCTGAAGATTGGCTTTGGCTATTCACATGGAGTGTTTGGCTGCAAATTTGGCACGGATTCTATATCATCGGCTGCGCATTGAAAGGGTTTTCCGGGGACTCCCACCAACCCTGCTGGTCAACTGCTTGAGAAGGCCACTGCGCGAAGTTGAGCAGAACTGCCTCCTTGAGGCTCACCAAGCACAGCACCGTCCAGTGTATAGCAGTTGTACTTGGCATTACAGCCCAGCCCCATTCACTTCAATGGGACTGAGCTGCGCCAAGGCCATATGACCAATGAACGTGATGTCACAGGCCTAGAAAGAGGCCGCAGTGCTCACCGTAGCCTCTTTAAACTGCTGATTGGCTGAGGTGCTGAGAGTGGGAACCCCATCGATAAGAAAATCTTTAACCGCCTCCCACTGTTTTCAGTGGGATGCCACGCTGCTGTTTATGGAGCTGTGGGTTATATTCGGTGACCGCATCAAGAAAGAACATGTCCTATCTTGTTGAGGTGTCCATTGTACACTGGTGGAAACCAAGGCTGGTGTGCGCTTGTGGTTTAACTCCATTCTTTGAGGCTAAACCCCATGTGGGTCCATTGCATTCAAAAACTGTGGTAGAAAACATAGGGTTTTTGAGCCATAATGTGCAGATTTTGCCAAAGGCACAAACCGCTACACAAAGTAGGCACTCATGTTCATCATTATAAATTATGCTTAACAGCAATATATCAATGCATGGTATGTGTGATCCATGATGCTGCGCTGCTTATATAAATTAGGCACATATATGGCAGTCTGTGCACCTGTCTGAAAAACTACGCCAGGCCTTGGCTGGTATAGTTTTTCATCTCCTTTTTTCACTTTTGTCCAGGTAAAAAGTAGTAACCTTCCTGGGGCCGGAGTTCAGGAAAAAAACCCATTCCACCCATCTTTAGTACTTGGCATGAGAACGCCTGTGCAACCAAATTTTGTCACAGTCATTAAAATAGTCGCAAAATTGCCCTTTGAGGCTATTATTACGCTAGATGACCTTTAATAAATGATCCCCATGTCTTTTTCTCTACAGTCTGCAAGGAAATGTGGTCTCATAATGCTCCCTTATCTGGTCAGCTTTCTGAAATACCCGGTTTCCTGGTTTGTAAATGCCATTTCTCATTCAACCTCTGTTTTATATCCTTCCAATAATATTCTACCTATACAGTCAGTACAGTGGAGTCACTTTACCTTGTCTTCCAGCAACTGTTTTCAGTCCTCCATGTATGATGTTAAAAACTTTATAGAAGAAAAACAAGTCTTTTAGCTTTACCTGCTCACCGTCAACATCGCAGCCATGAGCAGGTGTAATTCTAAGCCATCCCATTCGCTTCTATGAGACGGATCCTTCCTGTTCAAGCATATACTACAGAGGAGTCCCATAGAAGTGAATGAGATGGCTTGTAATTACATCTGCTCGCTGCTACACTGTCGAGGGCGAGCAGATAAACAATGAAGGGAAGTCTGCGCTTGCATGAAGCATGGTATTCAGCTATCAGCCTACAGCAGGGCATGGTGGGAGTTGTAGGGCCACAAGTTGAGCATCCCTTATCCAGCCTAAAATCACAGAAAACCCGTAAAACCCCTTTAGCGGCTTTTGTCCTAAAAGAACAAGTTGCAGATGTGAGGCTGGCTTAGCTTTTTTTCTACCCTTGCTACATAAGCATGTTTAAGACCCCTTTAAGACGAGTGAGTTGGACACGGACTTGAGTATGCAACAGCTCCTGTCCTTTGCGACACAGTCAACTCCTGCCAATAACTTCCCACAAGCCCAAGCCGAGGGGGGGGGGAGATGTTGGGAAAAAAACCAAATCATTATGCGCCGGCATGCCTACCTCTCATCTGAAGCACTGCAGGCACCATTTTTTTCCAAAATCTGATTTGGTGATTCAGTAAGAAACTGAGCGCCAGCCTCAAAACGGTCAAATTGCCCAGCCCTACTGCATAATAATATGAGTAATACTGCATAACCATGCACAATACAGTTGTTGTTTTTTTAAGTAACTTTAATACATAGCACCTCACAGATTTTGGTATGTTTTTGAGAACAAAGCTGTAAATTTAAAAAAAAAAAAAAAAAAGATGGCGAGGCCAAATCACTGAAGAATAAATTAGGAACTAGGTTGGACTCCTTTTGTTCTATCAATAACATGGATGAGGGAGGGAAGAGGCTGCAGAGACTGGAAGATTGATCACCACTGATGCACACTGAGCACAGTGATCAATAGTGGCTCCCTCTCCTCATCTGCCCTGGGAAGCGTCCAATCTCCAGGCTGTGGCGGCTGACATGCCATTTATAAAAGGCAGCAGCTGCGCGAGCAGGGGCTCCGGCACTCTTTCTGGAGGAACAAGTTTATTTTCTATGCACCTGGCAGCTGGAATTATGCTGTACAAATTGAATATGAAGGAGTGAATGGTCACATCTATTTTAAAGATGCACAAATGTGCAGTGCCAGAAGAATAAGTTGTTTTCATACCCCATGTAAAATTGTTCTTTTTTTGCCAAATCCTGCACGCATGCTCTCACAGATGAAGGCAAAATAGCGGTTCTCCCTAATATATAGACAGGTCAAGGTAAACCAGGAAAAAAAAAAAAGCATTGACCGTTCAGCAGATTTTTTTTTTTTAAACTGGACCTGCTTGCTTAAAAGAATGATTACTTTGTATTTTAAACGTTTCATTGGGTTTGCAAATGATTTTAAGTGCATTCTGGGAGAGAGCTGTGTTGTCAAGGTCACAATGGCTGCATGCCACTTTCAGTGTAAGGCAGGATTAGGCAGGCCATGGCTGGCTCTTTAGCCCTCAGCTCCGTGGAATAGGATTGGACACATAAATCCTTCCTTACCGATGCTGCCACTGCATATTGAACATAGTCCAGCAGGAGGAACCTTAATTGCAACATGAACAGGGAAGAGGAGATACAGAGCACAATCTGTTTAACCCCTTCCTGCACAGTGCCATAATAGTATGGTGAGGCAAGCATGTAGTTCTTACACTACATCGTACTACTAAGTGCTCAGGAGCTGTGTCTAGGCCATCCGCAGGGAGTACAGCTGGGGTGCCAATGGGTTGCCACTGCAGCCTGGGCACCTAAGAATAGTCCCCAGATCTGCCATGTACAAGAGATTAGGTAATACTGACCGGCGCAATGCACAGTATATAGTAAGTACTGCAGTGTATTAGCATCATTTTATTACCTGTCTGCCTCTTCAGTTATTGGAATTATTGACAGGGGGTGGTTTTGATTGTTTAATGACTGCCACATTTAACCCCTTCATCTACCCAGATGTAACCGTACCTCTTCGAGCTTGCTACACTAAAAGGGCAGCTGTGCAGAGTACTGCTTGCAAAGTGTCTGCTTGCTAGTCACATTAACAAAATCAGGAACTAGAAGCAAGCATTAGTCCTTTACAGTAAGTACTTTCCTATCACTGTTCTCTGTGGTTGTAACTTCAAGGGGTTCTCCAAGTTATAACTTGGAGAACACCTTTAAATAATGACTAGTTGGATTGGAAGTTTTATTTGGTGCACACTTTACCACATATATACACACAATTGGAGCAGGAGGTCCATGGTGAATTACGTCAAGACAGATGTGAGCATGTTGCCCATCTGGAAGCTCGCATTAGACATCAGGAAGAACAGAATTCAGCACTAAGGGGGATTGAAAATCTTGGGAGAAGCATGCTGCTTACTGAGCACAAGGTTAGTGGGGTAGAAATGGAGGTGGGAGATGAAGGTCAGGAGGAGCAGGTAGGTAGCTGCGTTAATGTACTCAGAGGGAGTAGAAAGGGGTCCAGGAAAAGGAAGGCCACTCCTGTTTCTGTGCTCCCAAGCGAAATTGCCAACTTGAGTGATGATGCAAGGTGTCTGCCTAACAGCCTGAAGGATAGCCCAACTAGTAGTTGCGTAATAGTAGTGCAGGTAGGGCTAGACAGCAAGTAGTTATAGGGGATTCTATAATCAGGAAGGAGGATAGAATAATGTCTCAACAAGACTACCTCAACCAAACAGTGTGCTGTCTTCCTGGTACCAGGGTTCAGCATGTGGTGAAACAGGTGGATGACTTACTGGGAGAGGCTGGTGATGACCCAAGCAGTCATTGGCCATGCTGGAACCAATGACAAAATACATAGAAGATGGAGGGTCCTTAAGAATAATTTCAAAAAACTAGGTTGCACGCTTAAGGGAAGGGCCTCCAAGGTGGTATTCTGTGGAGTACTGTCTGTGCCATGTGCAACATAGGAAAGACAGCAGGAGCTCAGGGAGCTAAATGCATGGCTTAAGTCATAGTGTGGGACAGCAGGATTTGGGTTTCTAGAACACTAGGCTGACTTTTCGTTGGGGTACATACTGTATTACTAGGATTGTTTGCATTTGTATGGTGAGGGGTCTACTATGCTGGGGGAGAGTATTCTAGTGGGGCTGGAGGAGTATGTAAACTAGGTATGAAGGGGGAGGGTAAGGAAAACAATACCAGTCAGAACCGAAGACCAGTTCGGATCCAAGTTTTAAAGTGGTTTTCCACTTTAAAAATCAAATATCAAAGTTATTCAACGAAATTTTGCGTGACTTCAGAAATAACTTCACCTCACCGGAAGCTGTACATTTTAATGCTGTATGGAGACGGATCTCCTTACAACACTAATCCGAAGTTTTGAGCAAAGCAACTTTGGCTCTAGGATCCAAAGCTCGCTTCATGAATCACTTGTGTGGATGTAGAAACCATATGGGGGAAATTACAAAGGCAAATAAACAAACACTGAAAAAATAATAGACCGCCCCCCACCATCACTGAGATATACGTTCAACTGTATAACCAAATAGAGTGGGTATAGTGGTGATAAAGGGACATTTGTACTTCCCAGATTTTGACTGGGGTCATAGTACTGCAAAGGGGAGACAATTCCTGTACTTGCCGCAGGACCAGTTTATGGGCCAGTTTGTAGAAGATCACACTAGGGTTGACGCTCTGTTGAATCTGGTAGTTTCTGTCAATGCAAGGGTTGTTGGGAATGTCACTGTTCATAAAACATTTGTTAACACTGACCACAATGTAATTACTATGCATTTAGAAAGTCTTCAGCCCCTTCCACTTTTTTCACATTTCATGGGAGAAACTTCAGAAGGTCAACCATCACTGCAGCACTCAACCAACTTGGGCTTTATGGCAGAGTGGCCAGAAAGAAGTATCTCCTCAAAAAAAAAAAAAGGCACATGAAAGCCTACCTGGAGTTTGCGAAAAAATCACCTAAAAGACTGTGAGAAACAAGATTCTCTGGCATGATGAAACCAAACCAGAGTGCTCTGGACCGAAGATTCACCTTCCAACTAAACACACAGACAAGACAACACAGGAGTGGCTTAGAGACAACTCTGCGAATGTCCTTGAGTGACCCAGTCAGAAGTCAGAGCCCTGACTTGAATCCAATTGAACATCTCTGGAGAGACCTGAAAATGGCTGTCCACTGATGGTCTCCATCCAAGCTGACAAACCATGAGAGGATCTGCAGAGAAGAATGGCAGAAATGCCTAAAGGCCCTTTTACACGAGCCGATTATCGTTCAAATAATCGTTCAAACGTTTGGATTTGCACGATTATTGTTGTGTATAAACACGGGTAACGATTTAACGACGAACGAGATTTCGTTCGCTTCTCGTTGATCGCATCTTTTGTCCTGCCAATAAATTAATCGTTCATCGTTCGAAAATCTTCCAGTTTAAACGAAAATCGTTTAGTCGTTGGCAGATGGTAATGGTAATGCTTATGGCAAGGAACGATCGTAATAACGATTATAAAACGACCGAAAGTACGAAGATTGTGAACGACTTCTCTTTCAGTGTAAACGGTATTTGCATTGCTAAATGTGCTTCAACTAAGTCCTGAGTAAAAGGTTCTGAATACTTATATGTCAGTGCAAGATTTTAGTTTTTCCTTTTCAATAAATTAGAAAAGATTTTGAACATCCTGTTTTTACTTTGTCTTTATGGGATATTGAAAAGGTTATCTGAGTTATATAAAAAAATAAAGCACTGTAAATCCGATGGTCAGTGATATATACATAAGCTAAGCAAGTTTTTAGCAAAACAAATTATATTTACTCATTTCCCTAGTTCTGTTCTGGCCCTTTTTTGACATGTAGTTGTCAGAGCTGTGGGGGGCATGTAACAACAATCTCTGTGGTTTTCCTCATGAATGCTTGTGGGTGTCAACAAAGACTGCCTTTCCCTCCCCCTGCCCTGCAAAGGGAGTGAGTAATTGCTGCAGTCTGATATCTGGCATACTCATGGTATATGTGTGGGACTACAAGTCCCAGCAGTACAGTACAATGCTTATACACACAGAATCTTCCACCTACCTGCTCTGGTGCAGTGCTCTGAAGACACTTCCTTACAGCCAGTGGAAGAGCACAGAGGAGAGAACTCCTCCAGCCTTTGTCAGCTATGTGTTTGCAGGCAAAGGAGGGAGGGAAGATCCTGTGCACAGAATTTGTCTATTCACTGCCTGGAGAAGAGGAAACCCTGCAGCTGCTCAGTGCTTGAGGCAGAGCCTCCAACCCTGAGTCGGTGCTGCTGATGGTAGAAGGAGTTAAACTGAAGTCCAGTGGGAAGGAGACACAGCAGATCGGGCAGTGCAAGTGGCGTGGCTTGTCACTCAAACCAGCACAGCCTTCACAGTGATGTTCAATGCACAGAGGCAGACATGCCCCCTCTGCTCCATCAGGCTTGTGCACAGAACCATTAGAGCAGGGAAGGAAGCCGACATCACAGGTCATGTGATGCTCAGGATTACAGGGCCTCTGTAGATGAAGTAAGTGAATTTAAAATCCCTTACATACAACGAACAAAAAAAAAAACTTGGACACCCCCTTTAAGTGCATAATGATGGGGAAAAACTTGCATTTATTTATTTAAGGCCACAACAAAACAAAATGAAAAAAGTGAAAGCATTGTATATGCCGCAAACTCTGGCTGGGAGGGCGGAAACACTTAATTTTAAAAAGGCCAACTTTCCCAGGTTGAGGGCAGCACTTCACGCCCCAGAGTGGGAGCAGCTATTGTCACAGAATAATACAGAGGATAAACGGGAGAGCTGTAAATCTACTTTGCGTCTTTATACTGCATAATTTATTCCTGCAGGGTAAACAGCTAAAATTAAACCCCACATGGCTTACAGCTATTGTAAAAAAGAGCAACTAAAAGAAAAAAGGGTATTTAAAATAGAGATCTGAGGGGTCAGCTTTAGCCTTTGAAATTTACAAAGGGCTTAATAAAAGCTGTAAAAAAGAATACATTTCTGCAAAAATACAAAATGAATGACAGGTAGGCCCCCTAAATGATTGTAACAGGAGAGGGTCACTGAGGATCATGAAAAAGTTAAATTTGAACAAAGGTCCGGATGGATTACACTCAAGAGTTCTGAAGGAGCTCAGTTCAGTCATTGCTGTGCCCCTGCTCATAATCTTCAAAGATTCTCTAGTGACTGCTACAGTGCCAAGAAACTAGAGCGAGGTAAATGTGCCCATATTCAAAAGTGGTTCTAGGTCTTCCCAGGTAATTATAGACTGGTACGCTTAACTTTCATTGTGGGAAAAGGACTCTTAGCGGACTTTACAGGAGTATGTGGCCATAAATAATATCATAACTGATAACCAGCATGGATTTACCAAGGACATAGGTTGTTAGACTGTTTGTTCTTATGGGGAGGTGAGTAGAAGCCTGGACAGAGGGGTGGCTGTGGATGTAGTGCCCTTGGATTCTGCAAAGGCTTTTAATACTGTCCCTCATAGATGTTTAACAGGTAAAACAAGGTCTATAGTTTGTAACTGGATTGAAAACTGGCTGAAGGACCGTGTCCAGAGGGTTGTGGTCATTGATTGCCAGTCATTGATTCCCAGTTATAAGTGGTGTACCTCAAGGTTACATGCTGGGTCCTCTATTATTTAACTTATTTATTAATGTTTCTATTTTTGCAGATGACACCAAGCTATGTAGTACTGTGCAGTCTATGGAAGATGTCCATAAACTACAAGCTGACTTGAACACAAGTGATTGGGCATCAACTTGGCAAATGAGGTTCAATATGGATAAATGTAAAGTTATGCATCTTGGTAGTAATAACCTCGGTGCATCCTATGTCCTAGGGCATGTAACACTGGGGTAGTAACTTGTAGAGAAGGATTTAGGTATGGTTGTAGATCACAGACTGAATAACAGCATACATTGTCAGAATATTGGCATGTTTTACATGAGGCATGGACTTGCGCGTCAGGGACGTAATATTACCACTTTACAAAGCTCTGGTGTGGCCTCACCTGGAATTTGGACAGGTTCTGACACCAGAAGCTGGAAAAAGTACAAGAAAGGGCAAGGGCCACAGAGGGCCTTAGTTATGAGAAGAGGTGTGTGTGTGTGTGTGTGTGTGTGTGTGTGTGTGTGTGTGTGTGTGGTGGGGGCATAATTAACTTATATAAATATATGAATGTTAACTACAAAAAAATATGGTGAAAAGCTGTTCCATTTAAAATTACCTCCAAAGACAAGGGGTCAATGCCTTGTTCTGGAGAAGAAAAAGTTCATTCTCCAAGCTGTGTTAAAGCTTCTTCACCATAAAAACTTTGAATCTGTTGAATATTTTATCTCAGGACATGGTAACAAACAGGAACAGTGGACAGTTTTAAAAAGGGCTTAGACGAATTCTTAAAATTAAATAAGATTAATGCCTATGGAAATGTGTAGAAGTCTGGGCCGGACTCCCATTTCTTAAAATTCACATCCCCATTCCCCACCCATCCCTTGGCTGAACTTGATGGACTTATGTTTTTCTTTTCCAGCCATATTATACATTTTACAAGGGTACATACTATGTACCCTTTATGAAGCAGGCTCACAAGCCATGGTCCTGGCTGTGTAAGGATAGGTTCACATTGCATTTTTTTGAGGAGGTTTTGAGGCAGATTTTCTTGTAGGTTTTTAAGCTAAAGCCAGAGTAGAATTAGAAAGAAATTGGAAATATAAAGAAAGGACTTACACTTCTTCCTGCTGGATCCACTTCTGGCTTTAGCCCGGAAAATCTGCTGGAATATCTGCCTTAAATTCTTCTCCAAAAAACTTGTGGGAACCTACCCAAATTCAGTTGACATCTGCACACAGTGACCAGGATAATACAAGGCACTTACTAATGTATTGTGATTGTACATATTGTCTGGCTTGATTCATTTTTCCATCACATTATACACTGCTTATTTCCAGGAAGGGAAAACTAACAGGTCAGGACTAGAGTTGAGCGAACGTGCTCGTAACGAGCACTGTACTGCTCGGATCCCCTGCGATTGAATGGCCGCAGCCATCTGGATCCGTCCTCCTCACCCGACTGCAAGTCAGTGGGGACGGATCCGTTTGGTATGACACACTCGTGTGTCATACCAAACGGATCCACCCCCATTGACTTACAGTCAGGTGAGGACGGATCTGGATGCCTGCGGCCATTCAAGTGCAGGGGTTACGAGCACGTTCGTTCAACTCTAGTCAGGACCACTGCTGCAGTGCAGATAAGAGGTGGCTGGGACAGAAGCTGCTGCACTCCCATGGTCCCAGCCACCAGAAAGGCCAGCGCTTTTTCCTATAGTGTACAAACACAGCCACCGCTGATGGATTGCAGGGCGGTCTGTAACCATGGAAATGAGCCATGTACAATGTGATTGAAAAATGAAGCAAGCCAGCAAAGGAAGCAATATGGACAATCACAATACATTAGTAAGTGCCTTGTATTAACTTTCTCTACATGATGGATGCAATTTACTATAGTGAGACAACCCTTTAACCTCTTCAGGATCAGGTGATTTTCCATTTTTGCATATTTGTTTATTACTCCTTTTTTCATAATACCATAACTTTATTTTTCTGTTCAGATAGCCCATAGAGCTCACTGAATTCGAGAATGATCCTGTAATAGGATCTCACCATTGCAACAAGTCAGTTCTTGTAACGGGAGGCCGGCGACGCGCACCCTCCGTGCAGTGCCGCCGGACCTCTCAGCCCCCCTAGAGACTAGCAGTAGGGAATTGAAGTGCTGGTCTGGTCAGCCAGCACTTCATCAGTTAATTATCTTTTGGGTTTTTAGCCATGTGGTGCTGATCACACCACATGGCTACTTTGCATATTGTTTTGGCAGCAATGCTCCGCCTCAGGTCATGTGATGCTGGCCACATCACATGATCCTGGGCGGGCTATTTAAAGATGGCAACTGCCTAGCAAGTTGCCTGTTATTGAAGTTCCTTCCTTGCAGTGCTGTGCGTATTTCTACTTGTGACCTGCTGTATTATCTGACCTATTGCTTGTGACCTCGACCTTGCTTTTGCCTCATCCTCGGATCCTGACGTACACTCCTGGTTTGACCTTTGTTTGCCTGACTATTCGACTATTGTGTCTGTTTGTTTACGTGTCCGTTTGTTGTTCTCCCTTCCCTGCACCCTCACGTAGCAGAGTAGGGTTTGCCGTCCAGTTGCTCCCCTTGGACCTTTAGCCTTGGGTGTGGCAAATAGGCAGGGACAGAGGTGGGGTTAAGTCAGGGTGCACTTCACCCCCGTGTTCCTGTCGTGACAGTTCTCTTATATTCCATTAACTGTGAGTTGTATCACTGCAAAGTGGGAGTCTTTAAGAACCACAGCAACTCAGGCACAAAGTGCCAGACGCAGTAAAGTTACAGAGCAGGGTCACTGCTGATGTGCATAGTCAATAAATGTTGCCAGCGCTCTGCTGACTCCATAACTGCAGAGTCCAAACCTTCTCTGGCATTATCAGCAAAAAACTGCGCGCCATGAGCTCCGTCGCATGAGTTTTCATGGCCAAGTAGCTGCATGCAAGTCTAATATCGCCAAGCATTGGATAGAGTAGGGTAAAGGACATCAACAATGGACTGTGGAAACGTGTTCTGTGGAGCGAGGAATCCTGCTGCTCCACCTGGCAGATTGATGGACAAGTCTGAGTTTGACAAATGCCAGGAGAATGTGTAGGTATAATATGTAGATGTCTCCTTAGTGTTTGTCCCTACTTACATAGAGCAATAAAATAATTCCTAATGATGGTCTTGTTACCTGTGCTTAATGTGAGGTAGACCAAGGAGTTACTTTAGGCTACTTTGACACTAGCGGCAGCACTGATCCGGCGGGTGAAGGGTCCCGCCGGATCCGTGCTGCCGCAGGTGCACGTGTGGGGCCGGAACCGCGCTCCGGCCCCACACGTGTCAGACACTGTCTCACCTGTCCCAGCAGCTCCGGACACCACAGGAGGAGGAGGACGGCATGCACAATGGAAGGGAAGATTCCATACAGCGCCCCCCCCCCCCTGCTGAAGGGAGCTGTGGGAAAAGTGCAAGGTGACGGATCCGTCATGTACGCCATTGAAAGTCAATGGAGGACGGATCCATTTACTATTGTGTCACACCGAACGGATCCGTCCCCATTGACTTGCATTGGGGGTCATTCTGGATCCGTCTTGGTGCGGATGCCCAGACCGGAGAGCAAACCACAGCATGTTGCGGTTTGCTCTCCAGTCTGGAGACTGAAGAGAACTGAACGGAATGCATTTAGGAGCATTCCGTTCTCTTCAGTTCAGTTTTGTCCCCATTGACAATGAATGGGGACAAAACTGAAGCGTTTATCCCGGTATTGAGCCCCTATGACTGAGTTCAATACCGGACTTTGTAAACGCTAGTGTGAAAGTAGCCTTAGCTGCAAGAACAGAAACAACTAAAAGAGATGACTATGAGGTCATTGCGCATATACGTACATTGCGCCCCCACTTCAAATGAATAGAACCATTAATGGTTATCACTGGAGAGGAATGGACTCTTACTGAGAACCCTAAACGATGTTCATACAAGAGTGGAAAGAGAAAATAAAATGGGAATAGATTGTAAGTGGAATTTACAGTACATGAAAGGGAAGGGATAAAAGCAAGAAAGTCCAACAAGTAAAACATTCCATAAGAGGTCATTTCAGAATAAGGTGACTGTCATATCTTCCTGTCCCCTTCATCCTCCTAGATCAGATGAAGATGAAACGCCAGACAATACAAGGAGACACCCAGCTGAGAAGCAGTGACATCTAAAGCTGTGTTCAAAGGCAAAAGGTTCCATTTTCCACCAGCTAACCCATTTTTCCCTGAGTTACCTTACAGAACAAATCTTCTTATGGAAGGTAAAGCTTTTTATCCTGCAGGTTTGATCAATCAGCAGTGGAAACCCTTCAGAAACTGAATGCTTTTCTCTCAGCGTTTGATGCTGCAAACCTTATAATTTTCTTTCCACCTTTACTTTTGAGAAGTACTGTACTTTTCAGACTATAAGACGCACCCCAGGTTTAGACCACAGAAAATTTGTAAAATATTTTCTACTTATTAAACTTTCCTGAGTGGCTTAATGAAGTAGAGGGGTCAAAATCATTCAGCCCTTTGCAGGCATTGCACTGGAGCATTCCCTTCCCACACCCAGCACCAGCTGCCTATCATTATTGTATGCCTAGTGCTAATACTCGTACAGCGAGGGAATATAAGATCTCCAGGCTGAGGGAACAACTGGAAATCCAGCAGTCAGTCAGGCAGTGCAGGACCCCTATGACTGCAGACTATAAGACGCAGGCATTTTTCAGCAAGATCTGTTAATAAAAAGACTAATGTGTGAATAGCCCCGCTGACTTATATAGACCAGTGTGCTATCCATTTTAGTGCACTGAAGAAAAACACAGTTGGGTGAATTAGCAGTTACCATGATCCCCAGAGAAATTCAAACAATGACATAAAATTAATTGACAAGCAAAATACTAATTGCTTACAATGATGTAAAAAGTACATCATTTGTAAGGTTCAAATCTGCAAATTTAGAAATGTCTTTTTTGGCACATTGGCGATATTGTAGCAGCTGGCACTCCCAACTATGTTAAAAACTTAGGATCCAATGTAGACCTTTCTATAATGCAATAGGGGTTATAGAAACCTACAGTATAAGTGATAGTAGTCATGCTCTGCATACTAAACAACACAGGATCCGGACTGTTGACATTGGTGACTGGCGCATTTGTTATGTTTTTATTGGCAAACTTATCTGTAATGCCGAAATGTATAGAAGAGGTTGATGTGCCCATATAACTTAGACAGAGAAGTCAAAGATTTTGTCAACCAGGGTCTGTTCACACATAGTGGATAAGCTGTGGATTTTCCATCCTCGTGTGTGGCCGAAAAATAGTGTAATACAATAAGAAAATGAAAATACATAAATATTACTTTATTATAAATATATTCCCAAATACCTTTCATTAGGTATAATGGCTTGTTTTGTCTATGCAAGGAATCATTATGAGAAACATAATGGCTACCATCCTGTTAGTACACACAAAACCTGTCCTAATCACATAGGAGAACAAGTTACTTCACAACACTGAGCTAAAGAGCTGCCTCATCCTCCTCTCTGCTCTGACTGTCAGGGATTATGATCTTGAATACAGTTTGATATGATATTTAGCTGAATTTTTGTGGGCATGGAGTTCATCAGGAGACATGAAGTACAGAGGACAGACTGTGGTAATGGAGACTGCAGACAAGAGCTGCTGCTCATTAGCCACATCTGCTCATGAACTCCATTCCTACGGAGATTCAGCTAAAGATCTTATCATCTGGATTCAGGATCATAATCCCTGACAAGCAGAGCAGAGAGGAGGATGAGGCAGCTCTTTACCTCAGTGTTCTGAAGTAACTTGTCCTCCTGTGTGATTAGGACAGGTTTTCTGTGTACTAATAGGACGGCGGCCATTTTGTTTCTCCCAATGATTGCTCCCCAGACAAAACGAGCTATTATAACTAATGAAAGGTATTTGAGAATATATTTATAATGAAGTAATATTTAAGTATTTTCATTTTCTTAATTCCCAGAGAACCCCTTTAATGAACTCCTGTAATAAATGTGCCATATTTTGTAATAAACTTGCCACAATGTCTTAGGTCATAAGACAAAAGCATGGCTATTTTAAAATGGTTATGTGTGGAATAACACAGACTTGATATTCACCATGTACTACATTTGTTGGGCCACAAACAAAATGTCAGATTGGCACTTGGTCTTGGCCAATGACTACTTTTTCCATCCTACCATTAAATGTGTTGTCCAAGGCAACTTCCCTACTCACTGTTCCAAACCTCCTCCGGTAAAGCACAGCCTCTACGATTCCATGGCCATGAGGGTGGTTGTTTTTTAACATTTTAACACCAACCCTAGCTTAAAAAAATAAAACAAAACACAGAACTTGCTCTCCAGGTACGTCTGCAGTCCTGTGACTACAATCCTTTGTTCCTGCAGAGGATAGGATGCTGTCAGAGACGTCTGGCAGTGTCTTATTTTTCATGTCGTTTTTGCTGGATCCACTACTAGCTTTCCCTTAAAAAAATGGTCTAAAAAAACTAGGGTAGTAATCTTCAAAGAAAAAAAAAAACTAAAATAAAAAATAAGAAACCATCCAAAGGGTGGCTTTTAGTGGTGTTTGTGTATACTTTTGCAATTTTTTTTTTTTGCCTTTTTTGCACATGTGGTTTTTGGTCCAGCATGCTGAAGCAAATGCTTTTTTACAGGCATTTTTCCATCACATTTATAGGGAAAAAAACCTGAAAAAATGCCATCCAAAAGCCATAAAAAACTCATGGTGTATGGAGAAACTGCAAGCAGATTATATAGCGCTTTTTTAGTGGTAAAAAACACACCAGAAGAAATTTGTGTGTGAAGCAGGACTACAGAGGCTCCTTCACTTTTGTTCTGTAGTGTCATCCTCACTAATAAATGTGTACTTACAGAAGAAATGTAAAGTTATTTTTTCCCTGCTTACTCAAGTGAAACATATTTACTGCCTAGA